>CM019074.1:79701505-80301505 GCA_009667805.1 Leptobrachium leishanense
ATTAATCCGATCAAAAGCTTTTTCTGCGTCTAATGATAGTAGTAAGGTAGGTTGGGACGTTTGGACTACATGGTCAACAAGGGTAAGTACTTTCAGGGTGTTATCTGGGCCTTGTCTATTTTTTATGAAGCCTACTTGGTCGTCCGCCACTAAGAATGGCAGTACCTCGGCTATTCTAATAGCCATAATCTTTGCGTATTACTTGGTGTCGACATTAAGGAGCGATATAGGTCGATATTGTGAGCAGTGAGGAGAGGGAAGCTCCGTTTTAGGGATTGTTACAATATGCGCTGCTAACCACTCCCGAGGTGGTTGTCCCGATTCAAAGAGTGATTGAAAAAAATTTAGCAGATGGGGTTGAAGATCTGGAAAACATTTATAATATTTCGCCTGTGAACCCGTCTGGACCAGGGACCTTGCCATTAGGTAAACTTTTTAGTGCCGATGCTAGCTCGATAGAGGTTATGGGTCTGATTAGCTCGTCTTGGAGATTATCTGACAGCTGTGGAAGGTGGAGGGAGTTCAAGAAGGGAAATATGTCTTGCAGGGACGGTTGGTGTACGTCAGGTTCTGCCGAAAGATTGTACAGGGAGGCGTAATACCGTGCAAAGCATTCAGCTATTTGTCTTGGTTGGTGTTTGAGCTGCCCCTCCCGATCTAATATCTGTGGTATACGCAGGGCCGGTGCTAGACTATGTTGCGCCCTAGGCAAGAGCAGCTACTTGCGCCCCCCCCCCACAAAAAGAAAACAAAAAGGAAAGCAACGCAACATGAAACTGCTAAATTTATTTTTATTTTCAAGAACAAAGTTTGCCAGGGCTGGCCCAAGCCAGTGTGCTGCCTGGAGCGATTGATGAAAAGCCGCCCCCTCCAAAAAAAAAAAAAACACGTAACATGTATGAGCGCATCATGGCGCTCCACAGCAATAAAACTCACAGTAATGTACAGTGTGTATGAACGTATTACAGAGCTCCACAGCAATAAAACTCACAGTAATGTGTGGTGTGAAAGGGTAGCTCTGGCTGGAGGCCACTTACCGGCAAACCTGGCAGCGCTGTCGCCATGATCCGGCGCCGATGGAGAATGAAGTACTGGCTGGACTTCTGGGTCACCCAGAGCCACAGGGCATTCTTCAGCAGCACCTCTGCAGGCTTCAACCACATCCTGCAGGGCGATGGGCACTGCCAGGCTCACATGTCGGCAAAGGCATCTGCTGGAGCCAGAGGGAAGGGAGCATTATAGGAGGGCACACTCAGCACAGTGCAGGCTGACACACACATACACACTCACCACAGTGCAGGCTGACACACACACACACACCACAGTGCAGGCTGACACACACACCACAGTGCAGGCTGACACACACACAAACACACACACCACAGTGCAGGCTGACACACACACACCACAGTGCAGGCTGACACACACACACCACAGTGCAGGCTGATGGACACACACCCCCAACATGGACACACACCCCCTCCCAGCATGGACACACACCCCCTCCCAGCATGGACACACACCCCCTCCCAGCATGGACACACACACCCCCTCCCAGCATGGACACACACACATACACACCCCCAGCATGGACACACACACACACCCCCAGCATGGACACACACACATACACACCCCCAGCTTGGACCCCCACACAGACACACCCCCAGCATGGACACATACACACACACCCAGCAAGGACACACACACAGGAATCTGGGAGCTAGTCATGCCAGTGTGGGAGCTGAACCCTCACTCAACAGACCACACTCCACTGAGCTCTGACCGAGGCTCTCAGAGACACAAGCTCCCTCTCAGGTCCCTCATGGCTCACTCACACTCAAGCAAGCCTCCTCACTGCCCTCCCTGTCATTCAGCCCCTTTAATCTGGCTCCCTGCTGCATACTCACCTGCTATCTCCCCCTCACTCAGCTCCGCATATCCAGGCAGGGCTGAGCCTCTCTCCTGTGGCCTTGCCAGTCTCTCTGCCGCTGTGGCTGGTGTTCGTCCTTCGTTGTAGCCCCTGAGAGGACTACTGGCTCTGGTCCAGCCCCTGGTATCTCCGCATACCTGGAGGAGGTTGGCAGAGTTCTTCCATGGCAGCGTGCCGGTCAGTGACTGGATCCCCGTGCCGCCTCAGTCAATGTACAGGAAGTCGGCAGCCTCTTCTCCTCCTGCACTGGATACAGGCCCCGCTGAATCCCAACTGTGTACTGAGGGCAGGGTTTTCACACAGCAGTGACCCGAGACTCGGAGGCGTCCCTGGCCACACTCACCCAGCGCTGCTTCACCCTTGAGCCCTCGGCGTATCACATAGACCAGGTGTGAGGTGATGGGTACCATCATGTTGTCCTGCTGCTTCCCGCGTGTCACGTCGGCATGAAGGAGGAGCTGGAGCCGGCGCGAGCGAAGCACACGCGCCCAGCCCTGCAACTAGCTTCAGCTTGACACATAGCTGGTCGGGCCAGCTGCGCCCTAGGCGGGCACTGCGCTCTAGGCGGCCGCCTAACCCGCCTAGCGGTAGCGCCGGCCCTGGGTATACGTGATTTACCCATTTTGGCTTTCAGTTTGTTAGCTAGCATTCTGCTTGCCTTGTTACTGTAAATATAGCATCTCGCCTTAAGTCTACGCGACATCCATGTGTAATCTATCTTGTCTAACTCGATCAATTGTCTACGGAGGTCCGTAATATGAGACAGGGAGGCCTCCGTGCGAAGTCGTTTGTGGGATTCGTCGGCTATTGTGATTTGGCGCAACAGGGATAGTCTATGGTCCGTTCGTAGTTTTTTAAGACGCGCACCCCATTTGATTAGAATACCCCTCACTACCGCTTTGTGAGCTTGCCATAATACTCCCTCTGATATCTCTTCAGACGAATTCTTTCTAAAATAGTTAGATAAGGCAGTTTGTATTTCTTCTCTGATCTCAGGACGAGATAATAACGATTCATTCAATCGCCAAGGGGCTCTACCACACGAATCATAGTCATCTGCAATACACATTATAGTTGGAGCATGATCTGACCACGTTGTAGGTCCAATATAGCAGTCTCGGACTTGGGTGAGGGTATCACCTTTTATAAACATATAGTCTATTCGAGAATATACATTATGGGCTGTGGAAAAAAAGGAGTGACCCATTTCTCCTGGGTGGAACAATCGCCAGACATCAAAAAGTTGGTGCGCAGCCAATAAGTTTGCATATCTGGTGCGAGCCGCCCTCACTCGCTTTGAGGCTCGGGATGGTAAATCAAGGGACATATTGAAATCTCCACAAACAACCAGTCTGCCAGCTAGTGACTTTTGCATTCGGGAAAAAACCTTGTTCAAAAAGGGAAGTTGGGAGTCGTTCGGGCTATACACATTAACGATGGTGTAAACGATATGGTTCAAGGAGCACGTTAAGATAATAAATCTTCCATTGGGATCAACCACTTTATGAATCAGGCTAAAGGCGAGACGGTTCTGAATTAAAATGGATACTCCTCTAGTTTTCGTTGGGGAAGTCGCATGAAACTGCGTAGTGTATTGTGGCAAGTATAATCTGGGATACGCCGAGTGTTTAAAATGCGTCTCTTGGAGGCAGATTACATCCGGTTTCTCTGAGTTAATGTCCGTGTATAGGGAGTGTCTCTTGTGAGGGATATTTAGTCCCTTCACATTCAACGAGAAAATTTTCATGGTATGAGACTTACTATGTGGGAAAAGAACAGGCATTGCAGGGGAGCTGCTGGTTCAGTGAAACCCATGGAACTTCTTCAGGACAGCCAGGAAGGCGGTGTGCTCTGACACTATCGGGGGAGACCTCCGTAAGGATGACTCCGGAGCCCAGGAACGACGATTCAGGTATTCGTAATTCTGTCAAGGCAAGCAGCGACAAACAAAACATAAAAAGAAAAAAGAAGAAAAACACGAACAAAAGGGGAACTCTTCAGAGTCCTGAATATGTACAAAAACAATCCCCTCCTGAAGCTGGTAAAAACCTCCAGCTCGCCCCGTTCCAACAGGGGGGAGGTACGGGGGAAAAAATCGTGCCCAGATCCAGGACAGAGGGGGTGCCGAGCGCACGTTGTCCCCGCACGGCCAGTCGGGACCCGGTTCAAGACTCCTCGTGGCTCCTTTTATAGGAAGAGTAGACGGAGCTCATGAGGAAGACCTCTACTTCGACTTCATGCTATCATTTCCCAGTATTCACTCGATGCCATTCTGGCGAAACTTTCGCTGGGGTTGATTGGACCTCTTGAGTTGGCGTGCAATCACCAGTGAGATTCCATTCTCGCAGAAGATGAAAACCCGTAGTAATATCAGTCATGACATGAAGAGTGTTTTGTCTCCATACGAGTAGTTTGGTCGGTTATCCCCATCTATATGGCATTTTGTGTTCTCTCAAGATTGTTGTGACCGGTGTAAATTCCCGTCTTTTAGCCTTGGTTGCTGCAGAAAGGTCTGGAAAGAACGAGATGGACAAGTATGGCTCAGGCAGCTTCCCTATCTTCCTGACCTCAGACATCAGCTCTTCTTTGACACGAAAGAAATGGACTCTGACTAATACATCACGAGGTATCGCGGAGGCCATATTTTTTGGTTTGGGAAGTCTGTGCACTCTATCCAGCTGCAAATCCTGGGCAGGCGTTGATGGGAGAAGTGACTGAAAGAGACTTGTGACGTATGCATTCAGATCCTCAGTTTTAACTGATTCTGGAATACCTCTGAGTCTTATGTTGTTTCTTCTAGAACGATCTTCCAGGTCAGCCATCTTCCGTTGCATTGATTCCTGTGTCGTTTTAAGTGATTTGTAGGCGTCCACCAGTTCATTATGAGCGAGGCATAAATCATCAGTTTTCGCTTCCAGTTGGTCAGTGCGGTCACCAAGATCACATATATCTTTGTGAAGTTCTGTCACTATAGATTTAAAATCTTCCTGTAACGAGTCCCTTAACTCCCCCAACATGGCTCTGAGTTGTTGTTCAGATGCCGGATGAGAGGTCGGTGGGGTCGCGGGAGAGGTTTCTCCAGCCGCATCGCGCTGCCTAGGGGAACACGCACCCTGAGAGCCGCCATCTTGTGAGGCCTTCCCTTTCCGCGCTGATTCCGGGAGCTCCAAGCAGCGTTGTGCCTTCGAGGGAGCCTTTGGTGGGGCCATCACTAGTGTCCCTGGATGTTAAGGGCCTTACCCCGTGATTTTGACGGGATTCCGCCGGGTTTGAGAGCCGCAGGGTTGGGATTATGCCGGCGGGTAGACGGAGCTCAGCTCACTCGCGTCCTCCTCGCATGGCTTCCGGACACGCCCCCTCTTACTTTATAGTTCACTTCACTTGTCTGTTCAAAAATCTCATAAGGTCCTCGCCAGCTGGCTAGGAATTTACTTTCAACGGTAGGGATCAAGATCAGTACTCTATCCCCTGGTTTGAATTTCCGTAACCGCGCCTTTCTATTGTAACTGGCTTGCTGAGCCCTTTGAGATTTCTCCATGTTTTCCCTGACTATAGATAATTAGCAGGTGTGGAGACCTTGCAGCAGAGAGGAACAATTTAAACCACATATTTTCCTTCTGGGTTTAAACAGCCCACTGCCCTCTCAAAAACACAGGGGGAATGTACTCACCATTAGGGATGAGCCGAACACTCCCCGAGTTCGGTTCGAAGCTGAACCCGAACTTTCCAAATGTTCGGATCTGAACCCGAACTTGAACCCCATACAATTCAATGGGGCTGAAAATTCGGTTTTTAGAGTACCCTCCAAGAGGGCATATATGCTAGATATTTGCCATAAAAAGTGTATGGGGGTCTGGGTAGTGCCCTGGGGGACAGGTAACAAGGACAAAAAGTAAAAAAAAAAAAGTTTTTAAAGGGACAGTGAGTTTTCCATGAAATAAGGGTTAAAAATAAAAACGAAAAATTCCTTCAAATATCGTGCCTAGGAGGTCCCCATAACCTGCCCGTGAAGTGGCGGATTTCTAGGATGTATAGAAATATGTAAAAACCAAAAAATGACATTTCAAATGACGGTAAATGCTTTTCCTTTAATCTATCCATAAACAACTGCTTGGGGTGGCAGTCTGTATGAAAAGAGGAGACATTTTCGGACACGCAGAAAAAGTTTACTGATTTTTTGGCGGTGAAAAGCAGGAGAATGACTGGAGAATGGAAAATTCTAGACCAAATAGCCGATTTGGAAAGTGAGAAAAACGGGAGAATTTTTCTGGTTTGGCTATTTTGACCTAGAATTTTCTCTTCAGTCATTCTCCTGAGTTTCACCTTTCTCTGAATAACCCTGTCAGGGTTATTCAGAGAGCGGTGTAGAGCAGGAGAATGACTGGAGAATGGAAAATTCTAGGTCAAAATAGCCAAACCAGAAAAATTCTCCCATTTAGGCTAGGGTCAGACGAGCGAATTTTTAACATGCGTTTAGGCGCACTTAATCACGGCCGCACTAGCAGCAAATGACGGGCAATGACAGCCAATATACGAAGTACGGTCGCACGAAAGTCCGGCTGCGCAACGCAAGTGGAAAATGAACGCATTTTTTCGAGAACGCAGAACCGCTAGTACAGAGTGCGCTGCGTCCACTAGCGGCGTGTGAGCGCGATTTGGAGACGTCAGACCCTGCTCATGTCCGGCCAACATAACGTCCAGACACCCAAAGTTTCCTGGTTTGGATCCGTAAAAAATCACGCACAAAAAATATGACCGTTTTCGAGCATTCCGTGAAAAAATAAGGCAATGTGTTCGGACGCACTTTTTGACGGTCGCTGTGAAAAATGCGTTAGTCTGACCCTAGCCTTATCTCACTTTCCAAATCGGCTATTTGGTCCAGATTCTTCTCTTTTCCTGCCATTCTCCTGGTTTTCACCTTTCTCTGAACAACCCTGAGAGAGAGGTGAAAGCCAGGAGAACTGGCAGGAGAAGAGAACAATCTAGACCAAATAGCCAATTTGGAAAGTGAGTTAAATTTTTTCTGGTTTGGCTATTTTGACCTAGAATTTTCTCTTCAGTCATTCTCCTGAGTTTCACCTTTCTCTGAATAACCCTGTCAGGGTTATTCAGAGAGCGGTGTAGAGCAGGAGAATGACTGGAGAATGGAAAATTCTAGGTCAAAATAGCCAAACCAGAAAAATTCTCCCATTTAGGCTAGGGTCAGACGAGCGAATTTTTAACATGCGTTTAGGCGCACTTAATCACGGCCGCACTAGCAGCAAATGACGGGCAATGACAGCCAATATACGAAGTACGGTCGCACGAAAGTCCGGCTGCGCAACGCAAGTGGAAAATGAACGCATTTTTTCGAGAACGCAGAACCGCTAGTACAGAGTGCGCTGCGTCCACTAGCGGCGTGTGAGCGCGATTTGGAGACGTCAGACCCTGCTCATGTCCGGCCAACATAACGTCCAGACACCCAAAGTTTCCTGGTTTGGATCCGTAAAAAATCACGCACAAAAAATATGACCGTTTTCGAGCATTCCGTGAAAAAATAAGGCAATGTGTTCGGACGCACTTTTTGACGGTCGCTGTGAAAAATGCGTTAGTCTGACCCTAGCCTTATCTCACTTTCCAAATCGGCTATTTGGTCCAGATTCTTCTCTTTTCCTGCCATTCTCCTGGTTTTCACCTTTCTCTGAACAACCCTGAGAGAGAGGTGAAAGCCAGGAGAACTGGCAGGAGAAGAGAACAATCTAGACCAAATAGCCAATTTGGAAAGTGAGTTAAATTTTTCTGGTTTGGCTATTTTGACCTAGAATTTTCACTTCTCCAGTTATTCTCCTGCTTTTCACCGCTCTCTGAATAACCCTGTGAATGTTTAATCCTGAGGTGAAAAATAACATTGCTTAAGGCTGGGGTCAGACGAGCGCAGTTATCACGTCCGTGTTGCCGCACATTTGTACGTCCGTGGCAGCATAGCATTCTGACCAATGGAGCCCCACACACGAAGTACGTCCGCACGGAAGTGCGGATGCATGGCGGACGCAGCAAACGGACGCAGGTTAGGCAAGAACGTAATACTGCTATAACGGATATGCGGAGTGCGCCACGTCCGCAATGTCCGTGTAGCTTTGTATGTGAGTGATGAAACGAGGTCAGATGGACTGCATTTATACATCCAGCATTTTTGACGGACAGAATGTTTTTTCATTTTAATTTATTTTCCCTGCTACATCAGTCAAAAAATACGTCAGTGAAAAAAACGGACTGTTTGGCCACTACCTTGTTGTCAGTCAGTAAGTACGTCCGTACTGCACGGACGCACAGTCCGTACAAAATGCGCTCATCTGACCCTAGCCTTAGATGTTATTTTGAATTTTTTTCAAACACCAGTTAACCACTTGGCTGCTATGGACGCACTCAGCACATCCAGCCAAGTGGTTCTCCTGTGCTATGGACGCGCTGAGCGCGTCCATGCACAGGAGGCAGCAATCCGCCGGATTCCGGTGGATTGCTGCGCCCCCCGCTGCGGGCTGACATCTTGGATGTCAGCCCAGCACTCCGGGACCCCGGCGGAGCAATTAGATGTCATCGCGGCGGCGCGATGACATCTAATTCAGGCCCCCCCCCGCATGTGCGGAGGAAGCACCTGAAAGGGAGGGGGGGAGGTCCTTCGGACCTCTCTCCCTCCCGATCGCTGGGGGGCAGAGGGTTAATCCAGGCACCGTTTGGAAGGGCACAGCCTGCCCTTCCAAACGGTGGCTGTGATTAACCCCTGGGGAGCCGGATCGCGAATCGGCACTGAAAAGCGCCGGATCATGATCCTCTCCTGGAGCTGGCCGACATCTTGGATGTCGGCCAAGCCTCCAGGAACTCCCCCTGAGGACTTTTGCCTGGAGTTAACCCCTAGCTGCCACCAAAGGTGGAGATAGGGGTTCCAATGAACCCCCTATCTCCCGATCCTTGGCAGCTAGGGGTTAATGTTTGATATCGTTGGATCGGCCAGAGCATGGCCTTTCCAAGGATACCAAACATGAGCATGAAAAATGTTTTTTTTAAAAAATATATATATATTTTTAAAAAAAATCTAAAAAAAAATAAACAAGTTTTTTTTTGTTTTTGTTGTGTTAATGCAGCAATATTGTTCCAATTTCAATTATAATGTGAACAATAATGCTGCACTAATGATTTTTGTATGCGGTGCGTTTGTTAAAAAAAGCGAAATTTTCCCCCAAAAAAATGTAACGAGACCCCATTTCTAATTTTTTTAACAAGTGCTCCCCATACAAAATATAACCGCAAACATTCGCATGTTAAAATGTGAAAAAAAACACTTTACACATAATAAATTATTGAAAATTAAAATTTTATTGCATTTTTGTTATAATATACAGACATGACATAATGTATACATATAATAATGACATATTATGAATCTGCCAAGTCTGCCGGAAAGAACGATATATAATATGTCTGGGTCATATATCAAAATATAGCTACAAAACGCAGTTAAACATGATGAGCGAAAGCGGTAAAAATGACCTCAGCACAGAGGTGTGAAAAGCCTCAGCAGCGAAAGGGTTAAATGCAGCATATTAGGAAGTTTTAGGGAAATTAATTCTCAAATCTCAATCAGAAGCAGACGCCACCCCACCCTAAGTATGGTGTACAATGTATCAAATTGATTACCAGACTAAAAACACCTGGTGTTATGCCCGTTTGTGAACAGAGGTCATTTAGAGTTGATAATCTTTCCACGTACACATTAGTTTTTAATTCAATATCTAATAAACCGTTGCTTATAATATTCTGCAGTAAAGAGTCTCTTTATTTCTAGATTTTTTAGTATTTTTTTAAGCATTTTCTATACCTTTTTCAAAATTTCTTTTTTTTTCGAACTCGAACCGAACACACCCAAAAAGTTCGAAATTCACGAACTTTCAAACTGCCAAAGTTTGGGTCGAACTCCGAACCGTCCGAACCCGAACAGCTCATCCCTACTCACCTTATCACAGTATATATCGATACTAAAAAGTAGGGATGAGCTGTTCGGTTCGATCAGTTCGGAGTTCGATTCGAACTTTGGGCGTTTTCAAGTTTGCGAACTTCGAACTTTTTGGAGTGTTCGGTTCGAGTTCGAAAAAAAAGAAATTGTGAAAAAAGTATAAAAAATGCTTAAAAAATACCAAAAAATCTAGAAATAAAATCTTTACTGCAGAATATTATAAGCAACGGTTTATTAGATATTGAATTAAAAAATGATGTCTACGTGCAAAGATTCTCACCTCTAAATGACCTGTGCTCTCAAACGGCGTAAACAACCGGTGTTTAATTAGTGTTTGGAAATAACATGTGCTTCTAATTAGTCCGTCTCATGAATTTGATACATTGTATGCAGATTGGAGGTGCCAGGTGTCGTGTGTGGGTCTGTGCTGTGATGGCGATGTTTCCATACATCCTACAAATCCGCCACTTCACGGGCAGGTTATGGGGACCTCCTAGCCATTATATTTGAAGTAATTTTTCTTTTTTATTTTTAACCCTTATTTTATGGAAAACTCACTGTTCCTTTAACCCTTTCACTGCTGAGGCATTTCACTGCTGTGTGCTGAGCTAATTTTTACCGCTTTCGTTCATCATGTTTAAACGCGATTTGAAGCCACATTATTTTATACGACCCAGACATATTATATATCGTTCTTTCCGGCAGATTCATAACATATAATTTTTATATGTATACGTCATGTTCTGTCTGTATATTATAACAAAAAATGCAATAAAACTTGAATTTTTAATCATCTGCAGCGTGTAAAGTGTTTTTTTTTCACCTTTTATCACATGAACATTTGCGGTTATATTTTCTATGGGGTGTGCTTGTACAAAAATTAGAAATGGGGACTTTTAATTTTTTGGGGGGAATTATGTGATTTTTAGCAAACGCACAACATAGAAAAAAATCATTAGTGCAGCATCATTGTTCACATTATAATTGAAATGTGAACAATATTGCTGCATTAATAATAATAACACACAAAAAAATACATGTTTTTTATTTTTTTTATTTTTCTACTTTATACGTGGTCATGTTGGATATCATTCGAAAGGCCATGCTCAGGCCTTTCGATTGATTGACACCCTCCATGACCCCCTAGCTGCCATGGTTCTGGAGATATCGGGGTTCAAATGAACCCCCTATCTCCACCAGGGGATTCCGGGCAGCTAGGGGTTCCCCGGCTATCTGACGTCATCACGCTTTGCGTGAGGACATCAGGCAGTGAGGGGGGACCCGGGGCAAATATATCCACATGTGATCTGGGGGCATATGAGCTGGGGCAAATATCTCTATATGAGCTGGGGCAATATATACCCATGTAATCTGGGGGCAAATATATCCACATGTGATCTGGGGGCAAATATACCCATATGAGCTGGTGCAAATATACTTATATGAGCTGGGGGCAAATATACTTATATGAGCAACCCTAGTGTGTGTATATATATGTGTATATATAGAGATTATCATGGCACCTCTATCCTGATTGGCTTGACATGACACGGATGGGGGGGGGCACCAAAATGCACCTTCGCCTGACTAGATAAAAATGCTTGCACCGGCCCTGGCCGGGGGTCGCCTGGAAATTACGTCATCGCGCATGGCGCGATGACGTCATTTACGTCGGGAGGAGTTTGACTTCAGCATCTGAGGACGCTGAAGTCAGAACGCCGCAGGACCCCGGACAGAAAGGTGAGTATCTCCGCCGGGGGTCCCACAAAGCTGATGACGTGTGGGACGCGTCCTCCTCAGCATACAGCGGCAGTAACTGAGGACGTGTCCCACACGTCGTCAGCAGTGAAGAGCTTAAAAACGTCTTATTTTTAAACTTTTTGTCCTTGTTTCCTGTCCCCCAGAGCACTACCCGAACCCGGACATTGTTTTTAAATGTTTCTATACATCCTACAAATCCGCCACTTCACGGGCTGGTTATGGGGACCTCCTAGGCACGATATTTGAAGGAATTTTTTGTTTTTATTTTTAACCCTTATTTCATGGAAAACTCACTGTCCCTTTAAAAACGTTTTTTTTGTTTACTTTTTATTCTTGTTTCCTGTCCCCCAGGGCACTACCCGGACCCCATACACCTTTTATGGCAAATATCTAATATATATGCCCTCTTGGAGAGCACTCTAAAAATCGAACTTTGAGTCCCATTGACTTGTATTGAGTTCGTGTTCGAGTTCGAATTCGAACTTTTGAAAAATTCGAGTTCGAATGCGAACCGAACTCGGGGGTGTTCGGCTCATCCCTACAAAGAAGCAGTTTAGGATACGATGTAACAGGATAACTCTGTAAGCAGCAGTATACTGATAAACAGGATATATATATATATATATATATATATATATAACACCAAGAAAGAGCACTCCATATCAATGACCACCTTCTTCCACCATTTTCTGCAACAATAAAACACATTTCAAAAGTTCAAAAAACCTGACTGAGGTAAAAAATTATGGGGATTCAGTTCACAAAGTATGATCATAATTTGCTTAAGCCTGTCACAGTCACCAATGTACCCCATCATTGACAGGTCCTATCTAACTTGACCGAATCGCGTTTACGAACCGCATTTACAGGATCAACTCACCCTAGAGCTCCCCAGCAGGCACTGGCCTTTATAGGCTGTCACGGTGGGACATACCAGTGAACAGGGAGGGGTGCATACCCAGGAGAGTTGTGAGCTCTCAATACAAACCACAGAGAAGTTGCACTCAACCTAAACTTGCAACAACAGCAGGTGCATCTAAGACATTAAATACAAAACACCAAGAAAGAGCACTCCATATCAAATTGAACTTTTAAAATGTGTTTTTTTGTTGCAGAAAATGGTGGAAGAAGGTGGTCAAGGTCATTGATATGGAGTGCTCTTTCTTGGTGTTTTGTATTAAATGTCTGAGGCTAGGGTCAGACGAATGTATTTTTCACGTCTACCATCAAAAAGTGCGTTGATGCATCTGAACACATTTTTTCACGGAAGACGCGATAGCAGTCATACGATGCGCAATGCTGGCTGTATTTTTGGACGAAGCTATAAAAAACACCTGGACGTGATGTAGGCCAGACATGTGCAGTGTCTGACGTCTCCTAATCACGCACACACGCCACCCTGCCGACGCAGCGCACTCTGTGCGTCAGTACTAGCGGTTCCACGTTCTCGAAAAAATGCGTTCGCTTGCCGCTTGCGTTGCGCGGCCAAACTTTGGTGTGGCCATACTTTGTACATTGGCCATCATTGGACATCATTTTCTGCTACTACGGCCGCAATAAAGTGTGGCTCAACGCACGTTTGCACTGCGTTCGTCTGACCCCAGCCTTAGATGCACCTGCTGTTGTTGCAAGTTTAGGTTGAGTGCAACCCCCCTGTGGTTTATATATACAGTATATATACAGTCAGGTCCAGAAATATTGGGACATCGACACAATTCTAACATATTTGGCTCTATACATCACCACAATGGAGTTGGAATGAAACAAACACAATATGCTCTAACTGCAAACGGTCAGCTTTAATTTGAGGGTATGTACATCCAACTCAGGTGAACGGTGTAGGACTTACAGCAGTTTGCAGATGTGCCTCCCACTTGTTAAGGGACCAAAGGTAATGGGACAATTGGCTTCTCAGCTGTTCCATGGCCAGGTGTGTGATATTCCCTCATTACCCCAATTACAATGTGTAGATAAAAGGCCCAGAGTTTATTTCAAGTGTGCTATTTGCATTTGGAATCTGTTGCTGTCAACTCTCAAGATGAGATCCAAAGAGCTGTCACTATCAGTGAAGCAAGCCATCATTAGGCTGAAGAAACAAAACAAACCCATCAGAGAGATAGCAAGAACATTAGGCGTGGCCAAAACAACTGTTTGGAACATTCTCAAAAAGAAGGAACTGTCACGTTGGCCCCCGCACCCCCCCGGCGCCTGGCAGCAGCTTCCTCGCTGCTCGCTGGCCAGGCGCCGAGTGATATTGCGGTCGCTTCCGCACACGTGGGGACGCCGGGGGGCGGGGCCTGGCGGGCTGGCGCGGACCCGCCGGGTTTAAAGCCCAGACTCTCAGAGAAGCCGGTGCCCTGACGTGGTAGTTACTTCCCGCAGAGCTCTTGTATATTGTTACATAATTATTGACTATTCTGTGTATGACCCCTGGCATTGGCAAACTAACGACTCTGTGCATGACCCTTGGCATTGGCAAACTAACGATTCTGTGCATGACCCTTGGCATTGGCAAACTAACGATTCTGTGTATGACCCCTGGCATTGGCAAACTAACGATTCTGTGCATGACCCTTGGCATTGGCAAACTAACGATTCTGTGCATGACCCTTGGCATTGGCAAACTAACGATTCTGTGCATGACCCCTGGTATTGGCAAATCAACGATTCTGTGAATAACTCCTGGTATTGACTTTACTCCTCTATTCTGGTATTGAGGTCAGTCTGTGTGGCACCCCAAGCACACATCAGACCACCCCTTGTATTGTTAGGGTCTTGGGAGGAGTTAACTATTCTAGTTCTTGTGTATCATTCTGTGTCTGTCTAGTCGTGCCGACCACTCTAAGGATCGGAAGGGTAGAGAGTGTCCTGCGTATAGGGACCACTAGCCAGATAGCAGAGGGATCCGTGACGTCTCTCTTGTATGTGTTCTGTACTGCCCTTCTAGTAGTCTGTCTAGTCGTACCGACCACTCTAAGGATCGGAAGGTTAGAGAGTGACCTGCGTACAGGGACCACCACTATAGTAATCAGGGGGATCCGTGACATTACGTCAGGGCCAATGGATCCCGCAGACCTCTCTAATCAGTTGACACGTATTGCAGCCAGACAAGAAGAGCAGGACCATAGGATGGACCAGATTGCTCTTGCCCTGCAAACCCTGCTAAACCGATCCAGTTCTGGAACTGCAAGCCCTCCAGACCCAGTAGTGCCTAGGGTCAGTTCGGCCGCTCTCGAGGGTTGTAGGCTCAGTATGAAGGCACCCGTACGTTATGATGGAACGCCAAACTTATGCCGGGGCTTTCTGACCCAACTCGAGATCTTGTTCGAAAACAATCCAGGGTCCTGTATGTCTGATAAAGCCAAAGTAGGCTATCTGATTAATCACTTGACCGAAAAAGCTTTATTGTGGGCCACGCCCTTGTGGGAGAACAAGAAACCCATCATTTATGACTATGAGGGTTTTACCTCCGAGTTAAAGCGTACCTTTGATCCCTCTAGAAGGGCTACCAATGCGGGTAGATCCCTGTTTCACATCAAACAGGGTAATAGGAGGGTCTCCGACTATGCCATTGAGTTTAAGACTTTGTCTTCTGAGGTACACTGGCCGAACGACGTTTTAACACTGGCCTTTACCGAAGGTCTGAACGAGGCGTTTATGTTTGAATTGGCTCCCTTAAAATTACCAGAACATCTGGATCATTTGGTTGATTTCTGCATTGCCATGGACGATCAAATCAGGGAAAGGAGACACCCCAGAGATAGACCCAGAAGGGTCCTGCCTCCTTTACCCTTAGTACCCAGGCATACCACTGCATCAGGTAACCTGGAGACCGTTAAGACCGATGTACCGGCCATTGAACCCATGCAGATAGGTAAAACGGGTATTTCAGAGGCAGAGAGAGCTCACAGGAGAGAAAGGGGGCTCTGTTTTTATTGTGCCGGGGCAGATCATTTCCGCCTTCAATGTCCTCAGAGACCCAGGGGTAGCAGGGGTGAGAGTGGCAAATCAGGTCAAAAAACAGTTAATACCCAGGTTATTGGTTCTCTGTATGCCTCCTTTGTGGATGATGAGAAAAAAAAAACTCGGATTCTGTTACCCATCTCCCTCACCTGGGAGGGGGTTCACCTCGAGTCTGAGGCGTTCCTAGACTCTGGAGCCTCAGGTAATTTTATGGATAGATGTTTTGCCGCCAACCACCTCTTACCTCTAGTTCTGAAGGAGAGGCCTCTTATGGTAGAAGCCATAGACGGGAAACCCCTGTCATGTCCCCATATCACTCACGACACTATCGATGTGTGCATGACTACAGGAGTTCTGCACCGTGAAATCATACGATTCCAGGTTATCGACTCTCCCTCCTGTCCTGTCGTTCTAGGGTTCCCATGGTTAACGGAACATAACCCGGTGATTGACTGGGCCCAGCGAGATATAAAGTGTTGGGGTCCTAGTTGCCAGTCAAAGTGCCTGGGCAGGGTTGATGTGATTGGTAGCCTCAATATTGCCACAGCACCTCCTTTGTCCACTGAAGTCCCTGAATGTTATATGGCGCTAAAGGAGGTGTTCTCTAAAACCAGGACTGAGGTCCTACCACCGCATCGTCCTTATGACTGTGCTATAGAGTTACTCCCTGGTACTATGCCTCCTAGAGGACACGTATACCCTTTGTCACAAAAGGAAAACGACATTATGGAGGAATATATAAGAGAGAATCTAGAGCGAGGATTCATCAGACGATCCTCCTCTCCAGCAGGAGCAGGTTTCTTTTTCGTTTCCAAAAAAGAGGGTGACCTGCGACCTTGCATCGATTATAGAGGTTTGAATAGGATTACCATAAGAAATGCATATCCAATACCTCTTATAACAGAATTGTTCGACCGTTTAAAAGGGGCCCGTATTTATACTAAACTTGATTTACGCGGAGCATACAACCTGGTCAGGGTTAAGAAGGGGCACGAATGGAAAACGGCTTTTAATACACGTAGCGGGCATTATGAATACCTGGTGATGCCCTTTGGGTTATGCAATGCGCCAGCCGTTTTCCAGGACCTCATAAACGACACCCTAAGGGACTTTCTGCAAACGTTCGTTATAGTATATCTGGACGACATCCTGATATACTCTCCTGATAAGGGAACTCATCACGCCCACGTGAAACAAGTGTTGAAGAGACTATTGAGGGCTGGGTTATACTGTAAGCTAGAGAAATGCTTATTCGACATAGAGACAGTGCACTTTCTTGGGTATATAATAACCCCTGAGGGTTTCCAAATGGATCCTAAAAAACTCTCAGCGATTCTTGACTGGCCTTTACCCCAAGGGCTTAAAGCCATCCAGAGGTTTCTGGGGTTTACTAATTACTACCGGAGGTTCATTAAAAACTTTTCGGCCTTGGTAGCTCCCCTCACGGCTATGACTAAAAAAGGGCTGGTGAATCAGAAATGGACACCCCAGGCCAGTCAAGCCTTTGAGGCACTTAAACAGGCATTCACTACTGCCCCTGTTCTCCGACATCCTGATCCGGCTCTGCCTTTCCAGGTTGAAGTTGACGCCTCCGAGCTAGGTCTTGGTGCAGTCTTGTCCCAAAGGGAGGCACCCGACAAACCCTTGCATCCATGCGGCTTCTATTCCCGAAAGTTGTCCCCGGCAGAAAGGAACTATGATATCGGAAATAGAGAGTTGTTAGCAGTAATCGCAGCCTTGACGGAGTGGAGATACTTATTGGAGGGGTCTAGGGACCCCATTGTCATCATAACCGATCATAAGAATCTCACGTACATTGGAGACGCTAAACGGTTGAATGCCAGACAGGCGAGATGGTCATTGTTTCTTTCCAGCTTTAATTTCGTCCTCACATATAGACCTGGGTCAAGAAACATTAAAGCAGACGCATTGTCAAGACAGTACGAATCCTACGAACATAACATCCAAGATCAGCATCCCATTGTACCCCAGGAAAGAATTATAGCTCTTACCACGATTAGTGTCTCGTCTCCTCTGATGTTGAGATTGCAGACCGCCCAGGGTACAGCTCCTGGGGGAGACCTCCTGCGAAACTCTTTGTACCTGAGAACGAAAGAGAAGAAGTATTAAAACTGTATCATGATAACAAAACCTCTGGGCACATGGGGATCACCAAAACAGTGTCTAGCATACGTAAACTCCTCTGGTGGCCCACGGTGCGCCGTGATGTTAAAGATTACATAACCGTGTGCGAGGTGTGCACAAGACATAAAAGTCCCCAAACAGCGCCCATTGGTTTACTCCAGCCTCTGCCAATCCCCGAACGACCATGGTCGCATTTAGCTATGGATTTTATAGTAGAGTTACCCGAGTCAAGAGGGAATACTGTAATACTCACGGTCATAGATCGATTCTCCAAAATGGGTCACTATATTCCTCTTCGGAAACTTCCTTCGGCAGCCGAACTGGTGCCCATTTTTATTTCCAATGTGGTCCGCTTACACGGTATTCCTCTTGGGATTGTCTCGGATAGGGGGACCCAATTCGTCTCCAGATTCTGGAAAGGGTTTTGCAAGAGTGTGGGGATAGACCTATCCTTCTCTTCGGCCTATCACCCCCAGACCAACGGGGCAGCGGAACGAGCCAACCAAAATATAGAGAAATATCTCAGGTGCTTTATATCCGAACGACAAGATAACTGGTCAGACCTGATACCGTGGGCAGAGTATGCCTTGAACAGTGCAGTAAGCGAAGCCACAGGACATTCCCCTTTCTTCACTGTTTACGGTTTTGATCCTCCCGTGCTCCCTGCTACGTTTCCTGATACCGCGATTCCTGCTCTGGATGAGCATTTAGTGTCATTAAAAGAAACTTGGGGAAGGGTTAAACGGGCACTGGAGGATAGTAGTGTTACCCAGAAGATCAAGGCCGACAGACACAGGAGGCCGGCACCCGTGTATCAAGTTGGGGACAGGGTTTGGCTTTCTTCACGGAACATCAAGCTTTTAGTACCCTCCATGAAACTGGCACCCAGATACATAGGGCCCTATAAGATTCTGCGGCGAATCAATCCGGTCTCCTATGCTTTGGCACTGCCCTCCCATATCAGGATACACAATGTGTTCCACGTGAGCCTTTTGAAACCACTCTTGTGTAATCGGTACACCAAGGCCCGTGTCCCCCTCCTCCGGTCTCTGTGGAGGGCGAGGAGGAGTTTGAAGTTGAAGCCATTCTGGACGCCAGGGTTTCTAGGGGGGTCCTTCAGTACTTGGTTGACTGGGTGGGCTACGGTCCGGAGGATCGCTCTTGGCTTCCGGCTACTGAGGTTCATGCTCCTCGGTTGGTGAGGGCTTTTTATTTGGCTCATCCCCGCGCCCCTGGGGGTCGTCCAGTGGCCGCCCGTAGAGGGGGGGTTCTGTCACGTTGGCCCCCGCACCCCCCCGGCGCCTGGCAGCAGCTTCCTCGCTGCTCGCTGGCCAGGCGCCGAGTGATATTGCGGTCGCTTCCGCACACGTGGGGACGCCGGGGGGCGGGGCCTGGCGGGCTGGCGCGGACCCGCCGGGTTTAAAGCCCAGACTCTCAGAGAAGCCGGTGCCCTGACGTGGTAGTTACTTCCCGCAGAGCTCTTGTATATTGTTACATAATTATTGACTATTCTGTGTATGACCCCTGGCATTGGCAAACTAACGACTCTGTGCATGACCCTTGGCATTGGCAAACTAACGATTCTGTGCATGACCCTTGGCATTGGCAAACTAACGATTCTGTGTATGACCCCTGGCATTGGCAAACTAACGATTCTGTGCATGACCCTTGGCATTGGCAAACTAACGATTCTGTGCATGACCCTTGGCATTGGCAAACTAACGATTCTGTGCATGACCCCTGGTATTGGCAAATCAACGATTCTGTGAATAACTCCTGGTATTGACTTTACTCCTCTATTCTGGTATTGAGGTCAGTCTGTGTGGCACCCCAAGCACACATCAGACCACCCCTTGTATTGTTAGGGTCTTGGGAGGAGTTAACTATTCTAGTTCTTGTGTATCATTCTGTGTCTGTCTAGTCGTGCCGACCACTCTAAGGATCGGAAGGGTAGAGAGTGTCCTGCGTATAGGGACCACTAGCCAGATAGCAGAGGGATCCGTGACGTCTCTCTTGTATGTGTTCTGTACTGCCCTTCTAGTAGTCTGTCTAGTCGTACCGACCACTCTAAGGATCGGAAGGTTAGAGAGTGACCTGCGTACAGGGACCACCACTATAGTAATCAGGGGGATCCGTGACAGGAACGCACCGGTGAGCTCAGCAACACCAAAAGACCCGGGAGACCACGGAAAACAACTGTGGTGGATGACCGAAGAATTCTTTCCCTGGTGACGAAAACACCCTTCACAACAGTTGGCCAGATCAAGAACACTCTCCAGGAGGTAGGTGTATGTGTGTCAAAGTCAACAATCAAGAGAAGACTTCACCAGAGTGAATACAGAGGGTTCACCACAAGATGTAAACCATTGGTGAGCCTCAAAAACAGGAAGGCCAGATTAGAGTTTGCAAACAACACCTAACAAAGCCTTCACAGTTCTGGAACAAGATCCTATGGACAGATGAGACCAAGATCAACTTGTACCAGAGTGATGGGAAGCAGTGGCGTAGCGTGGGTTGTCAGCGCCCGGGGCCAGCCAAGAATTGTGCGCCCGCCCCCCAACCTGTGGACACGTTATCATGCCCTGATTCCCTTCCACCATTAGGGCATTGAACCCCTTAACTGTGATACAACAACCACTCGGGATACTTGGTTCCAGCCAAACAACATGGTACTCTAGGGTATAAACAGCCGCAGACTTGAAGTTGTGAAAATGAAAGGTCTTTTTATTCCAGCATAAACAAACACCTACACTTGCCTTTGAATCACTATTGCAGGTGATTAAACAAACTACAAATGAAAACTAGGGATGCACCAATACCACTTTTTTTTAACACTGAGTACGAGTACCGATATGTTTTAAAAGTACTCACCGATACCGAGTACCGATACATTTATTTTATGTCATGTGAACGCTTTCCAATAAGAACAGACCTCATATAAAAATGCCCCAGCTCACAAGTATATATCCCCCAGATACATATACACAGAATGCCCCCAGCTCACATGTAGATTGCCCCAAGCCTCACACGGATATTGCCCAAGCCAGCTCTCACATGGATATTGCCCCAGCCAGCTCTCACATGGATATTGCCCCAGCTCTCACATGGATATTGCCCCAGCCAGCTCTCACATGGATATTACCCCAGCCAGCTCTCACATGGATATTGCCCCAGCTCTCACATGGATATTGCCCCAGCCAGCTCTCATATGGATATTGCCCCAGCTCTCACATGGATATTGCCCCAGCTCACACATGGATATTGCCCCAGCTCTCACATGGATATTGCCCCAGCCAGCTCACACATGGATATTGCCCCAGCCAGCTCTCACATGGATATTTCCCCAGCCAGCTCTCACATGGATATTTCCCCAGCCAGCTCTCACCTGGATATTGCCCCAGTAAGCTCACACATGGACATTGCCCCAGCCAGCTCTCACATGGATATTGCCCCAGCCAGCTCTCACATGGATATTTCCCCAGCCAGCTCACACATGGATATTGCCCCAGCCAGCTCTCATATGGATACTGCCCCAGCTCTCACATGGATATTGCCCCAGCCAGCTCTCACATGGATATTGCCCCAGCCAGCTCACACATGGATATTTCCCCAGCCAGCTCTCATATGGATATTGCCCCAGCCAGCTCACACATGGATATTGCCCCAGCCAGCTCACACATGGATATTGCCCCAGCTCTCACATGGATATTGCCCCAGCCAGCTCACACATGGATATTGCCCCAGCTCTCACATGGATATTGCCCCAGCCAGCTCACACATGGATATTGCCCCAGCACACATGGATATTGCCCCAGCCAGCTCTCACATGGATATTGCCCCAGCTCTCACATGGATATTGCCCCAGCCAGCTCACACATGGATATTGCCCCAGCTCACACATGGATATTGCCCCAGCTCTCACATGGATATTGCCCCAGCCAGCTCTCACATGGATATTGCCCCAGCTCTCACATGGATATTGCCCCAGCTCACACATGGATATTGCCCCAGCTCACACATGGATATTGCCCCAGCTCTCACATGGATATTGGCCTAGCCAGCTCTCACCTGGATATTGCCCCAGCCAGCTCACACATGGATATTGCCCCAGCTCCGGATCCAGCAGGGGTTGGGGCCCAGATGCCGTGCAGCGGGAGTGCCTGCCCAGTCCTGAACAGCGTGAGAGTCCGTGTTGAAGGGGAGGTGGCTGCGTGCGTGCGCAGGTCACGCGTTCCGGCCAGTCAGGTGGTACAGAGACTCAGTACCACCTGATTAGCTGGACCACGTGACCTGCGCCCGCACACAGCCGCCTCCCCTTCAACACGGTCACGGACTCACACTGTTCAGGACCGGGCAGGCACTCCCGGTGCATGACATCTGGGCCCCCTCAACCCGCGGGCCCTTTGGCGGCACCCGAGGGCCCGACGGGTCAGTCCGGGCCTGAACTTTTAGGGGCGCAAATTTCTTTCGAAATTATGCGCGCCTAAGAAAACTGCACCCGGGGCCACCGCCCCCCAGCCCCCCCACGCTACGCCACTGATGGGAAGAGAAGAGTATGGAGAAGGAAAGGAACTGCTCATGATCCTAAGCATACCACCTCATCAGTGAAGCATGGTGGTGGTAATGTCATGGCGTGGGCATGTATGCTGCCATTGGAACTGGTTCTTTTGTATTTATTGATGATGTGACTGCTGCCAAAAGTAGCAGGATGAATTCTGAAGTGTTTCGGGCAATATTATCTGTTCCATTCAGCCAAATGCTGCAGAACGCATTGGACGGCGCTTCACAGTGCAGATGGAGAATGACCCAAAGCATACTGCAAAGGCAACCAAAGAGTTTTTGAAGGGACAGAAGTGGAATGTTATGCAATGGCCAAGTCAATCACCTGACCTGAATCCCATTGAGCATGTATTTCACTTGCTGAAGACAAAACTGAATGGAAAATGGCCCAAGAACAAGCAGGAACTGAAGACAGTTGCAGTAGAGGCCTGGCGGAGCATCATGAGGGATGAAACCCAGTGTCTGGTGGTGATGTCTATGCGTTCCAGACTTCAGGCTGTGATTGACTGCAAAGGATTTGCAACCAAGTATTAAGAAGGGAAAGTTTGATTTATGATTATTATTCTGTCCCATTACCTTTGTTCCCTTAACAAGTGGGAGGCACATCTGCAAACTGCTGTAAGTCCTACTCCGTTCACCTGAGTTGGATGTACATACCCTCAAATTAAAGCTGACAGTCTGCAGTTAAAGCACATTGTGTTTGTTTCATTCCAACTCCATTGTGGTGGTGTATAGAGCCAAAGATGTTAGAAGTATGTTGATGTCCCAATATTTCTGGACCTGACTGTATATATATTGGGATATAGCCACTGGAAACACGGTTCAGTGATCCTGCTTTTCTTTATTGAGCAGCCGTGGAACTTGCAGGGTACATTTTGTACAGGAAAATCAATATAAAACAAACGCCTACTCCTTTATGCGAAGGCTAAATAAACATTCAGAATCCCTGTCTGAAATATTGGGGAGCTAAGTCGCTTACCAATCAGTGACAACAAAATCAAATATACTTTTCTGCTGTGTTCAGGATTTTGCTTCCTTCCCTGCTGCACTCAGCACCAAGACTGCCCTCTCAGAGGGAACCACATCTCCTATAAGGGTAGGGCAGTCTAATCAGGAATCTGTTTTGTGTTTACACTATAGGGGAAAAGGGAGCTCTCCATTCACTGCTGATATACCTGTGGTCTACCACCCTGCCCCTAATCACATTGTCACACTACATATAATAAACCAGGAGATATATATATATATATATATATATATGAGTGTGTGAAGGCATATATACAAACACACAAGCAGGGTATATTTCAGTGTACATTAGTAGGTAGCAGGGTATTGACACTAGAGATGAAATTGGTACATGTTAGCAGTGTCATTGCATCCTATGAATAACAAAGACACTGGCAGCTGTTTATTAATAATGGATTTAATAATAATCTGTACCCAGGCATAATGGATCGGTGAAAGGAGTATTTATCCATCTATGTGCTGTGACATGTATTCAGCAATGTGTCCTCCAAGCAGTAGTTGAAGGCCCTTAGGAGATGGGAATTATGCAGAAGCTCTGTGGATAATAGGATTGTGGCTAAAAGCCATCCACGGATATTAGAATGGTTTATATCTGGGGGCTTAATGTCATTATTTATAATGGATCTTATAGCACGTCTCCCACCCTTTGTATAAAGCACCCCAAGCTATGAATCTGTCCAATATAAACCATCCTTGAATTCCAGGGCCTTCTTGTTGGCATGGTGCCATCTGGGTAACAGCCGTGGTGTTGCTCTGTGCTTTTATTTTATCATGCAAACATGTTTAGTTAGTGATAAATAAAGATGTCTCCTGGTCTGTGAGGACTCGCAGGGAGGGGGCAGGACATGACTCTCATTCCATTAAATGCTCAAAAGAAAAATAACGCATTTTCACTGCCAAGAATTCAGTAGAAATAGGTCAGTTCTCCTGTGATTCCACAGGAGTTATTCATTAAGTGGTGAATTGCAAATTTAAGGCCAAAATAACCTAACTGAAGGAATGCCGATGGGGGGGAATTATATTTAACTATTCGGCTTAAAACTAGCAATACAACACTAACCCATCAATGGCCGCTCGAGTGTTTTTCAGCATTAGGTGACAAAGAAGCCTGGAATAAGCATGTTTCTGATTATTTCTGGGGTAGTTCATCCTCCTATAGGAAACGGAAGGGAAATATTTACTCCAATTTATATTTTATATAAATTATATATTTTGCCTGCATGTTTAGGTTTGTTTGCCCTTTCTGTAATGGCACACTAGTACTATGAGGAGATGGGATCATTGTATAGATCTATAAACACAACTTAAGTCGAGTTTTTTAAATGCTAAAATATGAACTTACATGTTTATGATGTGCTGCAACAATATTAACTCTCTGCCGCCTTTGATACAATTGACCACTCGCTCCTCCGTCAAACTCTTAGTAATAGAGGCCTTCAAAGTACTGTTCTTTCATGGTTCTCTTCCTGTCCCATCGATCGATTAGTGTCTCATTTTTGGTAAGTACCTCCTCCCGTCAGCCTGTCTCTGTTGGGGTGCCCCAGGATTCAGTGCTGGGCCCCCTTCTCTTTTCGATCTACACTACCTCTCTAAGCAAACTGATCAGCTCCTTTGGATTCCAGTACCACCTATATGCTGATGACACTCAAATAAACCTTTCCTCCCCTGATCTTCCTTCGGCTCTTCTGGACCGAGTCACTGACTGTCTCTCCACCATCTCGAATTGGATGTCTTTCCGCTTCCTTAAACTCAATCTTGCCAAAACTGAAATTCACATTATTCCTCCCTCAAAGAAAACCCCAATACCACCTATATCTCTACGAGTAAATGGAACGCTCATTAGCCCAACGCCTCAAGCTCGCTGCCTTGGTGTCACTTTTGTTTCTGACTTAACGTTCTCTCCCCACATCCAGACAGTGACCAAATCTTGTTACTATCAACTCAAGAACATTGCCCGTGTCCGCCACTTTCTTACGCAAGATACCGCAAAGGTGCTGGTTCATGCTCTTATCATTTCACGATTTGTTTACTGCAACTCGCTCCTTATTGGCCTCCCCAACTCCCGTATTGCCCCTTTGCAATCCGTAATGAATGCAGATGCCAGGCTTATTTTGCTCCTCAGACGCACCTCTCGTACCTCCCCCATCAGCCGGTCCCTCCATTGGCTTCCTGTACATTTCAGGATACAGTTTAAAATACTGACGCTCATGTTCTGTCAGGAATGGTACCGGGGTGGCACCGGGGGTGAGGGGAATATGATCCCAGCATGCAGTGGTCTGCACAGACAGAGGTAGGTATGGGTGGAGGATGAATATAGAAACTGCCCAGGAAGTATTCTGAAGGATGATGGTGTGGTTGTAGAAGCCAGAAATAAGAAGGATCAGAAGGAACAGGTTGGGAATGCAGAGCAGCAATACAAAGTAGTAGTTCACTCTTTGAAAGCATGAGCTGTAATGAACAAGCAATGGTCAGTATGGGCCAGAGCCCTTTATTCTGAGTGTCACGTGTTTTGGTGTTTTAACTGATTGTTTGCTGGATGCTGATTACTGAATGCAGGTTCAGAGAGGTGGAGCAGAACATGAAGTGTACCACCGGGGAAGGGGGGTTCCATGATGGGGCATGACATGTTCAAATTGCTCAATAACCTAACACCTCCCTACATGTTTTTGTTACTACGCAAACACGTCCTGTCTAAACAACTCCGGTTGGTGGGCAATCTTCACCTGTCATCTGTCTACACCCGCACAACCAACTCTCGCTTCCAAGACTTCTCAAGGGCAGCTCCAGTCCTGTGGTCCTGTGGAATGACTTGTCTCGCCCTTTCAAACTCTCCCCTGATCTTTAGGCCTTCAAGAAATCCCTCAAAACCCACCTCTTCAGATTAGCGTACCACATCACTGATGCAACTCTTCCCTCTGCTCACCTACTCACACATGACTGAAGCTGCTTCTATGGCCCCCCACCATTCCCGAACCACTGGCACCAATGATCCTGCCGTCCAGTGAAATTCCCCATGACTTCTTCAACCCCAATCCCTCTAGATTCATTGTAAGCTCCTATGAGCAGGGCCCTCTACACATAGGGCCACATTACATTCTTGTTGCTAATGGTAGCACTCACATGCGTGAGCACTGACGTTAGCTGCTGTGCCTACCGCATATTACAATCCAAACGCAAACGTGTTAAGTAACCCGTTTGCGTTTGGTACCTTGTGCTTTTCAGAGCGACGTTACTGTACTTTGTGCTCCCTATGCTTAACATGGGGAGCGCAAAGTGTTAATCAGCGTTAGGATTACAATCTACTAGCGCTGATTGACATCCGGCTGTGGTTAGCAAAAAGTTAACCACAGTCTGGACTTGGTGTTAACGGATTCTGCAGAAGCCTAAAAAACAAAAAACAGAAGCGTATACTCACCTCCTGTCCCGCAGCAAGGACCGCGGCTCGGCTCGGTTTATCTGTATCTCGTTCCCTTTGGTTATTGTAAAGCGCTGCGGAAACTGTTGGCGCTATATAAATGATGACAATATTAAAAATAATAATAATAATAACTCCTTATCATTGTGCCTTGAGGTGAAACATGTTGAGAAATCACTACCTTGGATCACAGAGGAGCTGTTCCAGATTCTGCAATCAGCCAACCATTTCTTCAAAAGAATGAGTTAAGTTTTTACTGTTAAAACATTTTACTGATGGAATGTTCCAAATGTCAACTTCATAATTTCCCTGATAGATACCAATTAACCCATTGACTACCAAAATGTGCATACACTATTTTGCATTCAAATACAATGAAAAGCAAAATTTGGTATATTAAACCCTCATTTCCTTACCCTCTTAATACACAATAAGTGTGCTTCTGTGGAGAAATTAAATTGTCTGAAATCTCAGTCCTGTCGAAATCTCAACAAACTTTACTGTTGCAGTACAACAGCAATAGAGAGGGCAAAATATATGGAGAGCTCTGGGGTCGCTCATAACTGTACAGGAAGAAGATCCAGTGGGTTATAATTACTGAAAAATTTGTACAGAACTGATACAAACAGAGTTATTCAAAGGGATCCGAATGGCTGCCGAAAGGTAACGAACGCTGAAAATCAGCGTTCGGTTACCTTTCTTGGTCATTCGGCTATCCAGAGAGCAGGCAGTTCGCCAAATGTTGCCGAATTGCCTGCACATAAGTTGCCTGTTCGATGCCTGTTCGGGGGCAGTGAAATCCCCATAGCTTTGTCAATTCAGAGAACAAAATCCAGCAGTGAAAAGTTGCCGAATTGCCCTGCCATTCGGTGGCTTCATGCGGCAGATTTATTCCGGCGAATCCCATAGGCTTCAACGTTAAAAATATCCCCATTTTAATTCAATATCTAATAAACCGTTTATTATAATATTCTGCAGTAAAAAGTCGCTGTATTTATAGATTTTTTAGGATCTTTTAAGCATTTTTCGGGATTTTTTAAAAAAAAAATCCGATTTTTTTTTACTTTTTTTCTTTATTCTGTAACAGCCCTTTTTATTATCATTCATTGGACCTCATATGTAAATTACAGACATTTTCGCTCAGTAGTTTCTTTGCAAACAGCGTTTTAGTTTTCAGACAATCATGCAAACCGTTTTTTATTTTTTGTTTACTCCATTTGTCTGCGGTGTCGGTTTTTTCCAGCGGCTGTTCTGCGTTGTGATTAGTAATAAGCCGAACACCCCCGTGTTCGAACTCGAACAATTTCAAAAGTTCGAGTTCGAACACGAACCGAACTCAATGCAAGTCAATAGGACTCGAAAGTTCGATTTTTAGAGTGCCCTCCAAGAGGGCATATATGTAAGATATTTGCCATAAAAGGTGTATGGGGGTCCTGGTAGTGCCCTATGGGACAGGAAACAAGGACAAAAAGTTAAAAAAAAAAGTTTTTGAAGGAACAGTGAGTTTTCCATGAAATAAAGGTTAATAATAAAAATGAAAAATTCCTTCAAATATCGTGCCTAGGAGGTCCCCATAACCTGCCCGTGAAGTGGCGGATTTGTAGGATGTATAGAAACATTTAAAAACAAAAAAATAAAATTTCAAATGACGGTAAATGGTTTTCCTTTAATCTATTCATAAACAATTGCTTGGGGCGGCAGGCTGTATGAAAAGAGGAGACATTTTAGGACACAAAGAACAAGTTTAGTGATGTTTTTGGCTAAATTATGGTAAAACTTATGCAGGATTTGGATGAAAGTAACAATAGGTGCTTTAAAATTGGGCCTTTAGTGTCGGCAACAGTGCCGTCACACCGTAACCCCTCTGTGGTATTGTGGAACAGTGCAGGGTTGGACCCTGCGGTCCAATATTAAAATGATATGAATCTGGTATAGGCGTCAGTGGCAGTGCACCCAAATATTAGGCCTTTGGTGCCAGCTAGTGCCTTCACAACGTAACCCCTCTGAGGTATTGTGGAAGAGTGCAGGGGTAGAGGTTTTGGTAATGCAGAAGAGATCCCCGATCTATTCAGTTACGTCAGCATCAGGGGATTGATAGCTGCTGATCCAGGGCTGATTCATTTTTATAAATGTCAGCCGGTCTACAGAGTCGGTGGACAAATGCACTCTTTTGTCTATGACAAAACCTCCAGCGGCACTGAACATCCTTTCAGAAAGCACGCTGGATGAAGGGCAACCTAGTAGCTGCATAGCATATTGCCTAAGTTCTGGCCAGTGATCCAATCTCAACACCCAGTAAGCCAGTGGATGATCTGCTTAAAAGGTATCCAGGTCTGCCCTTGTCCCTAGGTAGTCCTGCACCATACGGTGAAGACACTGGCAATGGGTGCCTACATTTGACGTCCCTGGGCGTCGTGGACTAAAAAAATTTAAAAAGGCATCAGTCAAATGGCCCCGGCCTTCACCGCTCTTCCTCTGATCATCTGCAGCCTCAGAAGCACCTGTGTCATCACTTGGTAACCTACCAGTGCCTGGAAAGGTGTTACACAAGTATCGCTTTAGAGCGTCCTCAAGTTGTTTCATCCTGTGCTCCCTCTGTGCGGGCAGGATGAGCTCTGCAACTTTACCCTTGTATCATGGATCAAGAAGGCTTGCCAACCAGTAATGATCCCTCTCCTTGATAGCACGAATCCTGGGGTCCTTTAGCAGGCTTTGCAGGATAAGGGAGCCCATGCAGCGTAGGTTGGAGGTGGCATTAGCTTCTGAGTCTTCCTGGTCAATGAGGATGACCCATCGTGCACTTCCTCCTCCCAGCCACGTACCAGTCCTTGGGTTTCTGGGCACACAAAACCCTCCCTTAAGGAATCCCCACCTTCAATGCCCCCACTACTTAAATATTCCTCCTCCTCCTCATCCTCCTCCTGTCTGATCTGAGGGCCCACAGGAATGCTGTCTGCATAAAGACTGGGGCCTTGAGTGCTAGGGAAGGCTTCCTCTTCCTCCTGCTGCTCTGCCTCTAGTGCCACATCTATAATTCCCCGCAGAGTGCGCTCCAGAAGGAACGCTAAAGGAATTGTGTCACTGATGCATGCACTGTCCCTGCTCACCATCCTCGTTGCCTCCTCAAATGGTGACAGTACAGCATATGCATCCTTGATCATCAGCCACTGCGGGGGGGGGGAACCAAGTTGACCTGAACCTGCCCTTGTGCCATACTCACACAGGTACTCATTGATGGCCCTTGTGCAGATGCTGCAGCATTGCTAATGTCGAGTTCCACCTGGTGGGCATGTCACAGATCAGATGGTTTGTGGGAAGGTGGAATTATCTTTGAATTTTTGCCAGGCGAACGCTTGCTGGGAATGACCGTCTGAAGTGGCTGCAGACTTTTCTGGCCTGGCTGAGAAGCTCTGCCAGCCCTGGGTACCTGGTTAGGAAATGCTGTATCACCAGATTTAGGATGTGTGCTAGGCATGGTACATGCGTCAACTTACCCTGGCGTAGGGCGGAGAGAAGGTTGCTGCCATTATCACAGATGACCAATCCCAGCTGAAGTTGGCGTGGTGTTAACCATCTCTGCACCTGCCCCTGCAGAGCTGACAGAATTTCTGGCCTGGTGTGGCTCCTGTCCCCTAAACAAACCAGCTCAAGCACCAAGCACAGTATGGCATCTTTTCACTTGAGCCATTGCGTAGCCCCTGCCACGCGTCGGTTTAACTGCCACTTCGCCAGAGACAGAGAAGGAGCAGGAGGAAGAGGTGGCGGAGCAGACAGACCTCATACAAGCAGCTTTCTGGAGGCGTGGTGGATGAACAAGCTCCAGCACAGAGCCCCGTCCTGGATCGCTCCCAGCTGCAATCAGAGTTACCCAGTGTGCCGTGAAGTAAATGTAACGGCCCTGTCCATACTTGCTGGACCACGTGTCTAAAGTCATGTGCACCTTGCTGCTGACTGCCTTTCCCAATGTCTCCCTAACATTGTCTTCTACGTGCTTGTATAGTGCTGGAATGGCCTTCCGTGAAAAGAAATGGCGTTTTGGAACCTGCCACTGTGGTACAGCACATTCAGCAAATTTACGGAAGGAAGCAGAGTCCACCAGCTGGAAAGGCAGCAGCTGTAATGCGAGTAATTTTACTAAGCTGGCATTTAGATGCTGTGCTTGGGGATGGTTGGGACTATATTTTTTCTTATGCTGCAGCAGCTGGGGCAACGTAATCCGACTGCGTAAATCGTCAGCTGATGGGATGCTGTCACATTCTGAGGAAGGACCTGGTACACCCATTACTGTAGCATCATCCCTGTCAGTGGAGGTTGTAGGCAATGACATGGCAGGACATATAGTGGGGGTAGAGACAGATGAGGAGGAGGAGGACCTATGCAAAGTGTTGTGTCAACGGGAGGCGTGGCAGGTGGTCATATGTCACCTGAAGCATGTGGTACCCAAGCGTGGGATGTCTTTCCCATGCTTGATCCTCATCTGACATAGATTACAAATAGCAACAGTGCGGTCTGCTGCACATTTCTTAAAGAACTCCCAGACAGCAGACTTCCTGTACATGTGCTTTGAGACAACAGCGTTCTGCACCTGAGCAGCTGTGACTTTTGATGCCTTGGACTAGCTACGGTTGGTCATAGAGGACGCTCTGCCTCGTTTTTATTGTGCCTCCTCCTCCTCCTCCCTTGACTCCTCTGGTCAGTCAGGCACCCAGGTGGAGTCAGTGACCTCATCATCGTCATCACCCCCTATCTCCTCGTCACTGGAGCCAACTTGGCAGTATGCTGCAGCTGCTGGGGCAACATGAGTGCCAGTTATTTGTGTGTCACTGGCACCCCCTTCCTCTAGGTTGATTATACTCCCTTCCTCAACCTCAGAGTTTGAATCAGAGCACTGTAGTTGCTGCACATCCTCAAGCAGCATGTCACTGTCATTGTAGTCAAACAATTCAGCTGACTCCTCCGTGTGTGATAGTGAGGCTCTGACAGGAGTAGCTGTGGACATGGAGGCTGAATTAGATGTTTTGGCAGCTGAGGTGGACTGTAAACCACTACAAGCCTGGCTGGCAGAGGACTCGGAAGATGAGGATGGCCTCGTTAGCCAATCCACCAAGTCTTCTGTATGTTGCTGCTGCTTAAGACGGTCAGCACCAGTTAGAAAGGACAAGCGTGCCCCTGCAGAGGATGCACCACATCCACCATGACCAGAGGCACAGCCTCCCAACACAGAGGCTGCTTGCCCTCTTATCTGTGTCTGGGAGCGTCTGCCTGTCCTTTTTTGGTCTTTCTGACATGGTGCGTGATATATAGATTAAAGATATACAGAACTCTGATTCAACTCTGTTATAAAAACTGGAGAAATGCAGAACTCTGATTCAACGGTGTTATCTAGATTAAAGATTTCCAGAACTCTGGTATGACAAGACACAGATTAAAAATCCCAGAAACCACCTATAAATCAATGAGACCCCCTGATGGGTGGCAGTGACAAGACACAGGTTATAATTCCCAGATATCTGCTACAAGTCTGTGAGACCCCCCTGATGGGTGGCAGTTACAAGACACAAATTACAATTCCCAGGAACCTCCTATAAATCAGTGAGACCCCCTGATGGGTGGCAGTGACAAGACACAAATTACAATTATCAAATATCTGCTAGAAGTATGTGAGACCCCCTGATACCTGGCAGTGAGAAGACACAGATTACAATTCCCAGGAACATCCTATAAATCAGTGATGGGTGGCAGTGACAAGACACAAATTACTATTCCCAGGAACCTCCTATAAGTCAGTGAGACCCCCTGATGGGTGGCAGTGACAAGACACAGATTACAATTCCCAGTTATCTTGTAGAAGTGAGACCCCCCCCCCCAATATCTGCTGGCAGTGAGAACACTTACAGGGTTATCCAAAGAGATTCGAAAAGTCACCGCACGTTCGGTGACTTTTCGTTCTCTTCAATTCGGTTCCTTTTGCCGATTGCATTTCGGTGACCCTGCGGTGTATTCAGCAAACAGCACAGGGTCCCCGAATTGCAGGGAAAAGCTGCCGCAAACCTGACGAAAGCTCACCGAATGCACGCTGAAAACAAGCAAAAACATCTGGATTAACCTTCGAAAAACCCGAACAGGAGCCGAAAAGGAGCCGAAGCACACAGAGCCGAAGCAGCTGTGACGTAGAGGAGGCAGTGAATAAATTAGAAAAACCATTTGTATGAATCTGGGAAAAAGAAACGCTGTTTGCAAAGAAACTACTGAGCGAAAATGTCTGAAATTTTCACAGGAGGTCCAGGGAATGATAATAAAGAGAGCTGTTACAAAAAAAATAAGCAAACTGAAAAAAAATCAAAAAAAAAATCGGACTTTTAATTTTTTTTAAAAAAATTCAGAAAAATGCTTAAAGTATCCTAAAAAATCTATAAATAAAGAGACTTTTTGCTGCAGAATTTTATAATGAACGGTTTATTAGATATTGAATTAAAACAGGAATATTTTTAGCATTGAAGTCTATGGGATTCTCCTGAATAAACCTGCCGAATTAAACCACCGAATGGCAGGACATTAGGGGAACCTTTCACTGCTGGTTTGTGTTCTCTGAATAGCCGAAGCAGTGCTTTTTCATGGGGATTCACTGCCCTCGAACAGGCACCGAACAGACACTGTATGTGCAGGCAATTCGCCAGGATTTGGCGAATTGCCTGCTCTCTGGATAGCCGAATGGCCAGGAAAGGTAACCGAACGCTGATTTTCAGCGTTCGGTTACCTTTCTCAAGCAATTCGAATCTCTTTGGATAACCCTGATAGATTACAACAATTCCCCGATATTTTATAGAAGTGAGACCCCCCCCAATAGCTGCTGGCAGTGAGAACACACAGATTACAACAATTCCCAGATATTTTGTAGAAGTGAGACCCCCCAATAGCTGCTGGCAGTGAGAACACACAGATTACAACAATTCCCATATATCTTGTAGAAGTGAGACCCCCCCAATAGCTGCTGGCAGTGAGAACACACAGATTACAACAATTCCCAGATATTTTGTAGAAGTGAGACCCCCCAATAGCTGCTGGCAGTGAGAACACACATGTTACATCAATTCCCAGATATTGTGTAGAAGTGAGACCCCCCCCCCCTCAATAGCTACTGGCAGTGAGAACACAGATTACAACAATTCCCAGATATCTTGTAGAAGTGAGACCCCCCAATAGCTGCTGGCAGTGAGAACACATAGATTACAACAATTCCCAGATATTTTGTAGAAGTGAGACCTCCCCGCCCAATAGCTACTGGCAGTGAGAACACACAGATTACAACAATTCCCAGATATTTTGTAGAAGTGAGACCCCCCAACAGCTGCTGGCACTAAGAAAACACACTAACAGAACAATCTCCTCTCAAAAAACATGTGCTGAAGGCTGTGCGAAGCCTTATATAGTGTGCTGCAGGACTTAGCTTTGTGAGCCCATGATTGGGCAAAATTTGCCCAATCAGGACTCTGAGCCGTGATTGGCATAGTCTTGCACCTGACCTGTGGTCAGTTGCAAGGCTGTAGCCAATTACAAGCTTCAGGCCAGTGGAAAAGTGCATTGTGGTCCATTGTGGGCGAACTCAAACCGAACACGTGGAAATGTTCGTAGTTCGCAAACATCCGAACGGCCGATGTTCGATGCGAACTCCGAACAGATCGAAACGAACAGCTCGTCCCTAGTTGTGATCGGCTTCTGCTTGGGTTTCTCCGGCGTGTTTGGCGGGTTAATCCAGATGTTTTTGCAGGTTTTCGGTGTGCTCTCGACGGGTTTTGCAGTGAGTTTTCGGTGGGTTTGCGGCGACTTTTCACTGCAATTCGGGGAGCCTGTGGTGCTTGCTGAATACACCAAAGGGTCGCCAAGATGGGATCGCCAAATTGAACCGAATTGAGAACGAAAAGTCACTGAACGTGCAGTGACTTTTCGATTCTCCTTGAATAACCCTGAAAGTGTTACTGTAATTTCCATATGCAGGTATTATGTCACATACAGATGTTATTTTTATATTCTATTGGTATTTTTGAAAAATGCATTGCTAATAATCTCATTATGAGCACTACAAATCCTCATAAGCAGGAAATCTGACCATTTTATTACCTTTGTCACATTTACTGGTTTTGACACAAACAGAGTTATTCAAAGAGAGACAAACTGGCCACCGAATTGCACAGACAAGTGAATTTCCCCGTACGGTGCAATTTCGTAGCCATTCGGCTATTCAAAAAGCAGGTAGTTCGCCAAATATTGGCGAATTGCCACTAAAATACGGTAACCTTCAGCGGCAGTGAACTCCCCATAGAGAAGTAACAGTTCATCTATTCAGAGAACAACGAACAGCAGCAAAATGTCAGTGACATGCCCTGATTTTCTGTGGTTTAATTTGACAGGTTTAATCAGGCGAATCCCATAGGTTTCAATGTAAAAAACATTCCCCGTTTTTATTAAATATTTTAATCAACTGTTTATTCTTTTCATTTTCCGCAAAAAGTCTCTTTATTTATTTATTTTTATTTATTTATTTTATTCTGTAACAGACCTTTTTATTATTATTCATAGGACTTTACATATCAGTGACGGCGAACATATAGCATGAGTGCCGCACGTGGCATGCGGGGCCGACTGTGTCGACACGCGAGACATAGGCTTGCCTCCTTTCCCCTTCCTCCGTGTGCTTCTTCCTCCCAGCAGCCGCCGGCAAAGGATGTAGCCCGGCCGCTCGTTGGGATCCACCAGCCGCGAGATTGCGGAGTTAAATCTGAGATCTCGCGAGACAGCGGCTTGTGTGCGTGGTTCCCACCGAGCAGGCGGGTTACATCCTTTGCTGGCTGCCACTGGGAGGAAGAAGCATGCTCGAAGGAGCCTGGCAGAGCGACTGGGACAATGTGAGCTGGGGGCAATATATCAATAGGCGCTGGGGCAATATATATCAATATGAGCTGGGGGCTATATATCAATATGAGCTGGGGCAATATATATCAATATGAGCTGGGGGCAATATAACCATGTGTGAGCTTGGGGCAATATTACCATGTGTGAGCTTGGGGCAATATAACCATGTGTGAGCTGGGGGCAATATATCCATGTGTGAGCTGGGGCAATATATCCATGTGTGAGCTGGGGGCAAATATATCCATGTGTGAGCTTCGTGAAATATATATCCATGTGTGAGCTGGGGGCAATATATATCCATGTGTGAGGTGGTGGCAATATATCCATGTGTGAGCTGGGGGCAATATATCCATATGTGAGCTGGGGGCAACATAACCATGTGTGAGCTGGGGCAATATATCCATGTGTGAGCTGGGGGCAAAATATCCAGCTTCCTATACTGTATTTTTCTTCTAAAACTTAGGCACATAATTAGTTCAGGCAGTCATATGAAGTGTTTTTTCTAAAATAAATCAGTATTCAGATTTAATTGCGGGGTTGGCACTTTGAGACACATAAGTTGGTTCAGCGATCCAGTTTGGGCACTTGGGCTCAAAAAGGTTCGCCGTCCCTGTTTTTTGTTAATTTTCACCCCGGTTAGCAGCTTGCCGGCATGTGGCATGCGGGGCCAACTGTGTCGACACGCGAGCCATAGGCTTGCCTCCGTTCCCCTTCCTCTGTGTGCTTCTTCCTCCCAGCAGCCGCCGGCAAAGGATGTAGCCTGGCCGCTCGTTGGGATCCACCAGCCGCGAGATTGCGGAGTTAAATCTGAGATCTCGCGAGACCGCGGCTTGTGTGCGTGGTTCCCAACGAGCAGGCGGGTTACATCCTTTGCTGGCTGCCGCGGGGAGGAAGAAGCATGCTCAAAGGAGCCTGGCAGAGCGACTGGGACAATGTGAGCTGGGGGCAATATATCAATAGGCGCTGGGGCAATATATCTCAATATGAGCTGGGGGCTATATATCAATATGAGCTGGGGCAATATATATCAATATGAGCTGGGGCATTATATATCAATATGAGCTGGGGCAATATATATTGCTGGGGCAATATATGAGCTGGGGCAATATAACCATGTGTGAGCTTGGGGCAATATTACCATGCGTGAGCTGGGACTGGGACAATGTGAGCTGGGGCAATATATCAATAGGCGCTGGGGCAATATATATCAATATGAGCTGGGGCAATATATATCAATATGAGCCGGGGCATTATATATCAATATGAGCTGGGGCAATATATATTAACATGAGCTGGGGCAATATAACCATGTGTGAGCTTGGGGCAATATTACCATGTGTGAGCTTGGGGCAATATAACCATGTGTGAGCTGGGGGCAATATCCATGTGTGAGCTTGGGGCAATATATATATCCATGTGTGAGCTTGGGGGAAATATATCCATGTGTGAGCTTGGGGCAATATTACGATGTGTGAGCTTCGTGAAATATATATCCATGTGTGAGCTGGGGGCAATATATCCATTGTGAGCTGGGGCAACATAACCATGTGTGAGCTGGGGCAATATATCCATGTGTGAGCTGGGGTTATATATCCATGTGTGAGCTTCGTGAAATATATATCCATGTGTGAGCTGGGGGCAATATATCCATTGTGAGCTGGGGGCAACATAACCATGTGTGAGCTGGGGCAATATATCCATGTGTGAGCTGGGGGCAATATATCCAGCTTCCTATACTGTATTTTTCTTCTAAAACTTGAGCACATAATTAGTTCAGGCAGTCGTATGAAGTGTTTTTTCTAAAATAAATCAGTATTCAGATTTAATTGCGGGGTTGGCACTTTGAGACACATAAGTTGGTTCCGCGATCCAGTTTGGGCACTTGGGCTCAAAAAGGTTCGCCATCCCTGTTTTTTTGTTAATTTTCACCCCGGTTAGCAGCTTGCCGGCTTTTTATGACGGCTGGTTGGCGGTCTGTTCGGTAGGTTATCAGCTTTTACGGGTCGATTCAGCAGTTTTGCGGTGGATCTTCAGAAACATTTGGTGGGTTTTCCGTGGTTTTTCAGATTTATTTAGTGGTTTTTCAACGTTTTTTCAGTTCGATTCAGCGGTTTTGCGCCATTCTATGCGTTTGTCAGCTTTTTGCCTGCAATTTGGGAGACCCTGCGGTAAATGCTTAATTCACTGCAGGGTCAGTGAGTCGAACTCCTTGAAGTGCAGGGAGCGGGTTGGTGACATTTTGGTGCGCTCTAAATAACCCTGAAAGTCCTTTTCTGCCTTATGTTAGTAATGCCGACCCTGTTTGACATTATTTGAAATAAGGGATGCCTTCTAGAGTTTAGAACATTTCATCGAAGTAGTAATTCTGTAAATGACGATCAAATACATGAAAATGTTAAAATGAGAAAATTTCCATTATATTTTACCTATTTTTAATAACCGTCTTTATGGAGGATGGTTTGTTGTTGTTAGTTTTGAAGTCGTGTCCGACCCGTCATGACCCCATGGACAACCTTCCTCCTGTCCTTCCTGTTCTCTACCATCTTCAGGAGTCCATTTAAGCTCACGTCTACTGCCGCAGTGAGTCCATCCAGCCACCTCATTCTCTGTCGAACCCTACTCCTTTTGCCCTCAATCTTTCCAAACATTAGGAGGATCGTTATATTTAATTGTTATCTAGGCATCCTATTTTTTAAATTAATATTTTTATTTTTAACAACAAAAAGTGCTTTGTAGTGAAGGGGTTGGATAGGAGGATTATCGGATCCTGTCATTTCCTTAAAAAAGTTGATAGATATTATTTTGCGATTAATCCAAGGATACATCTTATTGTCATTAGTGAATCAGGAAGACATTTTTCTCCTTTTTACAAGAAAATTGCTGCAAATTGGATGTTTTTCCACTTTTTTTGACAGGGACACAAACAGCATACTACGTAAACCCTCGAAATCCCGTATGTCCTTGACATTTTCTCAATCTAGCATTTTCCACTGCTGCATACTACATTTATTTTCTATTACTCCTTTTTTTTCTATGCATTCCCATTTCACTATCGATTTCATGAACTCATCAGCCTCTTACTGATCTACAATCAGTCCCTCCAATCTGTTGGCCGTACTTGCTCTGCAGTCGATCCTGTTGCTATGTAGTTGTTTTGTCCTAATCTCATTTCCAGCAGTTCTCCAGTGCTTCCCCCTAGACCCCTCCCTCTCCATTACCTTTGCAGACACATTATAGCATTTCATTCCAGTTTCTGCATTGCACCACTCTCTTTCACATAGAAACACATGGACACATGTATAAAGGCTCCCTGCCACCATGCTAGATCTGTGAATCCATTATCCAGGTGGGGAGTCGTTATGTTTCCACCTTATCTTCTCATTCTTTCATTTTATACCTCATTCCTTGGAAGTCTTGCATGTCTGTATATGTCTTTTTGAAGCATTTTTTAATTTTTTTTAATGTGACTGTATGAACACTGCAATGGATGTATAAAACTGTGTAGAGCGTTTATGGGACTTGAAGCAAAATTTGGTGTTTTTCCAATTCCAAAAGGGTAATTTAAAAAGCACAAAATTGGCCACCAAATTACCCCATACAGTGCAATTTCGTGGCCATTTGGCTATTCAAAAAAGCCGTCAATTCGCCAAATATTGCTTCTAGTGTATCTTTTCAGAAGCTGCATATATAGTGTGCACCCGTGGTTTTACTAGGAACCGGAACCATAGGCGTGCGCACGGGGAGTGCCGGGTGTGCCTGGGCACACCCTAATCAGACAGCCTTTTTTTTTTTTTTATTGTGGCAGCTGTTAGATTTGAACCGGCAGCGCCAGCGCTGCCACTTATTGTTGCCTGCTGCTCTGGAGGACTCCGTTAGGCTGTTGGAATAGCAGCAGACAAACCCCTGCCTGTGTCTTTTTAAATGCCCAGTGACATGCAGGGGGAAGCTTGGCAGCTGCTCTGGGGGTAACTCTGTGAGTCTTTCAAATGCCCAAGTGGCAGGGAGTAGAGCGTACCTCCTGGAGTGATTGCTATGTGTGTGTGTGTGTGTGGGGGGGGGAGAAATAATACAGAGGGAGAGGTCATGCAGCGGGGCAGGAAACAGCAGGCTCCACTTCATGAGGTCGGCAGGAGATGAATCAGTCAGTCCTGGGTCACTGTGGGTAGCCCACTCCTTCCCCCCTCACCAAAACAGCCCACTCCTCCCCCCTCACCAAAACAGCCCACTCCTTCCCCCTCACCAAAACAGCCCACTCCTACCCCCTCAACAAAACGGTCCCCTCCTTCCCCCTCACCAAAACGGCCCCCTCCTCCCCCCTCACCAAACAGCCCTCTCCTTTCCCTGTACTGCTGCGGTTAGTCTAACTGTAATGGAGGCTGTGGGGTCCCACAAGCTGCAGTCAGTCTCTTCACCTCCCACAAGACAAACCTGTACAGTCTGCCAGGTATGAATGGAGTGGGGAGTGATATAGCTTGATTGCTATATTAACCTCACTTGGTCCATTAGACCACCAGGGGCTTAATACTACACACACAATGATTTACTTATGTGTCACTATGGTGAAGGAATATTAACTAATGTGTGTTAAATGTGTGTGATTATGGTGTATAACCATGTAGCGTTTGTGTATTTGTAAATATGCTAGGTGTGTGTGTAAATATGTGCTGTGTGTGTGGCTGTGTGTAAATATGCGCTGTGTGTGTGGCTGTGTGTAAATATGCGCTGTGATGTGTGTAAATATGCGCTGTGCTCAGGGCCGGATTAACATAGGGGCTGATGGAGCAGCAGCTCCAGGCCCATGCCCCAGAACAGGCCCAGTGAACGTCTGCATTGATGGGCATTTGGACCCCTGCATCTCCAACTCCATAGCAGCTACAGGATCATGTTAGGTATCACTGGAAAGGCCAGAGCATTTTAAAAATAAAATAATAAATATTAAATTTTTTCTTTTTTTCTAACACCGCAATATTTTTACGTTTCCAATTATAAAGTGAACAATGAGGCTGCACTAACTCGCCATCACATTTCTCATGTCACCAACAAGTGTGGAGGTGATCCATTGTTACGAATTGTTACATCAAAAACCTAAACCACTGCACTGCAGTGAAGAGCATTCAACCCCTGCGTTACTAATCTGTACACCTTACAAGGTCTAGTGAGGTGTCATTGGACAGGGCAGAGTCTGGCCTTTGCATTGATACCAGACATGACCATGAAAAATCTAAAAGAAAATAAAACAAAATAAAACAACCCTTTTTTTATTTATTATTCATTCCAAAGCGATTGTCCATCTGCCACGTATAAAATGGGCAATACCACTGCCATTACTCACCTTCTCATTTCCCACGCTGGGAGCAAGTTTGGCGTTTTATACATACAGGGTTATCCAAAGAGATTCGAAAAGTCACCGCACGTTCGGTGACTTTTCGTTCTCTTCAATTCGGTTCCTTTTGCCGATTGCATTTCGGTGACCCTGCGGTGTATTCAGCAAACAGCACAGGGTCCCCGAATTGCAGGGAAAAGCTGCCGCAAACCTGACGAAAACTCACCGAATGCACGCTGAAAACAAGCAAAAACATCTGGATTAACCTTCGAAAAACCCGAACAGGAGCCGAACAGGAGCCGAAAAGGAGCCGAAGCACACAGAGCCGAAGCAGCTGTGACGTAGAGGAGGCAGTGAATAAATTAGCAAAACCATTTGTATGAATCTGGGAAAATGAAACGCTGTTTGCAAAGAAACTACTGAGCGAAAATGTCTGAAATTTTCACAGGAGGTCCAGGGAATGATAATAAAGAGGGCTGTTACAAAAAAAATAAGCAAACTGAAAAAAAAAAAAAAAAAAAATCGGACTTTTAATTTTTTTTTTAAAAATTCAGAAAAATGCTTAAAGTATCCTAAAAAATCTATAAATAAAGAGACTTTTTGCTGCAGAATTTTATAATGAATGGTTTATTAGATATTGAATTAAAACGGGAATATTTTTAACATTGAAGCCTATGGGATTCTCCTGAATAAATTTGCCGAATTAAACCACCGAATGACAGGGCATTAGGGGAACCTTTCACTGCTGGTTTGTGTTCTCTGAATAGCCGAAGCAGTGCTTTTTCATGGGGATTTCACTGCCCTCGAACAGGGACCGAACAGGCACCGTATGTGCAGGCAATTCGCCAGGATTTGGCGAATTGCCTGCTCTCTGGATAGCCGAATGGCCAGGAAAGGTAACCGAACGCGCGTTCGGTTACCTTTCTCAAGCAATTCGGATCTCTTTGAATAACCCTGATAGTCATATTATTCATAAAACATCCTCCAAAACGAAAAAATATATATATATTTCCATTTTATTTTTTGGTTAAAATTGTATATTTTGTCAGAAAAATGCAGTAACAGGTTCCCATTTCACATTATTTTAACAAGAAGTCCTTGTAGATTATATAACCCCAAAGGTTTGGATGATAAAATGAGAAAAAATAATTTTACACGCTGTAAATGACTGAAATCTGAATGAAAAATTACTCACACAGTATCTGTCTGGTTATGTATACCCAATTCTGCACTATTAACCTAAAATATGTTTTCATTTCATTAAATTCCCAAAAAAAGCCCGCCAAAATATTCAGCTCCAGGCCCATAGTGATCATAATCCGGCCCTGGCTGTGCTGTGTGTAAATATGCGCTGTGCTGTGTGTAAATATGCGCTGTGTAAATATGCGCTGTGCTGTGTGTAAATATGCCGTGTGTGAGAACATATGCTGGACGTGTGTGTATGGGAGTATATGTCATTTATGGGAGGATGTAGATGCGGCACACATGTAGTATATGCATTTTTTTTTTCTTCAGCCAGTATGTGCTGGCATTGTTTTTTAAAATGTTTCCTAATGTACTTTTTTTTTCTCCTCCACCGCGGCTCTCTCTCTGCTGTCCCACATACACACGTCTGTAGGTGTGTCGCTCGTACGCTCCGGCCCAGACGCACACGTCAGCTGCGAGCGCCAGCCTACAGATACGCGTCACGTGGGATTTTTTGCATCTTTCAAATCAGGACTTGCACCTATTGTTGTATTTTGGTATTTGTCTTTGGATTTTTTTGCACAGCTTTTCCTTGGGCATGAGAGTACCCCCACCTATTTTTCAAGAAAAAAAGCAATGCATATAGTAATGTATTTTGATTACACGCAGGAGTGCATGTGTGTATGTGTGTGTGTGTATATGTGTATGTATGTATATATATGTATTTATGTATGTATACACACACAAACGTTTGAGCTTTTGGGTGCACACCCTAATGCAATAGGCTGTGCACGCCTATGACCGGAACACTCTGTATGCTTCTTCTTCAGCGTGGGAGACTGCAAGGCTGCGCTCATCCGTGGATCCAGGGTTCAGGTGAGTTTAAAAAAAAATATTTAAATTCTAGGGACATTTCCGGGGACATAATTTGTCCGGGGAAGGTCTCCTCAATCCGGGGATTGTCCCTACCTTAATCATGCCATACATGAGGTCCCTGGATTTTGTATATAGAACAACACTGGATCTCTTGACAATATACAATAATGAAGTGGAAATAGGTTGGAAGATGGCCGCCATTGTACACAGGCGGCCATCTTGTTCAGAATATTGGTTCACTTGTATATAACTAGACAGGTTTGTAGCTGAAACTAGAATGAGGTATACTTAGAAATTTAGGAATGCGTTTAGATTAGCAGAAAAGCAATTAAAGCCTTATGAAAAATCTCTGCTGTTCCTGGCACGGAGGAGAAAAGCGAAGTAGATACTCCAAGGTCGTTGGGGCCCGCAGAAAGACAAAGGAGTATAGAGATCAGGCCAGGTGCCATCTGTAACAAGTGATTGTAGGCGCAAGGGAGGAGGGCGCAGCCCGGAACAGTAAGAGCAATTAATTATGATTTACTGAAACTAACACAAAGTTTGCCAATTTACAGCCAATTAATGGAATGTCTTTGTATTAGCCAAAGGGAGGTATTAACCCACGTGGGGTGGAATAAAGTGTCTTTGGGAGGTGGGCTAACTGGGATGTACCTAATTACGTATTTTTGGGTATAAGATCCCTTGCACGGGTGAAAAGGGGGGCTCACTCTTTGCGATTCAATCCTGTGTGGGCACTTGTGTGACGACACAATAAAGTTTGCTTTTCCTGAAGAGACTCGTGTTCTGACAATCCTTACTTGTGCCCGGTCCGGCGCCGTCTTGAAAGTGAATCTGTTTTTGTCCGCCTACATTTTTGGGGGCTCGTGAGCCGGGATACGGGCCCTTTCCGGGCACACAGTAACGGGCTGCTGTGAACACAGTGCGGCGCTTGACTGCAGCGGGTGCGAGAATCCCGATGGTTGGGCGTCCGTTGAAGGTGAGCTGACATCTGCAGGCGCCAAGCAGGATTTCCTGTTCAGTGGACCTCGTCTCGTCCCAAACGGACCCCTGACCCGGGAACTGGGACACCACTGAGTCTGAGGAAACAGCAAGCAGCGCCGGCGATAGGTAACGTGTCTTCTATGTTTTGTATGTCTGAAGGAGATACCGGTATCTAAGGGAAACGTCCGACTGAGATAGACGGATAAGGGGACGCGATGGCCACCGTCCCGTTGGCATATCTAGCCCGCCGCTGATAGCGCTGACATTGCTAAGGAGCCAGAGTGGCTAGCGGGTGTCTGGATTCGGGGGAATTGAATGCCAACCAAAGGGTAGTTCTGTAAGAGAGGGAGAAGGTAGCCACGTGGAGTTGCATATTAGTCAGTGTTTGTAAACAGAGCTTCGCCGCGTGGGTAAAAGGGAAAGGAGGAGGGATTTTCTGTGACTGGACTGAGAGCCTGAGTCAGTGCTAGTGTGCACGTCGTGTAGTGAAAAGGGCTCATAGTGGAGCCAGCGGTAGCTGCAGAGATAGTGGTGCCGGGTGGGTGAGATTACCCATAAGGCAAATTGGAATTGCAGACGGCAGTAGAGATATAGAACGGGGTGCACATAGTCACAAGCAGTCAAGAGTTAGAGTTCAAATTACGGGGTATAAGGAGCCACAGAGGAGGGAATGAGCACCCTCGGCTAGTAGAAAGAGTTGAAGTGCCTATGTTCTGTTGTTCTGTTATGTGATGAAAGCATCTGATACGGTATGTGTTGTGAATGAATTGACTCGAGTGCTGTGAGTGAACGTGCGCCTACTCGCTCCGCGAGGAAGCAAATACGAGTTTTGACCCCGAACGTACGTTTCCGGCTCAGGCGACTGCAGACGGCTACTGAAGGGGGAAGCGCCTGCAGACACGGATGAATTGTTGACTGAAGTATCAGACTGTAGATTTTAACTGTTGTTGAAATAATATATCTGTATTGCAAAGAGTACTGTTTTCAAGAGTAATAATGGGTAACGGGTCATCTAAGCCCAAGAAGGTGAAGGAGGGTGAGACGCCCCTAGAATATATGGTGCGGAATTTCGAAGCATTATATAAAACTCATGACTATGGTGTAGAATTAAAAAAAGAGAAGTTAAAAGTAATGTGTACAGTTGTGTGGCCGTTATTAGTCCCAGGATGGCCAGAGCAGGGGTCAATGGACCCGGAGTTGGTACAGAAGGTACATTCCCAAGTCACAGAGCAGTACGGACATCCTGAACAATACCCGTATATAGATATATGGAGATATTGTATTAAAAACAAGAGTCATTTTATAATGATAGCGGGGAGAAATAAGAAGCAGGACCCCCAAAATAATGGAGAGAGAGAGAGCGGTGTTGGTAGAACAACCGGAAGAGAGTGATGTTTTACCCCGTCCTATCCATCATGTTATGGGGCAGCTAGGGAAGCTTTGAGTGCCGCGGTTGCGCGGGCGGAGAGGGGGGAGCGGGCAGCTGCTGTGTCTCGGTCAGCTCCCTCTGCTCCGTCCTGTGTGACTGAGGAAGAAGAGCAGGGCGAAGCGGGTGGAGGGGACAGAGAGGCTCCACCAGAGAAGATTGAGATGCCCGATGGGAGCATATATATATTAGTGCCCCACGGGAATGGTGATGATGAAAAGGAGGATGAGGACCAGGGAGTTACCACACGCGCAGCGAATAATATATATAAACACCGGGAGCCATACCAACACAATCCCTACAAGAGCGCTATGCAGATGCCTTTGCGGGAAGTGCCAGGCCCCCCTTTAGCGGATGGGAATCCAGGGCCAATGCAATACACATACGTCCCATTCACAACAACAGATCTTTTTAATTGGAAAACACACACACCACTGTATTCCACAAATCCCGCAGCAGTGGCCAGTATGATAGAGTCAGTTATGCTCACACATAACCCCACATGGGCAGATTGTCAGCAATTAATGTTGACAATGTTTACCACAGAGGAGAGAGCCCGAATATATAGTAGCGCGCAAAAGATTTTACTCGCCCAAGCCGTAGCAGATGCTAAGCCTCATCCAGAAGCACGGGCAGAGGAGCATTACCCCAAAACAGATCCTAAATGGCCGTACAATACAGTGGAAGGAGTTGCCCATCTGCAGACATACAGAACAGCAGTAATAATGGGTGTTAAAGCGGGAGGAAAGAAGCCCACAAACATGGGAAAAATAGCAGATGTGATATAAGAGGTTAAAGAATCCCCAAGTGCGTTTCTAGAGAGATTGCTGGATGCGTACAGGATGTATAGTCCTATTGACCCAGAGGCAATGGAGAATCAGAGGTTAATTAACTCTTCGTTTGTGGGACAGTCACAGAGGGATATACGGAACAAAATACAGAGAATAGATGGGTTTTTGGGGAAAGGTATTAGTGAATTAGTTGAGATCGCTAATAAGGTGTATCATAACGGGATCTTAGAGGAGATAAAGAAACAGAAGGGACATACCGGGGTGGTTGGATACATGGGGAATGGTGGAGGACGAGGTGGCCCAGACAGAGGGAGGGCAAGGGGTAGGGGGCTAGAGGAAGAGGACGGGGAGCCCATAGGGAACCCCTAGGACCCAATCAGTGCGCGTGGTGCCGGGGTGAAGGTCACTGGAAAAACGACTGTTCTGCATTTTTGGCTAAATTTGGGGGACAGGGTGAAGTTGGGGAGACGGGAGGTCAAGCCCCTAATGGCCAGGTAACAGACGGAAGGTATGAAAGAAGTGAAGGGAATGGAGCGGGGTTTGTGGGACTGGCGGGGACATCATTTGAAGGGCAGGATGTATATTGACGGGGACCTGGGCCCATCCCGCTCGGTAGCCACGAGCCCACGGTCACAATGAGAGTGGGAAATAAAGATGAAGTTTTTATGGTTGATACCGGTGCCGAATATTCTGTTGTAACAAAGCAAATTGCACCTCCAATGGGAAATGAGGTTGATATTATGGGAGCAATGGGAGTGTCTGCCAAATATCCTTTTCTTGCTTCTAGAAAATGTAGTGTGGGTGGGCATAATGTTGAACATGAATTTTTGTATATGCCCGAATGTCCCATCCAGCTTCTGGGGCGGGATATCCTTTGCAAATTGCAAGCCCAAATTACGTTCCTTCCGGGGTCACGCTCAATTAGACCTGCCTGAGAGTGGCGGCTCTGTTCGGCAGCATAACCCAGCCAGCCCGCATAACCCCCAATCTGTGAAAATTGCAGTAGTTATGCCGAGGGAAGAAGAATGGCGCACGGCACCTACTCTGCCTGCTGCGCCGGATCCGCACGCACTACTCCTTGAAATTCCTGGGGTATGGGCGGAGGAAAATCCGCCAGGACTTGCCATAAACATACCCCCGGTATATGTGGAATTAAAGCCCGGCGCAACACCGGTGGCTCTAAGACAATATCATATCCCACAGAAAGCCAAGCAGAAATACAAATACATTTACAGAGACTTAAAGATCACGGCATATTAAAATTCTGCGTGTCACCATGGAACACACCCCTACTGCCAGTCCTGAAAGAAGGGACACAAGAGTATCGCCCTGTCCAAGATTTACGAGCTGTCAACGAGGCCACAGTAACACTACACCCTGTGGTTCCTAATCCATACAATTTGCTGGCATTAATTTCCCGGAGATACAAAATATTACACAGTGCTTGATTTAAAAGACGCTTTCTTTTGCATCCGCCTGGCTCCAGCCAGCCAGCCCCTTTTTGCATTTCAGTGGGAAGAGTCTACCACGGGGGCGCGCCATCAAATGACGTGGACGCGCCTCCCTCAAGGTTTCAAAAATTCGCCCACGATTTTCGGGTGCGCGCTTAGCCAAGATCTCCTCGCCTTCAACGCTCAGCCAGACAAAGTAGTGTTACTCCAATATGTTGATGATTTATTACTGGCTTCCCCAACAGAAAAAGACTGTTTATCCGCCACAAAAGCCCTGCTACATCTGCTAAGCCAAGCAGGTTACAGAGTTTCTAAAAAGAAAGCACAAATATGCAAACAGAGTGTAAAATACCTGGGATTCCAGTTAACAGGTACCAAACGTGCACTGGGGGCAGAAAGAAAAGAAGCAGTGTGCCGCATACCCCAACCAAAGACCAGGAGCAAGTCCGCCGTGAGTTCCTGGGAGCTGCAGGCTTCTGCCGCCTGTGGATCCCCAACTTCGCAGATATTGCCAAGCCGCTTCATCAGGCCACGAAGGGGGGGGAACAAGATCCCTTTCATTGGAAAGAAGAGCAAACAGCAGCGTTCCAGAAATTAAAGACTCTGCTGATGGAAGCTCCTGCACTGGGCCTGCCAGATCACAGCAAGCCCTTCCAGCTGTTCGTGCATGAACATAATCAAACAGCAACAGGAGTATTGGTCCAGACCTTTGGCTCATGGCTGAGGCCTGTGGCCTACCTCTCCAAGCAACTCGACCCTGTGGCCTGCGGCCTACCCATGCCATGCTGAAAGCAGTGGCTGCCCACCGCAATGCTAATAGCAGAAGCAGACAAGCTGACCCTTGGACAAGTTCTTCATGTCAAGGTGCCCCACGCTGTCAAGGCTCTGCTGGATGTGAAGGGAGGTTACTGGTTCAACAACAGCCGGATGACGAAGTACCAAGCCATGATGTGTGTGAAAATCCACGGGTTCATTTGGACCTCATCGTCACCTTAAACCCCTGCTACTCTACTGCCTGACTGTGAAGAGGATCCAGATCATGAATGCCTCCAAGTTATGGAAGAAGTGTTCAGTAGCAGGCCGGATTTGAAAGACGTACCCCTAGACAAATACGATCTACAGCTATTCACTGATGGAAGCAGCTACATGGATGATGGGAAGAAAGTCTCCGGCTATGCAGTAGTCTCAACAGAAGAAGTCATCGAAGCAAAGCCACTGCTAGGCCATACATCTGCACAATTGGCCGAAATAACAGCTTTAACCAGAGCCCTTGAAATCTCTGAAGGCAAAAGAGTAAATATCTACACAGATTCCAAGTACGCCTTCATGACAGTCCATGCACATGGTGCACTCTACAAAGAGAGAGGCCTACTTACGTCTTCAGGACAACAAATCAAATATGCAGCTGAAATCGCGGCCCTCCTGGAAGCGGTATGGAAACCAAGTGCTGTCAGCATCATGCACTGCCGTGCCGACCAAAAAGGCCATGATGAAATTCCAAAAGGTAAACAGACGCGCGGACCAGGCTGCAAAAGCAGCTGCAAAACCGCCACCGCCAACAGAAGATCAAGCTAAAGTACTGATCTGCAAGCAAGAACCTCAACCTTCCATGCCAAATTACGAGTTCTATATGAATTTGACAAAGTTTTGAACCCCACGGCGAGTTCATTGAAATAATACTGCACAAATGGCAAGATGATTATGAACTGTTAGAACTCAATCATGATTACATCCAATGGCTTTTCCCCAACTCGGACACAAGGCCGAAATTTCTACTCTACTCCCCTAAATCCGCAAGAGACACGCCTAATGGTTAACACCTCAGAAGTCCAGCAAAGACTGCGCAGAGCCTACAAGATGATGCTGAAATTCTTCGGCGTAAAAATAGTGGGGAGGAGGAAGACAAAGAAATAACTGAAGTTGAACGAGCAGAAAATTTCGCGTCACGTTTTTGAAAATTTGACAATCAATCCTCACAATAATCTACGAATCACACGAATACTGCACAGTCTGGGAGAATTGGGAGCAGAAGAATATCAGTCCCACTGGTGAGGTTCTTCCTCAAGGAGATCCTTATCAAGAACAGACTGCCAAGAATGAAGAAAAGTGCAATGAACTTTTTTATACCAGCAGTAAGAGATTCACAAGACAGACAAGATTTGTTATTTTTCGCATGGCGATACTATTTCCCAAAAGAAGAATTTATCTGGGGAAATCATGGAGAATTGGCACGATACAAACCAAAACCAGTGGTGGCTGCACTCCTACTGGCGCCACTGAGGAGCGAATGGACACCTGTGTACTCAGAGAAAGAAAAGAAGTGGCTGACAGAAGAACCCGGAGGGTATGGAGAAGATGGATGGTTCCAGATGGAGAGTGGACGTATAGTCCCACCAGCAACACTGGCTCCTGAAATCACAAGAGCACTTCACGCAAGTACCCATGGAGGGAGAGAAATGATGGAGCAACAGTTGGAGCCACATTTCTACATACCAGGATTGTCAGCGATCTGCAAAGCAACAGCTCAGCAGTGTGTAACATGTGCCAAAAACAACCCGAGAACAGGCCCATCTCAACCCCCAGGGAAACAGCCAATCGGGCTATCCCAATGGCATCATTACAAATAGACTTTACAGTGCTGCCACCCTGCAGAGGATACAAATATTTACTAGTGATGGTGTGCACTTTGACAGGATGGGTAGAAGCCTTCCCAACGAGAACTGAAAAGACTACAGAAGTGGTAAAGAGCCTGATGAAAGAAATAATACCACGTACGGACTTCCACTCGAGATAGGGTCGGACAATGGCCCTGCATTTATCCAGAACTGTTTGCAACAACTTGCCCGGCTACTGGGCATCACCTGGAAGCTACATACCGCCTACAGGCCCCAAAGTTCGGGAAAAGTTGAAAGAATGAACCGTACCCTAAAGACTTTGATGTCCAAACTGTGCCAAGAGACGTCATTGAGCTGGTTGGACTTGCTGCCGATAGTCCTTTTGCACATTAGGTGCAGACCAACCCCCCAATTGAAGCTAAGTCCGTACGAACTTATGTTTGGACGGCCAACCCCTCTAATTAATGGACTAAGGGGGGACCTTCGGGCATTGGGAGAAACTAAACTAAATGATCAGGTAGTAATGCTGGGTAAATCAATGCAGAAATTAAATACTTGGGTGGGGGATAATATACCGCATTTTCTGTATCCTTCACTGCATCAGTATTGTCCGGGTGACTCAGTATGGGTAAAAGAGTGGAAAAATGATCCACTAGGTCCAAAATGGAGAGGTCCTTATCTTGTCCTGTTATCAACCCCCACAGCAGTAAAGGTTGCCGAGGTGGTCCCGTGGATACATCACTCCAGAGTGAAAGCAGCTGCAGCCAGTCCTGAACCAGCATGGAAGGTCGTTACCAACGAGACCAACCCGCTGAGGCTGAAGCTGACAAAGACCACAGCCATGAGCACCTAAATGATCCTAACCCAGATAATACAGAGGATCAACAAGTGGGTGTTTTGATGGGCACAGGTCCTGACCACCCGCCAACGGGGGATACCCACAGGGTGCTTTTTAGGGGCCCGGCCCCCACCCTTGATCATCCAGAAATGTTTTTTACTTTTGAAATTCCGGTGGGGAGGGATTGGGTTTATGTGACTGTGAAAAGAATTGCCCAAGGAATTCTGACATTCGGGGCATTTGTGGTGCTGATTTTATATCTTGCTAATTTGATTTATGGACTCTCGCGTGGAGTAGGCCCTAATTGTACGGGCAATGTGGGGAAAGTGGATATTTCCCATATCTGGAATGGTACGCACCCGGTGATGGAGAACCGTACCATGTGGAGACAAAAACGAGAGGCGCTATCTGGAACCAACCCAAGAGGACATTTACTTGTGCAATTCAAATATGACTATGCTAAAAAGTCTGGGCAAACCGCATGCTGGGTGTGTAGTAGACTGCACCCAGAGACAATTCATATACCATTTGCCTCTGTTCCAATGAATTTGAGTATGTTTGTATCAGGGAATGTCACAATACATGCTGTCGATGCACCAAGGGAAAAGACAGAATCAGTCAGTCCCGGTACCCCATAATAGGACCAGTGTATCCACCAGAATGGTGTTTTCAACTAGGACCAGATAAAGAAACAAATAACGAGGGTGGGTTATGTAACTCAAGTCAGTTCAACTGGACATCATACATTTACATATTCAAAACAGGACAAAAGGCGAATTATTTTACATACGATGCAGGCAACTCACTAGAGACCAAGAGGCGGTGATTGGGAATGTGACCAATGGGAGGCAGGGTGCAGTGGATATGATGAGACGGCTGAGACACCTTGCGATAGAGATATCAAAGGGAACACTACATTCATCACCATTTATAGTGAAAGGAGGGTACCAGGTGTGCTGTGAAAGGGTGTGTTACACATGGGTACCACCAACAATAACGGGAATGTGTTATTTGGCTAAGCTGGTCCCAATCCAGAGACTAAGGGGAGAAGACACAAACACAGACACAGAACTACACCCTAGGTACCCACTGGTGTTTGAAAGACCAAAGAGAGAATTGTTCGCGAAGATGGATCGAATATGGACATGGTTGCCAGCATGGACTGGATGGGGAGGAGAGATGATGAGGAGATTGAATAGCTATGTCAATTTGATGGATGAGATTCTGAATAGAACCAGTATGGATATCCAGCTGCTGAATCTGGAAATGCGTGAGTTACGAAAGGTGCAGATGATACATGATATGGCGCTTGAGCAGATCAGTGCGGCCTTGAATGGATTGTGTGAAATGACAATGCACTATGAATGTTGCACCTTCATCAGAAACACTACACATGAAGTCCCAGATTATTACCAGGTAATTCAAGATCACCAAGAGAAGGTAGCACAGTTGCAGGGTATTGCCAGGAGGATTGCTGCCGAAGGCTGGAATCCGCTCCGTGGGTTTGGAGCAATGGGAGAATGGTTTGGTTCCATCCTGAGATTTATCTCACGGATTGGATCCATGATACTCATGATAGTGGTGATCTTGATCATAGGGATACTGATATACCGCATAGGGCTATGTTTATGGCCACTGTGCAAAACAGCACTGACACCTACACAAACACAGAAGATACCACTGATAATTCCACAGGGTATGTTCCCAGTGAAAGAAACCCCCCCCCAGTACAAGGAGTTTCAGAATAGTGGAGTGTAATGGCTACAAGTGCCAGGAAAAGATCCTGACACTTGAGCCAAGGGGGGAATGAAGTGGAAATAGGTTGGAAGATGGCCGCCATTGTACACAGGCGGCCATCTTGTTCAGAATATTGGTTCACTTGTATATAACTAGACAGGTTTGTAGCTGAAACTAGAATGAGGTATACGTAGAAATTTAGGAATGCGTTTAGATTAGCAGAAAAGCAATTAAAGCCTTATGAAAAATCTCTGCTGTTCCTGGCACGGAGGAGAAAAGCGAAGTAGATACTCCAAGGTCGTTGGGGCCCGCAGAAAGACAAAGGAGTATAGAGATCAGGCCAGGTGCCATCTGTAACAAGTGATTGTAGGCGCAAGGGAGGAGGGCGCAGCCCGGAACAGTAAGAGCAATTAATTATGATTTACTGAAACTAACACAAAGTTTGCCAATTTACAGCCAATTAATGGAATGTCTTTGTATTAGCCAAAGGGAGGTATTAACCCACGTGGGGTGGAATAAAGTGTCATTGGGAGGTGGGCTAACTGGGATGTACCTAATTACGTATTTTTGGGTATAAGATCCCTTGCACGGGTGAAAAGTGGGGCTCACTCTTTGCGATTCAATCCTGTGTGGGCACTTGTGTGACGACACAATAAAGTTTGCTTTTCCTGAAGAGACTCGTGTTCTGACAATCCTTACTTGTGCCCGGTCCGGCGCCGTCTTGAAAGTGAATCTGTTTTTGTCCGGCTACAATAAAGCTGAGCAGAAAGAATCTCAAAGGTAGACAATGTGCAGGGAAGTAGGCCCGGAGGCCTTGCTACGGGGTAACCCTGAATAGTAACGGTGAAAACATCTAGGACACTGGGAAAAATACCACAGGGGTAGAAATAAAATGTAACTTTTACTTAACGTCAAAAAAACAAACAAACACATAAGGAAGAGGTAACACAAAAATGACACACATACACAATAGCAAATATAAATCACACACCTGCCTTACTGTTTAACACTTACTGGGTTATTCAAAGAGAGCTGCATTGGCTCTGAAATTGCCCCAAACAGTGAATTTCTTCGTACAGTGCAATTTCGTGGTCATTTGGCTATTCAAATTAGTGGCAGTTCACCAAATATTGGCAAATTGCCAGTGAAATATGGTGATCTTAATCCTCACCTGCCATTAAGTCAGTGTGCTCAGCTGTGGTGGTTATATTTAAATAATCAATCTGTACTAAAATAAAATAAAATGTTATTTTGAAAAAGATTCACATACTCACCTGCTCCACGCTCCCCATCTCTGTCATCATACAGACAGCAACAGCAGCACTGACCCAGCCTAGCCTACGCAATTTGCATAGCTGAACGCTATGCTAATTGTGTAGCTCAAGCTGGCCGAATGATTCAGACTAAAGCCTCCGACGCGCTGCCTACTTCCTGAATCTACGCACTTCAGTGCCTCAGAGAGGCACTGAGAGTAATTGAATTGCTTGAGCCAATGGGAAAGCACCATTGGTCTCAAGCTATTCAGTTGGTTTAAAAAAATTCCTCCATGGGAGGCAGGCCTCCCATGGATTCATTGACATAGAGCAGTTATGTGACTGTCCTCGTCAGTCATGGGGGTGTTACCGCAGGGGAAGACAAAGCTCAGAGCACGTGTGCTACTGTGCTGGGGGTGTGCCTCAACGTCTGACATTGTCTGACTCTGTCTGAGTCAGGCAGTGTCAGAGATGAGACGAGTGTCAGTCGCGTGACTGACTACTCGTCCATTGTGCACAGGAGAACTGGAGAGTGAGACAGTGACTTATGCGCAGCTGGAACTGGAACCTGATTCAGCAAGACTGACTGCCTGGTACACATAATTCTGGGATCTGACTGCCTGGGTACATATAATTCTGAGGTCTGTGCCTGGTACATATAATTCTGGGGTCTGTCTGCTGGGGTTCATATAATTCTGGGGTCCGACTGCCTGGTACATATAATTCTGGGGTCTGTCTGCCGGGGTTCATATAATTCTGGGGTCCGACTGCCTGGTACATATAATTCTGGGGTCTGACTGCCTAGGTACATATAATTCTGGGGTCTGTCTGCCTGGGTACACATAATTCTGGGGTCTGTGCCTTTGTACATATATTTCTGGGGTCTGTGCCTGGGTACATATAATTTTGGAGTATGTCTGCCTGGGTACATAGAATTCTGGGGTCTGTCTGCCTGGTACATATTATTCTGGGGTCCTGTGTATATCTGGCTATGATACTAGCCAGTGCCTCACCAGCCACGGACCTCACCGCATGTCACTGTTGCGATCGATTCAGCGGTTTTGCAGCAGTTTTCTGGATGCCGTCGACTGTTTGTTCCCTGAATATTGGGGAACCTGCAGTGAATGCTGAATTCACCTCAGGGTTGGCGAATCAGACTAGCTGAAGTGCGTGGAACGGGAGAGCACCGAAATGTCGGTGACATTTCAAGTGCTCTCTGAATAACCCTGTTAGTAGTAAAGGTCTGTCTGTCTCTAACGTTAAATAGTATTAAGAGAAAGTTATGGAATACGGACCTTCAAAGGTCTGTGGCAATAGGACAGAAAGGAAATATTGTGTAAAGACTCCAAACTAGTGTCTGAAAGGCATAGGACTATCTCAAAAACAGATTTTCATTTCTAGACAGCCTTCTAAACAAAAGTGGTATAACTTATTCCTATGGGTAATCTTTGCTAGCGCTCCCAAGCAGAGGCGTAGCAAGGTCATGAGATGCCTGGGGACAAGTCTTCCCCTAGCGCTTCCTCACATGTTCCTTTTCTGTGCATTCTCCCCTCTCTTCTCCATTAGGGATGAGCCGAACACCCCCGTGTTCGGTTCGCATTTGAACTCGAACAATTTCAAACGTTCGAGTTCGAACACGAACCAAACTTAATGCAAGTCAATGGGACTCGAAAATTCGAATTTTAGAGTGCTCTCCAAGAGGGCATATATGCAAGATATTTGCCATAAAAGGTGTATGGGGGTCCGGGTAGTGCCCTGGGGGACAGGAAACAAGGACAACAAGTTTTAAAAAAAAACGCTTTTAAAGGAACAGTGAGTTTTCCCATGAAATAAGGGTTAAAAATTAAAACGAAAAATTCCTTCAAATATCGTGCCTAGGAAGTCCCCATAACCTGCCCGTGAAGTGGCGGATTTGTAGGATGTATAGAAACATTTAAAAACAAAAAAATGACATTTCAAATGACGGTAAACGGTTTTCCTTTAATCTATTCATAAACAACTGCTTGGGGCGGCAGTCTGTATGAAAAGAGGAGACATTTTAGGACACGCAGAACAAGTTTAGTGATTTTTTGGCTAAATTATGGTGAAACTTATGCAGGCTTTGGATGAAAGTAACAATAGCTGCTTTAAAATTGGGCCTTTAGTGTCGAAGAGTGCAGGGTTGGACCCTGCGGCCAAATATTCCTTTCCACTTTCCACCACCAATTCCCAGATATCTGCAACAAGTGAGCCCCCCAAATTGCTGCTGTCACTGACTGAGAAGACACACTTTCCACCACCAATTCCCAGATATCTGCAACAAATGAGCCCCCAAATTGCTGCTGTCACTGAATGAGAAGACACTCTTTCCACCAATTCCCAGATATCTGCAACAAGTGAGCCCCCATATTGCTGCTGTCACTGACTGAGAAGACACACTTTCCACCACCAATTCCCAGATATCTGCAACAAGTGAGCCCCCCAAATTGCTGCTGTCACTGACTGAGAAGACACACTTTCCACCAATTCCCAGCTATCTGCAACAAGTGAGCCCCCCAAATTGCTGCTGTCATTGACTGAGAAGACACACTTTCCACCAATTCCCAGATATCTGCAACAAGTGAAACCCCCCCAATAGCCGTCACTGGCAGTGAGAAGACACACTGACAGAACAATCTCCTCTCACTCCTGAAGGAAAAAGTGCATTGTGGTCCATTGTGGTGCATTGTGGGCGAACATGCGGCGAACACGCGGAAATGTTCGTAGTTCGCAAACATCCGAACTGGCGATGTTCGAATCGAACTCCGAACACATCGAACCGAACAGCTCATCCCTATTCTCCATGAACATTTCCCCCTCCCTTTTCCATGTTCCCTCTTCATGCTGATTTCTCCCTCCCAGCCTCCCTTCTCTATATTCATTCTCCAACCCTTTTCCCTTTTGACCTCTCTCCATATTCATTCCCCCTGTGCTCTCTCTCCTTCCCTTCATGTTCATGTCCCCTTTCCCTGGTCCTTCCCTCTCCATGATGGCTCCCTCTCCCTGTTCATCCCCCACCCCTCATTTTGCATGTGTCTTCTTAAGGTTCATATCCCCTTCCTCTATTCTCCATGCCCCCTCTCCCTGAACATTCCCAGCCATGAGGGGGCTTACCCTGGATCAAGCAAATATCCGCTCTTTCCTCCGGCGCTGCTGCCATACAACATGGGAGGATGTGACATATTACACAATCACCTCCTCCCAGTTCTGCTGCTGCAGAGCACTGGGAGGGAGGAGACTGCGTTGTGGCCCTTAATCCCTTTGCTGCTGAGCCAGTTACCACCTGTGCGCTGAGCTCATTTTCACCAGTTTTTGCTCATCATGTTTAAACATGATTTGAAGACATGTTTTATTGCAGAACCCAGAAAAATTATATATCCTTATTTTCAGGAGATTCAAAATAGGTCACATTTACACATTTTATCATCCAAACCTTTCTGGTTATATATTCTATGGGTTAGTCTTTATGAAAAAAATCATTAACCACTTGAGCATGAAAGACGTGCAGGGAGCGTCCTCTCATTTCACCCCCTTGCAGGGAGGACATTTCCCATGCACAGCGTCTCGTTCAAGCTCCCCTCCCACCGATACTCACCTCTCCGTCTGGGGTCCTACACACACAGACCTAACTTTCTGGAAGCATTGACGGTAGTTTCAGGCCCCCCCCCTGGTGGAAGAGTTTTTAAAAGGAGGGTGGTCCTTCGGACCCCTCTACCTCCCAATCGGGAGGCGATTAAGTTAAGAGAGTCACCGTGGGAACAGACAGAGTGTGTCCTTTTCAATGGTGCCTCTCTTTAACCCCTGAGGTACTGGCCTACGATCCCGCGCCATTTGGCCAGCAAGAGCTCTTGCTGTGGACTTGCAGAGCTCTTGCTATTGACTTGCCATTGTAACTTTGCTCTTGCTAGAGACTTGCAAAGCAAATTTGCTACAAATTGAAAAAGTGTCAACTGGAAATTGTGCTGCAAGTGTTCTGCAAGTTAAAGATTTGCCAGTGAAAATTTGCTGCAAGTTTGCAAGACTTACAATTCAAATGTGCCACAAGTTTGTGGCAAGTTATGCTTGCTATCTGGGATGAGTGAGTATGAATATAAGTGTGAGTGAGTGAAAGTGTGAGAATGAGTGGGTGGGTGTGAGTATGAATAAGAGTAAGCATGATCGTGATTATGAGTGTGCATGAATATGAGGGTGCCTCAGTGAGGGTGTGTGAGCCTGAGTGAATGTGCCTCAGTGAGGATGTGTGAGCCTGAGTGAATGTGCCTCAGTGAGGATGTGTGAGCCTGAGTGAATGTGCCACAGTGAGGATGTGTGAGCCTGGGTGAATGTGCCTCAGTGAGGGTGTGTGAGCCTGAGTGAATGTGCCTCAGTGAGGGTGTGTGAGCCTGAGTGAATGTGCCTCAATGAGGGTGTGTGAGTCTGAGTCCGGCTTACTCATGTGTTTACAGGTAGTGAGTTTGTCACCTAGTTTATACATCCAGGGGCTGAACTGGTACTGAATGACAAGATGAGGTGAAATATAGCTGTGTGTAGTCCTTAATATTTATATTGGGTCATTTTACAGACAAATTGCATCATTAAAACAACTAAGAGAGAGCTGGCAGAGTTGTTACACTTCATTTCTATAATCATTTTAATATCTGTTTACTTTCTATTCTTTTACTTTCTGCAGTGTTTCTAGTTGTAGTTTTCCACTGATATTACCAGTTGCCATGGAAGCATCTATTATCTTAAAGTGGTAATGGCAGACATGGCTTTACGAGACAAGAGATTGTAAGATTCGTCGTCTGATGATTGCAGGTTCTACCACAAGGTGTAAATATGGTTGTGTAACCTCCGCATCTGCATATGCCTAACTTGTTATAGCGCTACAACGGGGAGTGCACATCTAAGGTCACAAAGGTTGAGCCAGAGGAACAGATCCCTATTTCTTCCAAGCACACTCTTTTTAATCTACTACATTGTTTTCCAGGATGGTGGTTTCAGAAGGTGCCTGGTCTTGGCTTCTTCTGTAGAGTCGGCCCAGTCACCTGCAACCTGCCTTCTTCTGGCTGTCATCTTTATTGGTGACTGATGGCAACATCCTTTATCGGTCATGTCACTAACAAGCTAACAAGCAATTTCCACTCGAGCCTGGAAAAATCAACCCTGTCCCCATAATGACAGTTAAAATTCTCTTTGGATCAATAACCTTTTATATCACCTGTCATCACAAATTAAAGGGCCTCTCTAGGCCCTGTGACCACTTAATGTTATTTACCCTAACACTTTATCCTATCCAGTGGGGTCTCGGAGGGCTGAATCTGGGGGTTAGGGCTAGGGTCAGACGAAAGCATTTTTCGCGTCGACCGTCAAAAAGTGCGTCCGAACGAATGGACGTATTTTTTCATGGAATACGCGATAGCGGTCATACGATGTGTAATTACAGCAGTGATTTTTTACGGATCCAAACCAGGAAACTTTGGGTGTATGGACGTTATAATGGCCGGACATGAGCAGCGTCTGACATCTCCTAATCACGCACAGATGCCGCTATGCGGATGCAGCGCACTCTGTACGTCAGTACTAGCGGTTTGACGTTCTCAAAAAAATGCGTTCGTTTACCACTTGCGTTGCGCGGCCACACTTCGTATGTTGCCCGGCATTGGACGTCATTTGCTGCTAGCACGGCCGTGATTAAGTGCGTTTAAATGCACGTTAATACTGCGTTCGTCTGACCCTAGCCATAGCTACGCTCAGCAGCTCGGGTCAGTGCTCATCTCAGCATCCCGGATCAAGACCCGGAAACATGACTCTTTTCAAGAACTAGCTTCCTCCGATGAGCCTCAATGCATGAGAGACATTGGACTGGCAGGATGCTCATGTGAGCGTCCAGCCCCTTCAGGATCACAAAACAGCTGCAGACTGCAGGAAGCCCACAGGATGTCACATCTGGACCAGCACCGAGGGAGCCCAGTGCTGGAATAAATATAAGCTTTAAAACTATCCAAAGGGTTGAAACAGGAGGGTTAATCAGGAGGGGGTAACGTTTACCCCCCTTCCATTCTTCTCTATCTCTTTAATTATCATATCCTGAAAATTCTGTTATCACACATTAACTACTATATTCAGAATATTCGGTTATCACAGATTAACTATTAAAATCCTAGAATAATCTATTATTACATACAGTGGCATGAAAAAGTATGTGAACCCTTTGGGATTACATGGAGTTTTGCATGAATTGGTTATAAAATGTGCTCTGATCTTCATCTAAGGCACAACAATTTGAAAAACACAGTCTGCTTAAAATAATACAACACAAACATTATATGTTTACATGTTCTGTTCAATAAAAACATGAAAACATTCACAGTGCAGGGTGGAAAAAGTATGTGAACCTTTGGACTTAATAACTGGTTGACCCTCCTTTGGCAGCAATAACCTCAACCAAACGTTTCCTGTAGTTGCAGATCAGACCTGCACAACGATCTGGAGTAATTTTGGACCACTCCTCTTCACAAAACTGTTTCAGTGCAGCAATATTCTTGGGATGTCTGGTGTGAATCTCTCTCTTAAGGTCATGCCACAGCATTTCAATCGGGTTGAGGTCAGGATTCAGGACTCTGACTGGGCCACTCCAGAAGGCGTATTTTGTTTTGTTGAAGCCATTCTTTTGTTGAATTACTTGTATGCTTTGGGTCATTGTCCTGTTGCATCACCCATCCTCTGCGGAGCTTCAGTTGGCGGACAGATGGTCTTACGTTTTGCTGCAAAATGTCTTGATAAACACCTGGAATTCATTTTTCCATCAATGACAACAATCCGTCCAGGCCCTGAGGCAGCAAAGCAGCCCTAAACCATGATGCTCCCTCCGCCATGTTTTACAATGGGGATGAGGTTTTGATGTTGGTGTGCTGTGCCTTTTTTTCTCCACACATAGTGTTGTGTGTTGTTTCCAAACAACTCAATTTTGGTTTCATCTGTCCACAGAATATTTTGCCAGTAGTGCTGTGGAACATCCAGGTGCTCTTTTGCAAACTTCAAACGTGCTGCAATATTCTTTTTGGACAGCAATGGCTTCCTCCGTGGTGTCCTCCCATGTACTCCATTCTTGTTTAATGTTTTCCTTACTGTAGATGTGTCAACAAAAATTTTAGCATGTGCCAGAGATTTCTGTAAGTCTTTAGCTGACACTCTAGTATTCTTTTTTACCTCATTAAGCATTCTGCGCTTTGCTCTTGCAGTCATCTTTACAGGACGACCACGCCTAGGGAGAGTAGCAACAGTGCTGAACTTTCTCCATTTGTAGACAGTCTGTCTTACTGTGGACACATGAACATCAAGGCTTTTGGAGATACTTTTGTAACCCTTTCCAGCTTCATGCAAGTCAAAAATTCTTGATCGTAGGTCTTCTGAGAGCTCTTTTCTGCGAGGCATGGTTCACATCAGGCAGTGCTTCTTGAAACCAGTAAACCCAAAACTGGTGTGTGTTTTTAAAGGGCAGGGCAGCTTTCAGCAACACATCCAATAATATCACACTGATTGGACTCAAGGTCGGCTCACTCCTGGCTCCAATTAGCTCTTGGAGAAGTCATTAGGCTAGGGGTTCACATACTTTTTTCCACCCTGCACTGTGAATGTTTACATGTTCTGTTCAATAAACACATGTAAACATATAATGTTTGTGTTGTATTATTTTAAGCAGACTGTGTTTTTCAAATTGTCGTGACTTAGATGAAGATCAGAGCACATTTTATGACCAATTCATGCAAATCTCCACGTAATCCCAAAGGGTTCACATACTTTTTCTTGCCACTGTACAAGTATATTCACTAAAATGTGAAACTCAGAAGAATTGTAGGAGAAGAGAACATTCTAGACCAAATAGCCGATTTGGAAAGTGAGATAAATAGATTTTTTCTGGTTTGGCTATTTTGACCTAGAATTTTCACTTCTCCAGTCAATTCTCCTGAGTTTCACCTTTATTGAATAGACCTGATAGTATTAACTATTCTATATAGGAATATTCTGTTGCCATATATTAGCTGTTTTATCTAGAACATTCTGATTTTCCAGAAAGAAATCAAAATCTTTCATTAACCCTTTCACTGCTGAGCTCATTTTGACTGTTGTGCTCATGATTAGGGATGAGCTGTTCGGTTTCGGACGGTTCGGGGTTCGACCCGAACTTAGCCTGTTCGGGCGGATCGTGAACCCCGAACATTTCCGGGTGTTCGCCGCATGTTCGACCACAATGCATTTTCCCACTGCCTGAAGCTCGTAATTGGCTACAGCCTTGCACCTGACCACAGGTCTGGTGCAAGACTGGTTGAACGCTATGCCAATCACTGCTCAGAGTCCTGATTGGGCAAAATTTGCCCAATCATGGGCTCACAGAGCTAAGTCCCGCAGCACACTATACTGTATAAGATTTCAACCCGCCGATTCTGCACGCATTTCAGAGGAGATTTCAAAGAAGATAGTTGTGTGTGTTGTTACTGCCGGTCTACCACGCTATTGGATGGGTCTGGGGGGGTCTCATTCATACCAAATATCAGGGAATTTAGGTGATGTGTGTCTTGTCACTGTGCAGGCAAGTTTTTTTGGGATTTACAACTTAATTTAAAACATTTGTGTATTGAGGTGATTTTCTGGGTCTTGTCACTGTGCCAGCAAGTCTTTTTGGGTCTCATTTATACCAAATATCATTGAATTTAGGTGATGTGTGTCTTGTCACTGTGCCAGCAAGTTTTTTTGGGGTTTACAACTTTATTTAAAACATTTGTGAATTGAGGTGATTTTCTGGGTCTTGTCACTGTGCCAGCAAGTCTTTTTGGGTCTCATTTATACCAAATATCATTGAATTTAGGTGATGTGTGTCTTGTCACTGTGCCAGAAAGTTTTTTTGGGGTTTACAGCTTTATTTAAAACATTTGTGAATAGAGGTGATTTTCTGGGTCTTGTCACTGTGCCAGGAAATCTTTTTGGGGCTCACTAATTTCTTTAAAACACTTGGGAATTAAGGTGATCTGTGTCTCGTCATACATACAGTACCACGCTGTATTTTGGGGCTCACTAATTTCTTTAAAACACTTGGGAATTAAGGTGATCGTGTGTCTCGTCATACAAACAGTACCACGCTGTATTTTGGGGCTCACTAATTTCTTTAAAACACTTGTGAATTAAGGTGATCTGTGTCTCGTCATACGAAAAGTCCCACGCTGTATTTTGGGGCTCACTAATTTCTTTAAAACACTTGGGAATTAAGGTGATCTTCTGTGTCTCGCCACACAGCCAGCATTTTTTTTGGGGCTCACTAATTTCTTTAAAACACTTGGGAATTAAGGTGATCTATGTCTCGTCATACAAAAAGTACCACGCTGTATTTTGGGGCTCACTAATTTCTTTAAAACACTTGGGAATTAAGGTGATCTTCTGTGTCTCATCACACAGCCAGCAATTTTTTTGGGGCTCACTAATTTCTTTAAAACACTTGGGAATTAAGGTGATCTGTGTCTCGTCATACAAAAAGTACCATGCTGTATTTTGGGGCTCACTAATTTCTTTAAAACACTTGGGAATTAAGGTGATCTTCTGTGTCTCGTCACACAGCCAGCAATTTTTTTTGGGGCTCACTAATTTCTTTAAAACACTTGGGAATTAAAGTGATCTGTGTCTTGTCATACAAAAAGTACCACGCTGTATTTTGGGGCTCACTAATTTCTTTAAAACACTTGGGAATTAAGGTGATCTTCTGTGTCTCGTCACACAGCCAGCAATTTTTTTGGGGCTCACTAATTTCTTTAAAACACTTGGGAATTAAGGTGATCTGTGTCTCGTCATACAAAAAGTACCACGCTGTATTTTGGGGCTCACTAATTTCTTTAAAACACTTGGGAATTAAGGTGATCTGTGTCTCATCATACAAACAGTACCACGCTGTATTTTGGGGCTCACTAATTTCTTTAAAACACTTGGGAATTAAGGTGATCTGTGTCTCGTCATACAAACAGTACCACGCTGTATTTTGGGGCTCACTAATTTCTTTTAAACATTTGTGAATTATGGTGATCTGTCTCTTGTCACTGGCTGCCAGCTATCAGTGTGTCTCACTGAGTTATACCAGAGTTATTTAAATCTTTATACCAGAGTTGAATCAGAGTTCTGTAAATATTAATCTATATATCACTCACCATGTCTGAAAAAACAAAAAGGACAGGCAGACGCTCCCAGCCACAGATAAGAGGGCAAGCAGCCCCTGTGTCGGGAGGCTGTGTCTCTGGTCGTGCTCGTGATGGACGTGGTGCATCCTCTGCAGGGGCACGCTTGTCCTTTCTAACTGTGGCTGGCCGTCTTAAGCAGCAGCAACAAACAGAGGACTTGGTGGATTGGCTAACCAGGCCATCCTCATCCTCCGAGTCCTCTGCCAGCCAGGCTTCTAGTGCTTTACAGTCCACCTCAGCTGCCAAAGCATCTAATGCAGCCTCCATGTCCACAGCTACTCCTGCCGTAGCCTCGCTATCACACAGGGAGGAGTCAGCTGAATTGTTTGACTACAATGAGAGTGACATGCTGCTTGAGGATGCGCAGCAAGTACAGTGCTCTGATTCAATCTCTGAGGTTGAGCAAGGGAGTATAATCAACCTAGAGGAAGGGGGTGCCAGTGATGACACACAAATAACTGGCACTCATGTTGCCCCAGCAGCTGCAGCATACTGCCAAGTTGGCTCCAGTGACGAGGAGATAGGGGGTGAAGATGACATTGATGATGATGAGGTCACTGACTCCACCTGGGTGCCAGATCGAACTGAGGAATCAAGTGAGGAGGAGGGGGAGGAGGAGGAGGCACAGCAAACACGAGACACAACATCCTCTGTGACCAACTGTAGCACTAGCCAGTCCAAGGCATCACATGTCAGAGCTTCTCCGGTGCAGAGCGCTGTTGTCTCAAAGAACACATGTAAGAAATCTGCTGTCTGGGAGTTCTTTAAGAACTGTGCAGCAGACCCCAGCGTTGCTATTTGTAATCTATGTCAGAGGAGGCTGAAGCGTGGGATAAACACCGGACACTTGGGTACCACGTGCTTGAGGCGACATATGAACAAGTGCCACACATCCCGTTGGGGCAAAACTTTGCGTAGGTCCTCCTCCTCCTCATCTGTCTCACTCTCTACCCACACTGTATGTCCTGCCATGCAATTGCCTACAACCTCCACCGACAGGGATGATGCTACAGTAATGTATGTACCAGCAGGTGCTTCCTCAGAATGTGACATCATCCCAGTAGCTGAAGATTTACGCAGTCAGATTACATTGCCGCAGCTGCTGCAGCGAAAGAAAAAATATAGTCCCAACCATCCCCAAGCACAGCGTCTAAATGCCAGCTTAGCAAAATTACTCGCATTGCAGCTGCTGCCTTTCCAGCTGGTGGACTCTGCTCCCTTCCGTGAATTTGCTGAATGCGCTGTACCACAGTGGCAGGTTCCAAAACGCCATTACTTTTCACGCAAGGCCATTCCAGCACTATACCAGCATTATATGTATACATCATGTCCTGTCCGAATGCTATTAAAAAAATATAAATAAATGTAAATTTCTTTTCAGATTTCAATCATTTATTGCTAGGGGTGTGCATGGCTGAAAAATTATTTTCGTTTAGTTTCGTTTCATTTTCGGAATTTTGTTTCTCATTTCGGAACTAATTTAGTTTCATTTAATTTTGGATCAATCTGAAATTTCAAATCTATTTGCATTTCATATATCAATTTGATAGTTGATATCAAATTTGATAGTTGAAATCAAATTCGATAGTTGATATCAATTAGAATTTTGGATCACTAAATAAAACCCCAATTAATCAAATTTTGCTGTTAAAAGACAATCTAGGGTTAAATAGTAAGCTGTGTCACAGATTTTGTTTTTGAGTCAAATTAAACAGTGAAACGAAATTAATTTGTTTCATAAAGTCGTTTGCTGACTATTACTTGTATTGTAAGTTAAGATCAATTCGATAGTTGACATCAAATTCGATAACTGATATCAATTCGATATATGATATCAATTCAAATTTGGATCACTAAATAAAACCCCAATTAATCACATTTTGCTGTTAAAAGACAGTTATGGGTTAAATATTAAGCTTTCTCACAGATTTAGTATTTGAGTCAATTTAACAGGGACAGGTGCTTGTGAAACTAAATTAATTTGTTTCATAAAGTTGTTTGCTGACTGTATTAGTTGTATTGTATGTATTTTCATTTAAGATCAATTCGATAGTTGATATATCAATTTGATATCGATTTGAGAGTTAATATCGATTCGAATTCCAGAACAAAAAATTAAAATTCTTATTTTGATGATGCAGTGTACAACGAATTAAATTCGTTAGATACCATTTTGTTTCGAATTCGAATCTTATCAATTCGTTATTTCGGAAGTACTTTCGAAATACGAATCACCGTATTTCGCTCCGAAATACGAATTTTTCGGAAACAAATGCACACCTCTATTTATTGCGTTTAAAATTATTTTTTCACATTTTACCATCCAAACCTTTGTGGTTATATATTCTAAGGGACACTCTTGTTAAATAAAATTTGAAATGGAAACCTGTTACCGTATTTTTCTGAGAAAATATGCAATTTTAACGAAAGATTTTTGCTTGTATTATGGCGCATTTGGCGCAATGGTGGTTTATGAATAAACTGACTATGTATAAAACACTGAACTTGCTCATGGTGTGTGAAATGAGAAGGTGAGTAACAGCAGTGGTATTGCTCATTTTATACTTGACAAATGAAAAATGCCATTGCTTTGGAACAAAAAATAAATTAATTTTTTTTTTTCATTTATGTTTGTGGGCATTTTACATTGTCATGTTTGGTATCATTAGAAAGGCCCGACTCTGACCCGTCCAATGACAACTAAAGTGACTTTGTGGGGTGTAAAAAAAAAAAAGGAGATACTTTTGTATCTCCAAAGTACACCCGCTCTCCTCACAGCGTTGCAGTGGCTTGAGTTTTAGATGGACCAAATGTGTAATAACACTTTGTGTCATCACCTCCACTTTTGATCTTGACGTGGGAAATGAGAAGGTAAGTTAGAGCAGTGGCATTGTTTGCTTTATGAGTAGAAGCACATAATGCCACCGCCTTAGAAATGAGAACAAAAAGTACATGTTGCATTTAATATTTATTTCTTAAAACAATTTTTACCCTTTATATGTTCAGGCTTGTTAACATTGGAAAGGCCAGACTCTGACATTTCCAATGACACCTCACTTGACCTTGTGGGTTGTAAAATACAGAGACGTTGTAAAGTGTCCCTTGCGCCTCTCGCTTCAGTGCACCAGTTTAGGTATCCAATAAACCAATGTGTAATAACACATTGTGCCATCACTTTCATTCTTCCTGGCATCATGGGAAATTTGAAGGTTATTTAGTGCAGCATCATTCTTCCTTTATAATTGAAAAGTGTACCACAGAGCTGCATTATAAACAAAAATAAAGACATTTTTAATTTTACCAATTTTATTTTTAAACATAACTTGGTTACGTATGATAACATTGGAAAGGCCATGCTCTGGCCTTTCCAACGATACCAAGGATGACCCAAGAATGTTATTTTCCATTGGGATGCTTATCCTGTCTGGGGGAGGATGTAGGGCATGGGCCTCCCTCGGGTGTGCAATGAAAGCAGTTACTATGGTTCTTTCTGCCTGGCTTGGTCCTGGGCAACCAGGTCATGTGGCCAATTCCATGGCCTTCTGTTCCCTATAGGGTATATGGGATTGAGCCACGAATGCCATTTCTCCAAAAGGTAGCCCACACTTCTCTGCACTTTTTTAAATCCTCCTTTACCTGCTTATGGTTTCTTCCACTTGGCGAATGATACCAATATTTGGAGTGCCACATTTTTGTTTCCTTACTTGAATATACCTCAGATGTTAATTGTTGTGACTTGATTGCATACTTTTATTAGTATAGTTGGCTTTTTCCGGCGGCTGCTCTGCGCTGTGATTGGTGGCTGCTTGAATTTTCCGGCGTGTTCAGCTTGGTTTTTGTGGTGGTTTCTGCTGGTTCTCGGTGAGTGATCAGCGAGTATTCGGCGAGTTTGCGGTGAGTATTCCCTGCACTACGGGGGGTGCTTGCTGAATACAACGCAGGGTAGGCAAGCTAGGAAACACCGAATCGCTCCGAATTGCAGGGGACGGAAAGTCACCGAACGTGTAGTGACTTTTCGGATCTCTTTGAATAACCCTGTAAGATATAATATATACACAGAAATCACAAACTAGTCAGAGGAGTTAAAAACATGGTTTATGGCAGTTTCTGTAGCTCTGAGCCCTGCTCATGTAGGGGTTAAATTACAATTTTTATCAGCTAGAACTAACAAGTCTTGTCTGATGAAATCACCTCCACTGGACGACACTAGTCACGCATAGTTATACCAACTGGGTCGTCCATAGTCTGCCAACCAAGTTGGTCGTACAACTACGGATCCAATGGATGATAAGCTTTAATCTTACAACATTGAATCAGAGGTTTGTATTTATTAATGTAACTAAAAAAAATAACTCCAAATGTGAGGGCAACAAGCGACTGGACAGCAGTGATAATGTAAAAGGATACACAACTCCTACAGGTCCTCTAACGCAACCAAATATATTTTAATTAGAGACACAAAAGAAAACAACAAATGCTTTGGGACCCCTGTTCCTCTCAAGGTATGAATCACTCATGGAGCATTGATGCTGCTACAAAAGCTGGTATTTATGATTATGGTACTGGAGATAATGCAGATACTTCAACTGAAATTAATTTATGTCTGCATCAGGAAAGTTGCATTTTTTTCATTAATGAGATATCTGCATTAGAAAAGTTGTATTCATACAGTGTTGTTCCTCTCAATGTATGTGTATAGAAACTAAGAGTGGAGAGCAGTGAGTGGCAGGACATCATAAAGCGCCACTGAGGGACCAATAAGGGACCCCAATGCCCTATGGGAGAGAATTACAATATGTTTTTTAGACACCATGCAAGTATACATCCATTTGCACCTCCACATCTAATAAAAGAGCGTAATTCTCCTTTGTTTGAGATAATTGCAAGGCATTTTCCATCAATGGTCTCAATCAGAGTCCTGCTAAATTGTGTTAACCCTGTAAAAGCTATAGGGTCGTACACGATGTTCTCGTTGCTCTGTGTTTCCTTTTCTGGGTTTAAATCAATATGATTTTGTAACACTAAAAACATATGAAAATGAAGGAAAATGCCAATCCCCACATCTTTCTTAAACGCCATGACAATAATTCACTAGTGCTCCTTTAGGAGAGATTAGTGATGGCTGGGGGTTAAATAAAAACAGCACATGTGCAGTGCAGTAAACATGTGTAGTTTGATAGTATATACCATCTCTTCGATGCAATTTATCATTATTCCAGACCCCACGGAAGATTCTTCTTCATATTCACAGTAACCTTAAAATGTAAATTAGCATTTTTTCTGGACTAAAAATAATACATACGGGGCCCTGTTACATTCTTTGCGCATACGTTTGTGCCCGCGCATAAATGTATTAAAGCGAGGGGCAAAACCCTTTGCGCAGAACATCGTATTACAATCTCAGCGCAACAAACGTGCGTATATGTCTACCGCAGGTGAACCTGCGCGAACGCTGCACGAGCTTACTGTACTTCGCGCGTCCTATACTTAACATTGTGAGCGCAAATGCGTTTGTGCGCTGGTATGCGGATGGTATTACAATCTATGCGCAGTTTGTAACGCACAGCCTTTTCACGCATAATTTTAGCAACACCTAAAAGCTGGTGGTAATGGCAAATTCTATCAACCTGGTCGAAACCAAATACACCAGCCCAAAAAAAATACGCAGCAAAGTGTAGTTACACATTCTACACATACCAAACTAATAAATTAGAGAAGTTGTGTGTGTTTTTTTTATTGATGCAGCATATATGCGCAGATTGACTTTGAAAGGCACAAAAAGTTAACGTGAGTCAATTGTGTTTCTTAATTCTGAGTGGCTGAATCACGTGAAAAAACAGTCCGCACACTGATTTCTGCACGCAACGTTGCTGCGCGCGCGTTTTTGCGCATCCATTTTACACGTGTTTTTTTTGACTGATGACAAAATGCACGAGGATTGTAATTCCAGTGTTGATTTACGCGTGTTAACGTTTAAAGCTTAGCGCAAAAATTCACACGTTTACCGTGCGTTTTTGCGTGAAGAATAGGGCCCACTGACATATGTCAAAAGTAACACATTGATGGAAAACATGTCTGCTATATTGGAATGGTTATCGAACGAAATCAGGAATTTCTAACTCTATTTAACAGAAAATAACTGAATTATGCTGATTTTCTTAAGTATTCAGTCTCCTCAGATTAATATTTATATGCGTTATTCAGAGAGCACTGAAATGTTGCCGACATTTTGGTGCTTTCTCGTTCCCTGCACTTTCCTGCACTTTGGGGAATCAAAGTTGCCCACCCTGCGGTGAATTCAGCATTCACCGCAAGGTCCCCGGAGTGCAGGGAGAACCAGCCGCAATCCCGCCGAACATACGCCTATAATACCCACCGGAACCACTGCAAAAAACACACCAAACACGCTGGAAAAAGCCGGCGAGCCACCGATCACAGACCAAAAAGCAGACCAGCCGCCGGAAAAAGCCGACAAGCTGACGAACGGGGTAGAGAAAAACAAGAAAACAATACGCTTGAAAGTTTCAAACGCTGTTTGCAAAAAAAAACCTACAAAACGAAAGTGGCTGGAATTTACATATAAGGTCTTATGAATCATAATAAAAAGGTTTGTTACAGAAAAACGAAAAAGACCTTTTAAAAAAATGGAAAACATTTTTGCAGATCCTAAAAAAAAATCTATAAATATACTTTTTACTGCAGTTCAAAATAATAAACAGTTTATTAGATCTTGAATTAAAACAGGAATATTTTTAATGTTGAAGCCTATGGGATTCACCTGAATAAACCTGCCGAATAAAACCACCGAACAGCAGGGCACTTCAGCAACTTTTCACTGCTGTTTGGTGTTCTCTGAATAGACGAAGCATTGCCTCTCTATGGGGAATTTCACTGCCGTCGAACAGCACCATACTTGCTGGGGGTTCACCAAAATTTGGCAAACGTCCTGCTCTCTGAATAGCCGAATGGCCCCGAAATGTCACCATACGGGGAAATTCACTGCTCGGTGACATTTCGGGGCCAGATTGTCTCTCTCTGAATAAAAAAATCCTGTCTCTTACATTCTTCCTTTTTTCTTGATAATAAATAACCAGACGTTGTTGTTTTTTTTGTAATCTACTGGTGTAACAGCAACTGGGGTATACTAGTCTCCAGCTTGTGGACCAGACCCAAAGCTGCTACAGTGCCCGTCCCTTCTCTTCAGCCAAACTGATCCACTGCAGCTTCTCTTCTCACAACCCTCAGCCGGAACTTGAGGGAGTGCAATATACTTATATGTAGCTCTCCCCAAAACACCAGACACACTGCTTAGTGCAGGGGAATGAATGAATATCTTTAATGAAAATGAGAGCAGTGTTATGGACAAGAGAACACCGAACCGAAGTCAACCGAACACATTATCTACATGAGGGGGAGTTGCATTCCTAGAGGAGACACTGAAACCTAATTAGTTACACAATAGATGGGATTAACAAACACAGAGTATCAGATTACTTTAAGAACATACAGATAGAGACACCATGTAGACATAGTGCTCTCCTAACACATACTCTCTCCTAAAATACAGTTTCAATATAAATGTATTTGTAATGCTCATTGTTCTTGAGAACTGGCTTTGCCAAATGGGTCCACGATCTCTTGGCAGGAGGCCAGCATTCACACCTCTCCAACAGGCACAGAGGCCATGTAGAGTTTGGGCAAGGGTGCCAAGGAGAGTGAGGGCACACAGGTAGAAGGAGCTTCGGCTACAACTGGTTATTTTCGTTGAATGAGGTTTGTGTGCTCTTTTCCCACCTAAACTCTACAAATAAAGATAAATAGGTCTATGCGGCGCTAGTATTTGTGTAAACTAGGGATTATTGCTAAACACAAAAAAAATTGGCCTTATCTTCCAACATAAAAAAGTTCAAAAAAATGTGTAGCATGTGTAGTGATTTCAATGTCCCATCAAGAAAAAACTGCTACAATGGATTCCCAGACCTTCTAATAGGTGACTATTACTTTATAACAGGTCTCACTCACATGATGAAGAACCCGATAGATGGCCTCTGAGCTGTTTGTCAGCCACCCAATCGCCCCACTGGCATACAATAAGAATCTTCTACCTTAGGTGTAAATATAATTGGACCGTAGTGTGTACTGTAGACCATTTAGTAAATAAACTTAGAATAAGGGCCTACTCACATGATAAGGGACCATATCCAGGTCCTAAGTGTATAAAACCCAGATGTTCGTTTTAAAAGGCACAACTTCAATATATTTCAGGACAGCAGAGTTGAACAAATAAAATTTATTAAAACAACATAAATAAAAACACAACCAGAACGCATTTCACCTTCAAGGTCATTGACCCTCTGGCTTCCTCGGCAGGCTTCTAAGTTCATATGAATAAAAATCTCCTTATATACATATCCATATAGGTTGCTGTCCAATAATATGTGGTAAAAAAAGTGGGACTAGTTCCCACCAATCCATGATTTCCTTTCTTTTTTAATCAGACCAATCAATATAGGTCTCCCAATAAACTGGCCAGATGTTTTTCTAGCCTTATTTATTTGCAACTTAATTAATTGGCCTGATGTGTCTCTAGCCTTATTAGCTCGTATCCAAAATGAGGGCCCCCAATGTCCAATTCAGTCGTCTATAATCAAACTGAAAGTACGCGCATGTGACCTGCAGTTGAATTGCGTCCGGACTGGCGATCTGCATAACCGGGAATGGCACCCCCGAGACGTCACTTCCGTATGTCTTCAACTGATACAAAGCGAAAGTGTCTGATTACAAGGCACCTTTCAAGACGATGTACGTGCAAGGGGCACCTCGATCTCAACTATCATGCCCATATGAGCCTTCCCCTTCATGACTCTTCTAAACATTGCAACATCACACCTCATCTACACTCCCACCACGGAAATTCATGCATGTTTTTAGTAGTGATATAATGTAGGAGCATGAATTTTCATGCTGGGAGTGGAGATGTGATGTGATGTAAACGTAAAGGTGCCTTGTGAACAGACACTTTCGCTTTGCGAAATCAGTTGAGGACATACGGAAGTGATGTCTCGGTGGTGCCACTCCCGGTTATGCAGATCACCAGTCCAGACGTAATTCAATTGGAGGACGCATGCGCGTACTTTCAGTTTTGGATTATAGACGGCTGATTGGGACATTGGGAGCCCTCGTTTTGGATATGAACTAATAAGGCTTTGATCAGGAGGGAGAGACTCTTCTCCTCAATGGCATCATTATCATTTAGAACAGTGGCTCCCAGCCATGGTCCTCGAGTGCCCCTAATATGACAGATTTTAAGAATTACTTAATAAATACAGAAAAAACTGAAATCACTGAGCAGCAAATCATATCTCCTGTGCTGTGCTTCAGGTATCTGGCAAACCTGGCCTCTTAGGGATACTTGAGGACAGGTTTGGGAAGTACTGATTTAGAAGGAAACATAACTGTGTTAATACCTGGATGTCTGTCAAAGAAAAGGAAGGCCAGACACGGTTACCCAGAAAATGACACAACCACAGGAGAATCATTCCATCTTTATTACACATTATACCAAACAATACAGCCGGGTACTGTGGCTGGCACTGCCAGCTGGAACCACAGAGTTATTGGAGTACTGAACACAATGTGCCTGCATAGCATGGGGGAGAGGAAAGCCTTAATGTCAGCATAAGTGCAGTTTAGTAGACACGGTTCAATTCATAAACCCGATGGATCTCTCAGAATAAATTTACTGAATTCATGTTCTCTTTTTTCTGTTTGTTTTTTTCTTTTTTTTTCTCCAGATTTAAATACTTCCTTATAAAAGGCAATAAGCTACTGGATGCAGCAACATTCACATTCTCTTTGATCATTCAGCCCTTCATCTAATGATGGACATGTATCAAGTAAGATTCAACGAGGCACTCAACCCTATGTCACAAAACATTCAATCCTAAAGATCAATGGGAAATCTCACCCCTTGCTGAGAGAGTAAAAACCGCTACTCACCTGGTTCCAGCGTCAGGCATTGCCATCAACCTCCATCGTGGATAGCACACATTGAGGGTCACCATGCATGAGCAGCAGTCTGGGGTGAAGATTGTGTGCTGATTCATCAGCTATTCAGAGCTATTCTCTATTCAGAGAATGCCAAACAGCTGTGAAAAGTTGTCGAAATGCCTTGATTTTCGGTGGTTTAATTTGACAGGTTTAAGCAGGCGAATCCCACAGTTTTCAATGTAAAGAAAATTCTCTGCTTTTCTTAACCTCCCTGCGGTATTCCCGAGTGTGGCTCGGTGGTTAAATTTCAGTGCTGACAATGGTAACCCCGAGCCAAACTCGGGCTGATACATACCTGTCCCTGTGTTCCCTCAATGTCCTCCCGCAGTCACCTCCGTCTGATCGCAGCGTCCTGATTCTGGGTTTTGCTGTGATTGGACGGAGGTGACTGCGGGAGGACATTGAGGGGCCGCAGAGATAGGTATGTATCAGCACGAATGTGGCTCGGGGTTACCGTTTTTGGCACTGAAATTTAACCCCAAGCCACACTCTGGAATACCGCCAGGGAGGTTAAATATTTATTCAACCATTTATTCTTTTCATTTGTAGCAAAAAGTTTCTTTACTTATTTATTTTTTAGACCTTTTTAAGCTTTTTTAGGGGAAACTTTTGATTCTGATAATTTTTTTTAACATAACGGGTTTTGTTTCTATTCTGTAACAGACCTTTTTATTGTTATTCATAGGACCTTATATATTGTTTCCATGCACTAGTTTTTTTAAAACGCATCGTAAAAGTAGAGGTTTTTTTTTCCCGTTTGGCAGCTGGGCGGCTGGTCAGCGGTCTGTTCGTCGGCGGTTTGAGGATCGATTTGGTGGTCTGTTCGGCGGGCCACTGTCATTTTTCCGTGGGTTTGCAGCAGCGTTTGATGGTTTTTCTAATTGATTGGGCGGTTTTGCAGTGTTTTTTTTTGTCGATTTGGCAGTTTTAGGTTGTGTTTGGCAGGTCGATTCACCACACTTCTGCGACCCTGTGGTGAATGCTGAATTCACCGCATGGTCGGCGAATTTTACTCGCCGAAGTGCGGAGAATGAGAGAGCACCGAAATGTCAGGGACAATTCGGTGCTCTGTGAATAACCCCTTAAGTCGTTGAAGAAAATCCACTAAATCCACTAAACTGACCATTACTCACACATTCAGGGTTATTCAAAGAGAATCGAAAAGTCACCGCACGTTCAGTGACTTTTTGTTCTTTTCAATTTGGTGCGATTTGGTGATCCCATTTCGGAAATGCTGCGGTGCATTCAGCAAGCACCACAGGGCCGTCGTAGTGCAGGGAAAAACTGCCGCAAACCCGACCGAACACTCCCCGCAAACCCCGGAGACGCACACCGAAACCGGCAAAAACATTTGGATTAACCCCGCCGAACACGCCGAGATACCCGAGCAGACGCAGATCACAGCGCAGAGCAGCTGCCGGAAAAACCCAACACCGCAGACGAATGGAGTGAAAAAAAAAACAGTACACTTGAATGTTTGAAAATGGAACGCTGTTTGCAAAGAAATTACAGAATGAAAATATCTGGAATTTATATATAAGATCCAATGAATGATAATAGAAAGGGCTGTTACAGAAAAAAGAAAAAATTATTTAAAAAAATCAGAAAAAAATCCTGAAAAATGCCTAAAAGATCCAAAAAATCTATAATAAAGAGACTTTTTACTGCAGAATATTATAATCAACGGTTTATTCGATTTTGACTTAAAACAGGAATATTTTTAACATTGAAGCCTATGGGATTCGCCTGAATAAATCTGCCGCATGAAACTACTGAACAGCAGGGCAATTCGGCAACTTTTCTCTGCTGGTTTTTGTTCTCTGAAAAGATGAAGCATTGCTTCACTATGGGGCTTTCACTGCCCTCGAACAGGCAACGAACAGGCACCGTATGTGCAGGCAATTTGCCAAAATTTGGCAAAATGCCTGCTCTCTGGATATCCGAATGGCCAGGAAATGTAACTGTACGCTGAATTTCACTGTTCAGTTACCTTTCAGCCACAATTCGGATCTCTTTGGATAGTGTCACTATCCTGTTATTCACACGTCTCATGCTGCAATTTCACAGAAAATATCCACAGCACCGGGCACACCAGTCTGCCACAGCACAGGGAGTGAAAGTCACTGAAATAATGGGTCAAACTCCCCCAGTAGCCCGTTTAACAATACAATTCTGACACCATGCGTGTGTTTCTGTAAGGTATGTCAATATTTTCGTTTCAAGTCAGCTAATTGTTGTTCTGGTTGGGGGTCTTTCTCACTGATACTTTGGACTTCCGCATTGTCCCGCTTCTTCTCTAGCTTGACAATGAATCTTTTTGTTGCTTGCAGAAATTGTGTCACCATCTCCTCACTTTCAGCTTCGACCAGTTCATCTATTACCTCATTAATGATCCGCATATAATGGCGTCAGGTTTTTCCTTTCACCATGCTGGCGTCAGGGGCTTAGATGAATTGGCAAGTCTCGATGAGATCACCCACTGACAAGTGGATCAGGTGTCCACTGATTTCATCCTGCAACCTCTCTAGATCGATCTGCATTCGCTTACTGTCCAGCAAGGGTTAATATTTCAATCTCCTCTAAACTTCGTAACCGCTTTTTATTTCACTTCCGTGACCCCCTTTGCATCTTCTTCACCCAAGCCCCACGTTGGGTGCCAATTTTGTTGCACATATGCTGAAATAATTCCAATGTGCAAAGGGAGCGGGCTGGGTGAAACCAGAAGTGCTTTTATTTAAACGTTTTCTACAACACATATACAGCATGACTTCAGTGCTGGTAGGATTTGTACTTTGATACTTTGATTCCTTATACATTAATACACATTTAGATATATACAGTAACATTCATCTATGCAGGAATAGCGTTCTTATAGAAAAGAATAAACAATTAAACATGTACAGATATGATTACTCAATCGACCTTATAGTATGCTAATGGTGCAATATAATCAATACAATATAACATGAGATCCTATAGTCATCACATTCCCTGTATGCTGATGCTCTATAACACTTCAGCACACCACACTGACATCTGTATACTGTCTTATCTAATTATTCAGCAGCCTTTTATAATCACAGGGATGTGAATTAAATCACTTTTTCCCTGTTTATAACCATGGATATGCTCCCTCTTACCTGCAACACACATAAAGCATGACTTCAGTTCTGGTAGGATTTGTACTTTGATACTTTGATTCCTACCAGAAACAAAAACCCTGCTTCCTGGGTTCCCTCAGTTGAGGGAAGCATTTTAGATGAACACGTGCTCAACATTCAGGTTTTTCACTCTGCTGCCATCTCCTAGTGGTTTAATAGAAATGCCATTAGTTTACTTTATCAGAGGTTTATTTTAATGGGGTACCTGATTTTGACAGCAGAAGTGTAAGGTATGTCAAAATCAGGTACTCCATTAAAATAAACCTCTGAACCCAGGAAGCAGGGTTTTCGTTTCTGGTAGGAATCAAAGTATCAAAGTACAAATCCTACCAGAACTGAAGTAATGCTTTATGTGTGTTGCAGGTAAGAGGGAGCATATCCATGGTTATAAACAGGGAAAAGGTTGCTGAATAAAAGGCTGCTGAATAATTAGATAAGACAGTATACAGATGTCAGTGTGTTGTGCTGAAGTGTTATAGAGCATCAGCATGCAGGGAATGCTTTGACTATAGGATCTCATGTTATATTGTATTGATTATATTGCACCATTAGCATACTATAAGGTAGATTGAGTAATCATATCTGTACATGTTTAATTGTTTATTCTTTTCTATAAGAACGTTATTCCTGCATAGATGAATGTTACTGTATATATCTAAATGTGTATTAATTTATAAGGAATCAAAGTACAAATCCAACCAGCACTGAAGTCATGCTTTATGTGTGTTGCAGAAAACGTTTAAATAAAAGCACTTCTGGTTTCACCCAGCCTGCTCCCTTCGCACATTGGAATTATTGACACTTTCAGCATATCTGCAACATTTCACTTTTTTTTTCTAGTTTTTGCTTCATCCATTGAAATCATTAGTCATATTAGTACTTTGATATAACATCATTTATTAGGAATCAGATTATTACATTACAATCTTTCATGAGCAGCCATTGTACATTTATTGTTCACTCCTATTACAACAGCCAGACTCTGCCTGTACAAATATCCCACACAAAATGGGGACCAGACACTCCAATACATTTAGGCAGCTTTATTGAAGGTGATTCACACAATGGACAAACAGCTTAAAAAAGGTCAGTTTGATTGAAACTTTGTAGTAGTCGCCTTCAGCAAAGCTCCCTGTATTTATTGTAGTGCCTGGTTCCCATTTTGTCTGGGATGCTACCTGGAGTCAGTGGCTGCTTGGGTCTACAACCAGAATACTAAGTGGAATTCCCTTTATGTTATGCTATCTCGCTGGAGTAATAGCACAGAGGTGGTACAGTCACTGTCCAACAATTACACTCAGGATGACTCTCATTACTAGAATTAAAGCAGCAATTTGTACAGTCAATTTGTACAGTCATTCAGTCCCTTAACTCTGACCACGCTCTGTACAATCACTCAATCCTTTAACTCTGGCCTTGCTCTGTGAAGTCTCTCAGTTCCATAACTACGGCCATGCTGTGTAAAGTCACTCCCACCCATAAGTACAGCCACCCTCTGTAAAGTTTTCTCAGTCCATAACTAGGACCACACTCTGCACAGTCACTCAGTCCCATAACTAGGGCATTGCTCTGCACGGTCACTCAATCCCATAACTAGGGCCACGCTCTGCACGGTCACTCAGTCCCATAACTAGGGCCACTCTCCGTACAGTTACTCAGTCCCAAAACTAATGCAAGCTCTGCATGATCACTCAGTCCCATAACTAGGGCCATGCTCTGCACAGTCACTCAGTCCCATAACTAGGGCCACGCTCTGCACAGTCACTCAGTCCCATAACTAGGGCCACGCTCTGCACAGTCACTCAGTCCCATACCTAGGGCCACACTCTGCACAGTCACTCAGTTCCATAACTAATGCCAAGCACTGCACGGTCACTCAGTCTCATAACTTGGGCCACGCTCTGCACAGTCACTCAGTCCCATAACTAGGGCCACGCTCTGCACAGTCACTCAGTCCCATAACTAATGCCAAGCTCTGCACGGTTACTCAGTCCCATAAATAGGGCCACGCTCTGCACAGTCACTCAGTCCCATAACTAGGGCCACGCTCTGCACAGTCACTCAGTCCCATACCTAGGGCCACACTCTGCACAGTCACTCAGTTCCATAACTAATGCCAAGCTCTGCACGGTCACTCAGTCCCAAAACTAGGCCCATGCTCTTCACAGTCCATCAGTCCCATAACTAGGGCCATGCTCTGCACGATCACTCAGTCGCATAAATAGGGCCACGCTTTGCACGGGCATTCAGTCCCATAACTAGGGCCATGCTCTGCACAGCCACTCAGTCCCATAACTAGGTCCATGCTTTGCACGTTCATTCAGTCCCATAACTAGCGCCACACTCTGCACAGTCACTCAGTCCCATAACTAGGGCCATGCTCTGCACAGTCACTCAGTCCCATGACTAGGGCCACGCTCTGCACAGTCACTCAGTCCCATAACTAGGGCCATGCTCTGCACAGTCACTCAGTCCCATAACTAGGGCCACGCTCTGCACGGTCACTCAGTCCCATAACTAGGGCCACACTCTGCACAGTCACTCAGTCCTATACCTGCAGCCAGACTTTGTACTCAGTCCTGTAAGACTCTAGGTAACCCACTAAAGCTCACAGACTGGAGCACACCTGAACAGCAGGTCTTACCCAACTGTCACTAGCAGGCACTAGGTGCATCTCGGCTGCCCTTCAGTCCTGGAGTCTATAGGACTCTTTGGTGGTAAATTACACTGTCCTCTTCACCGAGGGTCGACAAGAGAGTTAACACCATAAAATATCATTTTAAAAAAATGATTAAGAGATTTTGCCAACACCGGAATGATGTAAATATTGTTATTCCCCTGCCAATAATCCAGTTAACCCCATGGAAGCCTCTCCCCGCAGAGCTGTGCGTACGGACAGCCCTGAGTGTCTCACACTGGATTTAGTCAGAAGAATGAGGGCTTCGAGATTTTGGCCTACAACTCCTGTACCCTAACTGTCCAGGTAGCATTTGTCCCCTTACCAGCCCTTCCCTGCCACAAGCGTTAAATCCTCACATATACAAGATGTCAGACTTTATACAGTTGCTCATCCTGCAGTCACTCAGTGCTATAACTCCAGACCAACCCAAACCAGCCACTCTTAGATCCAGCCCCATACTCTTTGCAGGTTACAGACTTTTACTCTGACGTTAAGCAAAGATTTTAGGCCTCTACTAAAGTGCATTTATTGTGGCAGGACATGCGTGCAGCAAACACACCCACAGCCCACAGAGCAAGCATGCGAGGCGAGTGGGATCACAGCACCAGCATGTTAAATTAGACCAGAAGCTTACAATCTTCTCACCTGCAAAGAGCAGAAAAAGCGTTGGTTTGAGATGCAAGAACTTCCACATTTACAAAGTAAAGCCTGGATTATCCTCGGATTGAAGACAAAGACTTAGGGTCATCTGACTGTCCATGTTTTCTGGGACATGTAACATCTGCAAGTTGGTGGGCAGCGCATGAAATGCTACCCTGCGGTATGTAGAATTCATATGCTATAGGAAGGAAATTACATGACTGGAATTAGGGATTTGATTCCCCTCATTCAACACATGAAATCTACATAATACAGACAGAGGAGCATTTCATGACTGAGTTGTCACTAGCATGCAGACGTTCCATGCCCCAGAAAACATGGACATCCTCCTGGTATCCATATCGGATATCATACACACTCACTGCATTGGCAGATACCACAGCTATGATCCATCTAAGCAGTTTCCTATGAGCAGTCCATCTCTAAAACAAACAAAAATAAGTGAAAAACTGTCTTTATAATTTATACAGCCTCGCAGATGATTTATGGAACAAGAAACTCGATGTAAACTATAAGGAATGATTGAAACTTGTATCAATGACCATTAATTCACAACAATCTAAAACAATGTTGTGGATTATTACTTCCCAGGTGGTGCAGAAAGGACCCGCCTGGGTATTAGTGCTGGTGTTGTTCCTCCATCTCCAGCATTTGTCATTATTGTCCTTTACACCGTTGCAGAATATTGAGAATATTTTGATTGAATGATGGTATATAGTCTTTTGCAGATGGCTGTGGGAAGCAATTTCAGTTGCTTGAACCAGTGACTGTTTTATTCCTCTCCCCAATGTGTAATCAGGAAACTGTTCGCTGTACCCTTGGTAAACCAGCAAACGTTCATCATAAATCATTATCCCCCTGTGATATAGATTTTTAAAGCAGGGCGTTTGACTTTTTCAGAAGTGTTCCCCAATAACAGGATCAAGCATCAACAACCATGGTTGCCTAGATGTCTCTACAGCTACACTACATTTCCCATTTTGCCAAAAGTGACCAACACCGTGGGAAATGTCGAGGAAGTGGATGCCTGATGAGGTATTCTTCCTACATGTACATTGTTTGAATGATGAAGAATTTCTTTGACTAGGTTGTGTTGGTCTAAAATTTGCCGTTTCATGATCATTGTTCCCAAGTTTCCAGTTTGGTGAATAAGCTCACAGTTGTCTCCCTTTTTACCTCCTTTTTCCTCATTATAGCACATGTATTTCTTTTGGTTCCACAGTGAAATCATTATTCAATGTAGAGAGAATTATTCAGAGACCTCCTCAAGAACGCAGGGTGAAGTCAGAGCCAACGAGGTCTGTGTAACAGGCTAATCACTACAGACTAATAAGGAGACTCCAATCAGTATACGCTTCGGAGCCAAGCTGCGGTCTATCCTGCTTTAATTAACTAGAAAAAAAGATCTCTCGTTCGACTCCTCTTGCTGTCTTCTCCTGGGATTCTGACAAGTGAGAATGAATGAAACTACGTCCCAGATGTGCCACCTGGGCAGAACTGACTGGTTGCCCTCTGCCCATCGACAAGGTCCTGCCTAATGAGCCAGTCAGGTTTGTGTTTGCAATCATGAGTTCCCTTTCACAGCTAATTAGTCTCCGTGTCTTATATTGTTACCGCTCGTCGTTCAGCAAGAGGTGTAAGAGTTTCAGCTAATACAGAAAATGTTCCACAATTCTACAAAAGAAGAAAAACAAAACAATGCTTGTTTATCCAGTTGGATGGATGAAAGAATGGAAGGAAGGATTAAAAAAATGAAAAAAGAAAAAAGTAGACATAAAGGTGATAAAGCTTTCAGGCAGTGTGTAGATGGCACCAAAAAATAAATTGAATAACTAAAGTAAAACCCAGAACTCCCAAAATTTGGATGAGGTTTTTCCATATTCATCAAATGGCATGCTGACCACAGTCATATCTTAAATATCTAGGTATGTGTTTAGACAAATCTATCCTTTGGCCCCCACGACGGAAAACTCTCATCTAAACTTTACCCCAAACTAGGTGCCCTGTACAGAAACAAATCCTGCCTGAGCCCCGCGGTAAGAAAGCAGATTGTACAACAAAAGCTTATGCTGGCTATTGAATACGGAGTTGTAGTTTATGCAGCGACCCCGCAAACACACCTTCATAAACTTACTACATTGTATAACTCATTCTGCCTCTTTGTGCTACAATGTAACTACATGACCCACCATTTTGGGACACGTTAAAAGAGCTAAACTGGCCATCGCTGGAATCTAGATGCACCCTTCACCTTTCCAACCTGGTGTTTAAGAGGTTTTCTGGGAAGCTACCACCCTACCTGAATAGGCTGCTTCCCCTAGCAGTTCCCTCATCATATAACCTCCAAACCAGGACCAGCATCTTACTTGCAATACCACAATACAAAAAGAAAGTGTCTCGATCCTCATTTTCCTACAGAGCACCACAATTATGGAATAACCTCACAGACGCCATCAAATTATCCCCCAGTCTAAAGTCACTTAAGAGATCTTTATTAATATACACTATATTGCCAAAAGTATTCGCTCACCCATCCATATGTGAGTCAAGGCAGGTGAGCGAATACTTTTGGCAATATAGTGTACCTCAATACAGAATGCACCTATAAACATGTAACACAATGACTATATTTCCTACATATTTATTTTCAGTTAATCTGTATATTTGTGTTTTTAATATCTTGCATTTATTACTTTGTATTTCTGTAACGACTGTAACATTTCAATGTTCTTGAACCCAGGACATACTTGAAAACAAGAGAAATCTCAATGTATCCTTCCTGTAAGGCTGGGGTCAGACGAGCGTAGTGTTCACGTCCGTGATTGCGCCTAAAAGTACGTCCGTGATAGCATGACAGAAAGCCCATTGGAGCCTGACACATGAAGTACGTCCGCACTGAACTGCGGACACACAACGGCCGCGGCCCACGGACGCAAGGCAGGCAAGAACGTACAACTCCTAGAACGGCCGCACAAAGTGCACTGTGTCCGCAACATCCGCATAGCTTTGTGTGTGAGTGATGGAACGTGGTCAGACGGACTGCATTTATACGTCCAGCATTTTTCACGGACAAAATGGTTTTGCTTTTTAATTTATTTTCCCTCCTACATCCGTCAAAATATATACGTCAGTGGATAAACGGACTGTGTGGCCACTACTGTGTCTTCTGTACTGACGTACGTCCGTGTGCAAGGACGTACAGTCCGTAGAAATCACGCTCGTCTGACCCTAGCCTTAAAATACTTTATAAATAAATAAATAAATATTCTGCATTACCTCCTATGTATGGATAGATTGCGTCAGGAGACAAACTGAGCCTGACAAAGATGAACTCTAAAGTAATAACCATTATTAGCTCTAATTATATTTTCCTGCAGGGTGCCAGCATCTTGGTGAGAGGCTTTGCACTGAAATCAGAGGTGTTTGCGTTTACCTTTCAGGTGAACCAGCCCATAGGAGACAAGAAATGGCGGCGCCCAGGAGGTGAGCATGAGAAGTGTATTTCAATGAGTTGTTCCCTCTATGTATGCATTGCAGAGCAGGGATCTCAAACCGTTTCTGGACTACAGCTTCCATGATTCTCTGGCCATCTATTGCATTCAAAGAAATCTGGGGATTGCAGACAATAAACATCTGGGGTACCAGAATCTGAGATCCCTGGTCTAGTGTATCGCTTTACAAAGTAAATCATGAGGATTAACACTGAAGAGGTTATTCAAAAAGCACTAAAGTAAAAATTCAAAGAGCGACAGGGGAAGCATCTCTGTAACTGATTAAGGCCCGCATCAAACGAACGCAGTGATCACGTCTGTGTTGCCGCACAGTTAAGGCTACTGTCAGACGAAGGCATTCTGAGCAAACTGTGCATCCGTGCACAACTGACATACTTTCTGACTGATGATACTGTAGACACCACACAGTCCGTTTTTTTTTACTGGTTTTTTTTTGACTGATGTAGATGGGAAATAAAATGAATATGTAAAATGAAAAAAAATTATACATGATATGAAAAAACATTTTGTCCATCAAAAATGTTGGACGTCAAAAATGCAGTCCGTCTGACTACGTTCCATCACTCACACACAAGCTACGCGGACGTGGCGCACTTTGTGCATCCGCCCTAGCGGTTTGACGCTCCTGACTAAATTGCGTCCGATGCCACGTGCGTTGTGCGTGCGCACTTCTATGCGGATGTACTTCACGTGTGGGTCTCTATTGATCATAATTTTATGCTACAACAGACGATAAAATGTGCAGCAACACGGAAGTGATGACTGTGTTCGTCTGACACGGGCCTTAACGTCTGTCGCAGCATTAAATCATGATCAATAGAGACCCACACACGAAGTACCTGCGCACCAAAGTGCGCACGCACAACGCACGTGGCAAACAGACGCAATTTAGGCAAGAACATAAAACCGCTAGACGGAAGCGCAGAGTGCGCCACGTCCGTGTAGCGTTCTGTGTCAGTGATGAGATGTCAGACGTAGCGCATTTGCGACGTCCAGCACCTTGACGCACACAATGGCTTTTCTTGTCCTTTTCATATTTTTATCATTTTTCATATTATTTTTATTTCCCATAGTTCCCTTTTTTCTTCTACGTCCGTCAACAAAAACAGACCGTGTGGTGTCTACAGTATCTTCCGTCAGTACGTCCATCTGTTGTGCACGCACGCAGAGTGCGCTCAGACTGCGTTCATCTGACATTAGCCTTAAAGGAGTCCGGCGTCCACAAGACTCTCTTTTTCTTTTCTTTCTTTTTTTGTTGTTGTTTGTTTTTCGAATTACTGGTTTATCATCCTTTTTTTACGGCTTACTGGAGCTGTCACTAAGTGACGCGTGATATTGTTTTATTGTCTATATTTGGCAAGCTAAGGGTGCCTCGGAGTGCACGTGTAATGGATACTTGATATTTTTTTTACAGTTAACGATGTGGTGCCTGCGAGCATTAGTTATTGTTTTCCTTTTATTTATGGTGTCTTGATAAATAAAGATTATAAAAAAAAAAGGAGTCCGTCCACACTGACAGTTAAACAGGTAAAATAAAATCATATTTATGTTATTGTACATTAAAATGTAAACTGCTTACATGGTGAAATGTGAACGCCGCAAATCACATCACAACCTGTGTATTTTATATAACAAGATCAAGTATACGTTGTTATACAAAGTGCATGGATCATAATGATTTGTTGTGGTCATGTTTCACCGTGTAAGCACTTTGTATTGTATTTCATTGTCGTCTCTTTATATCTATTTATGTGGTAGAGAAGCTGTATGTGGGACTGTAAAGGGATGTGATTTTTTTTGTTCAACCTGTATATTATCTCAGTGCGCGCTGATACTTTTTAATCAGCCCCTGGATCCTTAATGTTGTTTTTTGTGATTCACTTTGTGGGAGGCTGGACTCGCCTTTTGTATCCATGTTTTGCTACACTAGATTTAAAGCCAATTATGGATTAAACAAGCTGTGAGCTGTAATGGCAATTCTTTCAGTTATCAACTCTTTTCACATACGGCCCATCAGCAGGAATGTTGGTTAATTTGTCAGGGGAAAATAAACCCTGTGTTGGCTCTACATACACCAGACGCGTGGGGCAGAGTAACATTGTAAATAAGGGAACTGTACTTTTAAAATATTAGTATTCCAATAAAGCGGTATTCTGGAGAGACACGACTGGAGCGGTGAAAATGGCACTCGAGTTGTAATAATGATCAGTCAAGAGAACGCTAATTAGACTAATCAAGGCCCAGAGCTGCAGAAAACATGGTTATTAAGTAACATGAATACAAAGCGTTCCAGCCCGAGGAGGACTATCCAGTCTCATCTTAACTTCCCTGATTCAATTTGTCACCAATTATTCCCGTCTAAACAGATTACACGTAGACTTGATTTGTTTTCCTAAGGATTGCTTTTCTTTAGCCAATCTCCTCTCCGGACTGTAGCTTCGAGACCTTCAAGGATTCTGTCCAGAGTGTATGTGATAAACTAAAGGAATTGTGTCCCAGGAATGAAGGCACAAACTAATCAATATCTAAAGGACACATGTCCAAGGGATGTGTTCTTTCCTGAATGCAAGTTCTATAAACGAAGAACCTGTTCTCTTTGGTCTGGTTCCTTATCATGTCTTTAGTGTAATTTTTCGATCACCTGTTGTTTCCTAATTAGGCTGGGGTCAGACGAGCGTAGTGTTCACGTCCGTGATTGCGCCTAAAAGTACGTCCGTGATAGCATGAAAGTAAGTCCATTGGAGCCTGACACATGAAGTACGTCCGCACTGAACTGCGGACGCACAACGGCCGCGGCAAACGGACGCAGGTTAGGCAAGAACGTAATACTGCTAGAACGGACGTGCGGAGTGCGCCACGTCCACAACGTCTGCATAGCTTTGTGTGTGAGTGATGGAGCGAGGTCAGACGGACTGCATTTATACGTCCAGCATTTTTGACGGACAGAATGTTTTTTCATTGTAATTTATTTTCCCCTCCTACATCCGTTAAAAAATAACTTCAGTGAAAAAACGGACTGTGTGACCACTACTGCGTCATCCGTACTGACGATGTCCGTACTGCACGGACGTACAGTCCGTAGAAATCACGCTCGTCTGACCCCAGCCTTACAGGTGATGGAGTAAATCTGTATTCTATAGGGGTTTGTTCAGAGAGCACCGAAATGTCACCGACATTGGTGCTCTCTCGTTCGACGCACTTCGGCGAGTTAAATTTGCCAACCCTGCGGCGAATTCAGCATTCACCGCAGGATCCCCGAAGTGCGGCGATTTGACCTGCTGAATGCATCCTCAAACCGCCAAACGCAGCCGCATACCCAGAAAAAAATGCCTACGACCCGCCGAACAGACCAGCTGCCAGAAAAAGCCGACCCGCTGCCGAACAGGGGTAAAAACAAAAAAAAACAATGCAACCTTTAAAACATGTTTTAAAAAAACCGATGTGCTTGAAAATGTCGGGAAATAATATATAAGATCATATGAATAACACTAAAATGGTCTGTTACAGAATAAAAAAAGAAAGCTATGCAAAAAAAAAAATTTCGCCGAAAGAATCCTGAAAATTTCCTAACAAATTCTAAAAAAGAAATTAAGAGACTTTTTGCTGCAAATGAAAAGACTAAACGGTTGAATAAATATTTTTTTACATTGGATTGGGGAAATTGTTTTACATTGAAACCTATGGGATTCGCCTGCTTGAACCTGCCGAATGAAACCACCGAAAATCAGGGCATTTCACTAACATTTTGGTGCTGTTCAGTGTTCTCTGTATAGATTAACCCTTACTTCTCTATGGAGGTTTCACTGCCATGAAGGTCACAGTGTTTTGCTGGCAATTCACCAATATTTGGCGAATCGCCAGCTTTTTGAATAGACGAATGGCCACAAAATTGCACAGTACGGGGGAATTCATTGTTCGGTGCAATTTTGTGGCCAATTTGGTGCTCTTTGAATAACCCCTTTAGTCTTATTACAACAGATTATTCTCTCTCAGACATGCATGCGCAGCAGAGCAGCCTCGTACCACAAATGAAGGATTATGACAGGGGAATCTGTAGGTTCAAGGAAAGGTTCTAGAGTAGTTGTGCAGAGAAAGGAAAGGGCAATCCAGCTTCAACTCCTAGGGTAGATATATTGGTGGTACATCTAGAAGCAACATTTTGGCTCCACGGTAGCCATTTTCAAGCTATTATAAGAATATATAAGTATTGTATTCTAGAATAGATTAACATCTGTATCTGTAGCATGATCTATGCTGGTTTCTAACTAGATCATTCTGTCTTCAACATAGGTTCTAGAGTAGTTGGGCATTCCATGTCCAGGATGCACAGAGTCAAAGCCTGGCAAACTGTTGCCCCCTTGGCTGAGGGTGATCAGTTCATTGTCTGGCAGTGATCCTAAATCTGGAAGCCCATTCATGATGGATAATTGTAAGTATCGTAGATACTCGAGTATAGCGCGACCCGAATATAACGCGATGGATAGAGATTTATTATAGAAATGAGAGAATATTCAAGACTCGAATATAACGCGAGGAACAAAATTTTACCTTACCGGTAAATAATAAAGATCTTTCCAGGTTCTCTTAACACAGTCAGGCTCCCCCTCAGGTCAGGGCAGTGGCGTAGCGTGGGTTGTCAGCACCCGGGGCCAGCCAAGAATTGTGCGCCCCCCCCAACCTGTGGACACGTTATCGATATTGCCCCAGCTCTCACATGGATATTGCCCCAGCTCATGGATTTGCCCCCAGCTCATGGATTTGCCCCAGCTCACACATGGATTTGCCCCCCAGCTCACTCATGGATTTGCCCCAGCTCATGGATTTGCCCCAGCTCACTCATGGATTTGCCCCCAGCTCATGGATTTGCCCCCCAGCTCACTCATGGATTTGCCCCAGCTCATGGATTTGCCCCAGCTCACTCATGGATTTGCCCCCAGCTCATGGATTTGCCCCCCAGCTCACTCATGGATTTGCCCCAGCTCATGGATTTGCCCCAGCTCACTCATGGATTTGCCCCCAGCTCATGGATTTGCCCCAGCTCATGGATTTGCCCCCAGCTCATGGATTTGCCCCAGCTCACTCATGGATTTGCCCCAGCTCATGGATTTGCCCCAGCTCACTCATGGATTTGCCCCCAGCTCACTCATGGATTTGCCCCAGCTCACTCATGGATTTGCCCCAGCTCATGGATTTGCCCCAGCTCACTCATGGATTTGCCCCCAGCTCATGGATTTGCCCCAGCTCACTCATGGATTTGCCCCCCAGCTCATGGATTTGCCCCCAGCTCATGGATTTGCCCCCCAGCTCATGGATTTGCCCCCCAGCTCATGGATTTGCCCCCTCCAGCTCATGGATTTGCCCCCAGCTCATGGATTTGCCCCCCAGCTCATGGATTTGCCCCCAGCTCATGGATACTGCCCCCAGCTCATGGATTTGCCCCAGCTCATGGATTTGCCCCCAGCTCATGGATTTGCCCCCCAGCTCATGGATTTGCCCCCTCCAGCTCATGGATTTGCCCCCAGCTCATGGATTTGCCCCCCAGCTCATGGATTTGCCCCCCAGCTCATGGATACTGCCCCCAGCTCATGGATTTGCCCCAGCTCATGGATTTGCCCCAGCTCATGGATTTGCCCCCAGCTCATGGATTTGCCCCAGCTCACTCATGGATTTGCCCCCAGCTCATGGATTTGCCCCCAGCTCATGGATTTGCCCCAGCTCACTCATGGATTTGCCCCCAGCTCATGGATTTGCCCCAGCTCACTCATGGATTTGCCCCCAGCTCATGGATTTGCCCCCAGCTCACTCATGGATTTGCCCCCAGCTCATGGATTTGCCCCCAGCTCATGGATTTGCCCCCCAGCTCATGGATTTGCCCCCTCCAGCTCATGGATTTGCCCCCAGCTCATGGATTTGCCCCCCAGCTCATGGATACTGCCCCCAGCTCATGGATTTGCCCCAGCTCATGGATTTGCCCCCAGGTCACACATGGATTTGCCCCCAGGTCATGGATTTGCCCCAGCTCTCACCTGAATTGTTGCCCCAGCTCCGGCAGGGGGTTGAGGGACCCAGATGCCGGGCAGCGCGGGAGCGCCTGCCCGGTCTTGAACAGTCCGTCCTGTGAAGTGGATGCGGCTGTGTGCGTGCGCAGCCGGTCATGCGGTCCGGCCAGTCAGGTGGTACAGAGACTCAGTACCACCTGATTAGCCGGACCACGTGACCGGCTGCGCACGCACACAGCCGCATCCACTTCACAGGACGGACTGTTCAAGACCGGGCAGGCGCTCTCGCACTGCCCAGCATCTGGGTCCCTCAACCCCCGGGCCAGTTTTAGGGGCGCGAATGCGCCCCTAACAAAACTGCGCCCGGGGCCACGGCCCCCCCAGCCCCCCCACGCTACGCCACTGGGTCAGGGTGCTCTGCTCTAGAATGATTGCAGTTATAACTAAGTATGAAGCCGCCGGCCACCCGTCTTCTTTACTAGCGATTAGAAGCGAGCGATGTCAATGATTGGCTTACAACCTCTGGCCGTGATGGATCCCACCACTCCCGAATCCGGGAGTTCCTGAAGTGTTTGCCAGCATCAGGGAGCCCACATTCACTTCAGCGAGACTACTGAAATTTCCGGGAGACTTGGGATCCAGAGCAAGGCAAGTTTTTTTTTTTTTTACACACGATGCAGATGTCTCAAATATAACGCGACCCCTCCAATTTTAAGGTAAATTTTTGAACACCAAAATCTAGCGGTATACTCGTATCTACAGGTATGTGTTAAATACTTCTCAATATCCCTCAGGTTTTGAATGGGAACAAGTTGCAACAAGAAGAATGTACTGAGAGATATGTATGGGGACAGTGAAACACTTCTGAAAAAGTCAAGCAGTGGCTTTAAAATGAGCCACGGAAACAGTGATTTTAAAGCAGCCCTGCAGTGTGTATTCTGTATAAGGATCTCTTTGTAAAGGTAACATCTGATAATCTTGTTGTCAGTTGGCAGATTGGATTTGACCAGCAATGAATCAATAACATTACGAGCCCACTGGGCGCCTACCTTTGCCAGAAAAACCAATCCTTCCACCTCTACGGTTTGGTTATTATGAAAACACCCCACAGGGCTCTAAACTGCCTGCGTGTGAGCACCACCTCGTGATATGGCAACCTGTAATGGGATTTCAGTGGGAAATGATATAGAAGGAGTTATTTACTAAGCTTTATTTCTGGTGAATCGAAAAACAAAATGCAACATTTATTACAGAACTGCTGAGTTTGAAGAGAAAAATAAAGAATTCCATAATTCCTGCACCTCCTGCCTGCAGGGTTTTATTCCTGAAGGATCACATGCGAGGCTGCGGGAGGGCGTTTCAGATTATTATTCTTTTATTACAATTCTTTCAAAAATATTTGCTGCCGACTTAATAAATAATTCTTTACTTCCTTATGAGTCGATTGAAAAAAAAAATGGATCCTATTACTAGATCCTGAATTTTCTAAACATGTCAGAGTGCAGTGAACTGGGTTTGTTATGAGTTCCTGCATGTATAGTGCTGCCCTGCAGTATGAATCCATATGCTGCAAGGAGGAAAGAAATGTAGCTAATGTCAGCAGCTCTTTTGAGATCTCAAATTTTAGAGGTGTGCACAGCTGAAAAATTTGTTTGAAAATAATTTCGTGTGAAACAGAATTCGTTTGAATATTGATTTGTTTTGTTTCGTAATTTTGTTTCGTAATTCCATTTGTAATTTGATTTGCATCGATTCGAAATCAATCAATTCGGATCACTAAAAGAATAAACAATAAATCAAATCCTGCTCAATTACTGTTACATTAGGGTTAAACATGAGTGTTAAAAGGCATGCTAGGGTTAAATACTGAGCTGTCTCTTGGCCTGTGGTGCTGAATACAACAGATTCAGCATCACGGCCAATTGGCAGGGATGGGGTGCTTTGTGAAACAGTAAAACGAAACTGATTCGCTGTCATAATTTCGTTTGTAATTTAGTATTGATTCGAAATCGATTTGGATCACTAAAAAAAACAATATTAAATTAAATCCTGCTCAATTACTGTTACATTAGAGTTAAGCATGAGGGTTAAAAGGCAAGCTAGGGTTAAATATTGAGCTGTCTATTGGCCTGTGGTGCTGAATACAGCTTCAGCACCACGGTCAATTGACAGAGACGGGGTGCTTTGTGAAACAGTAAAACAAAACGGATTTGTTGTCATTATTTCATTTGTAATTTGCGATCGATTCAAATTAGATTCAAAATGGATTTGAATTCGATTTGAAATTCATTCGGATTACTAAAAAAAATCATTCAATCAATGGTTCTCTTGTGAACAGTATAACAAATCAATTTGTTATATACCATTTAGTTTTCGTTTCAATTCGGATAAAACCAATTTGTTATTTCGGAAGTACTTCTGAAATACGAATTAACGAATTTTCAAACTAATCGAGAATCGTTACAAAACAAATGCTCACCTCTATCACATTTTCCTCTTGTTGCATTAGAATGCTTCATACAGGGCAATACTACTGAATCCTAGTACATCATTTCAGCATCCAGGATCACTTGCTGGATCTTTCTGGATTTTATAACCTATATATACATATATTAGAATTTGAATGCTTTGATTTGAGCTTTTGCAGTTTTTTTTCTTCCAATTGACCAGAATGCATGGTTTAATGAATACCTCCCTCTGGATAGAGTTTCAGGGTACACTTGACAATAGATATGATGATGTATTATGGAAAGATGACCCAATCTCCTCTATTATAAAATAACAACTGGATCTAGATTCTCATTTTTTTTGGCAATGCCATGACTTGTGACATCCTGTGACCGTATTGTGCCACATGATGCCCACAGCATCCTGGCTTCGAGACTCTGAAATTATGTTCAGATCCAGAGCTGCTACTGGGACACACAACATTACAGCAAAATATCACTGAAATGATGGGTGTCATAGTTTTATAGCAGCTGGAGAACTCACACTGGATGAGAAATGGAAAGCTCCGATCGAAAAATTAAACTTTAGTTTAAAGGGAAATTTGGAGAAATAAGAATAATATTTTTAATTCTTACTGTTAAAGTCAAGCGAATAAATAACAGGGGCCGTGTGCACTAAGCTGTCTTTCCTTCAAATCAGAAAGATAGGTGTGGTGGGGCTTTATTAAAAATATGGTGTAAGAACCAAAAGGTTACGGGTTCTATTAACTGCTTCGTGCAAAAGCGCACGCGTAGCGCTATTTTTTTGTGCGCAGCGTTAAACGTTAACGCGCGTAAATTAACGCTGGTATTACAATCCGAGCGCATTTTTTCATCAGTCAAAAAATAGCGCGCTTAAAAAAGACCCGCAAAAATGGGCGCGCATTAATGCTGCGTGCAGAAATTGGTGGGCGGACTGTTTTTTCACGCGATTCAGCCAATCTGAATTAAGAACCACAATTGTCTCCCGTTAAGTTTTTGCGCCTCTCAAAATCAATCTGAATATATATGCTGCAGCAATAATAAAAACACGCACAACCTCTCAATTTTACTGTTTGGGTATGTGTAGAATGAGTAACTATACTTTGTTGTATTTTTTTTTTCGGGCTGGTGTATTTAGTTTCGGCCAGAACGTTCAGATTTGCCAATAACACCTGCTTTTAAAGACGCTAAAATTATGCGCGCAAACGTTGTCCGATAAAATTTGCGAATAGATTGTAATACCAGCCGCGTACCAGCGCACAAACGCATAAGCGCTCACAATGTTAAGTATAGGACGCGCAATGTACATTACGCTCGCAAAGGGTTCGCGCAGGTTCACCAGCGGTAGACATTAACACGCATTTTTTGCGCGTACATTGTAATACGACGTTCTGCGCAAAGGGTTTTTCCCCTTGCGTTAATGCGTTGTTGCGCACGCGTTAAAGTTTGCACGAAGTATTTAATAGAGCCCTACATTTTTTCTTTCAAAGGTAGATTGGGTCACTTAGAGGTTAATTCACTAAAACAAATTAAATAGGAATTTCCAGCAATTAACTCAGAAAGATATTCACACTGAGGTGGAGAATATCATACACATTCAACTTGAAAGTTTTGGCAAAATTTCTGAAAGTGATTGGAAAGAGTCCGCAGCTCATTATTTAGTGAATATACCCTTGGTTTGTCAACAATATTAATTACATTGATTATTTTTTTTTTAATAAAGAGATGCCAGGCCCAGTCGGTGCCTTAACAGACATACACAGTAACACAAGTTGAATAAAGACTCCATTTCATTATGTTCAGCCTTTCGCTTCGCTGTTGCTGCTGTTGATCCAAAAGAAGGCATAAGAACAAAAAGCTTTGAAGCTATTTCCAAATGTTCCACAAAACAAGGGGAAAATCCCTTCTTGACTCCATAATGACAATCAGATTCTCCTTGGATCAACAAGAAATATTAATACAGCAAATCATCATTATTATTTTTTTTTAACCACGAAAAAATTCAAGAAACTCAGTCCCATTAAGCAGCATATTACAGTCACAGAGTATTGGGACAAGCAGCAGGGACAGAGACAGGTGTCATCAGCAGGCCACAAAAAGGAGATCCATGGAGTGGCCGGACGTCAGGCTGACCCACGCTATGTGCAAATTGCCGACCAAACAGGAGCCTTTACATTGAGCACTGAAATACTTAGAACAAAAAAAAACACTGGCAGAATGAGAGCGTATCACTGCAGAGTAGGCGTTGTGTGTAATAAGGCACTCCTGATTCTCAATATAAGGACAACACTGTCCAGTCTGCTACACCTTAACCATAGGAGTGACTGAGGGCACTTTCTGCCACCCCAAGATTTAAATGAATATTCTTTCATATACTATAGATGTGCAACACAATTGGGGACACACACACTCTACAGCAGTAATGGCTGACCCTTCACCCAAAGACGTTTCTGAATGACATGCCCCACTTTACACTGACAAGCGTAGGGCCATCCATCACTGCTGTAGTGTGAGATAAAGCCTTGTACACACAGGAATAGGGCATAAAGTGAAACGCATTGTCACTCATTCAAATGATCGTGGTTTACGAAACCGATATACCATCAGTTTTTGCACATGCACCACCTCCAGTGACAGCACCCATTGTAGAGCTGGCTCTTCACCCACAAACAGCTTTGTGTCCATGTAGCACTGAGTGCCCTCAGAGCAAGGTGGACAGATTCACTTCATCCCTCCACATCTCTTCTGTCTGCTCTGATCAGAGGCCGAGTACCAGCGGAGGATCAGAGAGCAGTCCTTACAGCATATGGTAGGCCACAAATTAAAAGTAGAGAAGCTCTAGAAAGTTGTATGAGCACCTTTGACCTCTTGTTGCGTCCCCAGTCTGATTCACCTTCCTGACATTAGCAGGAGTGTTCTTATTTCTCCTCCGAATATAAGAGAAGATCCATTTTTTTTGAGGTGCCACAGGATCTCCCCATGACCTTTGTTTTTTTGAGATGCTCTTTGTTGGTGCACTGTATTACACTTTTGGCTTCAATGTTTCTTTTTGTTCTGCGTTTAGTGTTTTATCTCCTCGCTCCTCGGAGCAGAGACGGGCCGATCCGCGACAAAGAAAGGCTTTGAGGCTTCGAAAAAACAGACGTGCCTGTGAATGTCTACAAACAAACACGACACACTCTATACAAGGGTCTGTACTATAATATGTATATACACACATATCTGAAAGGTTTCTGTGACGCTCAATCCCGAAATAGGGAGAAAGTTTAAGGCTGAATATTTGTTACTTTTTCCAGGAGCTGCAGATGTCAGGGCGGATAACTGTGAGGCAATTGAGACCCCCTCCTCTCCCACGCTCTGGTTTTACAGGTGGCAGTACAGCTACAAGGCCTGTAGTCCGATCGTCAGTTCAGTAGATGAATATATTTATCTTGAGCTCCAAATCATATGCATCTGGTTCACATAGCTGCAGGAATCCATAGAAACTATTTACATGTGTTCTAAATCCAAACAGGAGCCTTCTCTTTAACCCTTTCCGTTGGATGAGATCACTTTGCTTTGCTTTGGCATTGAATATCAATAAATCTATTCTTTGTGGGATGCATCTTGTGGCGGCGGGATTTAAACTGTGTTCCATTTTGCAGATTGTTACCCAGGAAAAACCTTACGTAAAAGACAAACATTTCACAATATCTAATTTCAGTCTTGGTTGAGGAATTTGTTTCTAATTGTCCGCCTGGTGGTCATGATTACAGCTGTTGTAGCTATGTGACAATATGTTGGATAGTGCTTAATGGTGGCGGTGGGGTGGGTGGGTATTTCATCGAGAGGTTGTCTAAAACTAAAAAGTGTGGAAACACAAGTTACATCAAGGTCAATTCTTTTTTTATATATATATAAGGGTATCCAAGGGTCCTGTTATTCTTGTACTTTTTTGACAGAAGTAACAGAGGGCAGAATTCAGAGTTTTGAGGAGGCCATGCTCTGACACCCTATCTGAGATGTTTTAAAAATGAAGAACTTGAGGTAAAATACTAAACTGAAAACGTTGTACTTAACACGTAAAGTGGAAATGTTTACATAGAAAATCCCTTAGTATTTAACTCCTTTTTGTACCTTTTTGGTGGGTGGGGGCATTATGTAGATTTATGTGTCTATTAGAGGGTCTTTAGCATATTTCCTTCGGCTGTCATAACTTAGCTGAGCGTGGCGATCCTTACGATTTTTTTCCCCATTCAAACCCAACTGTTCTCATCATCTGACGTGGTGTATTGAGGAGTGGGGTTCCTGGCTGCACCAGGGCATGGTCTGTGTAGGGTTATTCTTTAACCCTTTCTGAGGAGCAACCAAGTAGAAAAATATCAATTAAATATATGTACACACAAGCTTAATATACATAATAAAATACAATCTGAGGAGAGCCTGTCTTGAGATCACCTGCTTCTCTGGAGCATGAGGGGAAAATGTCTCTAGGAAAATCTAGAATTTCTGTACAGACCCTGCACTGCAACACAAAGAGGTTGGAAAAGGCAAAATGTAGACTCCGACCATGGTGGGACCTTCCTGCCCACTGAAAAAGACATGTATTTCTCACTGGAACAGTGCAGCTCTTGGACAGCTGGGAAGTCCATAGTGGTCGCTCAATTAAAGACAGACATCTCGCCTCTTTTGGAGGTCGATGAGTTCCATTTATATAGAGCAAATGGAAATTACTGGTGAATTCTTCCACTCTGCCCATTAAATTGAGGTTTTTTTTAGAAAGGAGGTGTCTGAAACCACCTCCTTCATCTTGATCACAAGGCTGTTATCTGAGTCAGTTCTGCCTGTGGATTATTTCCTACCTGGTCCCCATCTACCCCTAGCATGGGTAGTTCCATGCCTAGTCATGCCGGATTATTCGGACTATCAGAGTTCTTGTAGGCATAGGCGACATCCTTGGCAATACTGCACATCCTGTTGGACATCTGCAGCTCAGTACGGAAAGCTGAAGGGAAGCAGAACTTCTTGAAGCAGGCTTTGAAGTTTTCATCTAGAAAGGCATAGAGGACAGGATTCAGGCTGCTGTTGATGTAGCCCAGGGCAATGCAGAAGTGGAGGATGGACACCTTAATGTAGCTGTCTGGCTTAGCTCCCAGGCTCTGCACTAGCACAAAGATCTGGATAGGGGTCCAGCAGATGATGAACACGGCCACGACCACCAAGACCAGCCGTGTGATGCGGCGTAGGTTGCGGTCCTTTTCTTTGGACCCAGAGAGCACTCGCACCTTCTTCAGGCGTCTGATCATAAGACTGTAACACACTGTGATAATGAGGACTGGAATAACGAAGGAAAAGAGGAAAACACAGATGCCAAAAACTGGATCCCAGTAATGCTCTGGAAAGGGCATCTGCACCATGCACTCGATCTCTGCAGGGAGACAAAAAAGAAGGTTAGTAAGACTGGGTATAATTAAAAAACCTTACTCGTCACTGGCCATTATATTATGGTACTGTGGAAGAATTGAAAAGGAGATTGGAGTGCATTCAGAAAGTTTTCAGACCCCTCCATTTTTTTGGGCAAAAATCTGATTTAGGCTTGGTTTTGGTATTAAATAAAGATTATGGGAAGAAAACAAATATTGAAACTATTTTAAAATAAGGCTGAAACATGCAATAATTAAAATATTAAGGAGTCTGAACAGTTTCTGAATGTACTGTAACTACAGTTGTGTTCAAAATTATTCAACCCCCAATGCTGTAAAGGGTTTTAGGGAATTTAGTGTACATTTGTAATTGTATTCAGAATGAAATCCTACAAGGACTTTTTAAAGAACCATATGCAACTAAAATGACATCAATTGGTTTTGTAAATGTTTCTTTTGTGAATTCTTCATTGACACAATTATTCAACCCCTTAAAGACTACCACTCTGAAGAACAGAGGTTCATTCAAGTGTTTCAATCAGGTATTGAAAACACCTGTGGATGTCACGGAGCAGCAATAAAGCATAATAAGCACCAATTAGGCAGCTTTAAAATGACTGTGATACTCAGCTCCTTCTAGACATTTACTGGTGTGGTTACAAACATGGTGAAGTCAAGAGAATGGTCCAGGAAGACAAGAGAAGAGGTGATTACTCTTCACAGGAAGGGCAATGGCTATAAGAAGATTGCAAAGATGTTAAACATACCAAGAGAGACCATAGGAAGCATCATTCGCAAATTCAAGGCAAAGGGCACTGTTGAAACGCTACCTGGTCGTGGCAGAAAGAAGATGCTGACTTCGACTGCTGTGCGCTACCTGAAGCGTAGAGTGGAGAAAAGTCCCCGTGTGACTGCTGAGGAACTGAGAAAAGATTTGTCAGATGTGGGTACTGAAGTTTCAGCTCAGACAATATGGCGCACACTGCGTAATGAAGGCCTCCAAGCCAGAACTCCCAGGCGCACCCCCTTGCTGTCTCCAAAGAATAAGAAGAGTCGACTGCAGTATGCCAAAAGTCATGTGGACAAACCACAGAAGTTTTGGGATAGTGTTCTGTGGACTGATGAAACAAAATGAGAACTGTTTGGGCCCATGGATCAACGCTATGTTTGGAGGAGGAAGAACAAGGCCTATGAAGAAAAGAACACCTTGCCTACTGTGAAGCATGGCGGGGGGTCAATCATGCTTTGGGGCTGTTTTGCTTCTGCAGGTACAGGGAAGCTTCAGCGTGTGCAAGGTACCATGAATTCTCTTCAGTACCAGGAGATATTGGATGACAATGTGATGCAGTCCGTCACAAACCTGAGGCTTGGGAGACGTTGGACCTTTCAAAAGGACAATGATCCCAAGCATACCTCCAAGTCCACTAGAGCATGGTTGCAGATTAAAGGCTGGAACATTTTGGAGTGGCCATCGCAGTCACCTGACTTAAATCCGATTGAGAACCTCTGGTGGGACTTAAAGAAAGCAGTTGCAGTGCGCAAGCCTAAGAATGTGACTGAACTGGAGGCTTTTGCCCATGACGAATGGGCGAAGATACCCGTAGATCGCTGCAAGACACTTGTGTCAAGCTATGCTTCACGTTTAAAAGCTGTTATAACTGTAAAAGGATGTTGTACTAAGTACTAAGATTGAATGTCACTTGGGGTTGAATAAAACTGATAATGATGTGAGCACAGAAAAGACATTTGTGGTTATTTCATTATAAATGTTATGTTATATTTGTCTGACCTACACGTGCCTCTTTGATTTAATTGTAAGCAAGATGACTGAATGATCAAAATCAATGTCAAACTGGCCAAAACACTCAATATCAGTGGGGGTTGAATAATTTTGAACACAACTGTAGTTCACTCTCCATGGGTCTCCACTATGACTGTAAACGCAGTAACCTGTCATGTGGAAAATATGTGCCCAGAAAGACATACCCTAATGCAGGATGAATTGGTCCTGGCCATATACCATTTTGGTCCTTACCACTGGCATAGGGCCTGCATGTTAGACCGTGCCTATCGCTCTAGGTGGGCAATCTGAGCCAGCCTTGAGACCCTTGCAGCATGGACCAATTGGTTGGTAGGACCCACAGGAGGACAGATGCTGATTTTATTGTGCACCGCCTACAGCCACTTTCCTCATACAGGACACATTGCTGTGTGTGTCAATGAGCAGTAGGGATGAATGTAGACTCAGGCCCCACAATTCAGGGTACCCTGCTCCAGAGATGTAAATTTTCTGAGATTGGATGTTTGTGTGAGAGACCCTGCTACTCTGACTGAGTAGAACCGTCGCTGGGATCTTCCTTGCTCTGGAGATGCTAAGCAGAAGTGTGTATTAGCTTCAAGCCCACCCAGTCACTTATCGAGACACAGTGTAGGGTGAAAAGAAATGGATCATTTTAATGGAAGTCTGGACAGCCTTTATACAACACAGAATCAGATAAGCTCGCAATTCCCGTACGCATATGCTTCCCTCCCAAGACATCCTGGCGCCACTTGCCAGACACCAACCTGGTGTCGCTGCCCCCAGCCATAGCCCATTCTGTTTTTTGTACATCTGTAAATCTATGGATATATATGTATGTATAAATGCTTATTTATGTGAGTTTTTGTGTATGTAGCCATGGATGTTTATCTGGTTCATGATAAAGACTTTGAAAACAGATATGTCACTAAAGGGTGAAGTCTGGAGAATTGGCAGGAGAAGAGAACCTAGACCAAACAGCTGATTTGGAAAGTCAGATAAATGGGAGAATTTTACAAGTTTGGCTATTTTGACCTAGAATTTTCACTACTAGTGCCAGTGGCGTAAGTTTGTTTGATTCAGGGGTCTCACTGGGGGTGGTGCGTCAATCTTTGGTAGCTTTGGCTTTTTTGTTTCAATTGAATGGCACGTCTGATTTCACAAAGGATTTTTTGGTGAGGTGTGCAGTTTGTGGTTACACCAAGGGCGTTTGCCACAAGGATGTATGGCGACCAGTGTCCACTCATTTATTGCAAGATTTGTGGGAATTCGCTGCGGGGTTCTGCTTTGATGGGTATGAGACGAAGGTACTGCGGGCGGCTTTTTGTTTAGTTTTTTTGGGGCTTTAAGGTTGGGCGAGTTAGTATTTGCCATGAGACAAGGGGGGGGTGGAGGTTTGCGTACGGAGGCAGTATGGGTGGAAGGTGATTCCATTGTGGTGTGGGTGGCCCGGTCAAAAACAGATCAGTTTGGAAAAGCTTACATTGAGGGGAGTGCCTAATTGTGATATTTGCCCGGTAGTCAATGTGGTGGCTTTCTTACAGGTGCGGGCGCCAACTGGGGTGGCCTTTTTATGTCAAGGAGATGGTTTGGCCTTGTCAAGATATCAGTTTGTCACTATTTTTAAAAAGGGTTTGATATGTTTCGGAAGGGATCCGGGAGACTTTGGGTCTCACTCCTCTAGGATTGGGGCGGCGACTGAGGTGTCGCATCTCGATCTAGATGATGGTGAGATTCGTGAGTTGGGTAGGTGGAATTCTCACGATTCTGTGCATACATTCGGCCTGGGTTTTTTTGAAGTGGGGGGGGGTGAAGTATGTTTTGGTGATGGTATGATATAAAGGTTGTTTTTTTGCAGTTTTGGTGTTTGCCATTGTTATGGTCATGGTTTCTGAATTGTTTCTGGGGGTTTTTTTCTTTACAATTTTTTTCTGGGATGTTGAGCATTTGGGTATATATCTGTTAGAAAAATGAAATATGAATCAAACAACAAAAACAAGACTTAAGTAAGAAAAAAAAAATGCAAAAGGGAGGTTTTTCCTCATGTGATTTTATGTGGAGGGGGACTAATTGTGTTTGGTCTACAGGTCCCTCTCATTTGGTATGGATTGTCGGCTATTCCCTGGTTTTCTGGGCATGCAAAAGGGCTCTCATTCAGCCGACTGGCACACAGCTCGCTTTTAAGGAGTCTGTGGCACAAGTCTGGTGGATCGGCATTTATGGACTTCTGTGGGATGAGTTCCTACCAATGGTGGTGGGGTCCCTCAAGAGTGGTAAAGTTCCACATTTGCTGGTGATTCATTTGGGGGGAATGACCAGGGCGCGGTGCCTCACGTTCAGTTGCTTCAGTACATGAAGGAGGATTTACGCCAACTGCAGAGTTGGTTGCCCAACACTTTGCTGGTGTGGTCTGAAATGTTGCCCCGGTTTGTCTGGAGACAGGTGCGAGATTCAGAGGCGGTGGTGCGCTGCAGGATAAAAGTTAATAGGTTTATGACTCGATTTGATTGACAACTTGGAGGTGGGGTGGTTCAACATCTCCTTTTTGAGAAGGAGGATACTTACCGTTTGTACAGCACAGATGGAGTGCATCTTACGGATGTTGGTATTGATATGTTTATGTTAGGTTTGAAAGACTGTATCAAATAGGCCCTGTTTTTATTGATGGGGAAGCTCATGCATAAGCGAGTTATGCGAGTGAGCATGTGACAGGGGTTGGGAGGCAGTGCTGAGGACAGGTTCTTTGGTGGATGGAGAATTGGTTGGGAGAAGGAAGCGGAATAAGACTGAATTTAAGTTGGTTAAGTGGATAAAGGTAGAGGTAGACAAGGAGAGGGTTCATACAGCACTGTCTTTCTGGGAAGAGTTATAATTTATATATATATATATATATATATATATATATCATTTTAAAATATGGTGATTTTTTTCTGTGGCCTGTAAATAAACAAAGTTATCAGTATTTATATTAAAGGTTAAACTTCATAGCTTTTCAAGTGCATGGTCATCAGAGGACAACTCATGTCCCTAGTGGTATGTTCCTGGATAAGTACACGTTCTAGGCTGAAAGAGCCAAGTTGCAGAAATGGTGGACCTGGAATTTTTTCATATTCAGCAATTTTGGCCTAAAATGTACAATTCCTCACAATTCCCCACTCTGTGTAATGCCTGCCGTTTACTGAACCCTATTTGACTATATAGATGTATAGATTTATGGATAAAAAAACATATTCTGCCCCACAGTCAGGAAGATTCAAGGTGATGAATCCTATACAGAACTGCCGAGCCTACAGCAATATGAAGGGTTAATAGAGGCGGACTTTCATTACCAACTCCTGTGTCTATGTAATTAATGATTATATATATATTTTTATTGACCTGTTAAGCACCAAAATCGTAATGTGTGAACACACCAGCAATGCTTCCCTCCTGCCATTAAAAGTGCTGATACTGGGAGGCAGCAATTTCTCATTTAAACACTCTATAAATACAGGTAGTCCTCATAAACCATTGACAGCTTTGTTGGATGCTTTGTGAAAAGACTGGGAATGTGCAGGTCCAGGCCATGGGACATGGGATGGAAGCTCTGGAGGCTCTCGAGGGAGAGGCGGCTTGGTGTTGTTGATGCCTGATGTCTTTATGGAACATTTGAAATATACCTTTAATAACAATCCCTGGAGTAGAAATCAGATTCTCAGCGGGGCCTGTAATAAGCTGAGAGCGGCTGTGGATGCAGGAACGGGGAGCAATAAAAAGTGAGGATACGTTCCCGCAGCAGGATCTCCGGAGATAGAATGGTAATTGCTGTAGCACAGGTTTTTATTGGCATCATTTCCATAATTTGGATGCAGAGGTGGCTGTGGATTTAGTGAGGCCTTAGGTAAAGCTCAAACATAAGGCCCTCTTGAATTTTAATGAAGTGTGACACAGCTCTCTTGGTAGACGGATATGTGAATGCAGGAGTTTATTTGTGGGGAGTGCCTAAATGTACATGAATGAGATGTACAGTACTTGCTGACATTCCACAGCAATCACATCATGAGGCGCCAGTAAGGGCGATCGTCTACTTTGCCTAATTATGTCGCCTCTGTCCCAATGTGAATTCTGTTGATAATGCTTTGGGAGCACAGCTGCAAAATGGATTAATTTGTCTTTTTCTCATATACATGGAAAATTTCTCAAAATGTTCTCTTTTTCTCATATACATGGAATTCTTATGCTTTTTAACACTTCCCATACCTTGCATCGGAGGTGCAGAGCAGTGCTTTGGACTTTATAGCAGAACATACACCTCTGCTTCACTGCATGCTGGGTTCATACACCGCTGTTGACCTCGCGAGTCGTGACCGTTTGATACTTTCTTCTATGGGTCATGCCTTTAAGAGAATTTTGTATTTCCCTATTGTACGTTTTGTGTTGGAGTATTAATGACACCCTAGGGATAAATTGTAGAGGAGTATGGAGGGGATCAGTAGTGGTAACTGTTTAACCCTCAGTTAGCCGCTTTCTCTTTTAACCCTAGAGTATTGCTTTAGTATTACTATTATTACCATTAAAAATAAAATCAGAGCTGGCCTTGATTTGCCTGTCGGATATGCCAACAGTAAGGTGTTGGTATTTACATGACGCGCTACTAACTGGTTCCTTCAATATGAGTAGAACCAGAGGCTGACACAATAGATGTTTTAACAAACATGAATGTGCTGGAGGCTACGATATCTGCTGTATCCGCTTCTGGCTTGGGGGGGGAGGGAGTAAAGAGCATATGAATTATAGATGTGAATGTTTGCTTGCTGTCATCAATCAAACACTCCAGATCTCAGAGGGGCTGATGTGCCAGTGACCATCGAATCGTCTGGGATGTCATTTCCATTCTCGGCCACACGCCTTCATCCCCCGTCTGTCCAGTCCTGCGTGCGTGCAGCGTAAACAAAAAGCGCAGTACTAATTGGGACATGGCTTAGCATCCAGTCACGCAATTTGGAGGGATATGGTTGTTTTTTATTATCTGTGTGATCATTGCCAGCTTCTGTTTTGCACCAGCATGGAGTTAATACAAACAGAGCATTGAGCACATTGCACAACTCATTGCATGGTGGTTCAATGCCAGAAGGAGCTGGGAAAACTCAGAGCTGTGGGGAGTTTTGGTAGAAATCAAAAAATTGTAGCATAACGTGGCACTGCTGGTGTAATGAGGGGCATGTCTTTAGATGGTTTTGGTGGCAACAGCTGCTGCTGACCAATCCTGTTATCCAAAAGAAAGCAGGAGACATGTGCCCCAGGATGTGGTCCTCTCTGCAATGATACTGTGTTACATTGAGAGAGCTCAGCCTTTATAGATTGTCTGGTGGATTTGTATAAGATTGGAGATTTTAATCTCCTTCCTAATTTTAAATTTATTAATATTCACTTGAAATCAGCATCGCTCTGCAACAATCCTTTGTGCTGAGGAGGCCAACAATCCTTTGCGCCGAGGACGCCAACAAGCCTGAAATGTCTCTCTAGGGTTTGTTTTTGTGTTGCTGCATCCCCTAATCTATGCTTGAGGCATCTAACATGTTACTGCACTGGCATTTGGGGTCTGGGGTTGCTACAGCAAACTTGGATGCATAACACTGAGAAATTGAGGTCTTCATTGGAGGTTCCTACCCAGAATTCATTGCTTCATACAGGGAGTGCAGCAAAGGTGCTCTGGGCAAAGCAAGTCTCTGATTTGCTCAGACATACTATTGTTTTTTTATATTACTTATTGACTCATTTTTTCTTGCAATTTGTGTTACGGAGGAGCTTAATCTCACTTTTCTTTTGTCCCCAATTTTCATCGTTTTTTTCTACAAAAAGATCCTCAGAGTTTTATAGTTTAAAGTCACAAAGAAGTAGCAGTAGCAAGTGTGTCCAGGCTCCATGGGTAATGTGTTCCGATTCTCCTTATCTCTTAATTAAGCAATATCAGTGAATATGGGTGTTGCTTTCACTCCTGGAAGGCTGAAAACTGGCTAGGAAACTATCAATTGTCCAGTACCATGACTTGTGACATGTGAAAGTATCCACCAGTACCAAAATAATAAGTTATAAAAGAATGAATTACTTAAATATTGAAAAAACATCTTGTTTCATTGTTCCCTGGTAAAGAGAAAATTTGGTTGCAAAGTACAAAACTACTCACCATCATTCTCCATCTCGGCCGACCCCATTACCATGACAGGTATTCCAATGAAGGAGGCTAGGATCCAGATGCAGACATTGACTACCTTGGCCTTGTGTGGTGTGCGGATATCCAGTGCCTTTACAGGATGGCAGATGGCGATGTAACGATCCACGCTCATCATGGTCAGGGTGAAGGTGCTGGTGAACATATTGTAGTAATCTATGGATATTGCGATTTTACACAAGACGTTTCCAAAAGGCCAGATCCCCATCAAGATATCTGTGCCCTGGAATGGTAAGGTGATCAGTACCAGAGCGTCTGCCAGAGCCAAGTTAAAAATGTAGATGTTTGTTGCAGTTTTCATCTTGGTGTATCTGAAATGATACAGAACATGAAGACATGGTGAGACGGTACCATTAATAACATAATAATACGTGTCCTGCAAACCTTGACCATGAAGAGATTGGGTGATCATTGCATCAACAGTGTACATGTTACACAGATTCACTTAGAGTGATGACAATTTGTGGTCAGGGCTCTAGGTTCTTGCAGCAGCCATTATAAAGTGATGCATCTGGGTTGACCGGATCTTTAACAGTCATAGTACTAGAGACACTCTGATATGGGGTTTTTCTTCATCCGTATATGGAGAATCACATAGTTACACAGGCTGAAAAAGACATGCATCCATAGAGTTCAGCCTTTCACACATCACCTACTGCTGTTGATCCAAAAGATGGCAAAAAACCCAGTATCGTTTTACCAAGCACCAGGGAACAATGACAGAAATAAATGATAGAGAGAGAGTGCAGGAACCGGAAGAGGTGATTGTTTTTTTATAGAAACACAATGATCCAGTCCATGCCACCTAAAATATACCTCTATAGCCTAGGGGGTCTCTTTAGTTAATGTTAAAGCCCCAGTTGTCCTGGAATCATCCCTCACAAGATAGATGCTAAATCAAGGTATAACCTGTAAGAAGCAGTTGTCAGTCGTGGGAATTCAAGGAAAAAGAAATGACACCCGAGATCTTCTGGAAAGTACATCACCCCGTGACTGTCTTTTCTGTACTTGAGAGTAATCTTAATTTATAAGTGCATACTTACCGCCTACTGCCATGAATATGTCTTTGTATAATGGTGAAGGATTAGAAGTGGCATTATGATCCGATTCCAGGCTAGCACCAATTTGACTCTGGAAAACGGAGCTCAATTAAGCATGAGTTGAAAAATGTGTTATTTACATTTAAACTGTATTTCGCCATTATAGTATTGTTCCTTTATACTTGGAGGACATGGACACCTTCCTAACCGTTTTAGACCATCTATATTTGAATAATTTGGTGTCTCCCACTAGCTCATTGTATATATTATAGAGTTTTAACGTAAATTGCCTAAATTCAGAATTTGCAATTGTGTTTAAAAAGTTTCTTAATTACTATTCAAACAAATCAACATCTTTGAGAAATAACAAAACTAGAAAATAAAGAAATAAAAATAAAATTATACTAACAATAACTCATGACATTTGCAAGACATTCTTTGAAACATTCTTCGAGTGCAATCGTACGACAGCATATATCATGAACAGAATCCAGCTAAAACCCCCAAGATGATCAGTCTACTACCCCATATGTGTCCAGAACATAAGCATGCTCAGTAACCCTGTAGGATACGGGGTAATGCCTCAATAGACGCCATGTTCTTGGTCATTTAAAATATTCTTAGCATGAAGAAGAAAAAAAAAAGGAAGAGAAGGAAAAGAAACAGAAGAGGAAAAGACTCGGAGTGAGAAAAGAGGAAAAATGGACCACAGCTGAAAGTGTGGGCTAGTTCCTGTCACCAAGAGAGACTTTCCAATAAGGGAAGGAGAAGTACGCTTCCCCGTATAATTCAGGGGAAAAATAGGGGTTCTTATACTGTGGGCTCGACAACATACCTGTGACGGGACTAACTCAGAAGTATGCAGACCAACATTTAGGCTAGGGTCAGACGAAAGCATTTTTCCCCGCGAACGTGAAAAAGTGCGTCCGAACGCATTGACGGATTTTTTCACGGAATGCGCAAAAATGGTCAGACGACGCGCATTTTCGGGCGTGATTTTGTACGGATCGTCAATAAAACTCTTTTTGCGTCTGGACGTTATGTTGGCTGGACATTAGCAGCGTCTGACATCTCCTAATCACGCAAACACGCCGCTATGCCGCAGCTGCGCACTCAGTACGTCAGTACTAGCGGTTCAGCGTTCTCAGAAAAATGCGTTCAAATTCCACTTGCGTTGCACGGCCGGACTTTTGTGCGGCCGTACATCGTATATTGTCCGTCATTGCCTGTCATCTGCTGCTAGTGCGGCCGTGATTATGTGCGCCAGAACGCACGTTAAAAGTGCGCTGGTCTGACCCCAGCCTAAAGGTGTGATGTAACCACTCTACCCAAAAAGGGGAGGAAAGAAACTCTGACCAATAGTACCAGGTTTGAAAAGACACCACAGCCCATCTATCCATAAAAACTGCTGATTACTCTGTTGATCGAATATCTTCTACCCTACTAAATACCTCATGAAGAGAAGTAGGTAAATGCGATTTCCAGTATAGCGATATAAATGTACAAGCAGCCAATAAAATGTGCAATAGAATCGATTTTTCTTTTTATAAACCTTATATGAAAGAGTTGTCTGACAAAGGAGAAACAATTTAGGCTTGTGACAGTTATCACTTTGGACTTGGGGTACATGGACCTAGAGATGTGTTTGGGAGGTGAAGGCCTGATGTTTTGTGTTGTTTCACAGCCCTCTCCCGTGCTGGAGTCACCCTATACTTACAGTTCTAGGTGCAGGGTGTAATGGTTCCAGCCCTGGTGCCTACTGTAGGGCCACTTATGCCAGCTTCCACCCCAATCCAGGCCGCTTCCCCTTACTGCTCTGTGCACTGTCTCCATCCTGGGGTTTCACTCTCCTGGCTACATTTCCCTATCACCTGTGTAGCCAGCTATATTAAGAGGCCACACCCTTCCCACTATGCTCTGTCATTAGTTGGAGTTTAGCTTTGTAGTTTGGAGGTGTTTCCTACTCCTAGTTGTCTGTCCTGCCTTGTTTATTCCTATTTTGCCCTTGGCTTGTCTAGTCTAGTCTTGTCCCTTGTAACCCCTTTGCCCTTGTCTAGTCTAGCCTTGTTGTCGCTCTAGTCTTGCCCTTCAAAGTTCCTGTGTCCTATTTCCTACTGACTTCACCCTGCTTCTAGTGTTCCTAGATCCTGCTGAGAGGGCTGCTATATCTCCACACTGTGGCTACCAACTATCCTGTCTGCGAGACCTGCACTGAGTAGTCCACCATCCAAGTCGTGTATCAAAGACCTCACCTGTGGCTACCAGATATCCTGTCTGCAAGACCTACACTGTGTAGCTTACCATCCAGTCATTGTGTCAAAGACCTTACCTGTGGCTACCAGCTATCCTGTCTTAAAGACCTGCACTGTGTAGCCCACTAGCCATGTTTTTCTTGTTTTTACCTATATAAATATAGTATTCTTACGTCACCATTTCCTGTATTCCTACTTGTCCACCCCTCAGTGCTTCGCATACTTACATTTCTGTTGAATTTTGGGTCCCACCTTGGTTTAGACCGGATGCCACCCCTGACTCAGTGTGTTTGCGTTTTCTGTGCCCTATTCCCTGATGTCTGTGTTATACTACTATTCCCTTATGTATTTATGGTAGAGTGACATATGGTATATACTGTGCTGTTTTTTCTATGTGCATCTGTATGTAAACAATTGTTCTGTTTCCCCTGCTTCAGTATGGAAATGCTGGGACATGTTTTACCTTTGTGTTCTGTACATTCCCCTTGTCTGTGTTTGTAATTGTAAACTGTAAAGTCATTCCCAGTTTTATTCTCACCCTGCTAGGAGTTCTGCCTGGATTTGGGCCAGAATCAGTACTCCTTCAAGATGCTGACGGCGAATGGAGCCTTTATGCACGTGGATATCCATCCTGTGTACAGATCCCCATGTGTCAAGGCTTAATATCTGAATCCATCAGATGCTGAGCCACTTCTTCAATAGATTCCCAGAATGTCCTGATGAGAGGGCAAGTCTACCAAATATGTAAATAAGTACCCCAAATGGCATTACATTGCCAGCATGTGTCTGGAAACAAGGGTCAAAAGCGTGCAATCTGTGTGTGTTCAAAATTTCTCGAAGGAGGTCAATGTACTGGACATTACAGAATTTCTTGGCAGAGTGCATAAAAGGGTCATATTTAAGTGTAATTAAAAGTTGATAAAAACATCGGGTGGGGTCATCTCCCCAGCAGACAAAGGAACAAACTGACCATTTGGCATTATATGGTGTGCCATGAGTCCAGGATATATGGAAAAACGAAGGCGGATAAAAGGATGAACTCCACCAGGAAGGCCAGGGTTATGTGATAACAACAGAAAAGGGGAGGATGTAGAAGGCATAGAATATTGCAATTGCATTTTCTGCCAGAGTCTAAGCGTATAGGCCACCATGGATGTAGATTTGGAGGACAGTGGAGCATGTTGTGGAAGGGGTCAAGGCAAGGCCCAAAGAGAGTGACTCCCCAGCATATGTTCTAAATCCAGCCAGTTACGAGAGGACCCTATGTCCATGCAATCTAGTACCCTGCTAAGGTGACTCGCATAGAGGTATAATTTCAGGTCCAGCAATTCGAAGCCACCTGATGAGGTGGGTTTACACGAGGGCCCTGCAAACCTTCGATATTCAATTCAAATTCAAATTGCAGGACATATTCAATTCGATTCGGAAGTGAGCAGATCAATTTGAAAACTTTTAGAATTGGTTGCTTTCTTAATCAGAAGCTCCAGCATCAGACTCTCAGAGTCCGATTCTGGAGCTTGTCTGGCTGCGATCCACTTCCCCAGCAGTGTAGCGTGCCTCTCAGACACACAGCACGTGGCTGGAAATGGCAAGCTGCTAGGTGCCGCCTCTGCCACCAAGACTGACGTGTGAGACATCACATGATGCACAGAGGAGGCCGACGATGGGCGCAGTCGAAGCTGCAAAGAGGTGTTCGGCCGGGACAGAGAAACGAGCAGCAGGCAGGCCTAAGCCAAGTTGGTGATGGTGAGTATAACTACCCTGTCACTCCTTTATTGTGCTTCTTTTGCAGGATTGTGAAGGTGATGTAATGGATAATTTCTCATCACCAGAAGATGATATGGCCGCCAGCCTGCTCTGTGGGGGTATAATGAGAGCGACCAGGGTGAGGGGCTTAGAACTGGCCATATTAATTATATGGGGGCCTGCTCTGTGTGGGGAGATAATAAATTATATGGGGGCCTGCTCTGTGTGGGGAGATAATAAATTATACGGGGGCCTGCTCTGTGTGGGGAGATAATAAATTATACGGGTGTCTGCTCTGTGTGGGGAGATAATAAATTAAAATGGGGCCTGCTCTGTGTGGGGAAATAATAAATTATATGGGGGGTCTGCTCTGTGTGGGGAGATAATAAATTATATGGGGGGTCTGCTCTGTGTGGGAAATAATAAATTATATAGAGGCCTGCTCTGTGTGGGGAGATAATAAATTATGTTGGGGACCTGCTCTGTGTGGAGAGATAATAAATTATATGGGTATCTGCTCTGTGTGGGGAGATAATAAACTATAGAGATGTGCAATTCGTTTTGTTCCGAATTAAAATTCGGCCAAAATTCACCATTTTCATGTTTCGGGAGCATTTCTGACCACCCAAAATTTCAGATCGTTTCGATGATTCAGATCATTCAGTGATCCGGATCATTTCGGTGATCCGGATCATTTCGGGTGATTCGGATTAGTTGGTTTTTCGCTTTTTTATGAGTTATTTGGTTTTTTTATTGCTTATTTAAGAATGGCAAGTACCGTATTTTTCGCTCCATAAGACGCACCTGACCATAAAACGCACCTAGTTTTTAGAGGAGGAAAACAGGAAAATAAATATTCTGAAATCAAATAGTGTAATAATGGATATACTGCCCCAGCTCATGGATACTGCCCCCAGCTCATGGATACTGCCCCCAGCTCATGGATACTGTCCCCCAGCTCATGGATACTGTCCCCCAGCTCATGGATATGCCCCAGCACATGGATACTGTCCCCCAGCTCATGGATATGCCCCAGCACATGGATACTGTCCCCCAGCTCATGGATATGCCCCAGCACATGGATACTGTCCCCCAGCTCATGGATATGCCCCCCAGCTTATGGATATGCCCCCCAGCTTATGGATATGCCCCAGCACATGGATATGCCCCAGCACATGGATACTGTCCCCCAGCTCATGGATATGCCCCCCAGCTTATGGATATGCCCCAGCACATGGATATGCCCCAGCTCATGGATACTGTCCCCCAGCTCATGGATAATGCCCCAGCTCATGGATATTGCCCCAGCACATGGATTTGCCCCAGCTCGCTCATGGATGTGCCCCAGCTCGCTCATGGATGTGCCCCAGCTCGCTCATGGATGTGCCCCAGCAGCTCATGGATATGCCTTCCGCTCACCTGTCGCCACCGCGTTAGGCTCCCTCTGAGCGTGCGTCCGGCGGCAGGAAGCTTGGGCACTCACCTGGGGGAGCCACGTGACCGTGATCTCGCGAGATCGCGGTCACGTGGCTCCCCCAGGCGAGTGCCCAAGCTTCCTGCCGCCGAACGCACGCTCAGAGGGAGCCTAACGCGGCGGCGACAGGTGAGCTGAGGCATATCATGGGGCATTCGCTCCATAAGACGCACCCACTTTTCCCCCCACTTTTTGGGGGGAGAAAAGTGCGTCTTATGGAGCGAAAAATACGGTAGATTACTACCAATAGAATGAAAGTTTCTTTACTTACTTATTCTTTTAGGATTTTTTAGACATTTTTTGGGTGAAATTTAAGGGTTTCCAACTTTTTTTAAAGAAACAAGGCTTTTTAACCCATAGGTTTCAATGCAGCATATGAATCCGCACACTGCCGGGCAGCGCCTCTCTGCAGTGCAATTAATGCAGCATATGAATCCGCACACTGCCGGGCAGCACCTCTCTGGAGATCATTTCATTGATTTGGATCAGTTAGTTTTTCTTTTTTTATGAGTTATAGTTAAGGCAGCATATGAATCCACACACTGCTGGGAAGTTCCCGGCAGTGTGCAGATTCATGTGCTGCATTAATTATACTGCAGAGAGGTGCTGCCCGGCAGTGTGTGGATTCATATGCTGCATTAATTATACTGCACAGAGGCGCTTCCCAGCAGTGTGTGGATTCATATGCTGCATTAATTATACCGGAGAGAGGCGCTGCCCGGTAGTGTGCAGATTCATATGCTGCATCAATTATACTGCAGAGAGGCGCTGCCCGTCAGTGTGCGGATTCATATGCTACATTAATTATACTGCAGAGAGGTGTTGCCCGGCAGTGTGTGGATTCATATGCTACATTAATTATACTGCAGAGAGGCGTTGCCCGGCAGTGTGTGGATTCATATGCTGCATTAATTATACTGCAGAGAGGCGCTGCCCGGCAGTGTGCGGATTCATATGCTACATTAATTATACTGCAGAGAGGCGCTGCCCGGCAGTGTGCGGAGTCATATGCTGCATTAATTATACTGCAGAGAGGCGCTTCCCAGCAGTGTGTGGATCCATATGGTTAAAAGGCCTTGTTTCTTTAAAAAAAAGTTAGGAAACCTAAAAATTTCACCCAAAAATGCATAAAAAAATCCTAAAATAATAATTTAGTAAAGAAACTTACATTTTATTGGTAGTAATCTACTTGCCATGCTTAAATACGCAATAAAAAACGAAATATCTCATAAAAAAGCGAAAAACCAACTGATCCGAATCATCGGAAATGGTCCAAATCACCGAATCGATCCAAATCACTGAATTTAAATGATCCGAAATGAAAGAAAAACTGTCCAAAATGATCTGAAACGAAAAAAAAAAACTAAACAAAATGAAAAAAAAGGAAGGAACATCCCTAATAAATTATATGGGGGCCTGCTCTGTGTGGGTAGATAATAAATTATATGTAACATCAGCTGTAACATCAGCAGAACCGGCATACACAAACCTATCCAGGCTGCATCCTGCAGGAAGGTGGCACTCAACGATTCAATATTCGATTTTAATTTGAACTTTCACAGCCGATTCGATTCGGGATTCAATTCGAGTGAAAATTTGTGATTCGCAGGGCCCTAGTTTACACATAGTAGTAAACTTAACAAGCTGTTATTTGCCAGGCCAAATAAAGGTGAGAAACATTTTCCTAATTTCAGCAAACCAACCCCTAATATGCAATTATCTCCTGAACTTAACTTGTATCGCTGTACTATCTTTTCTTCTCTACACAACAAAATGAACATCTATTACATCCTTGTTCGATGGTCCTTAATGCCATAATCCAGTCATGCGATCACTGATGTACAATATGAGCAATAACAGTAACTTGTCAATAAGTAAATATCTGATAAATGCAATTCCTAGAATACTGTATATTGAATGTGTGAATACTCAGGCTCTCATGGTGCGGCAAGTTCATCTTTGTCCTTAAAGGAGCTGATTTGCAAAAGCCTTGTTCATTTCTCGGAAATATCACACAGGCAGCACTGTCGTTCGCTCTTGATTTTCGTTGCTAGCAGGTCCTGTTTCATGATGATGGGGGCTTGTTGATTGCTCACATACTTGCATTTCCCAGGGGCAGGCTGTGAATTATTGAAATGTGATGAGATGAAGTACAAGGGAAGAGATGCACTGCCTTGATACAACTCCAAGTCGCCTGTTTGCTATCGGCAGAGATTTCCCTACAGATTCGGCAGCGGATGACCAGCATGCTATACAGAGACATCACTCTCAGCGTAAGGAAATTCCGTCAATTGAGCAAAATACGTAAGACTTTCATTTGCAAAACTCATCGGGGTGAATTTAAACCAGAGTTTGTGAAATTACGGCCAAGGTGACCGAGCTGGTACTTTATATGGCTTAGTGATTTTAATTTATCATAGACGTACAGAGAAGCAAAGCATTTACAGACTTGGGGTAAATGAAGGTGGAGGAGAGAAGCAAAGGCGCTGAAACGGAAAGCAGAATGGGACAAGCTGGGGTGTTTGAGGGTAGATGGTGGTGTGTGCGAAGTGAAAAAAGTACCAAGGTCAGGTGGAATGTGTGCCGAAAGAGGGAGCAAGAGAATGGATTGGGGGTTGAGGATTGGTTCTGCAAGGAACATGAAAGAACACGAAGAGGAGTATCCCTTCAGCCACACTTGAAAAAGACCATAAAAAATCCTAAACTTACCAGTTGGGATTATATAGCACTGGCGTAACATGTTACTTCTGCCAGTACTGCATATGGACTAAGTAATAAACCAGAGGCGCGTTCAGTTCCTCAACTGCTGCAAGTGCTAAGTTAGCAACTTGGCACTGAATGCTGTGCAGCAGCTCAGCGCTCAGCACTGCTAACTTAGCACTTGCAGCCAAGTCGAGAGGTGCTGCGGGGTTAGGTGAGTGTGACGTAGGAAAGATGGCCGCCTCCACGGAGCGAATAATCCAATAAGGAAATGTTCAGTTTGAAGTTTTGGTGGCTCTAAACAGCAAATAGTTATTGGAACATGGTAAACATTAACACTAAAGTGTAATAAAATGGACAAAAGTGGATTGTGCAGAAAAATCACCTTTCAATAAGTAATCCTCTGCCCTTTCACTTCCATATTCACAGCCAAAGCGTTAAGTGAGACTGCTGCAGCAAACTGAACTGCTGCAATGAAACAATTCAGCAGCTGCTGAGGAACAGAACGCGCCTCAGCTTGAGGAGAAGGTTCCTCCTCTTCTGTATATTAATTTCTCGGTGTGCACTGGAAGCGCATAGGATGCACATCTTACATGTCTTTCTGCTGGTGTTTATGAATACAGGGGGGGTTCTCAGGGAATGTGAAAATGATTTATTAAATGAAGATGAGCATACATCAGAAACACAATGTTTCCTCAAAGGATGGAGTCACCTGTTGAAAAAGGGGTTTAAAGGGCTCCCGGAGGGTTTCTTTCCTTCCTTGTACTACTACTACGTGAATACGATAAATATTACAAAACATCCACCCTGCAATACACAATTCATATTTAAGTTCCCTTTGTCCTAAGATATTTTCTTTGCACCATTGATGAGAGTTTTATAAAATGTTCTCTGTCGCATTTAGATCATTTATAAATCTGATCATCGGTTTTTATAAAAATAGATTGACGTTTCTGTCCATCTTTTGGCAGCACATACAGAACACGTTTCCACCCCCGCTTATTATTTGTATCTTATCCCCCAATTCTCAGATTTTTTTTACATGAACATTAACCCCTTAGTGACCGGGCGGTTTTACACAAATCCGTCTTTTAGTTGACCGCTGCTGTTTTTACGTTTCTGCGCTGTTAGTTTTAGGACAAATTTTCCTCTTACTCGTTTTTCGACCCACACATATTATACACCCTTTTTTCCCGCCATTAAATGGACTTTCTAGAAATACCATTATTTCCATCATATCGAATATTTCTATAAAAAAAATTATGAAATATGAGGAAAAAAATGGTAAAAACACACTTTTTTCGTAATTTAATCCCCAAAATCTACAACCACCCAAAAAGACCCCGGCTAAATAGGTTCAAAATTTTGTCCCGAGACTAGAAATACCCAATTTTTACATGCGTTTGCTTTTTAACCCCTTCACTGCTGAGACAGTTCACCTATGTGCGCTGCGCTCATTCTGACCATTTTGTGCTAATTATTTTTAGATGACAGCCTAGGTCCTATTTAATTAAACTCTACCCAGACAAAAAAAACTTTAAAAAAAAAAACATTTTTTATTTATTTAATTTTTTAATTTTTTTTTTTTATTTATTTATTTTTTTTTATTTTTTTTTAAAACCAAACCTGGTCATGTTTGGTATCATTTGAAAGGCCATAATCAGGCCTTTCAAATGATGGCAATATGACCATCCAGCTGCCATGGATCGGGAGATAAAGAGATCCTTAGGATCCCCTTATCTCTACATGGCAGCTAGAGGGTTAACTGGCCCACTGACATCCTCACACATATGGTGAGGTTGTCAGTGGGTGGGGGGGACCTAGAGGCTTGGCTGACATCCAAGATGTCAGCCCCCCTCCAGGTTTGAATCGCGTTTTGGCGCCAATTGGTGCCGCAACGTGATCCGGCGGCCAAACTGTTAATGCCATAAACCGCTGGAAAGGGGAGGCTCTCCCCTCTCCAGCGGTGCAAACAGCATCTCCCTAGCTTCAATGGTTGGGGAGATAGAGGGCTCCGAAGGAGCCCCCCCCCTCCCCTCCATTGAAACACATGGGGACACCTTCTGATGACGTCACCACGCAGCGTGGCGACGTCATCAGCCTTGCCTGCCCATGTAAATCACATGGGCAGGCTTCCTCCCTGCCAGATCGCCGTGGGATCCGACGAGGGAGGTGAGTATCGGGCGGGAGGGGGATTTGGCGCCGCTGACGTACCCTGTACGTCCGCGGGTCTAAGGGAGACCCGAGGACAGGACGTACAGGGTACGTCAGGGGTCATTAAGGGGTTAAGGGGGTTATTCAGAGAGCACCGAAATGTCACCCAGTGTCATGAGGGAGAATTGTCCTCAGCATTGTTCGGTGCTTTACTGCTATGTGGATGGGATTTGGGAGGCGTAGAGGATGTACGGGGGGTGGACTTGGTGGAGGTATGATGAGCAAATTTGTCAGCGGTTGACAGCACACCCAAGGATAGGGGATCAAATGTACATAACGTTATGGTTGCGACGTATGGTGAATCAAAGGGCCAAGCGATTTCCAGGGGTCGCCGGTGGGGGAATCTTATATTTTCTCCCCTGTGAGTGAGAAAAAGGTTGCGTGTTGGCAGTTCAATGAAGGTCAGTGTAGATTTGGGGGGAATGCAAATTCCGGCACAACTGCTTTGGTTGCGGTGGGGACACCCTTTGGAAAAATGGTTTAAACCTGCCACACCATGGGGTCCTTCAGCCGGGGGAGTCTGGGGACAGGGGTCACTTCAGTGAACCTAGGTGCGATGTTGCCTTGGCTAAGGCTTTACAGTAGGTAGGAGGATGCACTGTTTTAACAGGATGGTTTCGAATTGGGTTTTCGGATCCCTTTCCATGAAAGGGCTGGGGAGAGGAGGCTGCGAAACTTGAGGTCAGCTAATTGTTATCAGGAGGTTGTATGGGAGAATCTGAGCAGGGAGGTGGGGGCCGGTCATATGACTGGTCCTTATTTTTCACCTCTTATCACAGGTTTGCAAATCTCCCCACTCGGTGTGGTACCGAAGCGCACTCCAGGGTCTTTTCGTTTAATCCATCACTTGTCATATCCTCGGGGCGGATCAGTGAACGTCAACATTTCACCAGATTTGTTGTTAGTTTGTTATACTCCGTTTGATGCGGCCATGCAGATGGTTTGCTAAGTGGGTTGTGAGGCTCTCATGGCTAAGGCCCACATTGAGTCGACTTTCCGGATCTTGCCCAATCTTCCCTCTTGCCATCACTTGTTGGGGTGTTGGTTTGATGGGGGTTTTATGTCGATCTCTGTTTGCCTATGGACTGTTCCATTTCGTGCGCCTATTTTGAATGTTTTAGCACGTTCCTGGAATGGGTGGGATGTGTAGTTGCAGGATCAAAATTTTTGACACACTATTTGGATTATTTCTTTTGTGTGAGGAGGGGAGGGTTGGGTGAATGTTTGCATGTTCTTCACTCTTTTCAGTGGATGACAAAACAGTTTGGCTTTCCGTTGGCGGCAGAGAAAACTGAGGGTCCGGCTTCTGTCATGACTTTCTTGGGTATTGAGATCAATTCGGTGCGGGGAGAGTACATACTGCCATTGTCCAAGGTTGAGGAGGCGTTAAGGCACGTGGGGGTGGCCTTGTTGACTAAGAAATTACGGCTGGCTGAATTTCACATGTAGGGTCATCCCAGTTGGGAGGGTCTTCTTGTGGGGTTTGACGTTGGCGACATCTGGAGTACTGTAAGGTTATCATTTTGTATGGATATCAAGGATGATAAAGGAGGACCTTGAGGTTTGGAGGACCTTCTTGTTGTCCTTCAGTGGCGAGGCCATTTTTCCGACCAAGGAGGTTTTGACTAATGAATTGGAGTTTTTTACGGATGCATCAGGGGCGTGGGTTTTGGGGTCTACTTTGGGGGTAAGTGGTATGCGTCTCGGTGGCCTGCAGCATGGGCAGCATCTGCTTTAGTCAGGAATCTAGCTTTTTGGATCGCTTTCCTTTAGTGGTGGCTCTTGAACTTTGGGGGGCCATGATCCAGGGTGGATGGGTCTTATTCCACTCGGACAATATGGCAGTGGTTTCAGCGGTAAATTCCCTATCTGCATCGTCGGTTCCGGTTCTGCTGATGTGGTTTGCGCTTCCTTGCCTAGCATTTAATGTTTTCTGTAGAGCACAGCACGTTCCTGGGCGTTTGAACTCTGATTCTTTGTCTCGAATTGTGGGACAGGTTTCGGTCATTGGCGCCAGACGCAGATGTCACTATGGCAACTCGGGTCGGAGATTTTGGATACTGGGTAAGGGGAGCCCTTGCAGACTCGACATGGAAGACGTATTCGCGGGTGTGGCAAGACTGGGAATTTTTAGGCGAGCATGTCAGGTATGAAGGCATTTCTTGCAATGAGCACCAATTGTTGAGGATTTATTTATTACACTTGTTTAACTCAGGGTTCTCACCGGGAGTTGTACATCAATTTTTGGCGGCTTTGATTTTTCTATTTGAATTACTGGGCAAGTCTGACTTCAAGAAGGAGTTTATGGTGAGGTGTGCGGTTCGAGGTTACACTAAAGGCGTTTGCCACAAGGACGCGAGATGGCCAGTGTCGGTACATTTGTTACAAGGCTTGAGGGAGTTCACCACAGGTTTTCGTTTTGATGGGTATGAGACAAAGGTACTGAGGGTGGTTTTTGTTTGGGGATTTTTGGGGCTTTGAGGTTGGGCAAGTTGGTTTGTGCCACGAGACAAGTGGGCACAGGTTTAGGTATGGACGCAGTATGGGTGGAAGGTGGTTCCATCGTGGTGTGGGTTGCTTGGTCAAAACCGATCAGTTAGGAAGAGGTTGCAGGCTTAATTTGAGTGCCTAATAGTGACATTTGCCTGGTGGACAATGTTGCGACTTTTCTAAGGGTGCTGGCGTCATCTGGGGTGGCTTTTTTTGTCAGGCCTGGCCTTGTCACGATACCAGTTTGTCAATATTTTTAAAAAAGGGTTTGTTATGTTTGGGAAGGGATCCAGGTGACTTTGGGTCTCACTCTTTAAGGATTGGGGCAGTGACTGAGGTGTCGCGTCTTGGTCTGGATGACGGCGAGATTAGGGAGTTGGGCAGGTGGAAGTCTCAGGCTTTCCGTTCCTACATTCGGCCTGGATTTTTGTCAAATGGGGGTGTGAAATACTTTACTGTGAGGAGTAATGCTTTTTTTTTGTTATGTTCATTACAAGACTGGGTGGGCAGCTTTGTAGTTGCCGCAGATATATTTGTGGTTACCGTGTTTGTTGGGCTGGTCTCTTCAATTTTCTTCCAGGGTTTTAATTACTTGCCATATATGATGAAAAAATAAAAAATGAGAAAAGGAGTATATGTAAAAACAAAAAATGTATGATGTAAAAACAAACCCCCAAAAGTAAAAATACATTTAAAAGACCATTAACAATGAAAAATCTAACTGAGAACTAGTGTGAGTGGTTCTCGCCATGATCATATAGTTTTACAGCATGTGGTAATGTTTTAGGTGACTTAGGTGAAGTTGGGTGGACTGGCTGTGGTTTTTGGGGCGAATTGTATTCTGTGCACAGGTCATTCTCGACTGGTCTTCTTGTCAGCCATTCTCTGTGTTTTGGGCGCGGAGGAGGGCTCTCATTTCCTAAACCGGCACGCAGCTGGGTTTTCCGGAGTCAGTGGCATGAATCTAGTGGTTCGGATTTCGTGGGCTTCAGTGGGATGAGTTCCTGCCAACAGTGGTGGGGTCCCTCTGGAGTGGTGAGGTTCCCCATGTGTTTGTGATTCACTTGGCTGACCTGGGCGCGGTACTTCATGGTCAGCTTCTTCAGTACATGAGGGCGGGTTTTTGCCAAATGCAAAGTTGGCTGCCTAACACTTTGCTGGTATGGTCAGAAATGTTGCACCAGTTCTTCTGGAGACAGGCGCAGGATTCGGTGGCGGTGCTGAATAAAAGTTAATAGGTTTATGACTCGGTTCATGCGCCAACTGGCTGTTGTGGTAGTTTGGCATCTCCCCTTCGAGGCGGAGGATGCTTACCAATTTTATAGCACAGATGGAGTGCATCTTACAAATGTCAGCAACTATATGTTTATTTCGGGTGTGAGAGATGGTATTGAACATATACAGAACTGTCTTTCTTTAGGGAGAGTTAAATTTATGTATAATTTTAAATATATAGTGAATATAGAGAGCTGTGGCCTGGAATAAATATTATTTCAATGAGCAAAGTTGTTGGTGTGATTATTTAATTGTTTAAATAATATCGCTCGTCAAGCACATGGTCATCAGTGGGCAACTCATTGCACAGTGAACAAGGAGAAGCAAGTGAGGCAATGAGCTGCACTCAGTAGGGGGTGGAAGATGCTTTCCAAAAATCTATCAATCCTCAATGAAATGGACCTATTGACAGCTCAGCATGGTCATAGCAGCCTTCCTGTAGGTTAATACACCCGCCGGTAACTAGCCAAGCATGGGCAGAGCGCAGGATTTTTACACCAGCAGGTCGATAGGTTTGTTTTGTATCTAATGGCTGTGTCCTTTCTCTCTCACTCAGAAATTAACCCTGTCAGCTTTGGATCAGCCCAATGGATCGGCCACCAGCAGCGTCACGGCCTCTTTAATGTAATGGGAGTCATTAAAATTGACGTTCTGACACCATATCTGCTGAGGACTGCACTAAGTCAATCTCTTTGATAAATACCAGTTTAAAAAGATAAGCAAATGGTATTTCCAGGCCGTTAAACAGTCACCTAGAATGTCATGGCCGTTAATGCGAGGAGAGATTAAATGGACGGAAGGCCTGAAGCAAACAAATATGGCTTCGGTAGCGCATGCGTGTCTACTCAACGAGTGCTACTGTAGTTCATAAAGTGTCCTTGGAATTTCTATCCCCATTCGTAAGTATAATCCAATCACACAAAGCTTGATGCTATTTCCATGTAACCAAGCTACTGAGTTAGCTAGTAAATCTGCCTGGGGTTCGGCTTAATGGCTCCAATCTAGGAATTTTATCAATGACCATTACAGATAACAGAACAGCCCCCATAATTCTATCCTGCAGGACACAGTTCTTTGACCTTTCTAATAATACACCACGTCCAGAATGCCCCAACTATATAGAATATGTAAAAACTGCTGAACAGAAACCAAATAAAAAATGATCCACCTGGTTTAGAAAAGGCTAGGGTGAAACAGAGACATGGCTAGAGTGAAACAGATGCCATTATGAGGAGGGATTATTGTCTTTTATCTTAAAGAGGCCTGGGGCAAAAGATTTTTGGCATGAAAACATTACATACAGCATCATACCTATCAACATCTCAAAATACCTTAAAGGGACGTTTTAGAGAAAGTTGATGGCAGTAGGGCCATTAACTAGGAAATTCACATGCTTTTAAGCAACTTTGCAACCTATCAGCCATTTTTATTATTTTTATTATCTTCTATTTATGTAACGCCACAAATTCTGCAGCGCTTTACAAGATCAGTGTACAAGGAGTTGATACATTGGAATACCACACATGGATGATGACCTGATTCAGGGGGACCCTGTTCCCAGGAGAATTTACAATCTATGAGATGTACAAGTATTTTGTGAGGTACCGTAGGAGCATCCATATCGTTAGGTGTCTTGCCCAAGGACACTCGCTGGTGGTGTCTTCTGAGTGGGATCGTGTCAGCTTTCCATGATTGCAGAGCAGCAAACTGGTGGTTATGTTGGACCTGCTTCTCTTAAAGTTGACACTTCTCCACAGTTGTATTGGAGGGATATGTTGAATGGTATTTTGATTTGCTTCTCCACGATCGATGTTATCACTGGACTTCACAGCTGATATTGAGTGGTAGGCGAGTATGTACCGTTCGGTGTCTTGCCCAAGGACACTTACTGGAGAGGTGCTCTCGCCAGGATCGAACCTGGGTCTCCACGGTTACAGAGCAGTGATGTTACCTCTACTCCATCCAGCGGTACATATATTGACATTTATGTCAATAAAATTATTATTTAGAATTCATCAGCGAGCAATTTCAAACAACATTTACTGTAGTTTAGAGACTCATTGCTGGGAGTTATATTGATGTACAGCTCTGTTATACACAATGTACCCCAAATATATGGATGAGCCCTAACAAAACACCTGCCCACCTCAAATATACTGTCTGGAGGAGTCCCTAAAAGACACTGAACATCTCACATATATGCAGTACAGTAGAGGAGCCCCCAAAAAGGGTCACGTTAGAAAGGAATACAGGGACGGAAGCATTTGAGACCTACCTGATAAGGTATGCGGCACGCCAGGCCTTGTTTGAAATGTCGTAGGGTTATATTTATACAACTGACTTTTTTCCTTTTTTTTTTCCACATAGTACACCTATAATCTCTCATCTCTATTACTGATGGGGATTAAAAAGAAATGAAGGTGGAAAAACCCAACTTGAAGCAGTTCTATATAGTTATTCAGCACGATGAGGAAAATAAGCCTTACTGACTGTATGATAACAATTAATGCTTTTCTCAGATATGAACATAAATATACCAAAACATACATTTAGTAAATGACGTTTCGTACACCATCCAGTAACATTTTAGCCCCTGGATTGTAAACCACCGCCGGTGTTTTCACAGTTAAGACCCAGGCAGGATGCACTAGGGCAGTGATGCTCAATAATTATCCATGCCTAATCGCCTTATTAATGCAATGTTACCATAATGCATTAAAATAAACAGTTTATCTAGCTCAGTAATTATTGTCAGGATGGGGTTTTATCATAACCTGTAAGCATTAAGTGCTACTACAGCCAGGCACGTACGGTGCATATACTAATTAAGGAGCAGACGGTGCCGGGATATAATGATATATGTTAAATCCTTAACGGGACGCAGTCGTCTCAATAGTGCAATGTCCTATATAAAAAGTTGTCAACGAACAATGCAGGAATACCATTTTTAAAGCTCACAGCAGTTTCTTTAGAAAGATTTATATACACTACCGTGTAACATTTTTAGGCAGCTGTGAAAAAATGCTAGAAAGTAAGAATGCTGTTTATTTTTATCAAGTAACAAAAGGGTGGATAGAAAACATATCAAAACCTGATCAATATTTGGTGTGATCATCATTTAAAGGTGGGGGGGTGGAGTCGACTGACTCAGCTCTGATAGGGCAGGGGCTTAGCTCCTCCCAGAAGCTCAGATCAGTGCAGGCTGATCCAGGAACCAATTTGGTTCCCGCCTCCCTCCCAGCAATGAATTGGCTGGACACGCCCTAGAAATGTTGTCGTCGCCATGCTTTCTGCAGGCCCCGCCTCCCAATCTTCAGTGCTGCCGGAGTTGGAAGGTCTGAGTGGCTGGTGTCAAAAAGAAAAGGCTTGAATTTTCTATCTGCTCCTTATATTGTTTTTATTGTACTGTGCATTCAAGGGTTACCCCTTCCTCATGCTGATAAGGAGCCCTTGGTCTGTAGGGAGCTTTGCTATTCTTTTTTATTGGATTTGTCTACTGTGACATACAGGGTTATTCAAAGAGATTTGAAAAGTTACCACACGCTCGGTGACTTTTCGTTCCCCGCACGTTGAGGCGATTCGGCGATCCTAGTTCGCTGACCCTACGGTGTATTCAGGAAGCACCACACCACGTAGTGCAGGGAAAACTCACCGCAAACACACTGAACACTCACCGCAAATCCGCCGAACACTCACTGCTGGTTTTTGTTCTCTGAATAGACGAAGATTGCTTCTCTATGGGGATTTCACTGCCCTCGAACAGGCACTGTATGTGCAGTCAATTCGCTGACATTTGGCGAACAGCCTGCTCTGTGAATAAAATAATGGGTAGAGTCCTCGTGCTTACGCCAAGTGTCCAGTGAGTAATACTTCAAGATAATCTAGAAAACATAATAGGAGACATACATTGCGCAGTACATCCTTATGACACCTGGTTTCCAGAGAGAAAGTATTCAACTCACTTATTTCTGAGCCCCATAAAGTCGGCTCTGGACTATATAGGCATATATCTGTGGATATGATCTCACCAGCCCGTCCTACCAGCAACCATCCGTGTTGATAACCTGGTCCATAGATGAAATATTGGATCCCCGGGATATGTCACAGACGAAAAGTCGGCAGGATAAAATAAAGTAAAATTTATTGCAGCACTAACGCGTTTCGACCTAATTGGTCTTTATCAAAGTGCAGAAAAATATACAGATGTATATTTTTCTGCACTTTGATAAAGACCAATTAGGTCGAAACGCGTTAGTGCTGCAATAAATTTTACTTTATTTTATCCTGCCGACTTTTCGTCTGTTTTTTCATTATCTATCTGCTCTGTGAATAGCCAGTGGCCAGGAAATGTAGCCGTACACTGAATTTAAGTGTTCGGTTACACTTCGGGGCCAGATCGTCTCTCTATGCATAACCCTGAATGTGCATGCATGGTGGTGTATTTTCCCCTGTATTTTTGTTTTTTAAGGTGAAGGCATTAACCCCAGGATGGAATGTTTTGATTTGGTTCTTGTTGCAGGTGTCTCTCACACAAAAGAAAATTAACCCAAATAATTAATAAATTGGCCCAAATCCATGAGAGATCCATTAAAACTTCAAGAATATCCCCCCGAATGCCTCTGGTGATTAAATGCCAGCATGACGCTGAGGGTCGAATCTCCAAAACTAAGTAAAAGGGAAATATTTAGCTTTTCTTGAAATGTAAATAGCATTATGGCGGCTGTAGCCTGCGATCCAATTCTCCTAACTGATAACATTAACTTTGTCATCAACTCCCGACCCAAGACGAGCACTGGATTCTATTTCTGATTTATGAAAACAAATCTGCAAATGACCCGGATGAGTTCCTACTCAACAGGGATAAGAAAATATGGAATTTGCGGTCAATAGTCAATCTGTCAGTCAGTCCGCAAGAATATTTTCTTCTCTCAAAACATTCAGGAGAGGCAGAAAACAGAGGAATTCAATAATTCACTAAATGGGGAAATCCAAAGAATTTTAGGGGTTAATCAAAGACTGCTGAATTTGCCACCGAATTGCACCGAACAGTGAACACACAGTGCAATTTCGTGGCTATTCAGAAAGATGGCAACTCGCCAAATATTTCCAGCAAAATACGGTGTAGTTCGGCAGCACTGAAATTTCCCACAGAGAAGTAATGGTTAATCTATTCATAGAACGCTGAACAGCATCCAAAGTTGGCGAAATGTCCCGATTTCCGGTGCTTTCATTCGACAGATTTAAACCGGCGAATCCCACAGGTTTCAATGTATAAATAAATTCCCATTTTTATAAATTTTTTATTCAACCATTTATTCTTTTCATTCGCAGGAAAAAGTTTTTCAATTAATTAATTTTTTGGAATTTTTAAGGCATTTTTCTGGATTTTTTCGGCAAAATGTTTGATTCCGATTTTTTTTTATTTAAATGGCGGGATTTTTTTATTCTGTAACAGACCTTTTTATTATTATGCATAGGACCTGATTTATGTTTCCCATGCATTATTTTTGTTCGCCTTTTAAAATTTGCGGTGTTTTTTTTTTTCTTTACTGCTCTCGGCGACTGGTTGTCTTTTTTTTTTCGGGTGTGTTTGGCAGCTGGTCGGCTTTTTTTGGCGGCATTCGGTGGCTGATCAGAGGCGTTCAGCGGTCTGTTCGGTGGATCATCGGCTGCATCCGGCGTTTTATCGGAGGCGCTCAGTGGTTTATCGGATGATGCATTTGACGCACTTCACGGATCCTGGGATGAATGCTGCATTCACCGCAGGGTTGTCAAATTGAGTTCGCCGAAGTGCACTGAATGAAAGAGCACTGAAATTTCAGTGATATTTCTGTGCTCTTTGGATAACCTCTTTAATAAATTTATGGAATTGAGGAAAACCATAAAAAAACTGATAAATATTTTTTAAAAAATTCACTTCTTGCAGGCATTTACAATGTCCGATTTACCGCACTTCGTTATGGGAAGATAAGTGAAAAATTATTTTGGGTGTGCACAATGCAGAGATAAAACAAATGGTCTGTCACTGGCAAACAGGATTACTCCAAGACTGATACACTGCAAAATAAACATGCCAGGCATAAAAAACGGTGAAGTCAATAAAATCACAGCACAGGAGAGTTTAAAATACAGAAAAACAACAAAAAAAACTGGAAAATAATAAATGTACAAATGGAGACTGTGAATTCTCTCACTTTTGCTTCATTAAGGTGTTTTGATAGGGTATATATTCCTTCCATTTTTATTCCTCTGTGTGCAGAAAGGAGCAGGCAGTGGGGTCGTAGCTGGAGAATGAGTTCTGCTAATTAATCTCAGCAAGCAGGCATTGATTTACAGCAAGCTCGATCAATGGCTGAATTTCATTAGGGTACAGAGTGTCGCAGGTCTCTCCGGAACCCACTTACATGATAGCGCAGGGTCAGTCATTAAAATACTGCGCGTCTCCATGGAAGCACCATCGTGTCCCTTTCACGTCGTGTTTTCTACCTGCCAGAATTGGGATTGCTTGGTGATACCCAGAAAGGGGAGTGCCGAACGGATACGGGTTTCTATGGCAACCAGGCAGCAGGTATCCTAATGGTGGTGGTTGTATAGATGGATCTTCGCACAGAAATGGTAGATGTGCAAACATTACAAATGCTGACCAACGAATGGTCACTTTCAATAAGCACGCCATATAGGAACCCGAATGAGAGTAGAAGTAGCAGGACAGCATATATAAAAGGAGGATTAGGGGATTAAAGGGGAATTAGTGAGATGGGTGTAAAGATTACGGTAGGAGTAGATGGTAAATTATTGGGTTTGGAGAGGAGATTGCATTAGAATAGTTGATATGATCAGGATTGAAAAGTTGTGTTAATGTTTTGAAATTAAGGGGGTGATTACTATAGGATTTGAGATTTGAGCAATGATCTGGAAGAGGAAGAGAGAGTTACTTACTGCCATGAAAATTGCAGAAATGATTTCGCGAGACTATGGGCTCTATTACATTCTTCGCGCAAAAATGTGCGCGTGCGCAAAAATGCATTAAAGCGAGGGGAAAAACCCTTCGCGCTGAACATCAAATTACGACGTTCGCGCACAAAACGCGCGTTACTGTCTAACGCGACTTACCCTGCGCGAGCGAAGGTTCGTGCGCATCCCATACTTATCATTGTGAGCGCAAATGCGTTCGTGCGCTGGTACGCGGCTGGTCTTACAATCGATGCGCAACTTTTTACGAACAACGTTTGAGCGCATAATTTTAACGTCTTTGAAAAGCTGGCGGTAACGGCAAATCTGAACGTTTTGGCCGAAACCAAATACACCAGCACGAAAGAAAAAATACAACACAGTATAGTTACACATTCTACACATACCCAAACAATAAAATTGAGAGGTTGTGCGTATATTTTTTATTGCTGCAGGATATATACACAGGTTGATTTTGACAGGTGCAAAAACTGAACGGGAGACAATTGGGGTTCTTAATTCTGTTTGCCCACCGATTTCTGCGCACAGCGTTAATGCGCGCACGTTTTTGCACATCTTTTTTCCGCATGATATTTTTTGACGGATGAAAAAATGCGCTCGGATCGTAATACCAGCGTTAATTTACACGCGTTAACATTTAACACTGCGTGCAAAAAAAATTTGCTGCGCGTACGAATTTACGCAGAGAATGTAATAGAGCCCGTATATCGGGCCAGATATGGAGATTATTTGGTAAAGTGTCAATTAACCTCCCTAGCATTCCGATTCTGACATATTTTATATGTCAGAATCGGAACAATATATTTGGCGCCCTTGCGGTATCAGAGTGTTTAAATGCGGGGTTAAATTTCGGGGTTAAATGTATTGCAGACAGCGTTAACCCCGAGCCACACTCGGGATGTCGAGTTAGCGTTTGGATTGTAATAAGCGGTGGCTACCAGGGATTAGACATGTGCACAGCACAAAATTTCGTTTTGAACTAAAAGATTAGTACTAAAATGCAATATATTTAGTTGCTAAAGAAATTCGTTTTCAGTTCTTTAGTATGAAAACTAATTTCATTCATCCGAAAACCAATGGATACAATTACTATTGTAGTGGCTCCTCAGAGGGCTGAGATCGCTGCTTGTTACAGTATCTCTCACTCTCAGCACAATGTGGGCCATATTACATAGTTGGTGCTAACATAACCAGAGCTGTTGTAAACTTCCCAGAGCCTTTATAGCCTATGGAGGTTTTCAGTTTACAACAGCTCTGGTTAAGTTAGCACCAACATTGTAATACTGCCCCGTGTCAGGCAAAGCTGTTACAGTAACTGACTGCTGCTCATCACAGCGCTCAGAGTTTCAATAAAACTAGTAAATAATATTTTTATATATAAGCGGTTAGAACAATATTATTTCCTTGTTTTACTGAAACTCTGAGTGCTGTTACAGTCAGTTACTGTAACAACTGAGCCTGATACATTCACGGTTATTCAGAGAGCGTGAAAAGCAGGAGAATGACTGGAGAATGAAAAATTCTAGGTCAAAATAGCCGATTTGGAAAGTGAGATGAAAGGGAGAATTTTTCTGGTTTGGCTATCTTGACGTAGAATTTTTCATTCTCCAGTCATTCTCCTGCTTTTCACGCTCTCTGAATAACCCTGATTGCACTGAGAGATAATTTAACAAGCAGCCGATCTCAGCGCTCACAGCCACTGGATTTAAAGGGCTAAAAAAAAAAAAGGCTCCTCTCTGTATAATGTTTAGAACATCCTCCTGCATTAATTAATACCCCTCTCTGTATAATGTATACAACATCCACCTGCATTAATTAATACCCCTCTCTGTATAATACATAGAACATTCTCCTGAATTAATTAATGTCCCTCTCTGTATAGAACATCCTCCTGCATTAATTAATGCCCCTCTCTGTATAGAACATCCTACTGCATTGGCATGTGGAGGGTGCAGAACTTCGGATGTTGCGATGTTGCGCTCTTCATTGCTGGTCTCCTTCACTCATCAATGTAATATCACAAAAAGGACTGAAACTAAAATGTAGTGCATTTTATTTTAGTTTCTTTCGTTTTTTGTACTGAGCAGTTTCGTTTCTCTTGAGTCATACGAAAACTAAATTATCCCAAAATTCGGACTAAATCGTTTTAGTACTAAAACGAATGCACATGTCTACCAGGGATAACGTTAACGCTCACGCTAACGTTAGCACAAACAATGTAATGTAGCCCAGGGTTAACAGAAAGCCGATCTGGCACCGAAATGGCCCCAATTAGTGAATTTCCCTGTACGTTGCAATTTCGCGGCAATTAGGCTATTCAGAGAGCAGCAAGTTTGCCAAATTTTGGTGAATTGCCAGCTAAATGCAGTGCGGTGTCTGACAAGCAGCATGAGCAAGTATGGTTTGCTATACAGCAGCCTGTGGCTTCATTTTTGGATAGGACTCACCCTCATTAGAGGTGCCTTGACGTTTGGCGGGTGAACTTACTCTCTTTAATGGCCATTAATAAGAAACCAAATCCTCTTACTTTGTTTCACACACAGATGACATTTTTTTCCTTGTTATGTTTTACACATGTTGTTGGGCTGGATGCATTTGGTGGTTGCAGTCGCCCCATCGGGGAATAGGCGCGACCCCACCCCTCCTGTACTATAAATGCGGTGCCTGTTCGACAGCAGTGAAATCCCCATAGAGAAGCAATGTTAATCTATTCAGAGAACACCGTACAGCAGAGAAATGTCAGTGAAATGCTCTGATTCTCAGTGCTTTAATTAGGCAGGTTTAATCAGGCGAATCCCATAGGTTTCACTGTTAATAATATTCCCGTTTTTATTCAATATCTGTTAAACCATTTATTCTTTTAATCTGCAGCAAAAAGTCTCTTATTCATTTATTTTTTAGAATTTCTTTAGGCATTTGTTGGAATTTTTTCGGCAATTTTTTTCTGTTTTTTATTAAATAGCGGGTTTTCTTTTTTCTGTAACAGACCTTTTAATTATCAATCATAGGACTTTATATATTAATTCCAGAGATTTTCGTTCAGTAGTTTTCAAATTTCAAATTTGTCACTTTCAATCATTTTGTTTTTTCTTTACCCCCGTTCATTGGCTTTTTCCGGGCCGCTGGTCGTCGCTGTGTTTGGCGGATCATCGGCTTTTTCTGGACGGGTTCGGCGGGTTTGTGGCGGATCATCGGGTCAGATTCGTTCTGATAATTTATCGGATCAGATCCGATATTCTCAGCACATTTTTTTTTTAAAAAACCAGCCGCAAAACCACTGAAATTATCGAATCCGATACTTTCAGCGGGTTCCCAGCGCTTTATCAAATCAAATCCAATTCGATAATCCGCCAGACCTGCCGAAATTATCGGATCCAATAATTTCGGCGGCTTTGCAGCTTCTTTCTTTTTTAATTGGTGACTTTACGGCTTTTCCCCGCATTCCGGGGACCCTGCAGTGAATGCAGAGTTCACCGAAGGGTCGGGAAATTTGTTTCCCCGTAGTGCGAGGAACGAGAAAGCACCGAAATGTCAGCGACATTTCAGTGTTCTGTCAATAACCCCTTTAGATATAAATCCCTCTTTTTCCTCTTAGATTGTAAGCACACTTCAGCAGGCTCTTCTTGTTGGTTGAGGTTTGTTTTGTCCCATCGGTTGCACACAATTCTGTGGAATATGTTGGCACTAATAGGAATAATATCAAGGTAACGAGATTCAGGGTTATTCAAAGACATCCGAATGGCTGCCGAAAGGTAACCGAACGCTGAAAATCAGCGTTCGGTTACCTTTCTTGGCCATTCGGCTATCCAGAGAACAGGCAATTCGCCAAATCTTGGCGAATTGCCTGCACATACGGTGCCTGTTCAGTGCCTGTTCGAGGGCAGTGAAATCCCCATAGAGAAGCACTGCTTCGGCTATTCAGAGAACAAAAACCAGCAGAGAAAGGTTCCTGAAATGCCCTGTCATTAGGTGGTTTAATTCGGCAGGTTTATTCAGGCGAATCCCATAGGCTTTAATGTTAAAAATATTCCTGTTTTAATTCAATATCTGATAAACTGTTGATTATAATATCCTGCAGTAAATAGTCTCTTTTATTTATAGATTTTGTAGGATATTTTAAGCATTTTTCTGGATTTTTTAAAAAAAAAATTTAACTTTACTTATTTTTTCTATATTATCATTCCTTGGACCTCATATATAAATTTCAGACATTTTCGCTCAGTAGTTTCTTTGCAAACAGCGTTTCACTTTTCAAACATTCAAGCAAACAGTTTTTTTAATTTATTCCCTGCATTCGTCTGCGCTGTCGGTTTTTCCGGCGGGTGCGATGCATGTGATCGGCTCCTGCTCAGGTTTTTCCGGCGTTTTCGGCAGGTTAATCCAGATGTTTTTGCGGGTTTTGGTGTGCGTTCACCCTCGTTTTGCGGTGAGTTTTTGGCGGGTTTACGGTGACCTTTCCCTGCAATTCGGGGACCCTGTGGTGCTTGCTGAATACACCACAGGGTCGTCGAAATGGGATCGCCAAATCGTACCGAATTGAAGAGAACGAAAAGTCACCGAAAGTGCAGTGGCTTTTCGATTCTCTTGAATAACCCTGAAAGACTTACCAGATAAAGTCAAAAGTGATCAAATAACCAATTCCCCGACATTTTAATTTTAATGTACTAAAGCAAGCAGCCCCTCCTATACTTCTTTCACCTATGTGAGGGGAAAGGCTAGATAACCAGTTATAAATTGGTGTATTTCATAACCTTGGTAAAAACATATCACTGTGGTTTGGTTTTTGGGGAGATTTTGAACTTTTTTTAGGCCAAGTTGCGCAATCTGTTTTCGACTGGATAAGTAAATCCTGAAGCAGAGGCAGAGTTTTAGGCCCCTGACATTAAAACCAATAACCGCAACCTCCGGCATTAATTATTAAATCGCTTGCCAAAGCGAGCCTCTGAATCACAGCACAGGAGGGGCGAATTCACGCAGCAGCTGTGACGGGAAGATAAACTGATGCTTCTGACAACATCAAGTATTTATAGGTTCGGAAAGTATTTTGCGGATGAATTGTTTATGATTTTCGTATATTTTCACCTTTTCAAAAGGAGTCAACTTGAAGCTCTCATTGACGAGTACATCTTAAAACCCTCATAAAATTCCAAACACCTCTCTCTTAACGCTCTTCCATAGCCTAAAAATGTTTGTTGACCGTGTTCCCAAGAATGAACAAGGACTAGTTAGGCATAACGGGAGAAGTAATCGTATATACACAATATAAATGTAAGAATATAGCCCTGTAAAGCCATCCTTTCCTCTTTTATTGCTGCTGATCCATGGTCGTCTACAAACACTGGGGAGTGAGTCCTATCTAGGGAATCAAATACAATTTAACATTTACCGATAATGATTAAAAACGTCAACATGCAGCAATCACAAAATATAAGGGGTTATTCAGAGAGCATTGAAATGTCGCCGATATTTTGGTGCTCTCTCGTTCCCCGCACTTCTCTGAATCAAAGTTCCCCACCCTGCAGTGAATTCAGCATTCACCGAAGCGTCCACGGAGCGCAGGGAAAACCTGTCGAAAAACCACCAAACACCCACTGAAAAACCACCGGAACTGCCGCAAAATACACACTGAACAGGTCGGGAAAAGCCGACAAGCCATTGAACACAGGGCAGACCAGCCGCCGGAAAAAGCCAACAAGCTGACGAACAGGGTTAACTAAAACAAGAAAAACAATACGATTTAAAGGGTGAAAATTGAAAGGCTGTTTGCAAAACGAAAATGCCTGTAATTTACATATAAGATCCTATGAATGATAGTAAAAAGGACTGTTCCAGAAAAAAGAAAAACGCTTTTAAAAGAAAAAAAACCTTTAACAAATTTTGCTGAAAATTCCGAAAAATTCCTAAAAGATCCTAAATGAAATCAATAAATTAAAGGAATTTTTACTGCATATTAAAATAATAAACGGTTTATTAGCTATTGAATTAAAAACAGGAATATTTTTAACATTGAAACCTATTGGATTTGCCTGATTAAACCTGCCGAATGAAAACACCGAACAGCAGGGCACTTCTGCAACTTTTCACTGCTGTTCAGTGTTCTCTGAATAGACTAACCATTGCTTCTCTATGGGGGATTTTGCTGCCTTCGAACAGGCACCGTACTTGCTGGCAGTTCGCCAAAATTTGGCCAACTGCCTGCTCTCTGAATAACTGAATATCCACGAAATTGCACTGCACAGGGAAATTCACTGATCCCATTTCAGGGCCAGATCGGCTTTTTGTGAATAACCCTGATAGTTTTAAGATACAACAATTTAATTTAACTAAATATGACAGTATTGGGTGTATCGCCGTGTAAGTACCAAAATAAATGAGCTTGATCACAGTAGCAGACCCACCTCTGGGAGGGTTAGTGTACAGAACGAAAGGAAGAGATCCTGACTCTAACAGGGTTATTCAGAGAACAGTGAAAAGCAGGAGAATGACTGGAGAATGGAAAATTCGAGGTCAAAATAGCCAAACCAGAAAAATTCTTCCATTCATCTCACTTTCCAAATCGGCTATTTTGACCTAGAATTTTCCATTCTCCAGTCATTCTCCTGCTTTTCCCTGCTCTCTGAATAACCCTGTAAATAGTGAAAAAACACAGCCCTTCTTGGGCCTGGATTATAGGAAAGAGGCCATTTACTAAAAAGATATGCAGAGAATGCTAGTACAAGTAATGATACACTGTGCCATAATAGCAGCATGAACGTAAAAGCTTGACTGACTATATCCATTGGTATGTGAATCTAATGAAACACAATGCTGTTAAGAAGCTACCTAGCACACCACAGCGAGGAATTGGTCAAGTGGCTCAAAGTGCCCAGTATGACATATTCTCAGTGCGTTTCTGCCATTGAAATGGCATCATCAGGAGAAATGGAATCAGAATTTATTAAGAGTTAGACAGTAAAAAATCCTTCCCTCCATAAAGACACAAAAAAAACAAAACCATTTCTCTTTAGACCTGCATGCAGTTGTCACATATTTGTGGCTGCTATAAGGATTTTGAGTTGCACAAGTACTGCCCTCCACCAATCCCTGTGTTACATATGTAGCGCTGTGGTTAATTCTTTATTGTGGCAGTACCTATTTTTGGCCACCGAAGGGAGAAAAGCGCAATGTGAGACACTGAATATTACATTGGGACTACATTTCCCGGCATGCTTTGGGAACGGACACAGGAAGTGGGTGGGACAGAGAGACTTAGATCCTGAGCCTCATGGAGAGAGCTGGCAGAGCGCGCCAGGGAGTGAGCGAGACAAGACACAGTGCTGCAGAACGTAACAGCGTCCAGGCCGGAGCGCAGGTGCGGCCTAACGGAGTTACAGATCGGGTTATTCAGCCTTACCAAAGGGAGACCCAGTGATCCACAAGATTACCCAAGCTGCTATTGAGGAAGCCAGAGGACCCCGAGTAAGGAGTACCGCAGGTCGATCGGACTGGGAGAGCAGGCGGTATGCTGGACAAGTCACGACAGGAGCAGAAAGCCAGACAGCGGATCCAGAAGCCAAGAGAGCCCAGTCAATATCGAGCGGAGAGACGTCCTGGGTCCAGCGGAGTCTCAAGTATCTGGCGGATGGGTGAGAGGCCTTCTAGGCCGTTGTAAAACCAAGAAAGCACGCTGCTGTTTGTTTCCAAAACCCACAGGGCCCCAACTTGACTAGTCGAAGATACCTCTTAAGCAATTCACTGGCCAGTTGAATATTGTACCCGGGTACCATAACACACATACACACTTACATTCTGGGACACAACCTGTGCGGGACTCACTCTCCAACGAAGAAAGGGGTTAAAGATAATTTTTAGTTTATTTTCCGCTGCGCGTTTCTCGAATTACGAAACATCGTATTTATTTTCCGCTGCACGTTTCTCGAATTACGAAACCTTGTATTTCTTTTCCGCTGCGGGTTTCCTCGAAATACGAAGCATCGTATTTCTTTTCCGCTGCGCGTTTCCTGCATTACGAAGTACTGTAAATATATCTACGAACACCGTGTTATTCATTATATGCCATTTATTCTAGTAAATTATATAATTTATAAAATCCACAACAGTGCTGGAGTATATTTATTCCCTAGTGCGGGGAGACTGACCCGAGGTTCAATTTCAGCGGCTCCTCCAGGAGTGAGCGCTACACATATTTGCAGCTTTTTGGGCACTATTACAATCTTTTCATGGCGACCTTCCCAAAAGAGCCAGCACCTCACCGCACGCAACTCACCGCACGCAACTCACCGCACGCAACTCACCGCACGCAACTCACCGCACGCACCTCAGAAGGGAAATAATCGACAGCAGCCCTCGACAACCCAGCCTACCCAAGCCCCATAGCCAATCGCAATCACAGAGCTACCCAGGCCACCAATGAACAGCGAAGCAGGCAGGGGTCAAGTCCTGGGAAAAAAAGTGAGGGAACACACCCACGAATTCCACAACCTCTATTACCTGAGGAAAAAATATATACATGTATATCAAGAGTATAGCAGTACGTGGTGATACCATTTTTATTGGATTAACATTACATTTAAAAGACAAGCTTTCAAAAGTGTAACGCTCTTCTTCAGGTCTGGAAACTATACTGATCAGTGAAAGGTATCACTACGTACAAGTATACTCGTGATTTTGGCAACTGGACTAACACGTTATATATAATGTATATATATATCACATACATATACTGTATATATATCCAGGCACAGACCCCCCCAGAATTATATACCCAGGCATTGGACCCCCAGAATAATATACCCAGCACTGGACCCCCAAAATAATATACACAGCACTGAGCACCCAGAATAATGTACCCAGCACTGGACCCCCAGAATAATATACACAGCACTGACCCCCAGAATAATATGAACAGCACTGGACCCCCAGAATAAAATACACAGCACTGAGCCCCCAGAATAATATGCACAGCACTGAGCCTCCAGAATAATATACACAGCACTAGACCCCCAGAATAATATACACAGCACTGAACCCTCAGAATAATATGCACAGCACTGAGCCTCCAGAATTATATACCCAGGCATTGGACCCCCAGAATAATATACCCAGCACTAGACCCCCAAAATAATATACACAGCACTGAGCCCCCAGAATAATGTACCCAGCACTGGACCCCCAGAATAATATACACAGCACTGAGCCCCCAGAATAATATGAACAGCACTGGACCCCCAGAATAAAATACACAGCACTGAGCCCCCAGAATAATACGCACAGCACTGAGCCTCCAGAATAATATACACAGCACTGGATCCCCAGAATAATATACACAGCACTGAACCCCCAGAATAATATGCACAGCACTGGACCCCCAGAATCATATACACAGCACTGAGCCCCCAGAATAATATACACAGCACTGGACCCCCAGAATAATATACACAGCACTGAACCCCTAGAATAATATGCACAGCACTGGACCCCCAGAATTATATACACAGCACTGAGCCCCCAAATAATATGCACAGCACTGAGCCCCCAGAATAATATGCACAGCACTGGACCCCCAGAATAATATACACAGCACTGAGCCCCCAGAATAATATTCACAGCACTGAGCCCCCAGAATAAAATATCCAGCACTGGACCCCCAGAATAATATACCCAGCACCGGACCCCAGAATTATATACACAGCACTGGTTATATGGATATATTTGCCCGCAGCTCATATAGGTATATTTGCCGCCAGCTCACATGGGTATATTTGCCCCAGCTCACATGGGTATATTTTCCCCCAGCTCATATAGTTATATTGCCCCCAGCTCATATGGATACATTGCCCCCAGGCCCCAGCTCACACATGGTTATATTGCCCCCAGCTCATATGGATATAATGCCCCAGCTCATATGGATATATTTGTCCCATCTCATATGGGTATATTTGCTTGCAGCTCACATGGGTATATTTGCCCCCAGCTCACATGGGTATAGTTGCCCCCAGCTCATATGGATATATTGCCCCCAGGCCCCAGCTCACATATGGTTATATTGCCCCCAGCTCATATGGATATAATGCCCCCAGCTCATATGGTTATAGTGCCCCAGCTCATATGGTTATATTGCCCCAGGCCCCAGCTCACACATGGTTATATTGCCCCAGCTCATATGGATATATTTGCCCCAGCTCATATGGATATATTTGCCCCAGCTCATATGGGTATATTTGCCCCCAGCTCATATGGTTATATTGCCCCCGGCTCATATGGTTATATTGCCCCCAGGCCCCAGCTCACACATGGTTATATTGCCCCCAGCTCATATGGATATAATGCCCCAGCTCATATGGTTATATTGCCCCAGCTCATATGGTTATATTGCCTCAAGCTCATATGGTTATATTGCCCCCAGCTCATATGGTTATATTTCCCCCTGGCTCATATGGTTGTATTGCCCCCAGGCCCCAGCTCACACATGGTTATATTGCCCACAGCTCATATGGATATAATGCCCCCAGCTCATATGGTTATATTGCCCCAGCTCATATGGTTATATTGCCCCGAGCTCATATGGATATATTGCCCCCAGGCCCCAGCTCACACATGGTTATATTGCCCCCAGTTCATATGGATATATTTGCCTCCAGCCCATATGGATATAGTGCCCCCAGATCATATGGTTATATTTCCCCCCGCTCCTATGATTATATTGCCCCCAGCTTATATGGATATATTCCCCCCAGGCCCCAGCTCACACATGGTTATATTGCCCCAGCTCATATGGATATAATGCCCCCCGCTCACGTGGTTAAATTGCCCCCGGCTCAACTGGATATATTGCCCCAGCTCATATGGATATATTTGCCCCCAGCTCATATGGATATATTTGCCCCAGCTCATATGGATATATTTTCCCCCAGCTCACATGGATATATTTGCCCCCAGCTCACATGGATATATTGCCCCCAGCTCATATGGATATATTGCCCCTAGCTCATATGGATATATTTTCCCCAGCTCACATGGACATATTGCCCCAGCTCACATGGACATATTTCCCCCAGCTCATATCGACATATTGCCCCCAGCTCATATCGACATGTTGCCCCCAGCTCACATGAATATATTGCCCCAGCTCATATGGACATATTGCCCCAGCTCATATGGACATATTGCCCCCAGCTCACATGGATATATTGCCCCAGCTCAGATGGGCATATTGCCCCCAGCTCATATGGACATTTTGCCCCAGCTCACATGGACATATTGCCCCCAGCTCACATGGATATATTGCCCCAGCTCATATGGACATATTGCCCCCAGCTCATATGGACATATTGCCCCCAGCTCACATGGATATATTGCCCCAGCTCGCATGGATATATTGCCCCCAGCTCATATGGACATATTGCCCCAGCTCACATGGATATATTGCCCCCAGCTCACCTCTCCGCCAGGCCGGAAACAATTTAGCTGGCGGACGCGTGTTTTCCTTCTACGAGCGGATGCTGGAATGAAGTGAGATCGCGGCTGTCTATCGGATCCCAGGCGAGCGGCTGCGCTTCATTCCAGCGGCCGCTCGTAGGAGGAAAAAACGCGGCTGCCGGCTAAATTGTTTCGGGATCGGGCCACAGTGGGAACCTGCGTTCCTGCAGCGTTCCCGCGGTGGGAGAAGTGCGGGAATGCCATTCCCGCGTGTTCCCGCAGGACTCGAGCCCTGGAAGCAGGTAGTCTTCCCTGAACGTTATGAGTTGTCTCCAGCTAGCTGTGTGGAATGCAGGCTGTATGTTGGCTGCTGGGAGCCCCCAGTTGCCATGGCGCCCAGTGCGGTCACACAGGTTGCACACCCCAAAGGCCTGCCCTGCCTGTAGAGTAACTCAAGTCACTTTATGAAATGAAAGAAGTCATTGCCTGCCGTTCAACCAAACGAGGCCGCAGTTTGAGTGAAGCCTTAGCCACATATTTTACTGCTTCTGCCAACCCACAAATAATTATTTGTTTTTATTTCTACTGTCAGCAGAAGTGATGGTGAAATCCAAAGGTAAAGGGCCCTATTACATTCTTCACGCATACGTTTGCGCCGGCACAAAAAACATTAACGCGAGGGGTAAAAAGAACCTTTGCGCTGAACATCGTATTACAACAACAAACGCACGGAATCGTCTACTGCGGGTGAACATGCGCGAACGCTGCACGAGCGTACTTGACAGCGCGCGTCCTATACTTAACATTGTGAGCGCAAATGCGTTTGTGCACTGGTATGCGGATGGTATTACTTACAATCTATGCGCTGGAATTAACGCATAGACGTTGCTTGCATAATTTTAGCAACTCCTAAAAGCTGGTGTTAATGACAAATCTGAACAACCTGGCCGAACCCAAATACGACAGCCCAAAGAAAAAAAAAAAAATCTGCAAAGTATAGTTACACATTCTACTCATACCAATTAAATGGAGAAGTTGTGTATGCATTTATTATTGCTGCAGCATATATGCTCAGATTGACTTTGACAGGCGCAAAAACTTAATGTGAGACAATTGTGATTCTTAATTCTGATTGGCTGAATCACGTGAAAAAAACAGTCCGCACACTGATTTCTGCACGCAACGTTACTGCGCACGCATTTTTGCGCATCCGTTTACTGCGCGTTATTGCTCGTCGGATGAAAAAATGCGTGAGGATTGTAATTCCAGTGTTGATTTACACGTGTTAACGTTTAACGCTTGGCGCACAAATTCACGCATTGCGCGTGCGTTTTTGCGTGAAGAATGTAATAGGGCCCAAAATCTATAGAAAGTCTGATTCCCAGTCACTTATTGGAATATTGTGAATCAGAAAGCAGGGACAGTCATGGTTTAAGAGGTGGAACACGTTCTGTTATTATGTATGGTATGGGAAGACTATTTTCCATCAGCAGGTTTGGGGAGGCAAGGGATTGATGTATGGATTCATGCTATGGATGAACCATCGACTAAATCTTATTTTCTGTGGTTTAATGGTTGACATTTGACCCAAGGGATTCCAGAATCTCCCCCAGTAACTAAAATAAAAACAAACATTGTATTTGAAATAGAGCTGTTCCCCTGCTGTCACATGAACAACTCTATCATCATGGGGTTTTGATGGCATGGAAACCAATAAAGAGGTCATAACGGGTTGCAGTGTGCCTGAATGTTTGATTAAGGTTAGTAAACACTAAACAGTCAATTTATAATTTATAAATAATAATAAATAAATAATAAATAAATAATAATAGCAGGGGATTTTACAACGGGAACAGAAATTTTATAAAAGCTGAACTGTATATTTTGTCTATTTCCATCACTTTATTTTTTTTAACAGAAACGGGTTAAAATTTTCACTGAGCCGTAGTCTTCAGAAAAAAAAGATTCATAGTGTAAAACAGATAAAATGTAAAACAGACATTTACAAAGAACTGTAAGAAATATAACAAAAGGAAACAATAAAACCTCAGTTTGCTTTCTGCTTGGAACTTACCGGATGATGACGTACATCACTGCACAGTTACCGATCAGTCCCACCACACACACGATAAGATATACCACCACAATCGTGACCTGTATGCCCAACGGTAGGAATCTGTCTGTTGTATGGTTGGCAAACCAATTAACACTGAAATTGAATGAGTTGTTTTTGAACAGCTCCCTGAAGAAGTCCTCTTGGAAAGATGCGTCAGAGAGTTGGAAATCCATTTCTAACCAGATATCTGAGGGGAAAAGAAGACCTTAAATAGGCATCAAAAGTCATGTATCAGTGTTTGCAGATGACACAAAACTAGAAAAAGTAATACAATGTGAACAGGATGTTGCTTTACTGCAGAGGGATTTAGATAGATTGGGGGACTGGGCACTTAAATGGCAGATGAAATTTAATGTAGATAAATGCAAAGTTATGCACTTGAGAGTGAAGAATACACAAGCAACTTATACCTTAAATCAGTGGTTCCCAACCGCCACCCTCAAGTACCCCTAACAGGCCAGATTTTGCAGATCACCTTGGGGAAATGCAGACTGAATCCTGCAACCACTGAGCAGCGAATCATATCACCTGTGCTGTGCTTCAGTTGTCTGGTAAAACCTGACCTGGTGGGGGTACTTGAGGACAGCGTTTGGGAACCACTGCCCTAAATGGCGCCAGGCTTATTTTGCTCACCAGACGCACCTCCCCACTCTGCCAGTCCCTCCATTGGCTTCCTGTACGTTCCAGAATACAGTTTAAAATACTGACACTCCCGTTCAAATCGCTCGATAACTCAACTCCTCCCTACATTTCTTCATTACTCAGCAAGCGCGTCCCATCCAGACAACTCCGGTCGGCAGACGAGCTTCTCCTGTTATCTGTCTACACGCGCACGGCCAACTCTCGCTTCCAAGACTTCTCACGGGCAGCACTGGCCCTGTGGAACGACTTGTCTCCCCCTATCAAACTCTCCCCTAATCTTCAAGCCTCCAAGAAATCCCTCAAAACCCATCTCTTCAGATTAGCGTACCACATCACTGATGCAACTCACCCTCTGCTCATCCACTCACTCATGATTGAAGCTGCTTCTATGACCCTACCATTCCCAAACCACTGGCACTCATGATCCTGCTATCTAGTAAAATTCCTCTTGTCTTCCTCAACCCCAATCCCTCTAGATTGTAAACTCCTTTAAGCAGGGCCCTCTACACCTCTTGTTTCCATCATATGTCCATATGTCTCGTTCCCTTTGGTTATTGTAAAGCGCTGCGGAAACTGTTGGCGCTATATAAATGATGATAATAATAATAATAATAATCCAAGGAGAAATCTGACGCCATTCTGGGGTGAAGAAGGATTTTTTTCCCAGTATGTTGCAGATTGGCGAGCGCTTTTAACTGGGTTTTTGCTTTCTTTTGGATCATCAGCAGTAGGTGATGTGTGAAAGGCTGAACTGTATGGATGCATGTCTTTTTTCAGCCTATGTAACTAACTATGACCTTGATCAGAGAGGACCGGCTGATCCTTCTACTCTCTGTAACAGATCAAAAAGAACAAGAGATTTTATATCGTCTGCCCCCGATTGTCACCATTCTGAAACACATTCAAAACAACAAACTCTATCACATTTCATGCAGTGTATGACACATTATAGCTCAGAGCCACTGAGCGGAATTCTCATGCATCAATAAAATCCAAATGTTAAGCATATCCCTGCATTAAAACGGATGTGTCATGCATGGCTTTGGAAATATGACCTAAACTGATCCAGTGACTGCAACATCGTACATACCCTGTACGGGTCTTGATTAAACTGTGATGGACACACGTGCAGCATGATCACTGTATAACACTGATACATACATTAGAGGTGTTTGGATGCAGTAATTTTTTTTTTAAAGTTTTTTACCAGAAAGATACATTGAGATTTCTCTCGTTTTCAAGTATGTCCTGGGTAGGCAAGTATGTACCGTTAGGTGTCTTGCCAAAGGACACTTACAGGAGAGGTGCTCTGCCTGGGATTTGAACCTGTGTCTCTACAGTTATAGAGCAGTGATGTTACCTCTACTCCATCCAGCCGGTACAGCGAGAGGCAAAGCCGCACAGCGCCAAATTGCAGACTGCCTTTACACAAACTCTCTCTAGAACTTTGCCACACAGAGTCTGTCCTCCTGTTGTTCAAGTGACACCAAACAGACCCTGTACAGCAGTGTTCTGCAGTTTGCATTCTGACACATGCTCTGCCTGTCATTGAGAATCGAGCACACCCAGACACCCACTAATAGCCATTTATAGCCAACACAGATAGAGATACAAACACATACCTAGTTATACAGTACATACATACTATTTAGGGAAGTCGCTGGAGGCGGGCCTAGAAACTAAGCTGTCTGCAGACTTTTTAGCTGCATCACAAATCTTTGTATCATTAAGATTCTTTTGCTAAATGAATTTCATCTTATTTGCAAAGAGCAATTTCTAACAACATTTATTATAGCTTTGTAGCTCTGTTATACATCTGAACTCCCTGAATATATGGAGGCGCTCCTAAAAGTAGGGAGGTTAGAAGAAAAGTGGGACATGGTGATTTGATCCCAAAATAAAGATTGTCCCTCAAAATCAGAGACATTTGGGAGATATGCACTCAAGTACATACTCATATACAGCTCTATACAAAACACCCAACACTCCTATACATACACGAGTGAATACTGCATTTTTCTAAGGAAATACACAATTTAACCAAAATTGAAAAGAAAAAAAATTCATTTGTAATTGATTTTTTCTATTTTTTTTCTTTGTACATTTTACCTTTATTAATTAATTTATTTATACAGTATTTTACCAGGAAGGATATGTTGAGATTTCTCTAGTTTTCAAATATGTCTTGGGTGACATGACCATGTCTGGTATCATTTGAATGGCTAGTCTCAAATGACCCCTTACTTGACCATGTAGGATGAATGGAACCAGAGATATAGGTGATCAAATGTCCAAAGATCCCCTGTATCTCCTAAAATGGGATTGAAGCTTGGGGGCATACCCTCTCTGCCTCCTCCCTGGAACCGCCAGTGCCTAGGATCACCCTTATCCATTGCCATCCCTGACCCTAACTCTAACCATGACCCTAAACTGGACCTTCACCCTAAAAATCCCTTTTATCCAAGGGGGTTTGGTTAGTGTGATATAGCCACTGGCCATAGTGATTAGTTCTTCTGCTGTTCTCTATTGTGCAGCCATGGATCTTGTAGGGTACAACAGGAAAATAAACAAATATAAAACAAATGCCTACTCCTTTATGTGGAGGCTAAATAAACATTCATAATTCCTGTCTGTAATATTGAGCGGCTAAGGCTAGGGTCAGACTAACGCATTTTTCACGTTGTCCGTGAAAAAGTGCGTTCGAACGAATGGACGTATTTTTTCACGGAATACGCAATAGCGGTCATACGATGCGCAGTTTCATCCGTGATTTTGTACGGATCATCAATAAAACACTTTTTGGGTCTGGACGTTATGTTGGCCGGACATTAGCAGCGTCTGACGTCTCCTAATCACGCACACACGCCGCTAGCGGACGCAGCGCACTCTGTACGTCAGTACTAGTGGTTTCACGTTCTCGAAAAAATGCGTTTGTTTGCCGCTTGCGTTGCGCGGCCGCACTTTTGTGTGACCGTACTTCGTATATTGGCCGTCATTGCCCGGCATCTGCTGCTAGCACGGCCGTGATTAAGTGCGGCTGCACGCGCGTTCGCACTGCCTCAGTCTGACTCTAGCCTTAGCCACTTGCCAATCAGTGAAAACAAAATCAAATACCCTTTCCTTCTGTGTTCAGGATTGTGTTTCCTTCCCTGCTGCACTCAGCACCAAGACTGCCCTCTCAGAGGGAACCACACCTCCTAAACAGGGCAGTCCTAATCAGGAATCGACTGTGAGTTAACACTATAGGGGAAAAGGGGAGTTTTTCCATTCACCTGCTGTTAAACCTGTGGTCAACCACCCTACCCCTAATCACACTGTCACATTAGTCTGCAGCCAGATATTTGAATTAATTTCAGGCTCTAACCAAAGCTGCCTGGGTAATGTCTGCTTTACCCAAGTAATCCTAGGTTTATCCATATTTTGGACTTTACCTGTAACATACTTATATGTGTGTTACAGGTAAAGCACTAAGACAAAGTTAATGGGAAGCAAATAAACAGAACTATAGCAAGGACGAGGTAAACAGAAGAAATACAAGACAAGGGCAACAGGGAACATAATAAACCTAGAACTTATGGCAAGAATATAGAGCATGGAAGACAATGAACCAGACAGAATAACATCCAGACCAGTGACTCAATGACAGAGCCCTGCCTGTAGGGAGTCATACCCTTAAATAGGGAATTGGTGAAGTATCCTGACAGACAGGTGGATTCTGGACTGAAGGCTGCAAGGACTCTGGACTGGATGCAGGAAGGGCAATCCAAGACTAAGAGTCAGCCTGTATTGGGTCAACCACTGGATAAGCTGGCCCTCCTGTGGGCTCTAGGACTGGAAGCATGACACAGATTATTCCAGGTGCTTATGATCTGTGTATATCATGATAGGGTGTGCACTATCCTGGAGAAGGTGTCTCCATTCTTCCAAGGCTTGTTTTATAACCAAAAATTCCTTATTCCCCACATTGTAGTGACTTTCAGCAGGGTTTTATTTCTTGTGGGGTGTAAACTATTGGTCTTGGTACAGCGTTGTGGCAGGACAGCACTTGTTGCTTTATCTGAAGCATTTGCGTTGATATAGTAAGGCTGCTTTGAATCAGGAAGGGAGAGAATGGGTGCTGTAGAGGCGTTGTTGTACATATGGGGCTGTCAGTGGTTGTGCTATTTTACTGAAGTCATGGCTGAATTTCCTGTAGAAGTTGGCGAATCCCAGAAATCGTTGTACGGTTCTTCTGTCAGTTGGAGTAGGCCATTGCTGGATCGTCTGGGTCTTTTTAACATCCATGGCAATCTTGCCTGGAGATAGGATGAAACCTAGAACCTGTATGGTTTCAAAAATGCATTTGTCGAGTTAGCGTACAGGTTGTCGAAAGTGATTTATGACTTGTTGCATATGAGTACGATGCAAAGCCAATGAGGAAGAATAAATCAGAATATCATTCAGATAGACAGTGAACTTGTCTAGTAAATAACAAAATTTGTAGTTGATGAAGCATTGGAGGTGGAGGTGGTGCCAATAAACGAGGGACAGTAGGTCTTGGTGGTGGCACAATGGAACACCTTTCTCTGGGCCGTGTATGCATCTGTCGAGTTATAACGCCACATGAATGAGGAGCTCAAGTGTAGTAGCTGTGCCTACATGAGCTAATTTATCTTTAAGAAATTCAAACAGCCCCCATCAGAATTTGCTTTGCAGGGCTTCATTGCCCCATCCTGTTTCAGGGGCAAGACTGCAAAAATCCACAATATAATCCTCTATAGGTCTACGTCCTTGGTTTAAATGACGTATGGAGGCTTGCACTGGATCAGCTCAGTGAGGATCTTCATATAACTGGTTCATTGACATCCAGATCTACCTCTCCACTCCCAATGTCCCACTCCCAATGTCTCTCCTCCCTGTTCTTTCTCAAGTCAGTGACTGTCTGGTATCTCTTCCTGGATGGCCTCTCACTACCTGAAAATCAATGTCTACAACTGAGCTCCTTCTAATTCCCCCCCCCATCACTATTCACCAAATACACACCAGCATGCCCCCTAAGATCTAATAATGACCTGTCCTGGCATCCTCCATCATTACCTCTACCCAAGTCAGACTGCAGGACTTTTCTCGTGCGATGCTGACCCTATGGAATGTGCTTCCGGGACCTATCAGACTTTCCCCCAATCTGGCTTCTTTTAAATGCTCCTTAAAAACACTCCTGTTTAGTGACGTTTACCACCTAACTCTCTAACAAAACATTTGTCCGACCCAGGGCCAGATTTATAATTAGGCAGCGCGGGCATGTGCCTACAGGTGCCTGCCGCAAGGGGGCGCCTTCCTCTTTAAAAAAGAACTAAAATTACAATTTACAATCATTTAGACCACTGTATCTCTGGAACTCTACAGGCTAAAGGGATATTATAGGTATCATTGTGAGAGTATCACCTCCTGGAGTCCATTGGACTACATGAACAGTTGTGCTTCTTGGCCAAGAACCCTACGCAATCTCGCTCTCGCAGTGAGTATCGGATTTATTGGGGGGTTTTAGCTGGTGCTAAATGATTCTGCAAAAGCAGAATCAGTTAGCAACAGCTTCTAGGAGCCAGTAAAAAAAATTTAAGCCATCGGTGCGATAACGCTAGCACTTTGTAAAACCTTACTTATCCTAACGCTAACTACTGAATGCGCTCCCCATGTTAAGTATAGGATGTGCAAAGTACAGTAAGCTTGAGCAATCTAGCGCAATCATCAATGCGCAAATGGATTTTTAAGGAGGTTTACCGTTAGGAAGGTAATATGGGGGGCATGCGTTAAAGTCACTTATCCTGGCATTTAACACTTACTCATCCGAACGCTACAGTTAGTATTTACAGTTTATCATTCATTACAAAGCTGTAAATATAGCCGGACACAGGGAGGAATCTCCACCATGACTGTATGAGATGTACACATTATAACATGTACTAATTTATGCAAAGTAAACTTGGTGCTTTATATTAAGGCTTCATTTATCACATGTGATATGTAAATGATTCCACGTGTTACACTTAATATAGTGTTGAGTAATTATTTGTCAATATATTGACATGTAATGAACCATGTTTTGTTGTGTATGAGACACAGAATACATGTTTCTGGCCAAGTATGAAATAATCACTGTAAATGAACTGGTTTAACTATTGCAAACAAAAAGCACACAGTTAATATAGAAATTATTTATTATTTATTATTCTTTATTTATAAAGCGCCAGCATATTCCGCAGCGCTGTACAATAGGCACAGTATAGACAGGGTTACAATACATTGTACAACATTTGACAAACAGTACAGGAGGAGATGAGGGCCCTATTCCCGTAGGAACTCACAATCTAGAAGGGCTGGGGTTGGAAACAGGAGGAGAGGACTGCAAGGTGAGAGTGATGGACTGGTTGCATCAGTGAGTTGGGTGGTAGGCTTCCCTAAATAGGAATGTTTTAAGGGAGCGTTTGAAGGAAGAGAAATTAGGGGAAAGTCTGACTGTACGAGGGAGAGTGTTCCAGAGAATGGGGGCTGCGCGTGAGAAGTCCTGCAGTCTATCATGGGAAGAGGTGATGCAGGGAGACGCTAGGCGCAGGTCGCTGTTTGACCTTAGGGAGCGGGCTGGGGTGTATTTGGTGATTAGTGAGGACAGGTAGTGGGGAGCTGAGTTAGTGAGGGTTTTGTAGGTAAGGATAAGGATTTTGAACTTAATTCTGCAGTGGATGGGGAGCCAGTGAAGGGACTCGCAGAGGGGAGCGGCAGAGACAGAGCGGCAGGTGAGGTGGATTAGCCTGGCGGAGGCGTTCAGGATGGATTGTAGGGGGGAGAGGTGGGAGAGAGGGAGGCCAGATAAGAGATTATTGCAATAGTCAAATCGGGAGATTACCAGCGCGTGTATGAGTTGTTTTGTGGTGGCAGTGGTAAGAAATGGCCGAATTCTGGAAATATTACGCAGTTGGTAGCGGCAGGAGGAGGAAAGAGACTGGATGTGGGGGATGAAGGAAAGAGCAGAGTCAAGTGTAACTCCAAGACAGCGAACTTGGTTTGATGGGGAGATGGTGATACCCTCCACCGTGATAGAGAAGTCAGGAGGTGGGGAGGCATTAGAGGGAGGAATAAGTAGGAGTTCCATCTTGGACATTTTGATCTTTAGGTGGTGGGAGGCCATCCAGGAGGAGATGACAGATAAACAGTCACTGACTTTGGAAAGGACAGAGGGAGAGAGATCAGGGGTAGAGAGGTAAATCTGAGTGTCATCAGCGTAGAGGTGGTAATTAAAGCCAAAGCTGTTAATGATTTTGCCCAGGGAGGAGGTGTAGATGGAAAAGAGCAGAGGACCAAGGACAGAGCCTTGAGGTACACAACAGATAGAGGCAATGAAGAGGAGGAGTTACCAGCAAAGGACACAGAGAAGGACCTGTTGGATAAATAGGAGTCAACCCAAGCGAGTGCAGTGTCACCGAGACCAAGAGAGTTGAGGGTGTGTAGAAGGAGGGGGTGGTCAACAGTGTCAAAAGCAGCCGAGAGGTCAAGCAGGATGAGAATAGAATAGTGGCCGTGTTTTTTAGCAGTTAGGAGGTCATTGGTGACTTTGGTGAGGGCAGTTTCAGTTGAGTGTAGGGGACGGAAGCCAGACTGCAAGGGGTCAAGTAGGGAATTGGATGACAGGAAGAGGGAGAGGCGGTCGAAGACTAGTTTTTCTAAGAGCTTAGATGTGAAGGGAAGCAGGGATACAGGATGGTAGTAGGATGGAGAGTTGGGATCGAGGGATGGTTTCTTTAGTAAAGGGGTAACTAGCGTGTGTTTGAAGGCGGATGGGAAGGAGCCGGTGGAGAGAGATAGGTTGAAGATGTGTGTGAGAGCAGGGGTGAGGGAGGAGTAGAGGGGAGGAATTAGATGTGAGGGAATGGGGTCGAGCGGGCACGTGGTGAGATGTGAGGAGGGCAATAAGGAATTGACTTCCTCCTCAGTGGCTGGGAGGAAGCGGCAGAGGGTGGCAGAGGGGGCTTCTGGGACTGGAGGTGGCAGATAACTATCTTGTGTTGGGATGTTGCTCCTGATAGTTAGAGTTTTATTGAGGAAGAAATCTGCCAGGTCTTGAGCACTGAAGGCAGCTGAGGGGGGAGGTGCGGGTGGGTAGAAGAGGGTGTTGAAGGTGGACCAAAGCTGTTTAGGGTTGGAGGACAGAGTAGATATAAGAGATGAGAAGAAGAATTGTTTGCCAAGTGGAGGGCAGAGGTGTATGACCAGAGAATAAACTTGAAGTGAACAAAATCAGCTTCAGAGCGGGATTTCCTCCAGGCACGCTCTGCAGTGCGGGAGCATCTTTGCAGGTAGCTTGTCTGGAGGGTGTGCCAGGGCTGAAACTGGCGGCGTGGGGTCTTACAGAGTCGAAGAGGAGCAAGCGTGTCTAGGGCAGAGATAAGAGTAGTGTTGTAGTGATTAGTGGCAGCATCAGGGCAGGTGAAGGATGAGGTGTGAGGGAGGTGGTGAAGTAGATTGGAGAATTGATGGGGATCCACAGCCTGTAGATTTCTGCGAGTGTGTGTGCGGGGTGGGGGAGCAGGGTGTTTAGAAAGTCCAGATAGGTTGAAAGAGAGAAGGTGGTGGTCAGAGATGGGGAAAGGGCGACATGTGAACTCAGAAATGGAGCAGAGGTTGGAAAAGACAAGATAAATAGCGTGACCCTCACGGTGGGTAGGGAGGAGGAAGGATTGCGTGAGTCCAAGGGAGGACGTGAGTGAAAGAAGTTTGGAGGCAGCAGGGGCAGAAGGATCATCAATGGGAATGTTGAAGTCCCCGAGAGCTAGGCATGGAAGACTAGAAGACAGGAAGTGAGAAAGCCAGGTAGCAAATGATCAAAGAATTGGGAGGTTGGTCCCGGTGGACGGTAGATGACTGCCACCCTGAGAGCCAGGGGAGAGAACAGGCGGATGCATTGTGTTTCAAAGGAGGAGAAGGAGAGGGATGGGGGTGGAGGGAGATGCTGGTAGGTGCAGGTGGGAGAGAGCAGGATTCCGACCCCGGCACCATTTCTCTCACCCGGTCTGGGGGTATGGCTCAAGTGTAGACCACCATGTGAGAGAGCAGCAACAGAGGCAGTGTCAGAGAGGGAGTTAGCCAGGTTTCAGTTAAAGCTAGGAGGTTGGAGGTGTTTGAAAAAAAGAGGTCATGGATGGCTGTGAGTTTGTTGCACACAGACCGAGCGTTCCAGAGGGCGCAGGAGAAAGAGGACAGGCGCTGAGGGTTTATGGGAATGAGATTGTTGGGCTTGCAGGGAGGTGATTTATGTGCGATGGAGATGGGATGAGAGGGAAGTATTGGATGTGTTGTGGGGCCAGGGTTAGGGGATATGTCACCTGAATAGAGTAACAGCAGGAGGGTGAGAAAGAGAAGGTGGGACTGGGATTTGTGGGAGTGAATGGCAGCATGAGAATTACAGGGAGACCATGTTCTGAGGAAACAAAGGAGCTCATGTGAGGCCATCATGTGAGACGAGAGGAGGGAGGGAGAGATGCAGATAGTGTAGGGGTCGGTGGTAGAGAGGCAGGAGTTCCATTTAAGGAGAAAGGCAAAAGTGAAAAGTAGAATGGTGGATGAAAGCATAATCTAGCCGTGTGTTTACCCAATGTAAAATGAGAACCTTGCAGTTCCTTCCTCCAGTCTCGCAACTCCAGGAAATCAACTCCAAGCTGCCACTTAACCACTTCGATGCGGAGGACGCGCTCAGCGCGTCCTCCGCATGGCTGCTGCTGTGCTGAGGACGCGCTGAGCGCGTCCTCACTTTGGGGTCAGCGTTCGGCCGAGTTCCGGCCGATCGCTGGCCCCCCCGGTGCGGGCTGACGTCCTCGATGTCAGCCCAGCATCCGGAACCGCCGCCGGTGAAATTAGGTGTCATCGCGGCAGCGCGAAGACACCTAATTCAGGCGCCCTCCCGATCGGCGGCATTGCGGGGGTTAACCCAGGCACCATTTGGAAGGGCACAGCCTGCCCTTCCAAATGGTACCTGGCATTAACCCCTGGGGAGCTGGATCGCGAATCGGCGCTGAAAAGCGCCGGTTCGTGATCCTTTCCCGGAGCTGGCCGACATCTTGGATGTCGGCCAAGCCTCCGGGAACTCCCCCTGAGGACTGGCGTCATCGTGCATAGCACGATGACGCCAGTCCTGGAGTTAACCCCTAACTGCCACCAACGGTGGAGATAGAGAGTTCCAATGAACTCCCTATCTCCCGATCCGTGGCAGCTAGGGGTTAACGTTTGGTATTGTTGGATCGGCCAGAGCATGGCCGTTCCAACGATACCAAACACGAAAGTGAAAAAAGTTTGTAAAAATAAATAAATAAATAAAATAAAAATAAAAAAATATTTAAACAAAAATATAAAAAAAATAAACACTTTTTTTTTCTTTTTTTTGGTTTGTTAATGCAGCAATATTGTTCCCATTTCAATTATAATGTGAACAATGATGCTGCACTAACGATTTTTGTATGCGGTGCGTTTGTTAAAAATCGTGTAATTTTCCCCAAAAAAAAATGTAACGAGGCCCCATCTCTAATGTTTTTAACAAGCGCACCCCATACAAAATATAACCGCAATTGCTCGCATGTTAAAATGTGGAAAAAAAACACTTTACACGCTGTAAATTATTGAAAATTCATATTTTATTGCATTTTTTGTTATAATATACAGACAGGTCATGACGTATACATATAATAATGACATATTATTGATCTGCCAAAGTCTGACGGAAAGAACGATATATAATATGTCTGGGTCATATACTAAAATAAGCCTTCAAAACGCGTTTAAACATGATGAGCAAAACCGGTAAAAATGACCTCAGCACAGAGGCGGGAAAAGCCTCAGCAGCGAAAGGGTTAAGATGGTCACTTGGGATGGGCACAGGAGCCAGGGCTCGTTGGAGCCAGTCCTTGCTGGTATATAGAGCAGTCTGATTGCACTCAGGCAGATTAAAGGTAACACCTGATGTGGGGCCGTCCCAATAGGGCACCAATAGGGCAATAAATACTTATTCTTCCCTTGCTTTGAATATGATATATTCTCTAATGCATGTTTTACACATATTACACACTGTGGCCAGGTAATAATTACTTATCCATCTCTCCATACAGGATATATTCATATATACCTGTATGAATATTTTATTATTATTATTATCATTTATATAGCACCAACAGTTTCCGCAGTGCTTTACAATAACCAAAGGGAGCGTGATACAGATAAACAGACATAGGATGGAAACACTAGGTGTAGAGGGCCCTGCTCATAGGAGCTTACAGTCTAGAGGGATTGGGGTTGAGGAAGACCAGGGGAGTCTTACTGGATGTCAGAATCATTAGTGCCCGCGGTTTGGGAATGGTGGGGCAATGGAAGCGGCTTCAATTATGTGGGAGTGGGTGATCATGGCCGCCTTTGTATGTCAAGGCTCGCTTTCATTCCATGCTGGAAATTGACCACATGTGATATATTCTTACAGAACCTAAAACATACACAGAATACAATTGGATCATGTAATAATTCCGCATCCATCACTCCACAGCTGATAAGTTCCTTACAGCATTTTTATCGCACTACGCACATTACAGGCACATTATGCTCCATCACACCATTTTTACTGCTTGCATATTGCTCACATACAACAGACTGTACGGGTCAGAACTGTTCGTCCAGCTCTGATTAATTCATTCTTCAACCATCACGCCTGTGAAATATTCTCCACAGCATGTGTCTTTACAAGTAGTCTCTTCACCCTCCAGTTTACATGTGATGTATGCACTCCACTATATATTACTGTATATACTTTGAATAAATTTTCTTCCATTCCACCCTCCATATGCTATAGACATCAATATCTCAATCAACGTCAATATATCTACATATAGTGTAAACATGATGTATTTACGGGTAACTGGCGAGTAATTTAGGGTATTAAGGTGCCATCAATTACTAAAAAGGAGCAATAAAAATGCAAAATGCACACAAGAAATTACACACAGTACACATTATGACAAATTAGTATTTCTCGTTAGTATCCACATCTTATATAATAACACTTGCATGTACTGGTCAAACATTGTAATCATGTAATAATTTTCCATCCAGTGCTCCACATGTGATATATTCAAAGTGATATATATTACTTAATTCTCCATACAACACTCTACATGAGATATATTCAATATAGTATCTATAATATACACAGTATACAGTTGGACCAAGTAAGAATTTTTCATACAACACTCCACTTGTGATATATTCACTATAGTATCCACATTAAACGTTGTACAGTAACAGCAGATAATAATTCTCCATACAAACATTTGACATGTGATATGTTCACTACATAATCTATCATTTATATGGTATACAGTGGGACCATGTAGTAATTCCACATACATCAGTCCACTTGCGATATATTAAATGATCTATAATATACCCAGTATAAGCAGATCATAATTCTTCATACAACACTCCCCGTGTGGTATATTCCCTATAGTATCTTTGGTATATGCAGTATACAGTGTGAACAGGTAACGTTCTTCATACAACTTTCCACCTGTGGTATATTTCATATAGCATCTTTGATATATGCAGTATACAGTGGGAACAGGTAATGTTCTTCATACAACAATCCGCATGTGATATATTCCATATAGTATCTTTGATACACTATATTGCCAAAAGTATTCGCTCACCCATCCAAATAATCAGAATCAGGTGTTCCAATCACTTCCATGGCCACAGGTATATAAAATCAAGCATAACAGGAGAAAAAAATATGTCATCTACACTCGTTTCTATACAATTCCATGTACAACAAAACACTATCCGAGGTTTTAGTTTGTTTTAATGACCATTGAAACATAAGCTCACTCGCCCCCTCAAGGCACCTCTTTGTAGAGTGAGTTCTAACCAATGTACCAAAAGCTGCTCTATTGAGCAGCTACATGCCCCTCCTGCTGCTTTTCTGCCTCTCCTTAGCTTTTTCTCTTGTTATGTTTTATACATGAACTGGGCTGTTACTCCTGGCTGTTGCAGCCACTCTGGTGAGTACAGGCACAACGCCATTTTTTCTGTATGTATATATAAAATCAAGCACCTAGGCATGCAGACTGTTTTTACAAACATTTGTGAAAGAAAGGGTCACTCTCAGGAGCTCAGTGAATTCCAGCGTGGAACTGTGATAGGATGCCAACTGTGCAACAAATCCAGTCGTGAAATTTCCTTGCTCCTAAATATTCCATAGTCAACTGTCAGCTGTATTATAAGAACGTGGAAGTGTTTGGGAACGACAGCAACTCAGCCACAATGTGGTAGACCACGTAAACTGACGGAGCGGGGTCAGCGGATGCTGAGGCGCATAGTACGAAGAAGTCGCCAACTTTCTGCAGAGTCAATTGCTACAGACCTCCAAACTTCATGTGGCCTTCAGATTAGCTCAAGAACAGTGCGCAGAGAGCTTCATGGAATGGGTTTCCATGACCGAGCAGCTGCATCCAAGCCATACATCACCAAGTGCAATGCAAAGTGTCAGATGCAGTAGTGTAAAGCACGCCACCACTGGACTCTAGAGCAGTGGAGACGCGTTCTCTGGAGTGACGAATCGTGCGTCTCCATCTGGCAATCTGATGGACGAGTCTGGATTTGGCGGTTGCCAGGAGAACAGTACTTGTCTGACTGCATTGTGCCAAGTGTAAAGTTTGGTGGAGGGGGCATTGTGGTGTGGGGTTGTTTTTCAGGAGCTGGGCTTGGCCCCTTAGTTCCAGTAAAAGGAACTCTGAATGCTTCAGCATACCAAAACATTTTGGACAATTTCATGCTCCCAACTTTGTGGGAACAGTTTGGAGCTGGCCTCTTCCTCTTCCAACATGACTGTGCACCAGTGCACAAAGCAAGGTCCATAAAGACATGGATGACAGAGTCTGGTGTGGATGAACTTGACTGGCCTGCACAGAGTCCTGACCTCAACCCGATAGAACACCTTTGGGATGAATTAGAGCAGAGACTGAGAGCCAGGCCTTCTCGTCCAACATCAGTGTGTGACCTCACAAATGCGTTTCTGGAAGAATGGTCAAAAATTCCCATAAACACACTCCTAAACCTTAAGGACAGCCTTCCCAGAAGAGTTGAATCTGTTATAGCTGCAAAGGGTGCACCGACGTCATGTTGAACCCTATGGATTAGGAACGGGATGTCACTTATGTTCATATGCGAGTCAAGGCAGGTGAGCGAATACTTTTGGCAATATAGTGTATATGCACTATACAATGGGAACAGGTAACGTTCTTCATACAACATTCCACATGTGTTATATCCCATAAAGTATTTTTGCTATGCAGTATACAGTGGGAAAAGGTAATGTTCTTCATACAACAATCCACATGTGATATATTCACTACAGTATTTACAATATATACAGGGCAGTATTACAGTGTTGGTGCTAACTTAACCAGAGCCGTTGTTAACTTAAAACTTCCATAGGCTATAATGTCTCTGGTAAGTTTACAACAGCTCTGGTTAAGTTAGCACCAACTATGTAATATGGCCCACAGTGTTCCCAGGTAATGTTTCGACACACAAAACGCAAACACTCCAAATGGAATATTCATTATAGTATCTATAATATACTGTACACAGTATACAGTGGGAGCCGGTAATAGTTATCCCTACACACCACATGTAAAATATTTACTACTGGATCTATCATTGTGGGAGTAAGTAATAATTCCCAATATAACACTCCACTTGTGATATATTTACTTCATATCTATAATATATGCACTGCAGTGGGATCAGGTAATAATTTTCTATACACTATTCCACATGCAATATTGATATATTCATAAATAATCTCTAATATGCACGGAATTAAGTGGGAGCAGGTAATAATTCTTCATGGAACATTCCACATGCGATATATTAATATAGTCTGAGTCCTATAATATACAGAGTATACAAGGAATCCACATTAATTGCACATTCAATATTTTGTCAGGAATTCTTCACCTACCACTTCATATGTAAACAATTTAAAATAATCTAGATTAGTCTCATAATGCATATTAAGACCTGATAATTATTCTTCAACCGATTTTCCAAAGTTATATATATATTCAATATATGATTTATAGGGGAAATGGAAGGTTTAAGTTACGTGGAAAGGCTTAAGCTTAGGCTACAAGCTTAAACCTGTTTAGTTTAGAGAAACGGCACCTTAGAGGGGATCTGATAAGTTTTATATAAATATATTCAGGGCCATTATAAACCATTGTCTGGAAACCTATTCATTAACAGGACTATACACAGGACACGAGGTCATCCATTTAGACTGGACGAAAGGAAATTCAGCCTAAAGCATAAGGGTTATTTTGCGGTGAGAACTATAAAGCTGAGGAATTCTCTGCCTGTTGAGGTGGTTGGGTCAGAGACTGTACAGACTTTTAAACAAGGGCAGGATTACTTCCTGCAGACACATGATATCAAGGGTTAGAATATTTAATATGTGGTGTAGCAGTGTGCCCTGTGTAGCCAGAGCACCCAAAGAATTAAGCCTAGGCATCCAAATTGAGATTGATAAAGGCAGCACCTGTGAGGGGTGTAGAGAGACTGGAACCTGCCAGGGAGGCAGCAAGAGTTGAACCGTGAGTTCATTTAAATCACTGTTTGCTTATGTGCTATATTTTTGAACCATATATATTGTATAAATGAGACTGATTCTGTAAATATTGTCTCTGACTCCAGCTGCAGGGTTTTATATATTTATTAAGAGATCATCTTATAACAAGTTCTAATCTACAGTTCTGCTAACTAGTCCGTGTCCATGTGACTCCTCCCCTATATCCTGCTGAGCTGCAGTCTAACACATATATCCTTCCCCCTGGTTACAAACACTCTCCTTCCTGGTTCCACACATATTGATACATCTTTCCCTTTTTGGGAAAATGGAAGTTGTTTCCTTTAGCTCAAGTCTAGGAGGTAGATGGATCGTGAAACGGATTCTTGTAGTGGGTCACATGTTAGTCCACATAATCATTTAGATATGCTGGTTTTAGGATGGATCTCCCGCTTCTAGTCTGGGTGTTTCTGTATCCTTGTGGTTGTTCTCGTAGAACATTGGTGTCATCCCCCAGTCTTTCTGTGTCTGATATTTCACAGTGTGGTTCTTCCTGATCTTCTTCTGGGGTATTTGCTATTGATGGCTGGTTTGTCTCGTCCGTGTCATATTCCTCTTGATTGCTACTTTGGGTCCTTATTTGAGGCCTGTATCATCCAGTGCCTCTCAGGTGCCTCCTATTTCTTCTCAGAACTTGTCCTGACTCTGTTACAACGTCATAGGACCTGATTCCAGCAGGGGCTCTTAGGCAAGCTTTCCGCCACTCTTTTCCCTGGTTAATTGGTGGTTGTACCCACACCTGTTCGCCAACATTTAGAGGCCGCAGGTCTTTGGCTCCCCTATTATATTGAGCGGCTTGCAATGCACGTTGTTTTGTGCATAGAATTTGGTGCCTGTCATTCATCCCGTGATCCTTCATTAACAGACTTCCTCTCATGGGAAGTAACGATTTGGTCCTTCGACCCATCAGTCTTTGAGCACGACTGCACTCCAGACCTTGCGTTGGTGTGTTGCGATGATCCAATAATGCTAGGTAGGGATCATTACCAGAGGACACAGCCTTTTGCAGGAGTCTCTTGGCCGTTTTTACTGCCGACTCTACCTTCCCATTGCTTTGGGGGTATCCTGGTGATGAGGTAATGTGGTCAAAGTCCCAATTCATACTGAATTCTTTAAACTCCATCGAAATAAACTGGGGTCCATTATCTGAACATACAGTGTCTGGGATTCCATATCTGGCAAAATGAGCCTTCAATTTTCTTATCACTGTTGTTGATCTTGTATCCTGAATCTGGTCTATCTCCCAGAAGTTAGAGTCATAGTCCACCGTTATTAAATACTCGTGTCCGTGGAATGTGAACAAATCAGTACCGATCTTTTCCCATGGTCTAGTTGGGATCTCATGAGGCATCAAGGTCTCCTTTTGTTGTTTAGTATCAAATGACCGGCATATGTCACATTGGTCAATGTACTCTTTCAACTGCGCATTCATTCCTGGCCAGTAAACAGATTCCCTGGCTCTACGTAGACATCCTTCCACGCCGAAATGTGAAGAATGGATCCGAGACATAATATCAGATCGAAGTTCAGATGGTATAACAACTCGCTCGCCTTTGAATAGTACACCATCCTGTACACTCAGTTCATCACGTATGTGGTAAAATGGTGAAGCCTCTAGAGGTACCAGTTCCTTTGCATGAGGCCATCCCCTCAAAACAATGTGCTTCACTGCTTGTAAAGTCTTGTCTTTATCGGTGCTTTTTTGTATAGCGTCAAGTCTCCTGTTTGAGATGGGTAGATATTGGAGCATGTTTACCGTTTCAATCTGGTGCTCCACTGAGCCCTCCACGGAACCCTCGTCCAGATAAGCCCTACTCAATGTGTCTGCCACTGCCAGAGACTTTCCTGGGCAGTATCTGATACATGCATCGTACATTTGAAGACGTAACATCATACGCTGAAGACGTCGGGGTGCTTTAAGTAAAGGTTTCTTCATAATGCTTTCAAGGGGCTTATGGTCGGACTGTACAGCTACTGTTTGTCCAAATGTGAATTGATGACATTTTTCCATGCCAAAGAGGACTGCTAACAACTCCTTCTCAATCTGGGCATAACCTTGCTCTGTCTCCGTCAATGCTCTGCTTGCAAAAGCTAACGGTTGCTTACTCTGCATCAGTGCTGCTCCCAGACCTCTCTCTGACGCATCGCATTGTAGTTCCAATGGTTCTTCTGGGTTATAATACTTGAGTACTGGCGCACAACTGATTTTTGATTTGATCTGCTGAAATGCCCCTTCCTGCACTTCAGTCCACTCCCACACTGCATCCTTCTGGGTTAGTTGGCGCAGAGGTTCACCTGCATCTGATATGTTCTCACAAAACCTTGAAAGATAGTTCACCATCCCCAAAAATCTCTGTACTCCTTTAACGTCTGTGGGTCTGGGCATTTCAGTAATGGCTTTTACTTTGCTGGGGTCTGCTTGAAGTCCCTGGGCTGACAATAAGTGACCAATATAAGGTACTTCAGTTTTTCTTAACTGGAATTTCTCTGGATTTAGTTTGAGCTGTCGTTCTCTGCAACGATCTAGTAACTTCCTCAGCTTCTGATGGTGATCTTTAATGGCTTCCACATCAGTTTCTCCTTCTCCTACAATCAGGATATCATCTGCAATAACCCTGATACCTGGTAGCCCTTCCAGTGCATGATTTAGTTTTCTCTGAAAAACCTCTGGGGCAGGACTAATACCCATAGGCATCCTAACCCACCGGTATCGGCCAAAAGGAGTAGAAAAAGTGGTTAAGTAGCTGGAGTCTTCCTCTAATTCGATATGCCAAAATCCACTCTTTACATCACACACTGAAAAAATTCTTGCCCTTGCTAGATCAGGAAGTATGTCATCAACTGTAGGCAAAGGATAGTGGCTCCTTTTCAAAGCTTTATTTAGAGGTTTACGGTCAATGCAAATCCTTAACTTCCCTGATGGTTTCTTCACTATCACCATACTACTAATCCAGTCTGTGCTTCTCTCTACAGGGGTGATAATCCCCTGTTTTTCTAAACTGGCGATCTCCTCTTGAAGGGGTTTGAGTAATGATACAGGAACTTTTCGTTTTGGAAGTCTAACAGGCTGTACAAGAGCATCCACTTCCAATTTCAATTTTCCCTCTAGACAGCCCACTCCTTGAAAAATATCAGCATACTCCTTGTTGATGGTTGACCAGCCCCACATAGCGCTATCTGACTGTTTGCTGTCTTGTTCCACAGTTAGGATATTTTGGTGCTGCACCGAGATCAGATCCATGGCTTGGATAGCTCTACTTCCTAGTATAGGATGACACAGCTCTGAGTCAATGACAACAAATTCAGCCTGATATAACTTTTGATTGCATGGGTTCCTTATTTTGAGCTTACATATCCCTACTGGTGTCAGTGTACTCTTATTGTACATCCTTAGTATCTTATCACAGGGTAGAATTTTAGATTGGTCTTTCACCATCCTTGCTGGTAGGACATTGCAGTCCGCCCCACAATCCATTTGGAATCTCACAGCTTGCTGGTCGATGAGCATGGTAGCAAACAAAGCTGATGAAAATTTGCTCGTAGATTTCTTCAGTGCACAAATCTGAAAAGCTGGTTCCAAAGTCAGACCCAGAATGTCTTCGTATTCCTCTGAATCCGCTGTTTCCTTATATACAGCTTGTACTGCCGGCTTCCTTTGTTGGTGCAGACTGGCACGGCACTGGTTAATGAAATGATTGGCCCTACCGCACCCCTTACATTGCTTTCCAAATGCTGGGCATTTCTCTTTCAGTTTCTCGTGACGCTTACCACAATATATGCACTGTATTATCTTATGTGGAGTCTCTGCCATTCTGCTCGGACTCTTCCTAAGAGTGTAGCTTGTTTCCATTCCATGGACTGACACTGCACCGGTGCTGGACCTCTCCAGGAGCTTCACCCTCTCTGTAGACAGTTCAGCAGCTCTGCGATTTGTAGACATTTATCAAGTGTTAAGTCCACTTCTCTCAGTAAACGTTCCCTGAGGTTAGAATCTCTTGTGCCACATATAATTCTGTCCCTTATTAAAGAGTCTCTGATATTACCAAAATTGCAGGTGGCTGCCAGTGTACGCAGCTCTGTGACATATGCGTCTATGCCTTCTTCTTCCCTCTGACTCCGTGAAAAAAAATTATATCTTTCCACAGTCTCATTTTGTTTTGGCTCACAATAATCATCAAATGCTTTCATTAGGACAGTCAGTGAGGGAGCTGCCACTCCTGGGAGAAGGGTGTCTTTAACCTCTCTGCCTTTATCCCCAATCAAGTACAGGAACAGCTTTACCTTCATCTCTTCTGGTTTATCAACCAGGACCAGGTCTGTGTATAGAAGCATTTCTTCTTTCCATCTCTTCCATGCCTGAGACAGATTTCTTGCCTGAAAATCCAGGAGACTGGGTGCTTTTAAACCTTCCATATCTACTTTTGGAGTAGTTTTCAAATTAGATCCGCTGCCACCATGTATAATGAGACTGATTCTGTAAATATTGTCTCTGACTCCAGCTGCAGGGTTTTATATATTTATTAAGAGATCATCTTATAACAAGTTCTAATCTACAGTTCTGCTAACTAGTCCGTGTCCATGTGACTCCTCCCCTATATCCTGCTGAGCTGCAGTGTAACACATATATCCTTCCCCCTGGTTACAAACACTCTCCTTCCTGGTTCCACACATATTGATACATATATCACTGGAATCAAGGGTAGCTCATCAGTGGGACAGTGAGGGAAATTAAGAGTGAGTTAGTCTCTTTCCAGACGGAATAGAAGTTAATTTGTGACTGCTTTATGTTTTGTTATGCCTGTTGTAAGGCCAATATGCAAAATAAAGCATATTTTACTTTGAATTCTCGTGTTGTCTGAGGAGAAGCCTGGTCAACCTGTCAAAGCTTCTTGATCCAAGGAGAAATCTGACGCCATTCTCGGGTCAAGAAGCAATTTTTTCCCAGTATGTTGCATATTTGTCAAACACTTCAGACTGGGTTTTTTGCCTTCTTTTGGATCAACAGCAGTAGGTGATGTATGAAAGGCTGAACTAAATGGATGCACGTTTTTTTCAGCCTGTGTAATTATGTAACAGTTACACCTTAGGATATTGTATACACACAGGAAACCTATTTGATAATCCATCACACCATATGTGATATATTCACTTTTATATCTGTTACACATACAATATTCATAGAGACCAATTCATTCATAAATCGGCTTACATGTGATATATTAACATGCATGTATAACATGGACAGCACACTGATCAGGTAGTAATTATTCACCTACCACTATATTTGTGGGATATTGCATATACAGGGTTATTCAAAGAGAATCGAAAAGTCACCGCACGTTCGGTGACTTTTCGTTCTCTTCAATTCGGTGCGATTTGGCGATCCCATTTCGGTGACCCTGCGGTGTATTCAGCAAGCACCACAGGGTCGTCGCAGTGCAGGGAAAACCCGCCGCAAACCTGCCGAACACTCACCGCAAAACCCGGTGAATGCAAACTCAAGCCTGCAAAAACATCTGGATTAACCACGCCAACACGCCAGAGAAACCTGAGCAGCTGCCGATCACAGCGCAGAGGAGCCGCCGGAAAAAGCCGACACCGCAGACGAATGTAATGAACAAAAAGAAAATATGCTTGAATGTTTGAAAAGTGAAACGCTGTTTGCAAAGAAACTACTGAACGAAAATGTCTGGAATTTACATATGAGGTTCAGGGAATGATAATAAAAAGGGCTGTTACAGAAAAAAGAAATAACGATTAAAAAAAATAATAATTTGCAAAGAAAATCACGAAAAATGCCTAAAAGATCCTAAAAAATCTATAAATAAAGAGACTTTTTACTGCAGAATATTATAATCAATGGTTTATTAGATATTGAATTAAAACTGGAATATTTTTAACATTGAAGCCTATGGGATTCGCCTGAAAAAACCTGTTGAATGAAACCACCGAACAGCAGGGCAATTCGGCAACTTTTCACTGCCGGTTTGTGTTCTCTGAATAGACAAAGCATTGCTTCTCTATGGGGGATTTCACTGCCCACGAACAGGCACCGTATGTGCAAGCAATTCGCGAACGTTTGGTGAACTGCCTGCTCTCTGAATAGCCGAATGGCCAGGAAAGGTAACCGTACGCTGAATTTCACTGTTCGGTTACCTTTCGGCCACAATTCAGATCTCTTTGAATAACCCTAATAGTTCTGTTGTTCTGCATTTTTTACCAGTCCATTTTTTATTTACCTGCGATCATATTCAGCAGTTACTAACCTATAACCATCGGAATACTTAAAGATCGGAGAGACCAGTAGGGTGGGACCCCTGTGGGACCCCCCAGTTATAAAGAGGTCCAAGGTGAACATACGGAGCCACTCCTCAGAGAGGCTCAGAACCACGTAAGTAGCATTTCTCTTACGTTATAACAATTACCTTGAAACAGAATTGCGCTATATATGTTTTCTACCGAGGTACAACGTTATATACAAGATCGTCCCTCCTTCGAACTAATCCACGGCACCGTATTGGGGGGTGAGACCCCCATAGAGGTCTGACTGCGATATCTATGAACCTATTGGTTCTCCGTTTGTGAGTAAAACCTTTTGTTATATTATACTCCTCACTAATTCGATTGACGATACTGTGCAATTGGATATCATTCTATTTTCCAGACATTTAAAATCAAGGGGTCATTAGATCCAAACATCCATCACGAAAGAGAACCATCTGAACAAAAAATATTTTTTGCGCTCCCAGTGTACAGTATTGTATTTTTTATTTTCTTATGTTGAGTGTGGGACACACCTATTGGTGAGCTGCATTTCGGACATATTACTTGTTGTTTATGTAATCAAATGGTGGTAATCTCAGCGCTAGCACTTGCACATTCTATTTTGTGCATCTTTTCAGTTCTGTTACACACATAGTGCACACTGGAATCAGGTAATAACTCTTCTGTCATCACTCCATAAATGATATATTTACAATAGTCTGTATTATAGACACAGTACACATTGAGATCAATTAATAACTCTTCCTCCATCACTCCACACTTAATATATTCCCTATAGGATCTGTTACAGACATTTCACACAGTCACCAATTAATAACTCTATCACAGACACCCCACATGTGAAATATTAACACTTGCATGAATTGCATAAGCATCACTTTGTAATCAGTAAGTCTTCACACATCACTCATCCTGTGAAATAGTGAACACAGGGCCGGATTTATAACTAGGCAGAGTAGGCATGTGCCTACAGATGCCTGTCATAAGGGGGCGCCTTGCTCTGTAAAACTTTTGGTTTTTTTTACAATCATTTAGACCACTGTATCTCTGGAGCCCTATGGGATAGAGGGACATATGAGGTATCATTGGAAAGGTCAGATTATGGCCCTTCCAGTGATACCAAATACACCAGGCTAGATTTATGTAAAAATAAAATAACAGCTATATTTTCCAGGTTAGAATAATAAAGCGAACAGTGATGCTGCGCTAACTCACCGTCTCATTTCCCACACTGCCAGCAAGTGTGAAGCTGATAATGCAACACATTGTTTCATCGACAACCTATACCATGGTACTGCAGTGAGGAGAGACAGGGGGGCTTTGGAACCTGCATCTCTGATTTGTACACCACACAAGGTTAAGTGAGGTGTCATTGGAAAGGTCAGAGTCTGGTCTGTACATTGATACAAACATGACCATGTAATGTGTAAAAATAAAAAAATTTGAAAAAAGTAAATGCTAAAAAAGATAATTTCTCTGTTCTACGGCAAAAGCAATATATGCTTTTACATATAAAACAAACAATGCCACTGCACTAAACTAAGGCAACCAATGCTGCCCCTTCTTTTGAATTGAGCACAGAGATTTATATTTTTAGTTTGCTCCAAAGTGAAAATTTAAAAAGTCATTTTGGCATGTTTTTTGTTTTTTTGTGTGGGGGGTGGGGGCGCTCCACATTTCTTTACCTACTGGCTTCTGAGATTCAAATCCGGCCCTGGGTGAGCGTCATTTTTAAGCCTGTGTAAATATGTAACTGTTATTAGTGCACATCGAGATTAAGTAATAAATAATTCTTCACCTATCACTCCACATTATTACAATAGCATCTGTCACACACACAGGGCACTCAGGGACCAGGTAAAAACTCTTGTGCCATCAACCCACATGTGTTATACTGCATATTTAGCATAGTAGTATGTATTTGCCACAGAAAACAGATAGTAGCTAGGTAATAATTCATCAGTACAGCCTATTTGTTTAACACAGAACCTATAAATTATGCACAATCTAGGGCTTATGTGAAGAATATGCAATTAGTACCTTTCAGCAGTGGTTGCTTTCACAGTTGCATATTAAATAAAAGGAGCATTAATGGGTAGTGATGTGCTGTTTTTGTTAGTCATGTGTTAGCCCATGCACTGCTTTTGGTAGACACGAATTAGCCTGGTGTCAGACGAGCGTACTATGTGCGCCCGTACTGACGTGTCTGCCGGCGTCCGGCACAGTGTTGTGACGCGTCAACGTGGCCGGCCACACAATGTAGCGCGCGCACAAATTGCGTGCGCTACATCGGGCATTCTGAAAGCCTCCTCCTCGCTTCGAAGTACGCCGGAAGGGGCTGCATAGGAGGATCAAGCCTTGCAGCGTTGAGCGCACTAACTGCGCTCAGTGAGGTGGCCAGACAGGCGTCAGAGTGGAAGGAACATCCACTCTCACGGGCGATCCTTCCGCTCTGGAAAACACTTGTCTGACCCCCTGGCCTTATTGTGTGACTCTATATGGAGATTGTTGGGAAGACCTTTCCATGAGACAACCTTAAAATAAAGTGGGGACAGGCACCAGTCTAGAAAATACAAGGAATGAGCCTGATAGGGGATGCATCTTTTTTTAGGATACAATTATAATATGAGCAGTAGTTAGGTGTTGTCATGTCAGAGAGTTCCAGAAACAAGTCATATCGAGCCAGACATTCCTATATAAAGAGCTCAGAGGCCAAAGCAGCACCAAGGACAGCACTCAGATTGGAGCCAGACAATGGTGTGATGTGGAGCTGCAGGGCCAGACAGAGCGGGGAAAACCGTGTGTGCTGCAGGAATTAAGAGCTGGAGAGCAGAGGGCAGGTAGCAGATGCTGCAGGGTATCAGAGCTGCAGAGGGCAGGTAGCAGATAGCAGGAGCTGCAGGGAATCAGAGCTGCAGAGGGCAGGTAGCAGATAGCAGGAGCTGCAGGGAATCAGAGCTGCAGAGGGCAGGTAGCAGATAGCAGGAGCTGCAGGGAATCAGAGCTGCAGAGGGCAGGTAGCAGATAGCAGGAGCTGCAGGGAATCAGACCTGCAGAGGGCAGATAGCAGGAGCTGCAGGGAATCAGAGCTGCAGAGGGCAGGTAGCAGATAGCAGGAGCTGCAGGGAATCAGAGCTGCAGAGGTCAGGTAGCAGGTGCTGGCAGGAATCAGAACTGCAGAGGGAAGATAGCAGAAGCTGCAGGGAATCAGAGCTGCAGAGGGCAGGTAGCAGGAGCTGCAGGGAATCAGAGCTGCAGAGGGCAGGTAGCAGGAGCTGCAGGGAATCAGAGCTGCAGAGGGCAGGTAGCAGGAGCTGCAGGGAATCAGAGCTGCAGAGGGCAGGTAGCAGGAGCTGCAGGGAATCAGAGCTGCAGAGGGCAGGTAGCAGGTGCTGCAGGGAATCAGAGCAGCAGAGGGCAGATAGCAGAAGCTGCAGGGAATCAGAGCTGCAGAGGGCAGGTAGCAGGTGCTGCAGGGAATCAGAGCTGCAGAGGGCAGGTAGCAGGTGATGCAGGGAATCAAAGTTGCAGGTAGCAGTTGCTGATGGGAATCAGAGAATCAGAGCAGCAGAGGACAGGTAGCAGGTGCTGCATGAATTTAGAGCTGGAGAGCAGAGGGCAGATAGCAGGTGCTGCAGAGGGCATATAGCAGGTGCTGCAGGGAATCAAAGCTGCAGGGGGCAGGTAGAAGGTGCTACACAGAATCAGAGCTGCAGAGGGCATTTGCCAGGTGCTGCTAGGAATCAGAGCTGCAGATGGCAGGTACCAGGTGCTGCTGGGAATCAGAGCAGGAGAGGGCAGGTATCAGGAGCACGAGGAATTCAGAGCTGGAGAGCATAGGGCATATAACAGGTGCAACAGGGATTCAGAGTTGCAGAGAGCAAATAACAGATGCTGCAGGGGAATCGAAGCTGCAGAGGGCAGGTAGCAGGTGCAACAGGGAATCAGAGCTGCAGAGGGCAGGCAGCAGGTGCTGTAGGGAATCAGAGCTGCAGAGGGCAGGTAGCAGGTGCTGTAGGGAATCAGAGCTGCAGAGGGCAGGTAGCAGGTGCTGTAGGGAATCAGAGCTGCAGAGGGCAGGTAGCAGGTGCTGCAGGGAATCAGAGCTGCAGAGGACAGGTAGCAGGTGCTGCAGGGAATCAGAACTGTCGAGAATTGAGCACATTATAGCAGCAGCAGGTATAGGAGCTGAAGAGCAAGTAATATGTGGTGCTGGTATGAGAGCTATAGATGATGAAGAGGATGTGTAATATGTGGCACTTAAAGCTGTAATGCAGAAAAGAGACCAGATAGATAGTGTTGCTGGTATTGAAGTTGCAGAGCACAGATCAGGTAACAGGTGCTGCTTGAACAAGAGCAGTCGAGCAGAGACTGGTACAAAGAAGACCACAGGCATGAACTGCAAACAAGTGCTGTTGGGTATTAGGTATGCAGAACAGAGGACAGGTAGAAGATGCTACTGTGTATCAGATGTAGAAGAGGCGCTGACAGAATACAAATGATGATCGATATGAGATACAGAGAAGGAGCAGGTAACAGGTACTGCAGGGTATGAGAGCTGCAGAGCAAGGGGCAGGTAACAGGTACTGCTGGGACTGCTGGGTATGAGAGCTGCAGAGCAAGGGCAGGTAACAGGTATGGCTGGGTATCAGAGCTGCAGAGCAAGGGCAGGTAACATTTAGTGCTGGGGCTGCAGGGTATCAGAGATGCAGAGCAAGGGGCAGGTTACAGGTGATGAAGGGCAGGGGCAAGTAACACATATTGCAGGGTATCAGGGATGCAGAGCAGGGGGGTGTCTGCTATGCAGAGTACAGGTAGGTAACAGGGTAACAGGTGATGCTGAGTATTGAGTAGCAGAGCTGTAGAGCACTGCAGTCAGTGATGAATCTGCACCAACTCCACATCATAGCAACAGGGCATTTGGCGTTTGTTTTTTGGATAATGCATACCGACAGAGCTTCTCCCTGTGAAAACCAAAAGGCCTGGGGGGAGGGGGTGGATTGGGGGGGGGTTACCCCTGTAGTAATGTCACCTCTGGAATGAGAAATGGAGCATGCATGGCACAGCCTGGGCAATGACATAAAGCAGCCGGGTAACCTACCTGAGCTGGCTGCAGCTTTGCCCGGTGCAGTGGAGGGGTCTGGGGTGTCTGGATCTCAGGATGCTTCCTCCTTCCCAAAACACAACCACAGCCGCAGAGCCCTGAGCAGGGAGGGGGAGAGGGATGGAGAGGATGGATGGAGAGGGGGGAGAATCACATGGATGATCCAGAGGGGGAGCTGGATGCAGAGAGCTGGGCTGGGATTCTGCATTAACTCACTGTGCAACACACACAAAGGGAGGCACAAACATACAAACAGGCACACACAATTACACACATACACATAATCACACACACCGAAATCCACCATGTGAGGCATCACATACACAATCCCAGAGCATCACATACACAATCCCAGAGCACAATACACAAACAATCTCATACTAATCACACTCTGACTCACACCCAGCAAGTACATGGAATGGAGACTGGCAGGTCTAGACACTGCAAGAAAGGGGGACTGGGTGAAGGGTTACTGCAGGGTGAGCTGCTTATATCAGGACAGGTTTCAATGGAGAAGTACCTGTATGTACCCAGTTTTAAAGCAGCAATAGTAGATGCAGTACAGGGGTCAGGTAACAGGTATTGCTGATGATAACAAGTAATGTTGGGTATCAGAGATATACAATACAGAGGGATGGGGTAACGGGGGAGGTGATGCTGGGTAACAGGTAATGTTGGGTATCAGAGATACAATACAGAGGGTTGGGGTAACGGGGGAGGTGATGCTGGGTAACAGGTAATGTTGGGTATCAGAGATACAATACAGAGGGTTGGGGTAACGGGGGAGGTGATGCTGGGTAACAGGTAATGTTGGGTGTCAGAGATACAATACAGAGGATTGGGGTAATGGGGGAAGTGATGCTGGGTAACAGATAATGTTGGGTATCAGAGATACAATACAGAGGATTGGGGTAATGGGGAGGTAATGTTGGGTATCAGAGATACAATACAAAGGGTTGGGGTAACGGGGGAAGTGATGCTGGGTAACAGGTAATGTTGGGTATCAGAGATACAATACAGAGGGTTGGGGTAACGGGGGAGGTGATGCTGGGTAACAGGTAATGTTGGGTATCAGAGATGCAATACAGAGGGTTGGGGTAACGGGGGAAGTGATGCTGGGTAACCGGTAATGTTGGGTATCAGAGATACAATACAGAGGATTGGGGTAACAGGGGAGGTGATGCTGGGTAACAGGTAATGTTGGTTATCAGAGATACAATACAGAGGGTTGGGGTAACGGGGGAGGTGATGGTGGGTAACAGGTACTGTTGGGTATCAGAGATACAATACACAGGGTTGGGGTAACGGGGGAGGTAATGCTGGGTAACAGATAATGTTGGGTATCAGAGATACAATACAGAGGGTTGGGGTAACGGGTGAGGTGATGCTGGGTAAAATATAATGTTGGGTATCAGAGATGCAGACTATTTTGCAGGTAACCGGTATTGCTGGTAAAATGTGTTGCTGAGTATCCGGTATGCAGTACAGAGGCAGCTAACCAGTATTGCAGGTAGAAGGTAATGCTTGGTATCAGATATGCAGTATGGGGGCAGGTAACCAGTATATAGTAACCAGTGATGCTATGTATCAGAGATACAGAACAGAGGGCACAGAACCGGTGTTGTGGTTATAAAGTGATGTTGAGTATCACAAAGGCAGAAAAGGGTAGATAACACATGGTGCTAGTATCAGATGCAGTACAGGTGGCAGGCAGGGCCAGATTACCATAGGGGCTGATGGAGCAGCAGCTCCAGGCCCATGCCCCAGAATAGGCCCAGAAAAAGGATAACTATGTCTGCATAGATGGACATTTGGACCCCTGTATCTCCAACTCCATAGTGGCAACAGGGTCATGTGAGGTATCTCTGGAAAGGCCAGAGCATGACCTTTCCAATGAAACCAAACATGACCAGGTTTCATTTAACAATAAAAATAAAAGAAATATTTATTTATTTTTTCTTTTTCTTTATAACACAGCAATATTATTCACTTTTCAGTTATAAAGTGAACAATGATGCTGCACTAACGCACCATATCATTTCCCATGGCACCAACAAGAGTTGAGGTGATGGCACAATCCGTTGTTACGAATTGTTACATCAGAAACCTAAACCGCCGCACTGCAGCGAAGAGCACGAGGGGGGGACTTTAGAACACTACATCACTAATCTTTACACCTCACAAGGTCAAGTGAGGTGTCATTGGACAGGACAGGGTCTGGCCTATACATTGATACCAAACATGACAATGTAAAATCTAAAAGAAAAACAAAAACCTACTTTATTTATTTATTTATAGTTCCAAAATTTATAGTGTCCATTTTCAGTGTATAAAATGAGCAATACCACTGCCATTACTCACCTTTTCATTTCCCACGCTGGGAGCAAGGTCAGTGTTTTATACAGGTTTTCTCATTTTTTGGTTAAAATTGTATATTTTCTCAGAAAAATGGGGTAACAGGTTCCAATTTCATTTCTTAACCAGAATTCCCTATAGAATATATTACCACAAAGGTTTGGATGATAAAATGTAAAAAAATAATTTTACACACTCTAAATGATTGAAATCTGAATGGACATTTTCTCGCACACTATCTGCTTGGTTAGATCTACCCATATATGCACTATTAAATAACCTAAATATGTTTTCATTTCACTAAATTCCAAAAAAGCCACCAAAATCTTCAGCTCCAGGCCCATAGAGATCTTAATCCGGCCCTGGTGGCAGGTAACCAGTATCGCTAGTAACATGTGATGCTGGTTACCAGAGATGAAGAACAGGGGGCTGGTACCTGATATTGCTGATAACATTTGGTGCTGGGAATCACAGATGAACTACAGGGACAGGGCTCGAGTCCTGCGGGAACGCGCAGGAACGGCATTCCCACACTTCTCCCACAGCGGGAACGCTGCGGGAACACAGGTTCCCGCTGTGGTCCAAGCCCGAAACTATTTAGCTGGCCGCACATTGCCGGCGGCCCCGTGTTTTCCTCACGGCTGCTCGCCTAAGATCCAACAGACAGCAGCGATCTCGCGAGATCGCACTGGCTGTTGGTTCCCATGCGAGCGGCCGCGCTTCATTCCAGCGGCCGCTTGTAGGAGGAAAACACGTGGCCGCCGGCAATGTGTAGCCAGCTAAATTGTCTCTGGCCTGGCAGAGAGGAGAGGTGAGCTGGGGGCAATATGTCCATATGAGCTGGGGGCAATATGTCAATATGAGCTGGGGGCAATATAACTATATGAGCTGGGGGCATTATATCCATATGAGCGGGGGGCAATATAACCATATGAGCTGGGGGCAATATAACCATATGAGCTGGGGGCAATATATCCATATGAGCTGGGGGCAATATAACCATATGAGCTGGGGCAATATAACCATATGAGCTGGGGCAATATAGCCAAATGAGCTGGGGGCATTATATCCATATGAGCTGGGGGCAATATAACCATGTGAGCTGGGGGCAACATAACCATATGAGCTGGGGGCAATATAACCATATGAGCTGGGCATTTTATCCATATGGGTGGGGGCAATATTCCCATGTGTGAGCTGGGGCCTGGGGGCAATATATCCATATGAGCTGGGGGCAATATAGAAACATAGAAACATAGAAAAATGTCAGCAGATAAGAACCTTTCGGCCCATCTAGTCTGCCCAAATGAGCTGGGGGCAATCCATATGAGCTGGGGCCAATATATCCATATGAGCTGGGGGCAATATAACCATATGAGCTGGGGGCAACATAACCATATGAGCTGGGGCAAATATATCCATGTGAGCTGGGGGCAAATATATCCATGTGAGCTGGGGCAATATACCCATGTGTGCATAAAAAATGGCGTCGCGCCTGTACTCACCAGAGCGGCTGCAACAGCCAGGAGTAACAGCCCAATTCATGTATAAAACATAGCAAGAGAAAAAAATTTCATCTGCGCTCGTTTCTATGTATTTCCATGTACAACAAAACACTATCAGGAGGTATTAGTTTGTTTAAATGGCCATTGAAACTTAAGCTTGCTCGCCCCGTCAAGGCACCTCATTGTAGAGCGAGTCCTAACCAATGTACTAGACATGTGCACAGCACAAAATTTCGTTTTGAACTAATGGATTAGTCCTAAAATGCAATTTATTTAGTTGCTAAAGAAATTCGTTTTCAGTTCTTTAGTATGAAAACTAATTTTTTTCATCTGAAAACCAGTGGATACAATTACTATTGTAGTGGCGCCTATGGAGGTTTTCAGTTTACAACAGCTCTGGTTAAGTTAGCACCAACATTGTAATACTGCCCCATGTCAGGCAAAGCTATTACAGTAACTGACTGCTGCTCATCACAGCACTCAGAGTTTCAGTAAAACTAGTAAATAATATTTTTATATATAAGAGATTAGAAGAATATTATTTCCTTGTTTTACTGAAACTCTGAGCGCTGTTACAGTCAGTTACTGTAACAGCTGAGCCTGATACATTGTACTGAGAGATAATGTAACAAGCAGCCGATCTCAGTGCTCACCAGCCACTGGATTTAAAGGGCTAAAAAAAAAAAAAGGCTCCTCTCTGTATAATGTTTAGAACATCCCCTGCATTAATTAATACCCTCTCTGTATAATATTATAGGAACATCCTCCTGAATTAATTAATGTCTCTCTCTGTATAGAACATTCCTCCTCAATTTATACCTTTCTCTGTATAATGTATATAACATCCTCCTGCATTAATACCCCTATCTGTATAATGTACAGAACATCCTCCTGCATTAATTAATGCCCCTCTCTGTATAGAACTTCCTACTGCATTGGCATGTGGAGGGTGCAGACCTTCGGATGTTGCGCTCTTCATTGCTGGTCTACTTCAACTCATCAATGTAATATCACAAAAAGGACTGAAACTAAAATGTAGTGCATTTTATTTTAGTTTCTTTCGTTTTTTGGACTGAGCAGTTTCGTTTCTCTTGAGTCATATGAAAACTAAATTATCCCAAAATTCGGACTAAATCGTTTTAGTACTAAAACGAATGCACATGTCTACAATGTACCAAAAGCTGCTCTTCTGAGCAACTGCATGCCCCTCCTGCTGCTTTTCAGTCAAGGAGAGGCAAAAAATGGTGGAATTTTTTTCTCTTGTTATGTTTTATACATGAACTGGGCTGTTACTCCTGGCTGTTGCAGCCGCTCTGGTGAGTACAGGCGCGACTCCATGTTTTCTGTATTTATGTATATTGTGCTGTAACACTAGGGATGAGCCGAACACCCCCGAGTTCGGTTCGTATTCGAACCTGAACTTTCCAAATGTTCGAATCCGAACACGAACCCGAACTCAAACTCTATACAAGTCAATGGGGCTGAAAATTCGGTTTTTAGAGTGCCCTCCAAGAGGGCATATATGATAGATATTTGCCATAAAAGGTGTATGGGGGTCCGGGTAGTGCCCTGGGGGACAGGAAGCAAGGACAAAAAGTTTAAAAAAATCATTTTTAAAGGGACAGTGAGTTTTCCATGAAATAAGGGTTAAAAATAAAAACGAAAAATTCCTTCAAATATCTTGCCTAGGAGGTCCCCATAACCTGCCCGTGAAGTGGCAGATTTCTAGGATGTATAGAAACACTTAAAAACAAAAATATACGTTTCAGATGACGGTAAATGCTTTTCCTTTAATCTATCCATAAACAACTGCTTGGGGCGGCAGTCTGTATGAAAAGAGGAGACATTTTCGGACATGTAGAAAAAGTTTAGTGACTTTTTGGCTAAATTATTGTGAAACCTATGCAGGCTTTGGATGAAAGTAACAATAGGTGGTTTAAAATTGGTCCTTTAGCGTCGGCAACAGTGCCGTCACACAGTAACCCCTCTGAGGATATGAATCTGATACAGACGTCAGTGGCAGTGCACCCAAATATTGTGCTTTTGGTGCCAGGCCTGCAAGTACTATCATACAGTAACCCCTCTGTAGTATTGTGGAATAATGCAGGGGTGGACCTTGCGGTCCTATATTAAAAAGATATGCATCTGGTGAAAGCATTAGTGCACCCAGATATTGTGCTTTTGGTGCCAGGCCAGCAAGTGCATTCATACAGTAACCCCTCTGTGGTATTGTGGAAGAATGCAGGGGTGGAACATGTGGTCCTATATTAAAAAGATATGAATCTGGTAATGGGCGTCAGTGCACCCAGATATTGTGCTTTTGGTGCCAGGCCAGCAAGTGCATTCATACAGTAACCCCTCTGTGGTATTGTGGAAGAGTGCAGGGGTGGACCATGCGGTCCTATATTAAAAGATATGAATCTGGTAATGGGCATCAGTGCACCCAGATATTGTGCTTTTGGTGCCAGACTGCCAGGCCAGCAAGTACTATCATACAGTAACCCCTCTGTAGTATTGTGGAAGAATGCAGGGGTGGATCTTGGGGTCCTATATTAAAAAGATATGCATCTGTTAAAGGCGTCAGTGCACCCAGATATTGTGCTTTTGGTGCCAGGCCAGCAAGTGCATTCATACAGTAACCCCTCTGTGGTATTGTGGAAGAGTGCAGGGTTGGACCCTGCGGTTCAAAAAATTTAAATGATATAGATGGGTGGTTGGGTAATGTCAGAACAGTGGAGGCATGTAATGTAAAGTCGCATTCAGCATATGTGGGTAGAGACAACATTAAATGTATGCTTGCTAATGCAAGGAGCCTCAATAACAAGATTGGGGAACTAGAGGTAATAGCACACACTAAGCAATACGACATAATAGGAATAACAGAAACGTGGTGGGACGAAATGCATGACTGGGCTGTAAACTTAAACGGTTATACATTGTTTAGAAAGGATAGGAAACATAAGAAAGGGGGTGGAGTGTGTTTATATGTAAATCAGGATTTAAAGCCTAATATTACACAACTGGAAAGCGATGAGGGAAATGTGGAATCGTTATGGGTAAATATTTTGTTGGGGAATAAACAGGGAACTCAACTATTGGTTGGCATATGCTATAAACCACCTGATATAGATAATGATGAGGAAGAACAACTGTTAGAGCAAATTAGGAAGGCTGCAGATCATGGTAGCACTTTAATTATTGGAGATTTGAATTACCCGGACATTAATTGGGATAGTGGAACTAGTAATTCAGCAAAGGGAATCCGGTTTCTGAACATTTTAAATGATACCTTCATGTCACAACTGGTAGAAACACCAACTAGAGAGGACAACTGTCTGGACCTGGTTATAACAAATAATGTGGATCTTTTCTCAAATATTAATGTAAAGGAACAGTTGGGAAACAGTGACCATAATATGGTGACTTTTGAAATAAACTCAAAAAAACACATTCATAAGGGGCATGCTAAAACATATAATTTTAAAAAGGCCAACTTTATTAAAATAAAGGAAGCTCTCAATGTCATTGACTGGCAGAAACTCTTTCACGTGAAAAACACTGAGGATAAGTGGAATTTCTTTAAACTAACACTAGAAAAGTACACGTCACAATATATTCCACTGGTTAATAAATATAAAAGAAACAGACTGAAACCAATGTGGCTTAGTAGGAAGGTAACTAAGGAAATGAAAAATAAAAAGAAGGCATTTAAAGCTTTTAAAGTTGATAAATCTGAGGCATCCTATAAAGCATATAGGGCAGCCAATAAAGCATGTAAAAATGCGATTAGATGGGCTAAACTAGAAAATGAAAAAGAAATAGCCAAAGAGAGCAAGACCAACCCTAAAGGATTCTTTAGGCACATAAATTCTAAAAAACCCAAGAGTGAAAATGTAGGTTCACTAAAATCTGAGTCAGAGTTATTGTTAACAGAAGATCAGGATAAGGCAGAAATTTTAAAAGATTATTTTTCTTCAGTATTTATCAAAGAGAAACCTATAACAGGAGACATGCAATTCATTAATAAAAACTTTCTAATACAAAGTGACTGGTTGACTCAGGACAAGGTTTTGCAGAAATTAAACAATGTGAATGTGAATAAAGCCCCAGGGCCAGATGGAATTCACCCGCGAGTACTGAGAGAGCTATGTGTTGAAATATGTAAACCTCTGTTCTTTCTTTCAAGATTCTTTTCTTTCAGGAATAGTACCAGAGGATTGGAGAAAAGCTGACGTGGTCCCTATATTTAAGAAAGGTTTAAAATTTGTGCCTGAGAATTATAGACCTGTGAGCTTAACATCTGTGGCTGGGAAAGTATTTGAGGGGTTACCAAGGGATAATATTCAGGAATTTATTGGGAGGTATAATGTAATTGGCAAAAATCAGCATGGTTTCATGAAACACAGATCATGTCAGACTAACCTAATTACGTTCTATGAGGAAGTAAGTAGAAGTATAGATCAGGGGGTCGCAGTGGATGTGATTTACTTAGATTTTGCCAAAGCTTTCGACACAGTTCCACACAAAAGGTTACTATTTAAATTGAGAAAAATTGGTCTAGATGAAAATACTTGTTCTTGGATAGAAAACTGGATAAAGGATAGGGTACAGAGAGTGGTCAAAATGGTACATTTTCAAGATGGACACCAGTGGTAAGCGGTGTCCCTCAGGGTGTCTGTTATAGGACCAATACTATTCAATTTATTTATAACTGACCTTGAGATAGGCATTGAAAGCCATGTATCAGTGTTTGCAGATGACACAAAACTAGGAAAAGTAATACAATGTGAGCAGGATGTTACTTCGCTGCAGGGGGATTTAGATAAATTGGGGGACTGGGCACTTAAATGGCAAATGAGATTTAATCTAGATAAATGCAAAGTTATGCACTTTGGAGTGAAGAACACACAAGTAACTTATACCCTAAATGGTACGGAGTTAGGGAAATCCAAGCAGGAGAAGGATTTGGGAATAATCATAGACTTCAAACTAAGTAACAATGTGCAATGTCAAACAGCAGCCGCCAAGGCCAGCAAAGTATTGGCATGCATTAAAAGGGGAGTTCACTCACAGGATGAAAACATAATTTTGCCTCTGTATAAATCAATGGTCAGGCCGCACCTTGAATATGCCGTGCAATTTTGGGCACCTGTCTTAAAAAAAGATATTATAGCGCTAGAAAAAGTGTAGAGACGGGCAACTAAATTAATAAGGGGAATGGAAGGGTTAAGTTATGAGGAAAGATTAACAAGCTTAAACCTGTTTAGTTTAGAGAAACGGCGCCTTGGAGGGGATCTGATAACCTTATATAAATATATACGGGGCCATTATCAACCATTGTCTGATAACCTATTCATTAACAGGACTATACACAGGACAAGGGGTCATCCATTTAGACTGGAAGAAAGAAAATTTAGCTTAAAGCGTAGGAAGGGTTATTTTACGGTGAGAACAATAAAGCTGTGGAATTCTGTGCCTGTTGAGGTGGTTGGGTCAGAGTCTGTACAGACTTTTAAAAAACGACTGGATGACTTCCTGCAGACACAGAATATTAAGGGTTATAATATTTAATATGTGGGTAAAAGCTTCTTGATCCAAGGAGAAATCTGACTGCCATTCTGGGGTCAAGAAGGAATTTTTTCCCAGTATGTTGCATATTTCAGACTGGGTTTTTTGCCTTCTTTTGCATCAACAGCAGTAGGTTATGTGGGAGAGGCTGAACCCGAAGGACGCATGTCTTTTTTCAGCCTATATAACTATGTAACTATGTAACTATATGTAACTATGATGTGGCACAGGCGTCATTGCAGCCAAATATTGCGCCTTTCATGGCAGCAAGTGCCTTCACACCGTAACCCTTTTGTGGTATTGTGGAAGAGTGCAGGGTTGGATCCTGCGGTTCAAAAAATTAAAATGATATAAATCTGACACAGGCGTCAGTGCAGCCAAATATTGTGCCTTTCATGGCAGCAAGTGCATTCACACCGTAACCCTTTTGTGGTATTGTGGAAGAGTTCAGTGCTGGAGGTTTTGTGAATGCAGAAGACATCCCGATCTATTCCGTTACGTCAGCATCAGGGGATTGATAACTGCTGATCCAGGACTGATTCATTTTTATAAATGTCAGCCGGTCTACAGAGTCGGTGGACAGACGCACTCTTTTGTCTGTGACAAAACCTCCAGCGGCACTGAACGTCCATTCAGAAAGCACGCTGGATGAAGGGCAACCTAGTAGCTGCATAGCATATTGGCTAAGTTCTGGCCAGTGATCCAATCTCAACACCCAGTAAGCCAGTGGATCATCTGCTGGAAAGGTATCCAGGTCTGCCCTTGCCCCTAGGTAGTGCTGCACCATATGGTGAAGACGCTGGCAATGGGTGCCTACATTTGATGTTCCTGGGCGTCGTGGACTAAAAAATTTTAAAAATGCTTTAGTTGAGCGGCCCTGGCCTTCACCACTTTTCCTCTGATCATCCGCAGCCTCAGAAGCACGTGTGTCATCACTTGGTAACCTACCAGTGCCTGGAAAGGTGTTACACAAGTGTCGCTTTAGAGCGTCCTCAAGTTTTTTCATCCTGTGCTCCCTCTGTGCGGGCAGGATGAGCTCTGCAACTTTACCCTTGTATCGTGGATCAAGAAGGGTTGCCAACCAGTTATGATCCCTCTCCTTGATAGCACGAATCCTGGGGTCCTTTAGCAGTCTTTGCATTATAAGTGCAGCATAGGTTGGAGGTGGCATTAGCTTCCGAGTCTTCCTGGTCAATAAGGATGACCCCATCGTGCACTTCCTCCTCCCAGCCACGCACTAGTCCTTGTGTTTCTGGGCACACAAAACCCTCCCTTGAGGAATCCCCACCTTCAATGTCCCCACTACTTAAATATTCCTCCTACTCCTCATCCTCCTCCTGTCTGATCTGAGTAGGACCTGCTGGAATGCTGTCTGCGGAAAGACTGGGGCCTTGAGAGCTAGGGAAGGCCTCCTCTTCCTCCCGCTGCTCTGCCTCTAGAGCCACATCTATAATTCCCCGCAGAGTGTGCTCCAGCAGGAACACTAAAGGAATTGTGTCACTGATGCATGCACTGTCCCTGCTCACCATCCTCGTTGCCTCCTCAAATGGTGACAGTACAGTGCATGCATCCTTGATCATCAGCCACTGCGGGGGGGGGAAAAACAAGTTGACCTGAACCTGTCCTTGTGCCATGCTCACACAGGTACTCGTTGATGGCCCTCTGCTGCTTGTGCAGATGCTGCAGCATTGCTAATGTCGAGTTCCACCTGGTGGGCATGTCACAGATCAGACAGTTTGTGGGAAGGTGGAATTCTCTTTGAATTTCTGCCAGGCGAACGCTTGCTGGGAGTGACCGTCTGAAGTGGCTGCAGACTTTTCTGGCCTGGCTTAGAAGCTCTGGCAGCCCTGGGTACTTGGATAGGAAATGCTGTACCACTAGATTTAGGACGTGTGCTAGGCATGGTACATGTGTCAATTTACCCTTGCTTAGGGCAGAGAGAAGGTTGCTGCCATTATCACAGATGATCATTCCCAGCTGAAGCTGGCGTGGTGTTAACCATCTCTGCACCTGGCCCTGCAGAGCTGACAGAATTTCTGGCCCGGTGTGGCTCCTGTCCCCTAAACAATCCAGCTCAAGCACAGTATGGCTTCTTTTTGCTTGAGCCATTGCGTAGACCCTGTCAGGCGTTGGTTTAACTGCCACTTTGCCAGAGACAGAGAAGGAGGAGGAGGAAGAGGGAGAGGTGGTAGTGGTGGAGCAGACAGACCTCATACAAGGAGCTTTCTGGAGGCATGGTGGATGATCAAGCTCCAGCACAGAGCCCCGTCTTGGATCCCTCCCAGCTGCAATCAGAGTTACCCAGTGTGCCGTGAAGGAAATGTAATGACCCTGTCCATGCTTGCTGTGCACCTTGCTGCTGACTGCCTTTCCCAATGACTCGATAACATTGTCTTCCACGTGCTGGTATAGTGCTGGAATGGCATTGCGTGAAAAGCAATGGTGTTTTGGAACCTGCCACTGTGGTACAGCACATTCAGCAAATTCACGGAAGGGAGCAGAGTCCACCAGCTGGAAAAGCAGCAGCTGCAATGCGAGTAATTTTGCTAAGCTGGCATTTAGACACTGTGCTTGGGGATGGTTGGGACTATATTTTTTTACGCTGCAGCAGCTGCGGCAACGTAATCTGACTGCGTAAATCTTTATCTGATGGGATGCTGTCACATTGTGAGGAAGGACCTGGTACATCCATTACTGTAGCATCATCCCTGTCAGTGGAGGTTGTAGGCAATGACATGGCAGGACATACAGTGGGGATAGAGACAGAGGAGAAGGAGGAGGAGGACCTACGCAAAGTTTTGCACCAATGGGATGTGTGGCAGGAGGTCATATGTCGCCTCAAGCACGTTGTACCCAAGTGTCCGGTGTCTTTCCCACGCTTAAGCCTCATCTGACATAGATTACAAATAGCAACGGTGGGGTCTGCTGCACATTTCTTAAAGAACTCCCAGCAGACAGCAGAGTTCCTGCATGTGTGCTTTGAGACAACAGTGCTCTGCACCGGAGTAGCTTTGACATCTGATGCCTTGGACTGGCTAGTGCTATGGTTGGTCATAGAGGATGTTGTGCCTCGTGTTTGCTGTGCCTCCTCCTCACTTGATTCCTCTGTTCGATCTGGCACCCAGGTGGAGTCAGTGACCTCATCATCAATGTCATCTTCACCCCCTATCTCCTCATCACTGGAGCCAACTTGGCAGTATGCTGCAGCTGCTGGGGCAACATGAGTGCCAGTTATTTGTGTCTCATCAGTGGCACCCCCTTCCTCTAGGTTGATTATACTCCCTTCCTCAAACTCAGAGATTGAATCAGAGCACTGTACTTGCTGCACATCCTCAAGCAGCATGTCACTGTCATTGTAGTCAAACAATTCAGCTGACTCCTCCGTGTGTGATAGCGAGGCTACGGCAGGAGTAGCTTTGGACATGGAGGTTGCATTAGATGCTTTGGCAGCTGAGGTGGACTGTAAAGCACTACAAGCCTGGCTGGCAGAGGACTCGGAGGATGAGGATGGCCTGGTTAGCCAATCCACCAAATCCTCTGTATGTTGCTGCTGCTTAAGAAGACGGCCAGCACCAGTTAGAAAGGACAAGCTTGGCCCTGCAGAGGATGCACCACGTCCACCACGACCAGAGGCACAGCCTCCCGACACAGGGGCTGCTTGCCCTCTTATCTGTGTCTGGGAGCGTCTGCCTGTCCTTTTTGTTCTTTCAGACATGGTGAGTGATATATAGATTAAATATATACAGAACTCTGATTCAACTCTGGTATAAAGATTATTAAAGATTTACAGAACTCTGGTATAATTCAGTGAGACACCCTGATAGCTGGCAGCCAGTGACAAGACACAGATTACAATTCCCTCCTATAAATCAGTGTGACCCCCTGATGGGTGGCAGTGAGAAGACACAGATTACAAATCTCAGAAACCTCCTATAAATCAGTGTGACACCCTGATGGGTGGCAGTGAGAAGACACAGATTACAAATCTCAGAAGCCTCCTATAAATCAGTGTGACCCCCTGATGGGTGGCAGTGAGAACCCACAGATTACAAGTCTCAGAAACCTCCTATAAATCAGTGTGACCCCCGATGGGTGGCAGTGAGAAGCCACAAATTCCAAGTCTCAGAAACCTCCTATAAATCAGTGTGACCCCCTGATGGGTGGCAGTGAGAAGCCACAGATTACAAGTCTCAGAAACCTCCTATAAATCAGTGTGACCCCCTGATGGGTGGCAGTGAGAAGCCACAGATTACAAATCTCAGAAACCTCCTATAAATCAGTGTGACCCCCTGATGGGTGGCAGTGAGAAGACATAGATTACAATTCGCATAAATCTGCTAGAAGTACGTGGGACCCCCTGATGGGTGGCAGTGAGAAGCCACAGATTACAATTCTCAGAAACCTCCTATAAATCAGTGAGACCTCCTGATGGGTGGCAGCCAGTGAGAACACACGGATTATAACAATTCCCAAATATTTTGTAGAAATTAGTGACCCCCAAAATACTTGCTGGCAATGACAAGAGACAGATCACCTCAATTCCCAGATATTTAGTAAAAATTAGTGACCCCCCCCAAAATACTGCGTGGCACTGGCTGTGTGACAAGTCACAGATCACCTCAATTACCAAATGTTTTGTAGAAATTTGTGACCCCCAAAATACTTGCTGGCAGTGACAAGACACAGATCACCTCAATTCCCAAATGTTTTGTATAAATTTGTGACCCCCAAAATACTGCGTGGTACTGGCTGTGTGACAAGACACAGATCACCTCAATTCCCAAATGTTTTGTAGAAATTAGTGACCCCCAAAATACTTGCTGGCAGTGACAAGACACAGAAGATCACCTCAATTCCCAAATGTTTTGTAGAAATTAGTGACCCCCAAAATACTGCGTGGTACTGGCTGTGTGATAAGACACAGATCACCTCAATTCCCAAATGTTTTGTAGAAATTAGTGACCCCCAAAATACTTGCTGGCAGTCACAAGACACAGAAGATCACCTCAATTCCCAAATGTTTTGTAGAAATGAGACCCCCCCAGTAGCGTGGCAGACCGGCAGTAAGAACACACAACAACAATCTCTTATGAAATCTCCTCTCAAATGCGTGCAGAAGCGCTGCGTGGAAACCTTATATAGTGTGCTGCGGGACTTAGCTCTGTGAGCCCATGATTGGGCAGAATTTGCCCAATCAGGATTCTGAACCGTGATTGGCATAGTGTTGAACCTGTCTTGCACCAGACCTGTGGTCAGGTGCAAGGCTGTAGCCAATTACGAGCTTCAGGCCAGTGGTAAAGCTCGTCCATTGTGGTGCATTGTGGTCGAACATGCGGCGAACACCCGGAAATGTTCGGAGTTCGCGAGCAGACCGAACAGGCTAAGTTCGGTCTGAACTCCGAACCGTCCGAACCAAACAGCTCATCCCTATGTAACACCAGTTCGTCATTTTTGCTGCTGTTCCTTTTTCCATGTTTTTGTTTTCAACCCCAAATGGAAAGTGCTTGGTGCGTGTATAAATAAAATCCACCATTTTTTGCCTCTCCTTGACTAAAAAGCAGCAGGAGGGGCATGCAGTTGCTCAGAAGAGCAGCTTTTGGTACATTGGTTAGGACTCGCTCTACAATGAGGTGCCTTGGCGGGGCGAGCGAGCTTAAGTTTCAATTGCCATTAAAACAAACTAAAACCTCCTGATAGTGTTTTGTTGTACATGGAAATACATAGAAACAAGCGCAGATTAATTTTTTTTCTCTTGTTATGCAATATACCCATGTGAGCTGGGGGCAATATTATCCATGTGAGCTGGGGGCAATATATCCATATGAGCTGGGGCAATATACCCATGTGAGCTGGGGGCAATATACCCATATGAGTTGGGAGCAAATATATCCATGTGAGCTGGGGGCAATATAACCGTATGAGCTGGGGGCAATATAGCCATATGAGCTGTGGGCAATATAACCATGTGTGAGCTGGGGCCTGGGGGCAATATATCCATATGAGCTGGGGCAATATATCCATATGAGCAGTGGGCAATACAACCATATGAGCAGGGGGCAATATATCTATATGAGCTGGGGCAATATATCTATAACAAACTGTATAGCGCTCTCACTGAAGTAGCGTTGTTTGGATTATAGAGAGCAACCAGAGACAACCAGAGACAGTGGAAACACAGCTATACTCCCAAGTCAGGGAGTAGACACACAGTCTAGAATCACACTTAAGCTCGATTGGTTTTGTGACCAAAAGGACAACTTAGTGCTGCGCCTGCAACATAATCATAATCGGTCTGGGAATAAAACACAGGACATGAAATCGTAACATGAGAATTATCATGTTCGTTCATATATAAAGATTCACTACGGCATATGAGTTGTGCAGACTCTAGGGCAGTAACCTTAGAGAAAGACTTTATTTTCATAAGTCTTTCGGATTGTACAGATTTATATGCAAAGCTCACAGCATGATAGTCAAACCCACAGTAAGGTGCCTTGTAATTAGGTCTTATGTCAGTACGGGCAGCTATCAGAGGCCAGAAGCGTGAGTTAGATTGTACAAGGAGACGGGCAGGTCTCATACAAGCATATACGAAGCGTAACATCAAATCGTACGAACAAACACAAAGGGGATAAACCAGAGAATTGTCAAGTAGCACTAGCAAGCCAGGTCAAAACACGTAATCAAGGTCCTCAGACAGAAATGGATTGGCAACAAATCAGATAAGTCTCAAATAGCAAACAGGCGATGCGGGAAAATAAACTCCACGTCTGGGCGATGAGGCAACTCCTCGTGCCCTGATTTAAACCCGGCGGCTCCTCGTGACCACGCCAGGCCCTGCCCCTTCAGACACCGATCGGCGATCACAAGGTGCTGGCACTCGACCAGCCAGTGGCACTGAACCATGCCCAGACCCACCAGGGAGTGCAGTAGGGATCGAGGACGTAACAATATCATATGAGCTGGGTGCAACATATCCATGTGAGCTGGGAGCAAATATATCCATGTGAGCTGGGGACAATATACCCATGTGATCTGGGGGCAATACTTCCATATGAGCTGGGGGAAATATAACCATATGAGCTGGGGCAAATATACTCATGTGAGCTGGGGCAAATATATCCATATGAGCTGGGGCAAATTTATCCATGTGAGCTGGGGGCAAATAATATATCCACGTGAACTGGGGCAAATATATCTATATAACCAGTGCTGGGTATATTATTCTGGGGTCCAGTGCTGGGTATATTATTTTGGGGGCTCAGTGCTGTGTATATAATTCTGGGGGTCCAGTGTGTTACGATTAGACTTAAACAGTCTCTTGATCGAATGCCCGCTGCTGCCAAATGGTGGAGAAGCCAATCAATTCAAGTGCGCACTGAAAGAAACAACACAGACTCGCTGGATAGTTGTCTATGTAGTCTTTCTCGGACAAAGCCGGGTGACTTCTCTTTTCTTTATTGAAAGATACATGCTTTTATGCCAGTTGGTGCGGAAGCAGGGGCGTTAACTAATATTTTATTTAACATCAGCAGTAAAATTGCAAACGCATTATGGATTAGATCATAGAAATGAAAGTCAAATATCAGCTGTTTCCAAGTGTCAATTCATTTTGCGTCATTGACAAACGTCAGTCGTTTTTCACTATCATGGGTGTATGGGCGAAGTCCTGTTTCAAATACAGCGTGTTTCAGGACACCGGATGTTCTGTGCCCTGTTCCTGGTACCGAAATAGGAATCCTCATGACTTGTGGTTAGCTATTCTGTTGAAACAGTGGAGTTACGCAAGATCCATTTTGATTCTCTCTGAAAAGACAGTTTTATTAATTCAGCTCTTAAAGACATATTAACTACTTAAATGAGCATTTTTCTAAGCATTTGAATATTATTAAATTAAATATTATTGTCCATAACAAGTGCTGGGTATATTATTTTGGGGGTCTATCGCTGTGAATATTATTCTGGGGGCTCAGTGCTGTGTATATAATTCTGGGGGTCCAGTGCTGGGTATATTATTTTGGGGGCTCAGTGCTGTGTATATTATTCTGGGGGTCCAGTACCTTGTATATTATTCTGGGGGCTCAGTGCTGTGTATATTATTCTGGGTGCTCAGTGCTGTGTATATTATTCTGGGTGCTCAGTGCTGTGCATATTATTCTGAGGGCTCAGTGCTGTGTATATTATTCTGGGGGTCCAGTGCTGTTCATATTATTCTGGGGCTCAGTGCTGTGCATATTATTCTGAGGGCTCAGTGCTGTGCATATTATTCTTGGGGCTCAGTGCTGTGTATATTATTTTGGGGGTCCAGTGCTGGGTATATTATTCTGGGGGTCCAATGCCTGTGTATATAATTGGGGGGGGCCTGGATATATATATATATATATATATATATATGTATGTGATATATATATATATATATTATATATAACGTGTTAGACCAGTTGCCAAAATTACGAGTATACTTGAAGTAGTGATACCTTTCACTGATCAGTATAGTTTCCAGACCTGAAGAAGAGCGTTACACTCTTGAAAGCTTGTCTTTTAAATGTAATGTTAACCCAATAAAAATGGTATTACCACGTACTGCTATAGTCGTGATATATATTTTTTTCTTCAGGTAATAGGGGTTGTGGAATTTGTGTGTGAGTTCCCTCACTTTTTTTCCCAGGACTTGAACCCTGGTAATAGGTATTGCAGGTAATAGGTGATGCCGGGCATCAGAGATGCAGTATGGGGAAAGCGATTGATATTGCTATTAACAGGTGGTGTTGGGTATCAAAAATGCAGTACAGGGGGCAGGTAACAGGTATTGCTAGCAACATATGGTGTTGGGCGACAGAGATGAAGAACATGGGATGGATAACAGGTTAAAGGTGCTGCTGGGCATCCAAAATCCAGTACAGGAGTAGGTGACAGGTATTGCTGGTAACAAGCGATGCTGGGAATCAGATGCAGATATTACAGCACTTAAAAAAATCTTTAATACGTATTAGCTTCACCAAAGCAAGTCCTGGTAATTTAACCTGATCTGTTGAAGAACAGAATCTCATTGGACGCTAAATTGGATAGTAGCAGATTCCAGTAGAAAAATAGACTGCTCTAGAAAATGACGTGAAAACAGAAATCAGGTGCTAAAAAGCAGCCTAAACAATTTGCAGAATTGAGTATATTGTCAGAAAAAGGGACATGACCCTAGGGAGTTACCCTGTGTAGAAAAGAAAACAGAAGCCCAATGAGGCTTGAAAAACTGACAGACAAAATCTTTATTAGTAGACTTAACACTGGTACAATTATATCTAATAAAAACATATAGTGAGGACTGATTGACCTGCCCTTACTGAGTATAAATCCCAATTATGTTATTCCCGGTTATGTTGTAATACAAGGCTCGATATGAGGGGTATAACGAGGATTGAAATTAAAAGGGTACTCCTTATGGGTTGATTAGCTGTGGCTTAATGCAAAATTCGTTAAATGGTTAATTAGTAATTATTACTAGCACACAGCGAAAGCTGAATGAAGGCTTGTTGTATGAGAAATAAGTTGTAACAGACCGTCTGTAAAGGTTTTCTCGTTGCAATCTACGGTCGATATCTATTGAGACGAGATGTTGGACACGATTAAATGTATGTTAGACTTAATCGACAGAGTATAACGGCGCACCTATTAGGCGAGAATTGATACTTTTTAGCGATATAAGGCAGTTGTAAAAGATAATAGATTCAGCCAGAAATAGTGCGTATATCGAGAAAATACAGATACCACGCAAATTGTGGAAATCTTTTCATCAGATACTGTTCTATCTTACAATAGTTTGTAACGATAGTCTTGTTGAGATCTAAGGTCTGTATTTATTAAGGCGAGGTGTTTGGACACAATTGAGTGTATGTTGAAACTTAATCGACAAAATGTAACAGCGCACCCATTTAGCAAGAAATAATACTTTTATCGATATGAGGCAGTCATAAAGGATAATAAATTTAACCAAAAATAGTGTGTATATCAAAGACATACATACACCACGCCAATTGTGGAAATATTTTCATCAAACGCTGTTCTATATCACAGTAGTTAACCCGTCGACTTTACATTAAAGTCCAATATACATTACCCTAGTTCTATCCTTCTAAAGTATATTGGACTTTAATGTAAAGTCGACAGGTTAAATATTGTGATATAGAACAGCGTTTGATGAACATATTTCCATATGTTTTTCATCCCAAAGGTGTTCTATCGAGTTGAGGTCAGGACTCTGTGCAGGCCAGTCAAGTTCACCACACCAGACTCTGTCATCCATGTCTTTATGGACCTTGCTTTGTGCACTGGTGCACAGTCATGTTGGAAGAGGAAGGGGCCAGCTCCAAACTGTTCCCACAAAGTGTCATGCCTGCTGCTGCCCCTGCAGTGCGGCCTTCCCAACAGAGAGGGCGCCAGTCTCTGAATCAGGCCACTTTTGAATGCCGCACCTGGTCAGGGATCTAGGCCTTTAAATATCAGTCACTGACTAGGTTAATGCCGTGTGTGTCTCCAGAGTTTAACCCTGCTGCATCTGACAACCCTGTACCTCAACCAATACAGTCTGGTGAGATTAACCCGTCAGAGGAGAGGGGACTGGTATCAGAGGTTATGACATTGTCTCCTTCTGTCTATAGAAAGCGTTGTTTCTTTACTATTATGATTGAGGTGGGTTCCTCCATTATTCAGGTAGATGCACTTCTTGATTCAGGGGCAGAGGACAATTTTATGGACACCAATTTTGCACTGGAGAAAGGGATTCCCTGTGTGGAAAGAACCTCACCTATAGCTATTCACGCTATAGATGGCAGACCCCTTTACAACCCATATATTTCTAAGGAGACCAGCCCTATTTCCATGTCTGTAGGAGTTCTCCATAAAGAGACTGTGGTATGCCAACTCCTATCATCTCCTTCATGTCCTGTTGTTTTGGGGTATCCTTGGCTACATAAACACAATCCAGTCATAGACTGGAGAAGAAACACTTTTCTGTCATGGAGCAAGTCTTGTTTTGATTCATGCATGATTCCTGTCAAGTCTGTGCACACCATAAATGTACCCACTGCTGCTCCTTTATCTGTATTGGTTCCTATACAGTATGAGGAGGTCAGGGAGGTTTTCAACAAAGGAGGGGGCTGAGACTTTACCTGAGCATAGACCCTATGATTGTGCTATTAATCTTCTTCCTGGCACTTTTCCTCCCAAGGGACGAGTGTATCCTCTGTCTCAACATGAGAACCTCATATTGGAGGAGTACATAAAGGATTCCCTTGCTAAGGGCTTCATAAGGAAATCCACATCTCCTGCTGGTGCTGGCTGGGTTCTTTTTTGTCTCTAAGAAAGAAGGGGACTTAAGACCTTGCATAGACTATAGGGAATTAAATAAAATAACTGTGAAAAATGCCTATCCCATTCCATTGATTGCTGAACTCTTTTGACAGGTTAAAGGGTTCCCAGATCTTTTCTAAGCTTGACTTAAGAAGCGCGTATAATTTAGTGCGCATTAAGGATGGTGATGAATGGAAAACCGCTTTCAATACCAGATCTGGTCACTACGAGTACCTTGTAATGCCCTTTGGGCTATGTAACGCTCCAGCTGTGTTCCAGGATTTTATAAATGATGTTTTGTGTGATTTCATACACGACTGTGTCATTGTGTATTTGGATGATATACTTATTTACTCACCTGATCTCGCTACTCACCACTTGCAGGTTAAAAAGGTTCTTCAGACGTTGTTGAACAATGGCCTTTACTGTAAATTGGAGAAGTGTCTCTTTGACCAACCTAAGTTAGCATTTGTAGGTTATGTCATTTCCAAAGAAGGATTTTCCATGGACCCGGCTAAACTTACTGCTGTTACTGACTGGCAATGTCCTATAGGGCTAAAAGCTATTCAGAGATTCATAGGGTTCGCCAACTACTACCGCAGGTTCATACTCAATTTCTCCACAATACTGGCACCCATTACCAATATGACCAAGAAGGGAGCTAATACCCGTAAAGCCTTTGAGACTCTTAAAGAGGCTTTTTCTACGGCCCCTATACTTGTCCACCCTGATCCAAGGAAGCCTTTCGTCCTAGAGGTTGATGCCTCTGAGACAGGAGTAGGAGCTGTTCTTTCCCAAAGAGAATCCCATGACCAACCACTCAAGCCTTATGGCTTCTTTTCCAAGAAATTATCTAGTGCTGAAAGGAACTATTATATCAGTAACCGAGAACTCCTGGCTATCATTTCTGCTTTGAAGGAGTGGAGACACCTACTTGAAGGAGCTCCTACTCCCACTATGATTCTGACTTACCATAAAAACCTGACCTTTATTGCCGATGCCAAAAGACTGTCATCCCGTCAAGCCCGGTGGTCGATGTTTTTGACTCATTTCAATTACATAATCACCTATAGGCCCGGTAACAGAAATGCTAAGGCAGACGCGCTTTCCAGGCAGTTTGAGGTCACAGAACAGCAAGATAGACCAGTTGAGCCGATTGTTCCTCTGGAGAGAGTAGTGGCAGCTACTCATCTCACCCTTACTTCTACACTCCTTACTCGTATCCAAGCTATGGAAAGTACAGCTCCCCCTGAGACTCCTTCTGACAAGTTGTTTGTTCCTGACGCAGAAAGAAAGGAACTACTCTCATGTTATCATGCCTCCAGGCCAGCCGGTCATCCTGGTATAAAAAGGACATTGTCAGCCCTTACACCGATGTACTGGTGGCCAGACATTGCCAAGGATGTGAGGGAATATGTACAGGCATGTGTGGTATGTGCACAATCCAAAGCCTCTACTCAATGTCCTGCAGGGCTATTGCAACCACTAGCCATGGTCACATATTTCTATGGATTTCATAGTAGATTTGCCACCTTCTGAAGGGCATACAGTGATTTTGACCATTGTTGATCGCTTTACTAAAATGGTTCATCTGGTTCCTCTCAAGAAATTGCCAACATCCAAAGGTCTAGCCAACATATTTGCCAAAGAGGTATTCAGATTACATGGTTTGCCTCATGAAATTGTCTCTGATCGGGGTCCCCAGTTCATTTCTAGATTTTGGAGAAATTTCCGTTCACAGTTAGGTATTAAAGTATCATTTTCTTCTGCTTATCACCCACAGTCCAATGGAGCTGCCGAACGTGCTAATCAGTCTAGTGAGAACTACATTCATAGCTTCTCTTCTCAAGGGCAGGATGATTGGGTGTCTTTACTACCTTGGGCTGAATTTGCTCTGAACAGTAATGTTAATGCCTCGTCTGGTCACTCCCCGTTTTATGTTGCCCATGGTTTCCAGCCTACCTTTTTGCGATCCCCTAGTTCTGACACTGGTCTTCCTGACTTGGACTCCTATGTTCAGTCTCTTCATAAGGTGTGGACTTTGGTACGTTCCAATCTCTGTCACGCTGCAGTCCAACAGAAGACCTATGCAGATAGGCATAGGCGGATGGGTCCTTCCTATATTCCAGGCCAGAGAGTCTGGTTGTCTACCCATAACATTAAGTTACATGTGCCATCGATGAAATTTGCTCCGCGGTATATTGGTCCATTCAAGGTCCTAAGACGTATCAACGAAGTCAGTTATGCGCTGGACCTACCTCGTACCCTCCGTATACCGAATACCTTTCACACCTCCTTGTTGAAGCCCCTTCTGTGCAATCGGTTCACCGCTGTCATTCCCCGACCTCGTCCTGTACTGGTCCAGGGACAACAAGAATTTTAGGTCCAGTCCATTGTTGACCGTGGTGGTCTTCAATATTTGGTGCACTGGAGAGGGTATGGCCCGGAGGAACGCTCATGGGTTCCAACTTCTGATCTCCATGCCCCCCGTCTGGTCTGTGCTTTTCACCGTTCTCATCCCACTGCTCTGGGATCTCGGCGCCCGGAGATGCCTGCTGCTGCCCCTGCAGTGCGGCCTACCCAACAGAGAGGGCGCCAGTCTCTGAATCAGGCCACTTTTGAATGCCGCACCTGGTCAGGGATCTAGGCCTTTAAATATCAGTCACTGACTGTGCTCTGAGCCCTGACATGGTTATTTCTAGCCCTCAGCGCGTGTTTATAGCTTATGCATTGGTTTTATGGTTTGACTTCTGGCTTGTATATTGACTTTTCTGTAATTATCCCTTGGCATATGTTTATCTCGTGTACCGACCTCTGGCTTGTTATTACTACGTTATCTCTCCTGTCCCTGATCTGTACTTCTATGTATTTTAGATTAGTACCTGGCCATTCTAAGGACCAGCTTCTCAGTTTAGGGTTCTGTCTTGCCTTTCTGGGTTTTGTCTGCGTGCTGGGTGACTCTATATCCTTACACAAAGTTGGGAGCATGGAATTGTCCAAAATGTCTTGGTATGCTGAAGCATTCAGAGTTCCTTTCACTGGAACTAAGGGGCCAAGCTCAGCTCCTGAAAAACAACCCCACACCATAATCCCCCTCCACCAAACTTTATACTTGGCACAATGCAGTCAGACAAGTACCGTTCTCCTGGCAACCGCCAAACCAGATTCGTCACTTCAGAGAACGCGTCTCCACTGCTCTAGAGTCCAGTGGTGGCGTGCCTTACACCATTGCATTCGACGCTTTGCAAATGCACTTGGTGATGTATGGCTTGGATGCAGCTGCTCGGCCATGGAAACACCTTTCTTGAAGCTCTCTGCGCACTGTTCTTGAGCTAATCTGAAGTTTGGAGGTTTGTAGCGATTGACTCTGCAGAAAGTTGGCGACCTCTTCGCACTATGCACCTCAGCATCCGCTGACCCCGCTCCATCAGTTTACGTGGCCAACCACTTCATGGCTGAGTTGCTGTCATTCCCAAACACTTCCACGTTCTTATAATACAGCTGACAGTTGACTGTGGAATATTTAGGAGCGAGGAAATTTCACGACTGGATTTGTTGCACAGGTGGCATCCTATCACAGTTTCACGCTGGAATTCACTGAGCTCCTGAGAGCGACCCATTCTTTCACAAATGTTTGTAAAAACAGTCTGCATGCCTAGGTTCTTGATTTTATATACCTGTGGCCATGGAAGTGATTGGAACCCCTGATTCTTATTATTTGGATGGGTGAGCGAATACTTTTGGCAATATATATATATATATATATATACAAAATACACGAGAGGGGCAGCACTCAACCTTAACTACGCTTTCAGTGCGGGTGCATCTCGAGACAACATATTATATAACACAACGAGAGGAGAGCACAACAGACAATACATTGTGGTTTCTTTTGTATTGTCTGGTGTGCTCTCCTCTCGTTGTGTTATATATATATATATACAGGGCTTTAAAAATGCATTTGTCTGCTCACCGGCAACAAGTGATATATTCTGTTTGACAAGTGGCCGGCAGTCTCCCCACAGGTTTCAGCGTATGGAGGTGCCGAGATGACCGCAGAGTTTTGATGCTGTGGGTGGCCGACTCCCATTCGGGGCGGGCACGTTATGGCACACGCGGATGATGCCAGGGATCCCAAGAGACCTCCGGAGTAATGTGGTTCATTCTCAGTGCCCGGCCATTTGTTTCGTCAGGAAGTGGACTGCAAGACCCGGCAGCGCTTGCGGCGGTTGGGAAGAATCTCTTCTTCACACCACCGCCATCGCCTCCATTCTGGGTTTGGAGCCACAAGAAGACAGGTGGCTGGCAGTTTAGCTCAGCGCTCCGAATTCAATCATTGAGATTTATAGACTATAAATTATATATACTATAAATAAATTATAGTTAATTGTTACTACTAGTGTGATTGTGTGTATTATTACTACTATTGCGATTGTGTTTTTGATCTTTGATCTCGTATATTGACCCGGCTTGCTCCTCAACCTTGTCTCTCTCTGGAATCCCTTGACCTGGCTTGCTCCTTGACCTTGTCTTTCTCTGGAATCCCTTGACCTGGCTTGCCCCTCAACTTTGTCTCGTCCTGTGACCTGGCTCATTCTCCGCTGACTCTGTTTTTCCTTTTCTTTTTTACCTTTTTCTTTTAGTTTCTGTCCCCCGGCCATCTCAAGGACTGGTTATAAGGCTTTCTCTTTTTCTTTTCTGTTCTCCCATACATGTAGGTCCCTATTACCTTGCCACTCATTTAGTGGATGTGCCCGTGCCCGTGCCCCTAAAGGAATTTTGTCTTCATTTTATTTTTTGCACTATCACCTATTTGCTAGTCCTTTTACCTTTTCACCATTGCCAAAATCCTACCCTGGTGAATCCTGGCAATTGATTGTGAGGGGTGCAGAAATGACGCCAAAAAAATCAGTTTCACTTTTTCAAAAACAATGAAAACTGTACAATACAAGGTGGCCTGCAATTATCTAGCCCATGTGTTTCTAGTGCTGGGTCTGCAGTTGAAAGTCAAAAGAGTGGAAAAATAAATGTTTTGCTAAAGTGGAAGGAGGAGTTTAAGTGGCTAGAGTATAATGCGGAGACTGGTGTGGCAAGATGTTCAGTATGTCCACAGTTCAAAAGATTGTGCGATTTATCATTACGTGTGGTTAGTGGGTTCATGCAACCATTTTGCCACGCGACCAGGGCCAGATTAATATAGGGGCTATTTGGAGCAGCAGCTCTAGGCCCATGCCCCATAATAGGCCTATAGAAAGGATAACTATCAGGGTTATTCAAAGAGATCCGAGTGGCTGGAGAAAGGTTACCGAACGCTGAAAATCAGTGTTCGGTTACCTTTCTTGGCCATTCGGCTATCCAGAGAGCAGGCAATTCGCCAAATCCTGGCGACTTGCCTGCACATACGGTGCCTGTTCAAGGACAGTGAAATCCCCATGAAAAAGCACTGCTTCGGCTATTCAGAGAACACAAACCAGCAGTGAAAGGTTCCCGAAATGCCCTGCCATAAGGTGGTTTAATTCGGCAGGTTTATTCAGGTGAATCCCCATAGGCTTCAATGTTAAAAATATTTCTGTTTTAATTCAATATCTAATAAACCATTCATTATAATATTCTGCAGTAAAAAGTCTCTTTATTTATAGATTTTTTAGGATATTTTAAGCATTTTTCTGGATTTCTTTTTTTTTTTTAACCACTTCGATGCTGAGGACGCGCTCAGCACGTCCTCAGCATTCCCGCTGGTATGCGGAGGACGCGCTGAGCGCGTCCTCCCATTGGGGTCAGCGTTCGGCCGGGTTCCGGCCGATCGCTGGCCCCTCCGGTGCGGGCTGACATCCTGGATGTCAGCCCGGCATCCGGAACAGCAGCCGCCGGAATTTGGTGTCATCGCGGCAGCGCGATGACACCAAATTCAGGCGCCCCCCCGCATGTGCGGAGGAGGCGCCTGAAAGGGAGGGGGGGGAGGTCCTTCGGACCTCTCCCCTCCCGATCGGCGGCTCTGCGGGGTTAACCCAGGCATCATTTGGAAGGGCACAGCCTGCCCTTCCAAATGATGCCTGGCATTAACCCCTGGGGAGCTGGATCGCGAATCGGCGCTGAAAAGCGCCGGTTCGCGATCCTTTTCCCGGAGCTGGCCGACATCTTGGATGTCGGCCAAGCCTCCGGGAACTCCCCCTGAGGACTGGCGTCATCGTGCGTAGCACGATGACGCCAGTCCTAGAGTTAACCCTTAACTGCCACCAACGGTGGAGATAGGAGTTCATTGGAACTCCCTATCTCCCGATCCGTGGCAGTTAGGGGTTAAATTTTGGTATGGTTGGATCGGCCAGAGCATGGCCGTTCCAACGATACCAAACATGAAAGTGAAAAAAGTTGTAAAAAAAAAATAAACACTTTTTTTTCATTTTTTTTGGTTTGTTAGTGTAGCAATATTGTTCCCATTTCAATTATAATGTGAACAATGATGCTGCACTAACGATTTTTGTATGCGGTGCGTTTGTTAAAAATAGTGTAATTTTCCCCAAAAAAAAATGTAACGAGACCCCATCTCTAATTTTTTTAACAAGCGCACCCCATACAAAATATAACCGCAATTGCTCGCATGTTAAAATGTGAAAAAAAACACTTTACACATTGTAAATTATTGAAAATACATATTTTATTGCATTTTTTGTTATAATATACAGACATGACATAACGTATACATATAATAATGACATATTATGAATCTGCCGAGTCTGACGGAAAGAACGATATATAATATGTCTGGGTCATATACTAAAATAAGCCTTCAAAACACGTTTAAACATGATGCGCAAAACAGGTAAAAATGACCTCAGCACAGGGGCGGGAAAAGCCTCAGCAGCGAAAGGGTTAAAAAGATTCAGATTTTTTTTTTTTTTTTTTTTAGGTTTACTTATTTTTTCTGTAACAGCCCTTTTTATTATCATTCCCTGGACCTCATATGTAAATTTCAGACATTTTCACTCAGTAGTTTCTTTGCCAACAGCCTTTCACTTTTCAAACATTCAAGCAAACTGTTTTTCTAATTTATTCACTCCATTCGTCTGTGGTGTCGGCTTTTTCCGGCAGCTGTGCTGCATGTGATCAGCTCCTGCTCGGGTTTTTCCGGCGTTTTCGGCAGATGTTTTTGCGTGTTTTGGCGTGCATTCGCCGGGTTTTTGCATTGAGTTTTCATCAGGTTTGCGGTGGCTTTTCCCCGCACTTCAACGGCCTTTTTGTTGCTTGCTGAATACACCGCAGGGTCGCAGAAATGGGATCGCCAAAACGAACCGAATTGAACAGAACGAAAAGTCACCGAACGTGCGGTGACTTTTCGATTCTCTTTGAATAACCCTGTATGTCTGCATTGATGAGCATTTGGACCCCTATATCTCTGCCTCCATAGCAGCTACAGAGTCATGTTTAGTATCACTGGAAAGGCCAGAGTACAACCTTTCCAATGATACCTAACATGACTGAGTTTTATGTAAGTTTTATTTTTCTTTTCTGTTTGCATTCTTACAGCAATATTTTTCACTTTTCAATTATAAAGTGAACAATGATGTTGCACTAACTCACCATCTCATTTCTCATGTCATCAACAACTTTATTAAAATAAAGGAAGCTCTCAATGTCATTGACTGGCAGAAACTCTTTCACGGGAAAAACACTGAGGATAAGTGGAATATCTTTAAACTAACACTAGAAAAGTACACGTCACAATATATTCCACTGGTTAATAAATATAAAAGAAACAGACTGAAACCAATGTGGCTTAGTAGGAAGGTAACTAAGGAAATGAAAAATAAAAAGAAGGCATTTAAAGCTTTTAAATCTGATAAATCTGAGGCATCCTATAAAGCATATAGGGCAGCCAAATAAAGCATGTAAAAATGCGATTAGATGGGCTAAACTAGAAAATGAAAAAGAAATAGCCAAAGAGAGCAAGACCAACCCTAAAAGATTCTTTAGGTACATAAATTCTAAAAAACCAAAGAGTGAAAATGTAGGTTCACTAAATCTGAGTCAGGGTTATTGTTAACTGAAGATCAGGATAAAGCAGAATTTTAAATGATTATTTTTCTTCAGTATTTATCAAAGAGAAACCTATAACAGGAGACATGAAAGTCATTAATAAAAACTTACTAATACAAAGTGACTGGTTGACTCAGGACAAGGTTTTACACAAATTAAAAATGTGAATGTTAATAAAGCCCCAGGGCCAGATGGAATTCACCCGCGAGTACTAAGAGAGCTATGTGTTGAAATATGTAAACCTCTGTTCTTAATCTTTCAAGATTCTTTTCTTTCAGGAATAGTACCAGAGGATTGGAGAAAAGCTGACGTGGTCCCTATATTTAAGAAAGGTTTAAAATTTGTGCCTGGGAATTATAGACCTGTGAGCTTAACATCTGTGGCTGGGAAAGTATTTGAGGGGTTACTAAGGGATAATATTCAGGAATTTATTGGGAGGTATAATGTAATTGGCAAAAATCAGCATGGTTTCATGAAACACAGATCATGTCAGACTAACCTAATTACGTTCTATGAGGAAGTAAGTAGAAGTATAGATCAGGGGGTCGCAGTGGATGTGATTTACTTAGATTTTGCCAAAGCTTTCGACACAGTTCCACACAAAAGGTTACTACTTAAATTAAGAAAAAAGGTCTAGATGAAAATACTTGTTCTTGGATAGAAAACTGGCTAAAAGATAGGGTACAGAGAGTGGTCATAAATGGTACATTTTCAAGATGGACACCAGTGGTAAGTGGTGTCCCTCAGGGGTCTGTTATAGGACCAATACTATTCAATTTATTTATAAATGACCTTGAGATAGGCATTGAAAGTCATGTATCAGTATTTGCAGATGACACAAAGCTAGGAAAAGTAATACAATGTGAGCAGGATGTTACTTCGCTGCAGAGGGATTTAGATAAATTGGGGGACTGGGCACTTAAATGGCAGATGAAATTTAATCTAGATAAATGTAAAGTTATGCACTTTGGAGTGAAGAACACACAAGCAATTTATACCCTAAATGGTACGGAGTTAGGGAAATCCAAGCAGGAGAAGGATTTGGGAATAATCATAGACTTCAAACTAAGTAACAATGTGCAATGTCAAACAGCAGCCGCCAAGGCCAGCAAAGTACTGGCATGCATTAAAAGGGGAGTTCACTCACGGGATGAAAACATAATTTTGCCTCTGTATAAATCAATGGTCAGGCCGCACCTTGAATATGCCGTGCAATTTTGGGCACCTGTCTTAAAAAAAGATATTATATCGTTAGAAAAAGTGCAGAGACGGGCAACTAAATTAATAAGGGGGATGGAAGGGTTAAGCTATGAGGAAAGACTAACAAGCTTAAACCTGTTTAGTTTAGAGAAAAGGCGCCTTAGAGGGGATCTGATAACCTTATATAAATATATACGGGGCCATTATCAACCATTGTCTGATAACCTATTCATTAACAGGACTATACATAGGACAAGGGGTCATCCATTTAGACTGGAAGAAAGAAAATTTAGCTTAAAGCATAGGAGGGTTATTTTACGGTGAGAACAATAAAGCTGTGGAATTCTCTGCCTGTTGAGGTGGTTGGGTCAGAGTCTGTACAGACTTTTAAAAAACGACTGGATGACTTCCTGCAGACACAGAATATTAGGGTTATAATATTTAATATGTGGGTAAAAGCTTCTTGATCCAAGGAGAAATCTGACTGCCATTCTGGGGTCAAGAAGGAATTTTTTCCCAGTATGTTGCATATTGGCGAGCGCTTCAGACTGGGTTTTTTGCCTTCTTTTGGATCAACAGCAGTAGGTTATGTGGGAGAGGCTGAACCCGATGGACGCATGTCTTTTTTCAGCCTATATAACTATGTAACTATGTAACTATGTAACAAGTGTGAAGGTGATGGCACAATCCATTATTACGAATTGTTCCATCAAAGACCTAAACCGCTGCACTGCAGCAAGGAGCACTGGGGGGACTTTGAAACCCTGCGTCTCTAATCTGTACACCGCACAAGGCCAAGCGAGGCATCATTGGACAGGTCAGAGTCTGGCAATGATTCCAAACATGACTATGTAAAATATAAAAGAAAAAAAAACAACCAAAAAAGCTTTTTTTATTTAATTCTTTTTTGTTCCAAAGCGATGACATTGTCCATTTGCCACGTATACAATTAGCAATACCACTGCCATTACTCACCTTCTCATTTCCCACGCTGGGAGCAAGTTCAGTGGTTTATACATACAGGGTTATTCAAAGAGATCCGAATTGCCATTCGGCTATCCAGAGAGCAGGCAATTCGCCAAATCCTGGCGAATTGCCTGAACATACGGTGCCTATTCGAGGGCAGTGAAATCCCCATAAAAAAGCACTGCTTCGGCTATTCAGAGAACACAAACCAGCAGTGAAAGGTTCCCGAAATGCCCTGGTGGTTTAATTCAGCAAATTTATTCAGGAGAATCCCATAGGCGTCAATGTTAAAAATATTCCCGTTTTAATTCAATATCTAATAAACCGTTCATTATAAAATTATGCAGTAAAGAGTCTCTTTATATATAGATGTTTTAGGATATTTTAAGCATTTTTCTGATTTTTTTTTTAATAGTCCGACTTTTTTTATGTTTGCTTATTTTTTCTGTAGCAGCCCTCTTTATTATCATTCCCTGGACCCCATATGCAAATTTCAGACATTTTCGCTCAGTAGTTTCTTTGCAAACAGTGTTTCACTTTTCAAACATTCATGCAAACTGTTTTTCTAATTTATTCACTTCACTCTGTCTGCGGTCTCGGCTTTCTCTGCTTTTTCCGGCGGCTTCGCTGCGGGTGATCGGCTCTAGACATGTGCACAGCACAAAATTTTGTTTTGAACTATTGGATTAGTCCTAAAATGCAATTTATTTAGCTGCTAAAGAAATTTGTTCAGTTCTTTAGTATGAAAACTAATTTCATTCATCCGAAAACCAGCGGATACAATTACTATTGTAGTGGCTCCTCAGAGGGCTGAGATCGCTGCTTGTTACAGTATCACTCACTCTCAGCACAATGTGCCAGGCAAAGCTGTTAGAGTAACTGACTGCTGCTCATCACAGTGCTCAGAGTTTCAGTAAAACTAGTAAATAATATTTTTATATATAAGAGGTTAGAACAATATTATTTCCTTATTTTACTGAAACTCTGAGCGCTGTTACAGTCAGTTACTGTAACAGCTGAGCCTGATACATTGTACTGAGAGATAAAATACCAAGCAGCCGATCTCAGCGCTCACAGCCACTGGATTTAAAGGGCTAAAAAAAAAAAGGCTCCTCTCTGTATAATGTATAGAACATCCTCCTGCATTAATTAATACCCCTCTCTGTATAATGTATACAACATCCACTTGCATTAATTAATTAATGCCCCTCTCTGTATAGAACATCCTACTGCATTGGCATGTGGAGGGTGCAGAACTTCAGAATGCAATGCTTATCCAGCACAGGAGAGGGAACTTTTACTTAATCTTTGTATCTATTTGAGGGAGACACTGTCACGATCAGCCACAATGGCGGTACCTGGCATGTGCCAAGTAGGGCCCAGGTATGAGGAAAAGCCGCTATACGCAGAGATGCGTGACACAACGATCAGGAAAAGTAAATAAACCACAGTAGACACTGGGGACCTCTGCACGGCTAAATACCAAAGGAGCCCTATACTGATAGATCGGTCCTTAGAGTGGCCGAATCTGCACTAATAGAAAAAGGTTACCTTGTAGCCGTGCAGAGTCCTGGGAAAACACAGCCACCTGAAGGAGAATATACTCAACAACTTGCAGGGCAGAACTTCAATATACTAAAGCAATGGTCTACAGGGACACACAACATATAATACGATAAGCACAGCACAGCTAGGGATATCCAGAAGAGTGGTCAATAAATAAGCCAGGGCTCAATACCTTGAGCCAAAGCGGGGATATAGCACCAGAGAAAATCCGTCAGCCAGGCCAGAGGGTCAATACCAGGAAGTCAATCAGAACATAAAACTCAGACAAGGGGGAAACACTGAGATAGAACTAGGATGGAAAACAGGGAGCTCTCAGGAACAAATCTGTGGCTGAAGTGAACCAGGATGCAAGAGCATGGTGATATGGGCCCATGGTTTTATATAGGGGAGTAATCAGCCCATAATCACCAGCAGAAGCTCAACGAGCCATGAACTTAACCCCTGAGCTGCATGTCAGGGAAAGCAGCACAGGGAAACACATGGAAACACAGACATAAGGAATACAGAGGGCAGGGAGACAGGGTTGGAACGTGGGAACGTGACAGACACAGGAATATAAAAGCAGGGGAGAGGGAAAATATTAACGTAAATCGGTCTGAAAGCTCAGAGAAGAGATGACTGGTGCAAATTGATTTTTATAATAAAATAAAGCACTTTAAATCTAGGGAAAACATTCAAATAAATCACACTGAAGGCTCATAATGACAGACTAACTGTGAGAGCTGGATACTAAATGTATCAGACGTAAAAACACCTTTATAACAAGCAGCACTGGGAGAGGAGAGGGACTTTATATAAAACGTGTATTATAGATGAGGAAAGGGGGATAGTGCTCCTGGATAATATAAAATGTATCCGACCTAATCCCCTATTATGCAGAGCGGGAGGGGAGATAACACACGTTTTATAAAGTCCTTCTCTTCTCCCAGCACTGCTTGTTATAAAGGGGTTTTTACTATCCAGCCCTCATCTGTCATTAGCTTTCAGTGTGATTTATTTGAATGTTTTCCTTCTCCAGCTGCTTTTATCATCTTTTCTGCCTCATAGACATGCAAGGGTTAAGTAAAGGTTTCCTCTCCTGTGCTGACTGTCTGTGCTGTGAGTGAGTATTATGGAGCTCTTTCGCTGTCAGATATTTGGGTAGGGGTCGGGAAGGATTACGCATACAAACCTTTTCTGTAGCTTTGCGATGTTGCGCTTCATTACTGGTCTCCTTCACTCATCAATGTAATATCACAAAAAGGACTGAAACTAAAATTTAGTGCATTTTATTTTAGTTTCTTTTGTTTTTTATACTGAGCAGTTTCGTATCTCTTGAGTCATACTAAAACTAAATTATCCCAAAATTCTGACTAAATCGTTTTAGTACTAAAACGAATGCACATGTGTAATCGGCTCCTGCTTGGGTTTTTCCGTGGTTTTCGGCGGGTTAATCCAGATGTTTTTGAGGGTTTTCGGCGTGCATTCGCCGGGTTTTGCGGTTCGTTTTCGTCAGGTTTGCGGTAGCTTTTCCCTGCAATTCGGGGGCCCTGTGGTGCTTGCTGAATACACCGCAGGGTCACCGAAATGGGATCGGCAAAAGGAACCGAATTGAAGAGAACGAAAAGTCACCGAACGTGCGGTGACTTTTCGAATCTCTTTGAATAACCCTGATAGTCATATTATTCATAAAACACCATCCTCCAAAACACAAGGGAAAACATTCATTTTTTTCAGTTTTGGTTTGAATTGTGTATGTTCTCAGAAAAATGTAGTAACAGGATCCCATTTCAATTTGTTTTTAACAAGAATGCCCTATAGAATATATAACCACAAAGGATTGGATGATGTAATGTGAAATAATAATTTTACACGTTAGGTACATAAATGCCAGCGGCGTCAAAGAATCATATTTAGCTATTGCTCACTTAGCAAATAGCACTCCTTCAAGCTAACTAGACAGCATAGACAAAGAACTCCAAAAGGTGAACTTGGATTGGAGCCATGGAAAATGTTTAGTTGGCCTGGCAACTGATGGAGCACCTTCCATGATAGGGGATGTTAATGGTTTGGCAACTAAAATCACCGATTGTGCAAACCATGTCAAAACCATTCATCGTGTTGCACGCAAACTTCAGTTAAGTGTGCTGAAGTCACTTAAAGGAGTATCCTATATTGATGAAATTGATCATTGCCTAATTTCTGTTTACAAATTCAACAATAGGTCAAGTAAAAAGCAAAAGCAGTTGTCAGAAACAGAGGAAGTTCTGTCAACAAAACTGAAATTGCAGAAACTGCATGCAGTACGATGGCTAGCCAGTAAAGTGGGGACAATCAAAGCTGTCAAAGACTGGAGATCTCTTGTGATACACCTTGAAAATGTGAGCTGCGGGAAGGAGAGCGACAGCCACAAAGCTAAAGACATTCTGAAACCCTTAAAAAGTACAGATTCTTAAGAACATTGCATTTTGTCCATGATTTTTGGCTGTGATCTGGGGTCTGATATATTGGGGGGTCTGATATCTTGGGGGTCTGATCTGAGGTCTGATATATTGGGGGGTCTGATCTGTGGGTCTGATATATTGGGGGGTCTGATCTGAGGTCTGATATATTTGGGGTCTGATATATGGGGGCTCTGATCTGGGGGTCTGATATAACACATTAGCTTTACGGCCAGATCACGTCCAAATCGATATCAACTCAATTAACCTAGTGCTAACGCTCACGTATGTGAGCTCTAACATTAAGGAGGTGATAGGGCTCTAGGTATTTTATTCTTACTTAGGAGCTGGAGTCCTGCGCCACCTCCCCACCCTCCCTGCCTCCCAATCTCTGGTCAGGAGCTACCATCTCTGCATTTGGTCTGGTCCAAACTTCCGCCACACTCAGGTCAGGTCCCTTGCCCAGACTCACTCTGTCCCACCTCTGGATCCTCCTTCCGTTCAGTTTATCATGAAATTATTTTAAAGCGACACTCTACGCACCCTGACCACTCTAGCTTACTAAAGTGGTCAGGCTGCATGGAGTGCCCCCCTTCTCACCTCGCTGTTGTGCTATCATCATGTCTATCAGAGTGCTCGTAGTAGCATTCGTTTGGAGAGAAAGCAGACATAGGTTGGAGCTGAACATACAGCATCAATCCATCACTCCAGACGCTCACGTACCTCGTGTGTGAAAAGTTCAGAAGATACGCAGTTTGCATGAGTACTTACAAAAGTTACATTCACTACAAAAATTGGTTATGAAAAAGTGGGGGAGACAGGGTGATTTTTACATTATGTTCCTTTTAAGTAAACATTTTTTTTTTATTCGATGAATCGAGTAATCGAAAAAATAATTATTGGCCAACTAATCAATTATAAAAATAGTCGTTAGTTACAGCCCAATTTCATCATAAAAATTAAAAATTGTGCCTGGGATTTATAGACCTGTGAGCTTAACATCTCTGGCTGAGAAAGTATTTGAGAGGTTACTAAGGGATAATATTCAGGAATTTATTGGGAGGTATACTGTAATTGGCAAAAATCAGCATGGTTTTATGAAGCACAGATCATGTCAGACTAACCTAATTACATTCTATTAGGAAGTAAGTAGAAGTATAGATCAGGGGGTCGCAGTGGATGTGATTTACTTGGATTTTGCCAAAGCTTTCGATACAGTTTCACACAAAAGGTTACTATTTAAATTAGGAAAAATTGGTCTAGATGAAAATACTTGTTCTTGGATATGTAACTGGCTAAAAGATAGGGTACAGAGAGTGGTCATAAATGGTACATTTTCAAGATGGACATCAGTTGTAAGTGGTGTCCCTCAGGGGTCTCTTATAGGACCAATTCTATTCAATTTATTTATAAATGACCTTGAAATATGCATTGAAAGTAATGTATCAGTGTTTGCAGATGACACAAAACTAGGAAAAGTAATACAATGTGAGCAGGATGTTACTTCACTGCAGAGGGATTTAGATAGATTGGGGGACTGGGCACTTAAATGGCAGATGAAATTTAATGTAGATAAATGCAAAGTTATACACTTTGGAGTGAAGAACACACAAGCAACTTATACCCTAAATGGTACGGAGTTAGGGAAATCCAGGAGAAGGATTTGGGAATAATCATAGACTTTAAACTAAGTAACAATGTGCAATGTCAAACAGCAGCCGCCAAGGCCAGCAAGGTATTGGCATGCATTAAAAGGGGAGTTCACTCTCAGGATGAAAACATAATTTTGCCACTGTATAAATCAATGGTAAGACCGCACCTTGAATATGCTGTGCAATTTTGGGCACCTGTCTTAAAAAAGGATATTATAGTGTTAGAAAAAGTGCAGAGACAGGCGACTAAATTAATAAGGGGAATGGACAGTTTAAGTTATGAGGAAAGACTAACAAGCTTAAACCTGTTTAGTTTAGAGAAACGGCGCCTTAGAGGGGAGCTGATAACTTTATATAAATATATACGGAGCCATTATAAATCATTGTCTGGAAACCTATTCATTAACAGAACTATACACAGGACACGAGGTCACCCATTTAGACTGGACAAAAGGAAATTCAGCCTAAAGCATAGGAAGGGTTATTTTACGGTGAGAACAATAAAGCTGTGGAATTCTCTGCCTTTTGGGGTGGTTGGGTCAGAGACTGTACAGACTTTTAAAAAACGACTGGATGACTTCCTGCAGACACAGAATGGTAAGGGTTACAATATTTAATATGTGGGTAAGCTTCTTGATCAAAGGAGAAATCTGACGCCATCCTGGGGTCAAGGAGGATTTTTTTCCCAGTACGTTGCATATTGGCGAGCATTTCAGACTGGGTTTTTTGCCTTCTTTTGGATCAACAGCAGTAGGTGATGTGTGAGAGGCTGAACCCGATGGACGCATGTCTTTTTTCAGCCTATGTAACTATGTAACTATTTCCTGGCTCATGTACCCCAAGTTTAAAGTGACGCATGTTACATTCCTAAAATTACCTAAAACCCATTTTCTTCTTCTCCCAATCTGTCTAGATTAAATGGCCTTTTGTCTGGTTTGTGAGGGCCATTATCTGTAAAAAATTATTGAACAAATGGATTTCATTGCCGCGTTGCCACTTTCTTTGAGGGCCCAGGTCTTCCTTTATTAATTACTTTTTAAGGATCAATGGCTCCTATCAATGGTCAGATCTCTGGACAGTTGTGTGGGCCAAACCAGAAAAATGTTCCCATTAATCTTACTTTCAAAATCGGCTATTTAAGGGGTTATTCAGAGAGAGACGATCTGGTCCCGAAATGGCACAGAACAGGGAATTTCCCCATACCATTTCGGGGTAGGGATGCCACCTTTTCTTCAAGCCAAACCCGAACACTCTAGTCTAGTGTTTGGCTTGGGCGGCCATTTTTTTTTGTAGCGTATACATTATGTGTATATTTACATTATGTGTATATAATATGGCACGTGGTATGCATGGCAGGCTGGTAGTGTGGCAGGCTGGTATTATGCATGGCAGACTGGTAATATGGCTGGCACACTGGTATTATGCATGGCACACTGGCATTATGCATGGCACACTGGCATGGCACACTGGTTTTATGCATGGCAGACTGGTAAAGCAGACACTGGTTTTATGCAAGGCAGACTGGTATGGCTGGCACACACTAGTATGGCACACACTGGTATTATGCATGTCAGACTGGTATGGCTGGCACACTGTTATTATGCATGGCAGACTGGTATGACTGGCACACTGGTATGGCACACACTGGTTTTATGCATGGCAGACTGGTATTATGCATGGCAGACTGGTATGGCTGGCACAATGGTATGGCACACACTGGTTTTATGCATGGCAGACTGGTATGGCTGGCACACTGGTATGGCACACACTGGTATTATGCATGGCAGACTGGTATGGCACACACTGGTATTATGCATGGCAGACTGGTATGGCTGGCACACTGGTATGGCACACACTGGTATTATGCATGGCAGACTGGTATGGCTGGCAGACTGGTATGGCACATACTGTTTTTATGCATGGCAGACTCACTGGAAAGGCTGGCAGGCACACTGACTGCTGATGATCTTCGAGCCTGCGCGCCTCACTACCCCTGCAGAGAGTCGAGATGCTTTGCTTTTTGTGACGGTCCGGTCGAAGAGTGGATGGAGAGCGTTGCAGCACCATCAGCAGGTCTCGTTGGCTGCTTGGTGTCACGGTTCCCGGATCCCACCACGCAGTCCTTAAAGCCCAACACTCCACAGAGCCCAATAGCTACCAACAGGGTAGCCGTAGAAGAATCCTTAACTGTCTGGTCCTTAGAATTGGCCAGGTATACTAGCTAGACAGAAAGGGTTAATCAAAGACAATGTCGTAATACAAAACCAGGTCAGCAACACGGGGGTAGTCAGATGAGCCAGAATCAGGAATATACAGTATAGAATAGTCAAATGGAATAGCCGGGTCGATATCAGTGCAGAAGCATAGTACAAGAAAATAGTCTAGGGCAACGGAAGGCAGAATAGTCAGAAAACAAGCAGAGGTCAATAACAGGTTAAATCACGAGAGAATTCAGGTACAAGGAGCTCAGGTATGGATAACCACGATCTGGCACTGCTTAGAAGGAACTGTTGGTTTTTAAAAGACCTTCACCAGACCGCGCCCCCTCTCAAGCCGCACCTCATGCAGCCACGTCCCTGCCTGTTTCAATTTAAACCGTGTGTTGGTGAGCGAGCAGCATCAGACATGCTGCCCTCAAGCACACTGGAAAGGCTGGAAGCCCCCAACGTTACACTCGGGAACAGTAGGGAGCCGCAGTGCCGCACACACGCTAGGGCACGACGAGCAACCACGTGAACATTGTCACGTGAGCCCGTTGTGCCTGCACGTGCTTACAGCGGCTCATGGGAGGAGGCAGGAGGACGACACGTGACCGACGCACCGCCCAACCCCTCCCTCAGTGGGCAGTGCATCTCCAAAATAATTTTTAAAAAAAGACGGAGGAGAGGACCGCGGCGCCGGGGAACGCAGGAAATGTAAGTATGAGGCGGGACTTGTGCTGGCACCTTGGAGTCATGTGTCTGGGTGGCAGAGGGTGTCAAACCCAGGCACATGACTCAAAACCCAGACAGTCCGGGTCAAAAATGGACAGGTGGGAACCCTATTTCAGGGCCATTCGGATATCCAGAGAGCAGGCAGTTTTTGCCAAACTGCCAGTCGGTACGGTGCCTGTTCAAAGGCAGTGAAATCCCCCATAGAGAAGCAATGGTTAATCTATTCAGAGAACACCGAACAACAGTGAAAAGTTGCTGAAATACCCTGCTGTTCGGTGTTTTCATTCGGCAGGTTTATTCAGATGAACCCCATAGGATTAAATGTTAAAAATATTCCCGTTTTTATTCAATATCTAATAAACCATTTATTATTTTAATCTGCAGTAAAAAGTCTCTTTATTGATTTTTTTTAAAGGATCTTTTAGGCATTTTTCGGGATTTTTTCAGCAAAAAAATAGCAGATTTAGTTTTTTTCTGTAAAATACCTCTTTATTATCATTCATAGGACCTTACATGTTAATTTCAGACAATTTTGTTCAGTAGTTGTTTTGCAAACAGCGTTTCAATTTTGACACTTTATAGAATAGGTTTTTTTTCCTTTCTACCTGTCCGGCGGCTTGTCGGCTTTCTTCTGCAGCTGGAATAGTTGGAGGGTGGGTACTGGTGCTTGCACTGAAGGTGGCTGCAGCAGTTACTCAAAGCAGAACTTTACTTCCAGGATGTTGATTCCTCGAAATAAGAAGAAAGTGCTATGTGCAGACTGATTAAATATAAACATAAGACAATAGAGGAAGGTTACTCACATTGTACGGTGCCCTTATATAAACGGCTCCAAATCACAGGCGACCGGTGATTTAGTGGGACACCGGTTCCCCCTTCTCGAACTTCTAACGACGGAAGTCAAGAGCGATGTTATCCTTCGATGTCTCCAACAATGAATACTCAAAAATGATTGGGAATCCACAATGGGTTTATTATATAGGCAAGATACAAAAATACACCGCAAACGCGTTTCGCTGGACACAGCTTCATCAGTGGTTGTAGTTGCGGTAATGACTGGCGCGCTTTAAATAACTAAAACATACAGGGTTATTCAAAGAGAATCGAAAAGTCACCGCACGTTCGGTGACTTTTCGTTCTCTTCAATTCAGTGGAAATCGGCTTTCCCATTTCGACCACCCTGCGGTGTATTCAGCAAGCACAACAGGGCTGTCGAAGTGCAGGAAAACATTTGGATTAATCCGAAGACACCGGAAAAACCCGAGCAGGAGCCGATCACACGCAACGAAGCTGCCGGAAAAAGCCGACACCGCAGACGAAGGCAGTGAATAAATTAGGAAAACAGTTTGCTTGAATGATTGAAAAGTGAAACGCTGTTTGCAAAGAAACTACTGAGCGAAAATGTCTGAAATTTACATATGAGGTCCAGGGAATGATAATAAAGAGGGCTGTTACAGAAAAAATAAGTAAAGTTAAAAGAAAAAATCGGACTTTTTTAAAAATAAAAAAATACAGAAAAATGCTTAAAATATCCTAAAAAATCTATAAATAAAGAGACTCTTTACTGCAGAATTTTACAATGAACGGTTTATTAGATATTTAATTAAAATCCTATGGGATTATCCTGAATAAACTTGCCAAATTAAACCACCTAATGGTTGGACATTTCGGGAACCTTTCACTGCTGGTTTGTGTTCTCTGAATAGCTGAAGCATCGCTTTTCTATGGGGATTTCACTGCCCTCGAACAGGCAACGTATGTGCAGGCAATTCGCCAGGATTTGGCGTATTGCCTGCTCTCTGAATAGCCGAATGGCCAAGAAAGGTAACCGAACGCTGATTTTCAGCGTTCGGTTACCTTTCTCCAGCCATTCGGATCTCTTTGAATAACCCTGATAATTTGAAGTGCTCGATTGCTTTCCGTGACGGTTCTGTCCTTTTTACTTCCGAATAGCGGCATTTGTTCTGCGCATGCGCTTAAAACACAAAACTGATAACAGACTTTACTTGTTATGCGCGTAGCTACATCTCCGCAGTTTCAATCTGCCATGCTTCAAAAAAAGGATAAAAACATTGCTAATATAATAAACTACTTATAGAACTTAATACTTAATAAAAAACATAATAACATTCGGTAGAATGTAATATAAATGAAAAGAGGGAAGTACTGACTGAAATAAAATATAATGGTTAGGATAATTAACAGCAATAAAAGACAGGTTATGGCTAATAATATAAGTCACAATTTTTACTCTTGAGGCAAAAAAAATATTAGATAATGAGATGAATGATTTGGGTAATAGACTAAGTTGCCAAATCTATTGTAAATGGTACAATAAAACACAGATGCAATTCTGATAACTGATCCACAGCATATAAAAAGGGTAAATTTAAATAAATGTAAATTTATATGCTGTGGAGTTATTATTGGCTCCTTTGAGCAGATTTTTGGATTCAGCAACCTTGGAGCAATTTTTTGGATTCAGCAACCCCCCGGGCATCTGAAACAGCCTATCCTCGCTGGGAGACCTAATCCATTTCAGAAGGGGCATTTGGGTGGCCAGTGAACGACCCTAAATATGACTGACCCAGAACCAGGAGGGTTCCACCTCATGTGAGTGAGATTTATTTATCCTCGTTGTATAGGTGATATATGGGTCGCACTATGATGTTTTCTCTTTTTTGTGTTCTCATTTGAGGGATATTCTGAAGAGGACCACGAAAAGTTCCGAAACCCACCATATCTCAAGGACATTGTCATCGCTACACTACCCCTCTGTTTTGTAGGGAAAATAATAAATTAAAATAAGTTAAATAAATAATCTGTAAATAAAATAAAATAATTATTAAATAGTTCTTCTGCAGCTGGTTGGGGCTGTGCTCAGCGGCTCGTTGGCTGCGTCTGGCGGCCCTGCAGTAGGTTTGCGCCGGATGTCCAGTGGGTTTGCAGCGGTGGCCGGCGGGTTTGCATCAGGTTTACGGCAGCATTAGGTGGATGATTCCTTGCACTTCGAGGACCCTGCAGTGAATGGTGAATTCAGCGCAGAGTGGAGAAATTTGATTCCCAGATCTGCGGGGAACAACAGAGCACTGAAATGTCGGCGACATTTGGTGCTCTGTGAATAACCCGTTTAGTCTAGAATGTTCTCTTCTCCTACCGATTCTCCTGAGTTTCACCTTTTAGTGAATAAACCTGATAGTGATGTGTGGTGTGTATGAGTTTATTGGAGAGATCCACAGCAATAAAACTAATAGTAATGTGTGGTGTTTATGAGTGTATCACAGAGCTCCACAGCAATATTAAGGTAATGTGCAGTGTGTATGTGCGTATCACAGAGCTCCATAGTAATAAAACTCACAGTAATGCGCAGTGTGTATGAGTGTAATAATCCATTAAATTATTTTTAACACATTTAGTGTTTTTACTGAAATTGCTGGAGATATTAGTTACTGGCTCCCCTGCACTGTGACATCAATTTGACTAATTAGCACACCCCCAGAATGGTAAATATGTACCATCAGATGAGCCGGCTGTTCCCCGGGGTGGGGGTGGGTTTCCCACAAGACCTGTTTGATTAGAACAAATTGTAAAATACGTAGAGACCGAAAGAGCTTTATTTTGTTAGTTTCTGTATTCCCCTTTGTCTCTCTTCCATCCATTCTCTTTTAGATTGTAAACTCTACAGGTAATCTCATTTGTTGGTTCTATATCAGTAATAATAATATAGTTTCTATGACATACTTTCTTAGATTTTCTAAATGTGAAAATAATGCAAGATCTAATGTACCGTCTTACACACAACATACATGAGTGAGATCTTGTGTGTATGATATTGTATAATATAATATATAGATGGACACATACATTCTAACATGGTTAGATGGGAGATATTAGTGAATGTAGGCCATGCAGTTTTGATTTTGTGTCACACAATGGCGGTTTTTAACGTTCTCTGTTCTCCAAAAACATATATGTTTTTCATTTTGCATTTCTGTTAATGAATGAGACCAAGGCGCCTATAAACTGGGAACGACTAAGAAGATACTCCACCGAAGCACTGCCAGGTTTCCTTGCCCACTTTACCTTAACCCTTTTGCTGCTGAGGCATTTCACGCCTCTGTGCTGAGCTCATTTTTACCTGTTTCGCTCATCACGTTTAAATGCGTTTTGAAGCCTTATTTTAATATAATATATATCGTTCTTTCCGGCAGACTCGGCAGATTCATAATATGTCATTATTATATGTATACGTCATGCCCTGTCTGTATAATATAACAAAAAATGCAATAAAATTTGAATTTTCAATAATTCACAACGTGTAAAGTGTTTTTTTTCACACTTTTCTAACATGCAAGCAATTGCGGTTATATTTTGTATGGGGTGCGCTTGTTAAAAAAATTAGAAATGGGGTCTCGTTAAATTTTTTTTGGGGAAAATTACGAGATTTTTAACAAACGCACCCCAAACAAAAATCGTTAGTGCAGCATCATTGTTCAAATTATAATTGAAATGGGAACAATATTGCTGCATTAACAAAACAAAAAAAATTGTTTATTTTTTTTAAAAAAAAATTTAAAATATATTTTTTATTTTAATAAAAAAAAATTTAAATTCCACATGGTCGTTTGGTATCGTTGGAAAGGCCATGCTCTGGCCGATCCAATGATATCAAACATTAACCCCTAGCTGCCACGGATCGGGAGATAGTGGGTTACAATGAGATTGTCACAATGTGTTTTCAATAACTGTTTGATAGCCTTTGGCCTTAACTACTACCTTACACCTTCTACGCACGAGTCTTTTGACATCCTCTTCTGTGATCAAATGATGGCAGGAATTGATTACAGCCTCAATGAGTCCTCGCTTGTTGCTTGGATCTTGCTCAAGACTAACAGAGCAGGTGAAAACCAGGATAATGACTGGAGAAGAGAGAATTCTAGGTCAAAATAGCCAAACCAGAAAAATTCTCCAATTGATCTCACTTTCCAAATTGGCTATTTGGTCTAGATTGTTCTCTTCTTCTGCCATTCTCCTGGGTTTCACCTCTCTCTGAAAAACCCTGCATGCGTTTCACCACAGATCTTCGATGGGATTCAAGTCAGGGCTATTTCCAGGCCAGAGATGCAGAGGAATTTTCTGGTCAACCAAAACTGACAAAATCAGAAAGTGTATCTGCAATTTTGGCCACTAGTGAATAGTAGCCCTCCATATTACACCAGAAACCTCTCTATAATCTCGTCCTATTACTCCATATAACCTTCCTATAACCCCCATTACTCCATATAGCCTCCCTACAACCCCTCCTATTACTCCAAATAACCTCATCCTTGCACCATGACCAGGTATTTCCTGTTGATCATGAAACACCCCTGAATTCCAGATTTATCTCTCTTTAAACCCATTTGTTTGTGATGTAATAGGGCCTCCTGCTTCATAAATCCAGTTTATAGTGCGGCTTAATCTCTCAGCATGATCCCACTCATCTTGGAGTGTTTGCTCTCTCTCTGTTCACACACTTATTGTGTTGCTCTCTGAATGGCCGCTTTAAGTGTCGCCTGTCATTATTTCTGTAAAAAGACAATTTCTCTCCCAATTCTGCTGAAAGTAGGAAATCCTGCTCTAAATGCTGGGTAGAGTCTGATGGTCATTGAGCCCAGGACCGAGCACGTTAGTGAGAGATCACCATCTGATTAAGCCTTCACAGCACAGTGAAAAGGCCTGCAGGCATCAGCTTTATTGGCAAACCATTCAGTGGGATGAGGGTTAATAAGGTAAAATACTCTGCTTTCTCCAGTGTACCAGTAGGTGCTTACTAAACAAAACAAAAAAAAAGGTTATGCAAAATCCATGGGCAATATTACATTCTTCACGCTAAAAGCTTCGCACAAAGCAAAAATCTTTGCGCCAAGCATTAAACATTTGCGCGCACAAATTAACGCTGGAATTACAATCCTTGCGTCTTTTTTCTTCCGCCGATCAATTTGTGAGCGCAAACAGGACGCGCACAAATGCAGGCTCAGTACCGTCTCCCGCGAAAATCTTTGCGCGCGCAGTTTTTTTGCACCCATTCAGCCAATCAAAATGAAGAGACACAACTATCAAACGCAACTAAATTGCATCTGCGAGAGGCATCGGAGACGGGTTCTGCATCTATGATGTAAAAGGAGCACATATGCTACAGTAATAATACACACACACCTGCCATCATCCATTATATTGTTGCTGCATTACTTTTTTTGGGCTGGTGTTTTTGGTTTGGCCAGGTTGGTCAGATTTGCCATTAGCACCAGCTTTTAAGAGTTGCTAAAATTATGCGGGCAAAGGCTATGCAATAATTTACTGCGAATATTTTGTAATACCATCCTCGTACCAGCGCACATTCGCATTTGCGCTCACAATGTTAAGTATAGGACGCGCAAAGTACAGTAAGCTCACGCAGTGTTCGCGCAGGTTCAACCGCAGTAGACGATTGTGCGCGGTTGTTGCGCTGACTATGTAATACGGGATTCGGCACAAATGGTTTTACCCCTCGCGTTAATGTTTTTTTGGTGCTGGAAGATTGTAATTTAGCCCCATATGTTCTGGGATCAATATTTTCTGATTTGTCCAAGATTTGGTAAACATAATAGGATGATGACCCTGTAAAGTGAGGAATAAATGATTGAATGCACTAAATCCAACCAGGGAGGCTACATTGGTGAAACCATCCAACAATTAAAAGAATGAAGAGACACAGATACTAACACACCATGAAGCAGATGATCACTGCACACCAGTCACACACCCATTCTTATGGGCAGAACATTCCATTCAGGACCTAAAAATCGAATCTTCAAGAATACTGAGAAGAGGAAAGCATCTGTGCCCAGAATAACATTTTCAACCAAAAAACCACAGACTAGATGTGGGCTGGGGCTTCTTGGCACATTACAGATGTGTATATAATAACTTTGCTCCTTCGCATCGAGCTGAAATATATATATTTTGTACATTACAGATATTATGTCAATGTATGGGTATATATAACTATATACCAAACACACGGCTGTATTCAGTTAGGCCTGATTGCTGAAATTCTGTGTATTTTTGTCAAAATTTGTAATTTTTCTGTTCGGCAGATTTAATTAAGTATTTATTTGCAAAGTATTTTACCAGGAAGGATACATTGAAATTTCTCTCTTCTCAAGTATGTCCTGGGTTCAAGAACGTTGAAATTTTTACAGTCGTTACAGAAATACAAAGTAATAAATGCAAGATATTAAAAACAAAAACACAAATATTAACACAGAAAATAAATACATAGGAATTATATTTAACCCCTTCACTGCTGAGGCATTTCACCGCTGTGTGCTGAGCTCATTTTTACCGCTTTCGCTCATCATGTTTAAACGCGATTTTAAAGCCGCATTTTAATAAATGACCCAGACATATTATATATCGTTCTTTCCGGCAGACTACGCAGGTTCATAATATATCATTTTTATATGTATACGTCATGTCCTGCCTGTATATTATAACAAAAAATACAATAAAAATTGAATTTTTAATCATCTGCAGTGTGTAAAGTGTTTTTTTTCACATTTTATCACATGAGCGTTTGCGGTTATGTTTTCTATGGGGTGCGCTTGTACAAAAAAATTTGAAATGGGGACTTGTTACTTTTTTTGGGGGGAATTACGTGATTTTAAGCAAACGCACCCCATACAAAAAAATCATTAGTGCAGCATCATTGTTCACATTATAATTGAAATGTGAACAATATTGCTGCATTAATAAAAACAACACACAAAAAAAAACATGTTTTTTTTTATTTATTTATTTTTTAAAATTTATTTATTATTTTAATTTTTTTTTTTATTATTATTTTTTACTTTTTACCTAGTCATGTTGGGTATCATTCGAAAGGCCATGCTCAGGCCTTTCAAATGACACCCTCCATGACCCCCTAGCTGCCACGGTTCTGGAGATATCGGGGTTCACAAGAACCCCCTATCTCCACCAGGGGATTTCCTTGGGAAATCCCCGGCAGCTAGGGGTTCCCCGGCTATCTGACATCATCACGCTATGCGTGATGACGTCAGACAGCGAGGGGAGTCCCGGGGGTGGAGCCATCATCCAAGATGGCGGCCCCCACCGGAGATAGGCTGCACTTCGGCGCCGCAAGGCGCTGAAGTGCAAACCAGCACTTGAGGGGTTAAAGCCAGGCACCGCTTAAAAGGGGAGACTCTCCCCTTTTAAGCGGTGCCTGGCTTTCAGCGCTGCTCCTTCCCGATCGGGAGGGAGAGGGATCCGAACGGATCCCCCCCTCCCTTCCAGGCTATCTCCCGGCATTGCCGGGGGGTCGCCTGGAAATGACGTCATCGTGCATGGCGCGATGACGTCATTTACGCCGGGAGGAGCTTGACTTCAGCGTCTGAGGACGCTGAAGTCAGAACGCCGTGGGACCCCGGACAGAGAGGTGAGTATCTCCGCCGGGGGTCCCGCAATGCTGATGACGTGTGGGGCACGTCCTCAGCATGCAACGTGCATCAATGAGGACGTGTCCCACACGTCTTCAGCAGTGAAAGGGTTAAGGCATACCGGCATTTTAATTCCTGATAAAAAATCATATATACCAGTAAATCAGGTTTGAAAAAATACGAAGCGTGTTAAGGTTATGATAAATGTCTCTTTGGGCAGGAAAGCTGAAAACTCAGACTGAAACCCTCATTTCCAATATTCGTGTTTAGCACTAAAAACCTAACCCTAAAAATAACATTAAATCTAAAGGGGTTATTCACTAACTTCCAATTGGTCCAATTGCACCAAACGGCAGACATGTGCACGATGAAAACATTTGTTTTCTTTCATTTTGGATCGATTCGTTACATTTTTTCATTTGTTTTGCTGCGTTCGTTATACTACTGTGATTCGTATTTGGGATTGATTCGTTATTTCGGGAGATAACTAATTCGTATTTCGTATTGATTTGTTATTTCGTTTTGAATCGTTATTTCGGAATGGTGAAACGGATGAATTAATTACTTGGATTAGGGTTAAAAAAAAGATGTGTAATCCCTCTGCCTTGGTGCTGAGTTTCAGCACCAATGACAGCAGCACCGCTGGCTTCGGAGCAAAAAATCCCCCTTTACTTGGTGCTGAAATAAATTTCAGCACCAAGGGCAGCACCCGCCAAACACAGAAGAAAGGGAAAAAAAAGCCTGAAAGAAAGGGGGAAAAAAACACTGCGTTAGCAAAGAAAAAAAGTCTCATCATTTTAAAATAATTGGAAATCCAAAAATTTCACCTAAATATTAAAATAAATTCTAAAAAAATCAATAACTAAAAAGGTTTTTTGCTGCAAATGTAAAGAATAAATGGCTGAATAAATATTTGAAAAAAACGAGGATATTTTTTACATTGAAACCTATGGGATTCGCCTGTTTAAACCTGTAGAACAAACCACCAAAAATCAGGGCACTTCACTGACATTTAGATGCTGTTCGGCATTCTCTGAATAGATTAACTATTACTTCTCTATGGGGAATGTCACTGCCGCCGAATCGCACTGAACGGCACCATGTCACTGACGATGGCCTGTGGTGCTGAATACAACAGATTCAGCACCATGCCTAATGGACAGGGACGTGGTGCTGAGTCTTAGTGAAATGGTATAACGAATAGATTCATAAAAATGAAATCTCTTTGATATGTACCAGTTCATTTTCGTTCTGTTTCAGACAAAATCGTTTCATTATTTTGGAAGTGCTTCTGAAATACGAATCGGTATAGTTTCGTCCGAATTGCAATTCGGACCGAAACAAAATGCACATATCTACCGAATTTTGAATTTCACTGTTCGGTGCAATTTCGGGCCAGATCTTCTCTTCACTAAACTGTCAATTCACCAAATACAGGTGAATTGACGGCAAACTAATGTGCGGTCTTCAGAGGAAGCAAAATTGTCCCATAGAGACGGGATCGTTTGTCTATTCACAGAACGCCGAACTGCACTGAAGTATCGTCAATATGCCCTGATTGTCAGTGTTTCTGGTCGACAAGTTTACCCCCTTAGTGACCAATGATGTACAGGATACATCCGGGGAAAAAAATCCCGTTAAGGTTCAAGGACGTACCCTGTACGCCATGGTCCTTTAACCCCAACCCCCCTCCCTATACTTACCTCTCTGACCCAGGTCCAGTGGCGGTCTGACTTCCTTGAAGTTTTTTCTCCCTTGCGCCCGCGTTTAAACGCTAGGATCGCAATCTGGGCCTGGGTATTTCTAAACTCAGGAAAAAAATTAGAAACTATTTAGCTGGGGTCTTTTTGGGCAGTTGTAGATTTTGGGGATCAAAGTTTGAAAACGTATTTTTTTCATCAGATTTCATATATTTTTATAGTAAATTATATTATATGATGAAAATAATGGTATCTTTAGAAAAACGGTTTATAATATGTGTGGGTTCCATAAACAAGTAGAAGTAAAATTAGAGCTAAGCACAAACAGTGCAGAAATGTAAAAACAGCAGTGGGTCCTTTCGGCAAGACTATGGTAAAACCGCCTGGTCACTATAGGATTAAACAAGCGAATCCCATGGGATTCAATGTAAAAAAGTAATATAATTTTTTTAATTACATTTTTAAAAACTGTTTCTTTTCATTTTCAGCAAAAAGCCTTTTTTTGTAAACTGCATTTTGTATTTCTGTAGTTTAGACGAAAAAAATATTTTTTTCCATTTTTTTTAAAGGCTTTTTTAAAAATTCTTTCATAGACCTTTTTATTATTTTTAACTAATTTATGCTGCTCAGCGTACTATGCCGGTTTATTGGTCACGACAGGCCCACCCACCTATTGGCGCACAGGACGCATCATTCGCTGCTGTTGGACGACCTGAACTCAGACCATCTCCCTGCAGCCAATGCCGCGTCCGCACATCAGCGGACCGCAGGAAGGGCCTGCTGCAGCAGAGAGTGGGACGTACTAGTACGGGCACCACCCGCCCTGCAGTAGGGTGTTAAAGGACCTTTTTATTATTTACAAACATTTTAATGCATTTTGATTGGTTTAAACACCTATTAGGAGAATAGGAGAGTTCCATAACTTCTTTGTTCTTTTTTGCACTTTCGCAGGAATTTGCCAAGGCTACTTCAGCGACATTCTCCAACTTTTTCATGAGGCTTTGACGACTCCATCTTCGGCACACTACGGTGACCATCCGGTGAATAGCAAATTCACTGTACTGTCGGCGCAACGGAATCACCAAAGTGTGCCAAAGTACTGCAAAGTGAAATTTTGGTGCTTAGTGATTAAACCCTTAAAAGAAATCCTAATCCTAAAAATACCACTAACCCTGAAAGTAAGTCTAACCGTAAAAGTCATGGACACTTACTTTTAAGGTTAGGATTATTTTTTAGGTTTCGGATTATTTTTAGGGTCAGAATTATATTTAAGGTTAGAGTTAGTAATAAGTGCTAATTAAAGACAATTTCAGGTAGCAAATCTTCTTTTTCAGGCTTATTACTGGCCCAATTGTTTTTCCTAAAGGGAACATTTTTCTGAATTTGGATGTAGTCGAATCCATTTGATTGAATCAGCCGTTATTTAAAAAAAGATATTGGGCTAAACTTATTTTTTTTCTAGAAAATCAGACAATGGTATTACATTGTTGAGCCCTACTTGTACCTCCAATTGTACCCAAAACTACTTTAGCTCATTTCAAAGAGCCCCCAAATCTTACATTGAGTTAGCCAAACTGTTGACAGATGGATTTTTTTTTAACCCACACTTTTAAGGAATCTCCTTGGGTTTCCTCTTTGCTCTCTGTACTGTGGCATGACCTGTATTAACAGAGGAGCGATTTATGGATGCTTGGTAAGTTTCAACTGTTAACCCTTCCCTATAGCGTTGGGATTCCCCCTGCAAGTGTCAGATGCAAAAATATTGTTTTTTGGGATGGGAAATGAGGGGGTATCTAAATATACTTGTTATATGTGTGCGTGCGTGCGTGCGTGCGTGCGTGCGTGCGTGCGTGCGTGTGTGCGCGCACTGCAGCTCAGTAGCAGGTGGACCTTTTCAATTTTTTCATAGTAGTATTTGTAACAAATCTCTGTACGCCACTAGTGTATGTACCCCATACACTGAAAGAGCAGTGATAGCAATCCCCAGAAATAAGTCAGCATGCAGTTCTTGAGGTTAGAACAGTCAGACTGTAGCTGAGCCTTCAATTACACAGTATACAGAGCCAGGCAGGGCCTAGAGACAAATGGAAAATGTCACGCTGACGTCTAACTGTGATTCATCAAGAATCCCTACCCTGGCATATTGCTGCGTTTTATCAGGAATCCCTCTCCTGGCGTCTGAGACCGAAAATGTAATTAATTCTGGTCACCAAGACAAACTGCACAATATTCCAATAAAACATATCGATAGAACAATAGTAGATTGCGGAAATAAACAAGGGATTCAGATTATACAGTATCTGATAATTGAGCAGTGTTTGTAAAACAAGACAGAAAACCAAAGACCACTCCAATCTTTGGACATACTCCAGATAGAGGGAGTTGGAAAAGTCTACAGTGACCCACACAATAATCATATAAACCATAGTATCAAATAAGCATAGACTAGAATGATAATAACAATTAGGGATGAACCGAACACCCCCGAGTTCGGTTCGCATTCGAACTCGAACTTTCCAAATGTTCGAACTCAAACTCGAACTCAATACAAGTCAATGGGACTCAAAATTCGATATTTAGAGTGCCCTCCAAGAGGGCATATATGCTAGATATTTGCCACAAAAGGTGTATGGGGGTCCGGGTAGTGCCCTGGGGGACAGGAAACAAGGACAAAAAGTAAAAAAAAACACTTTTTAAAGGGACAGTGGGTTTTCCATGAAATAAGGGTTAAAAATAAAAACAAAAAAAATGGAATTTAACAGATTGTCAACCCGATGAGGTCGACCACTGTTGGAACAGGGAGCGGCAAAAAACACAATGGCATAATGCCTTTAATAAATGACAAAAAACAATCTCCAAGTACCAATAAAAATTACATATACACACAAGCCTAGTGAGAGAGATTGAAAAATATCTAAACAAATTGCCGATTCCTCTAAAACACGAGACTATCTTATCAAGACCTTCTTTAATTGCAATTCAGCAGGCTTAGTGTATCTAGGCTTATGTGAATGTGGAAAATTGTATTTGGGTAAAACTTTCCGTCCCTTCAAAAGAAGGATTATGGAACATATACATTCTATTTGTCGAACCCAAGAAACACCTATTTCTCGTCATTTGTCTCAATACCATAATAACAATGTTAAAGTTTTGAAATTTTGCGGTTTGGAGATAGTCTCCCCTTCACCACGAAAAGGTGATTTTGACCGTAAACTAAGACAAAGAGAATGCCGATGGATCTATAAGTTACAGACTTTAGCCCCAAAAGGATTGAACGAAGGTTTTTTCCTATACTCCTTTTTTGTGAAAATGTTCTTATTCAAATTTAATTTTAATATATTCTAGGTGGTTGTGGTTTGCACTTTGCTTATAATTAACATGACATTTTTCTCTATTATTGTGTAGATGTTCCACACTTTGTGGTTAACACCGAATTTATAGCCTTCTGTTTAGGCTGTCTGTTCTCCATCATTGAACCGGAGGGTCGTCTTGCCAGTAACATCTAACTGGTCTGTACAGTACTATATCTTGTCAATTTGTTTAAGTTTAGAGTTTCTATTATTCAATAGTATCATTAATCTCTTCGTAGATATTGCGTATAGCCTTTCACTACTTGTTATGACAAGATAGTCCAGCATCCAATTCGTCTTTGGCGATCCTCTCGGTTTCAAGTACTTCTCTTTGGTATCATAACAAAGCTTTCTTGTTTATATTCGAGGCCTAGAATAATGAACACACTTGATATCGGCTTATCTTGTTCAGTTTTAAAGTTATTTTGGCGGTAGAAGTCCTACATATGGTATTCCTATTGAATTTAAGCAAGCATGGGATAGGCATAAGGCTATCCTAAACAAAAGATAAATCCAGGTTAAGTATCCATGTAATTGGGCAGACTAGATGGGCCGAAAGGTTCTTATCTGCCGACATTTTTCTATGTTTCTATTATTGCATTAGTTCATCTGTTACTTATGAATATTACATATCGTCATAAAAAAAAATTCTCACGCCCCTTATAATTTGGGTATATTAATGCAGTTTTCTTAAATTAATCTAATACAGTATCCAATGTCATTAACCATGATTTTGCATATGTATATATTAGACATGTGCACAGCACAAAATTTCGTTTTGAACTAAAAGATTAGTACTAAAATGCAATTTATTTAGTTGCTAAAGAAATTCGTTTTCAGTTCTTTAGTATGAAAACTAATTTCATTCATCCGAAAACCAGCGGATACAATTACTATTGTAGTGGCTCCTCAGATCGCTGGGATCGCTGCTTGTTACAGTATCTCTCACTCTCAGCACAATGTGGGCCATATTACATAGTTGGTGCTAACTTAACCAGAGCTGTTGTAAACTTCCCAGAGCCATTATAGCCTATGGAGGTTTTCAGTTTACAACAGCTCTGGTTAAGTTAGCACCAACATTGTAATACTGCCCCGTGTCAGGCAAAGCTGTTACAGTAACTGACTGCTGCTCATCACAGCGCTCAGAGTTTCAGTAAAACGAGTAAATAATATTTTTATATATAAGCGGTTAGAACAATATTATTTCCTTGTTTTACTGAAACTCTGAGCGCTGTTACAGTCAGTTACTGTAACAGCTGAGCCTGATACATTCACGGTTATTCAGAGAGCGTGAAAAGCAGGAGAATGACTGGAGAATGAAAAATTCTAGGTCAAAATAGCCGATTTGGAAAGTGAGATGAAAGGGAGAATTTTTCTGGTTTGGCTATTTTGACCTAGAATTTTTCATTCTCCAGTCATTCTCCTGCTTTTCACGCTCTCTGAATAACCCTGATTGCACTGAGAGATAATTTAACAAGCAGCCGATCTCAGAGCTCACAGCCACTGGATTTAAAGGGCTAAAAAAAAAAAAGACTCCTCTCTGTATAATACATAGAACATCCTCCTGCATTAATTAATACCCCTCTCTGTATAATGTATACAACATCCACCTGCATTAATTAATACCCCTCTCTGTATAATACATAGAACATTCTCCTGAATTAATTAATGTCCCTCTCTGTATAGAACATCCTCCTGCATTAATTAATGCCCCTCTCTGTATAGAACATCCTACTGCATTGGCATGTGGAGGGTGCAGAACTTCGGATGTTGCGATGTTGCGCTCTTCATTGCTGGTCTCCTTCACTCATCAATGTAATATCACAAAAAGGACTGAAACTAAAATGTAGTGCATTTTATTTTAGTTTCTTTCGTTTTTTGTACTGAGCAGTTTCGTTTCTCTTGAGTCATACGAAAACTAAATTATCCCAAAATTCGGACTAAATCGTTTTAGTACTAAAACGAATGCACATGTCTAGTATATATTTACATTTTGAATATCAACACGCCTCAGTATGAATTTTATAACTTTGTTCACTGTCCAACTCAGTTTTGAAATATTTATTTTCTATTGGTGGCTCCATATCATATGGCACTTCTTCCATTGAATGGAGCATTCAGCAATTTAGGAGTACGGTCCACCCTATGCGCGGGATAGAGTTTCTCATTGCACCTCAGTCGAACTGTGCTTGATGTGTTCTTTATATAGCACATAATTCATTCGTTAGTTCCGACTTATCATCTACTACTATTCAGCGGTTGACCGCACACGACTGTTACTTCACATACATTTCTACTGTTTATTTGGACAGGCAATCTTTAGCCGTTTAGATTGGCACCCAATTGGTGGTAATGCATCACGTGGTATTTCATTCACTGTATTGGTCTATTTACGACTGATGAGTATAACATGTCTCTCTTTATACAACTAAAAACTTCATGTTTCCTTTAATCTGGGTGCATTGGGTGGTCTTTTCCATTCAATTTTACACACTATCCAATGTTTTCAATTATGATTAGCTATATCTATATCTATATATATTCCTTCCAATAGCAATATATATTTTTGTATGATTCGCAGCATTTCCTCTGGTGTTTACTTTAGTTAGGGAATACTCATTTGCCATTGGTGATAACATATCACGTGGTACTTCATTTATTGGATTGGGTATTGTGCCACCTATCAGTGTGTCTTATTTCTCGGGGGAGTTGTAGTTTTTCTTCCTTTTTTCGTTTTTGTTTTTTCCGCAGTCGAATGGTGTCCGATGTACGCTTCATATATTGTACTATTCATCTATCGTTTCTTGACCCAATTTTTGCCACTAATCAGTGGTCTACTATCTTATTATATACAAGGTGGAAAGCCTGCCCAGAGGGCAGTCTATTGTGGATATACTGCCCCAGCTCATGGATATATGCCCCAGCTCATGGATATACTGCCCCAACACGTGGATATATGCCCCAGCTCGTGGATATACTGCCCCAGCTCATGGATATATGTCCCAGCTTGTGGATATACTGCCCCAGCATGTGGATATACTGCCCCAGCTCATGGATATATGCCCCAGCTCATGGATATACTGCCCCAGCACGTGGATATACTGCCCCAGCACATGGATATATGCCCCAGCTCATGGATATACTGCCCCAGCACATGGATACTGCCCCAGCACGTGGATACTGCCCCAGCTCATGGATATACTGCCCCAGCTCATGGATATACTGCCCCAGCACGTGGATATACTGCCCCAGCACATGGATATATGCCCCAGCTCATGGATATACTGCCCCAGCACATGGATACTGCCCCAGCACGTGGATACTGCCCCAGCTCATGGATACTGCCCCAGCTCATGGATATATTGCCCCAGCTCATGGATATATTGCCCCAGATCATGGATATATTGCCCCAGCTCATGGATCTATTGCCTCAGCTCATGGATCTATTGCCCCAGCTCGTGGATATACTGCCCCCAAGCTCTCATGGATATGGCCCAGCTCAGACCCCAGACCAGACATGGGGCGACTGTTCGAATGCTCTATCGGCATTCGGACAGCCGCCCCAGGAGCTCCGGCATACTTACCTGCTGAGCGGCGAAGGGAAAGCTTCCCCGCTTCTGCTCGTTGAAGGACCCAAGCCGCGGTCACGTGGGACTCCCACGTGACCGCGGCTTGGGTCCTTCAAAGAGCGGAAGCGAGGGAACTTTCCCTTCGCCGCTCAGGGGTTGGATGCGCGCGGCAGCCGGGTAAAGGCTGCGAGCGTAGCCTCCACCCGGCTGCTGCGTGTGCATCTTGTAACAACCGCGGCGAGCGCACAGCCGGCTCGTGCCGCGGCGGTTGCATGCGCACGCAGCCAACCGCCGCTGGTTGCGCGAGCATGCGCAGAGGAGGCTTGGCGACAGACACGTTACTCACCTAGATGCACTTCTCACGTTGGCAGGAACAAGAGGAAGAACCTGCACCCTTCACCAGCATATATAGTCCAGGTAAGCAACACTGTTGCAAACACTCCACCAATAACACCATAACTTTTCCTTGACTGACAGGCCCATGCATCCATCCAGCCCCCCCCTCCTGAGGGGCCCCAGGGATTCTATACCCTTCAAGATCCTTCCTTAACTTACAGGCCCAGGCCATCAGTCATGTCCCCCTTCCTGAAGGTCCAGGGGGTTCTTTACTGATTCACGTCGCACACATCGCTGTAACAGTACTTAGTCTCGGGCATTACGGATTCACGGCACACATTCTCGGGCATTACGGATTCACGTCGCACACATCGCTGTAACGGCAGTTAGTCTCGGGCATTACGGATTCACGGCGCACACATCGCTGTAACGGCACTTAGTCTCGGGCATTACGGATTCACGTCGCACACAGTCTCGGGTATTACGGATTCACAGCGCACACATCGCTGTAATGGCAGTTAGTCTCGGGCATTACGGATTCACGGCGCACACATCGCTATAACGGCACTTAGTCTCGGGCATTACGGATTCACGTCGCACACATCGCTGTAACGGCTGTTAGTCTCTGGCATTACGGATTCACGGCGCACACATCGCTGTAACGGCTGTTAGTCTCGGGCATTACTTATTCACGTCGCACACATCGCTGTAACGGCAGTTAGTCTCGGGCATTAGGGATTCACGTCACACACATCGCTGTAACGGCACTTAGTCTCGGGCATTACGGATTCACGTCGCACACATCGCTGTAACAGCAGTTAGTCTCGGGCATTACGGATTCACGGCGCACACATCGCTGTAACGACAGTCTCGGGCATTAAGGATTCACGGCGCACACATCGCTGTAACGGCAGTTAGTCTCGGGCATTACGGATTCACGGCGCACACATCGCTGTAACGGCTGTTAGTCTCGGGCATTACTGATTCACGGCGCACACATCGCTGTAACAGCAGTTAGTCTCGGGCATTACTGATTCACGGCGCACACATCGCTGTAACGGCACTTAGTCTCGGGCATTACGGATTCACGGTGCACACATCGCTGTAACGGCAGTTAGTCTCGGGCATTACGGATTCACGGTGCACACATCGCTGTAACGGCTGTTAGTCTCGGGCATTACGGATTCACGTTGCGCACATCGCTGTAACGGCTCTTAGTCTCAGGCATTACGGATTCACGTCACACACATCACTGTAACGGTACTTAGTCTCGGGCATTACGGATTCACAGCGCACACAGTCTCGGGCATTACGGATTCACGGCGCACACATTGCTGTAACGGCACTTAGTCTCGGGCATTAAGGATTCACGGCGCACACACATCGCTGTAACGGCAGTTAGTCTCGGGCATTACGGATTCACGTCGCACACATCGCTGTAACGGCAGTTACTCTCGGGCATTACGGATTCACGGCGCACACATCGCTGTAACGGCACTTAGTCTCGGGCATTACGGATTCACGGCGCACACATCGCTGTAACGGCACTTAGTCTCGGGCATTACGGATTCACGTCGCACACATCACTGTAACTGCACTTAGTCTCTGGCATTACGGATTCACTGCGCACACAGTCTCTGGCGTTATGGATTCACGTTGCACACAGTTAGTCTCTGGTGTTACTGAGTCACGTTGCGCACATCGCTGTAACGGCAGTTAGTGTCGGGCATTACTCGATTGACCTTTGTATCTCAGGCCTATACTGAGTCCTAACACTTTATGGTTTAAATGTTCATTTATTTCTTAAAGTTCCTCCTTTGACCTATGTGTCCATAGTGATTTTGTGACGTTTTAAAGGTCGGCCTGCTCGTTGCACACATGGAAACTGTGACAGATCCGCAGCAGTTAGCGCTTAGGTAATAATTGCCTAAAATCGTTTTTAGGCAATTCGTATTGTCTGCTTTCACTCACCTTGTTTATGATGTCAGACATGTAGGTGATCATTTTTTGCTTTTGATGGTCTCTTTTTAGGTGGTGGTGATGCGCCAGTCCAGAGTCCTCCCACCTTCATGTCTACTCACACAGCCTCCTTCAAGATATTCCCTCCTTGCCCCCTTTCCTGAAATCCAGAAAATTGCGGCATTCATTTATTGCCACAGATCCTCCTCAGTCTCACTTCTAACCCCCCCATCCCCCCGAGACATATGGTCCACAACCATCACATGTCATTTCTAAAAAAATATTGTCATTATTTAAAATGAAGTAAAATCATACCGTTTAGACCAGCTTGAAAACTATATTGTGTTATTGTGTGTGTGTGTTACTGTGGAACTTTTTTTATATTAGAGTGCTTTGCTGTTTGTGGTGCCAAACTGCCAAATGCATGGAGCATGTCCTTAAAGGTCTGTATGAATGTCAGTTGGGGGGGGGTGTAGGAGTTTGGAGTAGGAGTGTCATTGTAGCAGATAGATTTCACTCATTCTCAGTAACCTTAATAATGAAATGAGTTTGGTCCTCTGTGCCTCCTGTAGAGGAGGAGGAGGAGGGGCTGCTCTGTCCGCAGTAAGTTAAAGATGGCGGCAGCAGCCTGTAACACGGTCTGTCTCGTTTTTTTCAGTAATTTCACGTTTACTTGCCCGCTCTGGTCTGAGGCGGGTAACATCATACCTGCCCCTAATGCCTCACCGGCAGTTGCTGGGATCCCAGGTCCTTGTGCCCCTTTTCCAGCATCAATCCGAGTGGATTGTTTGTGTTTTTCCCTTTATGCACCACATATATGTAAACTACCCCAGCATCTGACCCAATTCAGCGCCAGCCAATAGGAGCTATCCAGGGGTATTTAGCTGTGGTTTCTCAGTTGTCTCATTGCCCTGTCATGGTTCTAGTTACCCCTCAGCACACTCTATGTTATCACCGGGTACCAGAACCTTGTTTGCTCTCCAAGTCCCCAGGTCTCTCCTGTCCTGGATCTTGGCTCGGTACTTCTGTGATCCTGACCATGATTTGTGCAACTTTTACACACAGGTTAGTAACCTGGGAAGAACACAAACAATCCCTGTACCGGCTGGATGGAGTAGAGATAACATCCCTGCTATATAACCGTGGAGACTGAGGTTTGAATCCCGTCCAGAGCACCTCTCCAGTAAGTGTCCATGGGCAAGACACCTAACGGTACACACTTGCCTACCACACTAGCGGCTGTGGAGTCCAGTGGTAACATTGTAATGGGTCATGATTGTCTTGCTATCCTGACAAGGGTTAAAGATATTAAGGGATTCCGTTGCATTTCTAGACCCGATTTAGATACAGCTCAAGCGAGATGGATAAAAGGAAAAAAAAAAGATGCCCCCTTTGATAGATTTCACTCATTCTCAGTAACATTAATAATGAAATGAGTTGTGGTCCTCTGTGCCTCCTGTAGAGGAGGAGGAGGGGCTGCTCTGTCCGCAGTAAGTTAAAGATGGCGGCAGCAGCCTTTAACACGCTCTGTCTCGTTTTTTTCAGTAATTTCACATTTACCTGCCCGCTCTGGTCTGAGGCAGGTAACATCATACCTGCCCCTAATGCCTCACCTGCAGTTGCTGGGATCCCAGTTCCTTGTGCCCCTTTTCCAGCATCAATCCGTGTGGATTGTTTGTGTTCTTCCCTTTATCCACTACATATATGTAAACTACCCCAACTTCTAACTTAATTTAGCACCAGCCAATAGGAGATATCCTGGGGTATTTAGCTGTGGTTTCTCAGTTGTCTCATTGCCCTGTCGCTGTTCTAGTTACCCCTCAGCACACTCTATGTTATCACCGGGTACCAGATCCTGGTTTGCTCTCCGAGTCCCCAGGTCTCTCCTGTCCTCGATCTTTGAGACTGAGGTTTGAATCCCGTGCAGAGCACCTCTCCAGTAAGTGTCTTTGGACAAGACATCTAACGGTACATACTTGCCTACCACACAATATCAGCTGTGGAGTCCAGTGGTAACATCTCTACCCGTTGACCATGGGAAGTAAGTCAAATCCCATTCAGCACATCCCTCCAATACAACTGTGGAGCAGCAAGTCTCGACTTTACGAGAAGCGGATTCAACCTAACCACCAGGTCGCTGATCTACAATCATCATCACTCAGAAGACACCTCCAACGAGTGACCTTGGGCAGGATACTTAATGATATGGATGCGCCTACCTCACAAAATACTTGTACATCTCAGATTGATTTGATATATTTTCTTACACAATATTCCTATTCATATTTACCATAGCATGCATCCTAGAAGGCCTTTGTTGTTTTTCTCATATAAGCAAAATGACACAAAAACCAGCGCTACGCTATAGTGGAGCTAACAAGTCACTCACACAGGATTTGATGCTTGAAGTATATCTGGTGTGTCTTTGTCCAGCCAGGTCTTTTATTAAAACTCAGACACCTTTATAACCAAGTAGCTTTTGCCGCGGCTTCGCTCGCGTGGATTTTGGGATTTGTTATAATTGTTTTTAAAAGAAACATGTGTATTTTGTTCAAACTGTATGAAATAGTACTTTAACACATCAACCTGTAAATTATAAGTAACGTTTACTGCAGACGTTTGTCAGGGCTTATTGGCTACAAAACAAAGTTGTTTCATTCATTCGCGTCCATTAATTTTTTGTGTTGTAAATACAAACAGACAATGAGACAAAGAAAATGTAATTTATTGGCATCTGGAACATAAAAAATAAAACTATTCGAGTACCGCTTTATAAACTCCATTAGTGGTTCTTCTTTTGGGTGCTCGGATCACCAGAGTTAGGTGAGCTCACTCTGGAACAGGCAACATAAAACTGCCCCTGTGCGAAACAGTCTTCTCTTTGTTTTTATTTTTTACAGGAAGATTGTATATACTAAATTTTACACCTGTAACATCTTTGGTTTTTGAAATATAGGTATACTGATAAAAGCGGTCACCCCCTATTTAATCCCCCCCCCCCCATTGGATTCCGAAAATGGTAAAATACGTTTTTTTTTATGATGAATTTACATACCAATTTTCAGGCCTGTAACCTCTTTGGTTTTTGAAATATAGGTATACTGATGAAAGTATTTCAACCCCCCCTTTTTGTCCCCCCACCTGGAATTTTTGGAAAATGGTAAAAACACTTTTTTTTATTCTTCAAGAACATAGTAAATACCAAATTTCATGTCTGAAACATCTTTTCAGACCCCATTCCCCCCTTAATTGGATTTGTGGAAAACGGCAAAACACATGGTTTGGTTTTGTTCACGAACATTGTAAATACCAAATTTCACACACATAACATCTTCAGTTTTTGAAATAAAAGTATTCAACCCCCTTTATCCCCCCCCTCCAAGGAATTTTCAAAAAATGGTAAAATACATGTTTTTTTATTTTCAAGATGAATCTAAATACCAATTTTTTATTTATTATTTTATCCCACCAAAACATATCATAAGAGATGTTTTCACTTTCTCTGCCCCGCAACAAGGATGTGATGAAGCAGCCAATCATGAAACCGATCATGTCAGCCTTAAAATGGCGTGGCTACATTTGCCACTTCCGAGATGGGTAAACTTAAACACATCTGGTTTATATAAACATTCCTAAGCCACCCAATATCACGTGTGATAGAAGGGAGAACTTATCTAAACAAGTAGCCCCTCTGTAGCTTAAAAGACTCTAGACTGTAAGCTCCTATGAGCAGGGCCCTCTACACCTCTTGTTTCCATTCTAGGTCTGTTTATATGTATTTCGTTCCCTTTGGTTATTGTAAAGCGCTGCGGAAACTGTTGGCACTATATAAATGATGACAATAATAATAAGGAAGCATTTCAAACTAAAAGCCCTTCTCCTCACTATTAGTCTACAGCAGGGGTCTCAAACTCTGGCCCCCCTGATGTTTCTGAACTACAACTCCCATGATTCCCTGGCCATCTATTGCATTCAAAGCATTCTGGGACTTTTAGGCAAAACCATCTGGGGGGCCGTGAGTTTGAGACCCCTGGTCTACAGGGTCATCCAGATGTGGACCCCTTGCTTGGTGTGCCTAGAGGGGTGTCAGCTATACCCTCCTGACGAGGCCTAACAAGGCCGAAACAATCGTCGGTTGCTGCACCTCTTGTGCAGGGATGACGTCCTTGGCAATCAGCACTGGCCACCCTTTTTGGGTGAGAGCAGGTTGATTTGCATATGGAGCATTCATCCCTGTAATGGCACATACAAGCTAAAACCTTGTGAGACCTGAGCGGGCCTCCACCATAGAGCAGGCCACTAGTGCTGTTGCTCGTTCTCAGGATCCTCACAAATCCCCCTTCTCCAAACTAAAAAGGGGGCATATTAACTAAGCTATGCATTTGAATCACCATATTTATATATTCATACAGGAAATTAAAAAGATTATTTATCAGATTGTAATTTCCCTTGGGAACAGGGTCCCTCTGAATCAGGTCATCATCCATGTGTGGTATTTTAATGCATCAACTGTACACTGATCTTGTAAAGCGCTGCAGAATATGTAGTGCTATATAAAGAATAATAATAAAACATTCTTTAGTCAGGACATGTGCTTTGGTCAGGATGTGATATAAGACCCCCCCTCCCAGGAAGAATAGAACCCACTCTGGTGGGTGGAGTCTCTAGCCCAACCTCCTCTGGATTCTTCCAGAGATACCCAGGAAGTGGAGCCCTCTTTATGCTGTGGATTTTGAGCAGGACACACGGGCTGTGTAGGCCATAGTTTCTGTGTGGATCTGGATGAGTAAAGGACTGCTGCATTTTATTCCCTTTTTAATAATCACCTATGCAGGTCTTCATTTTCTTGTTAGGGTCCAGAATTTGGTTAAACGTTTATGTTATCGAAGGTTTTCATTTTCTTAGGTTAATCTCTGGGGAAAGCTATTATTAAACTCCGGACCATGAGATTATTTCCGTGTAATCTCTGGGGAGAGTCTTTTAATAGTTAATTATACGATTTAATATTTTGTTTGTTTTATTAATTGCCTTTATTTTTTACTAGAGTAAATTCATTTAACCATCCATCGGTGGGTCTCTTTACTTACTTAGAACTTTGGATGTTATTAAGTGCTCCAGTAATTTTGCTTGTGTATCTATTGATTGCTGTGCCTTGTATTTAAAGTGCACGCTGTAGCACATGGTTGGCACTCATTTTAGTAGTCAGTGAGCACATGGCTGGCAACCATCTTAAGACGCAATGAGTCACATGGTCTGCAGTCCTTTTTGAAGTGAAACAGCAGTAATTGTACAACCTTTTCTGTAAAGAATTTATCCTAAGCGACACAAACTATTTAAAACCGCATAATGGCGCAGGATTATCACCTCAAGCATTATTGAACCCAAACACCAGATTAGCCTGAACACAGTGAGATGGGGGCTCACGCTGATGGATTTGTTTCGATAACGATGTGCGTATCTTGTATGCAAAGGTAAGTACAAACAGGAAGGAGCGCGCACTGTGCCTTTTATGGGGGAAATTTGATTACTGAAAAAGTTTCATAAAACCGCAAACCAATATCCTGAGGAAGAGGAACAACTGGTCACACACAAGCATTTTATATTAAGTCCTCTCTGCGGACAACGTTCCAGATCACTGGGAGTCTTCTTCAAGTCGAGATGTTGTGCACCGAGTGGGTTTAAGATAGAGGGTTCCTTTATTGCATGAGTTTGTGTGCCCCCTTCTCCCTGGATATCGAATACTCCCATGTAACCCATACACTACGGGACTATGTGTCGCCTCAACTAGCTCCCACCTGGACTTAGTCTATCCAAGGCTCCTGCAAGCATATTCAACTCCATACAGCTTCCAGGGCAAGCCTCATTCACAGTGTCCTCATAGCTCCCACCTGGACTTAGTTCCCACCCTCCCCACAGTTCTCATTTCATTTATACCCAACTAATTTGGTAATGTGATATTTTCAGCTACCAACCTACACCACTCTGGGATTTCACCTACCACCTTTCTATCTTCTGCTTTCCTTATCAATTCCCTGCCTGTCTTCTACCTTTCCTTTTTTCTCCCCCTTCTCCCACACCACCTTTCTCTAGAAATGTTTTTCCCCTCTCTCCCCCCTCTTGCTGCTTCTTTCCACCATCTCCCTTCTCTCTAAATCTACCCTCCCTCCCTATACACCCTACAAATTACAGCAAGCTGGAAAAGAAACCCAAATACACCATAGCTTGCTCAGCTCCTTTAACTTATCAGCAGAGGGCTGGTGGAGAGTGTTAAAATCCAGCCCTCCCACCCCCACAAAACAGAGCTTTAAAACCTTTCAAATCACTATTTACCAAAAAGAAAAACCTGTCCAAATTCCTTTTTATTCTGCTGCTTGCACTTGCAAATGATGTTGAATCCAACCCTGGTCCAATAGCTGACACCATATTTAATCTCCCCACTAAAAAAGGCCTCTCCTTTGTGCATTGCAACATCCGCAGCTTAGTCCCTAAGGCTGCTGTCAGATGAGCGTAGTGTTCACGTCCGTGATTGCGCCTAAAAGTACGTCCGTGATAGCATGACAGGAAGCCCATTGGAGCCTGACACATGAAGTACGTCCGCACTGAACTGCGGACGCATGACGGACGCTGCAAACGGACACAGGTTAGGCAAGAACGTAATACTGCTAGAACGGACGTGCGGAGTGCGCCAAGTCCACAACGTCTGCATAGCTTTGTGTGTGAGTGATGGAGCATGGTCAGACGGACTGCATTTATACGTCCAGCATTTTTGACAGACAGAATGTTTTTTCATTGTAATTTATTTTTCCCTCCTACATCCGTCAAAAATAACTTCAGTGAAAAAACGGACTGTGTGGCCACTACTGCGTCATCCGTACTGACGATGTCCGTACTGCACAGACGTACAGTCCGTAGAAATCACGCTCGTCTGACCCTAGCCTAAACTGGATGATCTTAAAGCTTGGTGCTTCTATTACAAACCTAAAGTCATTGTGCTGACAGAATCATGGTTAACCCCTAAAGTGCCAGACTCTGCCATAGCAATACAAGGGTATTCATGCTCTAGAAAGGACAGAGCTAAGAGAGGAGGGGGAATTGTTATCCATGTTGACAACTCCATAAAGTTCACCCCATTGCAGAATCCTAGCTCCCCGGCCACATTTGATTTCCTTTCTGGTACTATTGAGATCCCATTCAGTAAAACAATTATTGTTGCTGGATTCTACCGCCCACCAAGTTCCCCAGTGCAATCCCTTTCTGACATAACCCAAATTCTTAGTGAACTGCTGGTCCTCGGCGACTTTAATGTTGATTGGCTGAATCCTAAAAACAATAAACAGTGCTCACTGTTTAAGGCTTTGCAGCTAACACAATTAATCTCCTCCCCACTCGCATTAATATGAAAAGCCCTAACCACACCTTGCTGGACTGGATTCTCTCCTCATGTTCTGATCGAATACAGGCGTTCGCTAACAGTTTCAGTGATCACTGCCTAGTGTACTGTGTGCGCAAAATAAGGGCCATAAAATGTCCACCAAAAAGGTAATAATCACCAGGTCTTTCAAGAAATTTAATCTTGAATCCTTCCTAAATGATCTCAAACAGCTCCCATGGTACAGACTAAACCTAATCCCAGACCTGGACTATGCAATTGAATACTTTCAAGCCGAGCTCCTGAAAGTCTGGAACACCCATACCCCACTGCGCAAAGTGCGAGTAAAAGGGGCCCATCTCCCCTGGGTTACAGCTGACCTCACACATATGTACCAGCTTAGAGACTCCCTGTGGTCAAAGTTCAAGAGTACTGGATCCATGAACGATCACTGAATACCGAAAATGCTGGAATGAATGCACAAAACAAACAAAAATGGCTAAAGCCCAATGCTTCAATGAAAATTTAAACAATAACATATCAAACCCCAGAAATTTTTGGAAAATCATAAGTAACATACAAGCACCCCCAACCAGCTGCTTTAAAAGTAAACAACCAAACTGTACAACACCCCCTAGATGTAGCAAATGCTTTTAATAATTATTTTGTTGGATGCGCCACCCTGATTGCTAAACTAGGAAATGACACGCAATCAGAAAGGCCGCACGCAGGTCAGGACCCACCCACAGTGCAAAGACCCCGTAACCCAGAGAAATTCAGTTTTAGGCTCAGTCAGTGCCATCACTAAACTTATCCGTAAGCAAAAAATGAAATACCAGTCTGGACCTGATCAAATCCCAGCAATGCTGCTGAAAATCAGTGTGCCAGCAATTGCAAAACCTGTCGCAACCCTGATTAATGAATCACTGGCGACTGGATACATACCCAAACTCTGGAAGACTGCAAGGGTGGTACCTATCCATAAAAGTGGAGACAATACTTTGCTATCCAACTACCGCCCAATATCACTGCTCCCTGTAATGTCAAAAATTCTGGAAAAATGTGTCTACACACAATTACGTGATTATTATCAGTATCACAACTATTTAACCCCAGATCAATCAGGCTTTCGTCCAAACCATTCAACTACAACTGCACTTTTAAAAGTTTGTAATGATATCCAAGCTGGCATGGAACAAGGAAATCTAACTGAGCCATCTTCCTTGATTTTGCCAAGGCTTTTGACACAGTAGACCATGGCATCCTATTACAAAAACTTAAGAACTCTGGTATTGGTGATAGTACGTTAACCTGGTTCCAATCATATGTGTCTGATAGGTCTCAATTTGTGTCCATTTCTGACAGCACTTCCCTCCCCCTCCCAGTCACGTGCGGTGTACCACAAGGCTCGATACTTGGCCCCCTGCTATTCACAATATTCATAAACGATCTGCCCAATGTCTGCAAAGCTTCAACTGTACACATTACGCAGACGACACTGTAATCTATACCAGCAAACCAAATCTCACACAGCTGGAGGACGTGCTGCAAGAACAATTCACAGAGGTAGAAAAGTGGATCGCAAATAACAAACTTTTTCTAAATGCTGACAAAACGGTTACAATGCTCTTTGGAACCGCACCTAAACTACACAAATTGCAAACACCCCATCTATGTGTTGGGACAAAATCAAATGGCACGCTGACCACAGTCACTTCTCTCAAATACCTAGGTATGTGGTTAGACCCAAATCTAGCTTTTGGCCCCCACATCGAAAAACTCTCATCTAAACTCTACCCCAAACTAGGTGCCCTGTACAGAAACAAATCCTGCCTGAGCCCCGCGGTAAGAAAGCAGATTGTACAACAAATGCTTATGCCAGCCATTGAATACGGAGATTTAGTGTATGCAGCCGCCCCGCAAACACACCTTCAGAAACTTACTACATTGTATAACTCATTCTGTCGCTTTGTGCTACAATGTAACTACATGACACACCATTGTGACATGTTAAAAGAACTAAACTGGCCATCACTGGACTCTAGACGCACCCTTCACCTTTCCAACCTGGTGTTTAAGAGCTTTTCTGGGAAGCTACCACCCTACCTGAATATGCTGCTTCCCCCGGCAGTTCCCTCATCCTATAACCTCAGATCCAGGACCAGCACCTTACATGCAATACCGCAATACAAAAAGAAAACGGCTCGATCCTCATTTTCCTACAGAGCACTGCAAATATGGAATAACCTCCCAGACACCGTCAAATCTTCCCCCAGTCTAAAGTCCCTTAAGACTTCCCTATTAACATACCTCAATACGGAATGCACCTGTAAACATGTAACATAATGACTTTATTTCCTACATATTTATTTTTCTGTTAATCTGTATATTTGGTCTTGTGTTAATATCTTGCATTTTACTATTTTGTATTTCTGTAACCACTCAATGTTCTCGAACCCAGGACATACTTGAAAACGAGAGAAATCTCAATGTATCCTTCCTGGTAAAATCCTTTTATAAATAAATAAAATAAAAATTCCGGGTTAGACTAAGGAGGAAATGCTTCAATCACACACATTTGCAGAACTAAGCCATTTATTGGAAACACATTGCCCACGAAAGGCTCTCCGGCCGCTGGGAGTGACACTGACTGGGACCATTTACAAGAGTTCTATAGAAGGAATATCTCGTACTCCAGTCCAGACGTAGAATGCTGCGTGGAGAGGCTCGGAGAAGGTGGTGGTGAAGGTATGTAAATGAGTCAGGGGGTCACCGAACTCATAAAAGGATAACTGACCCGCCTCGTAATCCAAGTAGATACGCAACGTGCGATTAGAGGAGGGAGACGGCACCAGGGTCTCACGACTGTCGTGCACAGCTAAATAACTGCCACCTTTCTTGCTCAAAGACCAGGACTTCTCATTGTATCCAATTGTGGAACGACTCCACCCTCGTTCGATGCTGGGATAGGCCATGCCGATACTCCAGACCCCGAACTCACTCGTCGTCTCCACGTCAAAGAAAATCCGCCCTGATGAAAATGTGCAGCTGCTCAACACCTGGGAATAGTCAAATCTTTCAGGATTCTCTGGAGGACAGACAGCAGCATCTACTGCCAAGATCTTCCTCAAGTCAGTCATCGGAAATCGTGATGGAGGAAGCAGCGGTCTTTGGGTCCAGTAAAAGGCCCTTGGCCGGCCGCACATAGAAATCCCTCAGCTCATTATTCACAATATCAGGTAAAGCTTTCTGTAGGGTCATGGCTATTGACCCTTCATCCAGGCCACCCACACTATCAAACCACTCATCCTCCGAATCCTCATCATCATCCTCATCCTCATCCTCCTCATCCTCGTCCTCTTCCCATGAGCAGTCTTCAGGACCCCTCTCATATTCCTCTTCCTCTGCTTCCGCTTCCGCTTCCCCTTCTTCCTCCTCCTCCTCCTCCTCCTCTTCTTCCGTAGAGGAATCTTCATGCTCAAAAAACTTCCTGTAGCTGGACTCTCGCTCTTGGAGAACCATCAGTGGATCCGTCAGGTTGCACAGTTCCTCGATGCGACACATCCTCTCGGACAGTTTCTCCTTTTTCACTTCCAGTTTCAGGATTTGATCAGAGACCCGGCGTGAGAAACGCTTCTCCTGGCTGGAAAGCTCACTATGAAGTCTCTTCTCTAGAGTGTCAAGCTGTGCATGAATGTCCCTGAACAAGGTGGTGACTCGCTTTCCTACAGAAGCTGCTTGTTCCAGGAGTTCCTTACCATGGTTCTGGAGATTGAGAATGTCCTCCTCAGTCTCGCTTCTGTTGGCGCTCAGTTTCATAAGAACGTTCTTCATTTTCTCTTTGGTCTTCTCAGAGGCCCTTTCCAGAAGCTCCACGTAGTGGCCCCTGTGATCTCCGGCCAAGTAGCAGGACACACACACAAAGGTGCGATCATGGGAGCAGATATATTTTAGGACCTCCCGGTGGACAGTGCATTTTCTGTTCCCCTGGTAAGTGGTGGGCTCCTTCAGGATGTGCTCTGCTGACTTGCAGTGAACCTGTAGGTGGGTCTCACACAGGGCGGCTTCGCACTTCAGGCAGGTTTTAACGGCCGGTATGGATTGATTTACACAATATGAGCAAAGCACCCCTACGTCTGGACTGGTAGCGTGCACACACTCTGCTATGTTACATAGCGCTGTGCTCCTCTGCAGCGCGGGACGCTCTGAAAACTCCGCTCTGCAATTAGGACATGAATAAGCTCCACATCTTTGCTGTGTGTCCAGAACGTTCTCAATGCAGAGCTGGCAGAAGCTGTGCCCACACGTCAGCGTCACCGGGTCCTTGTAAATGTTCAGACAGACCGCGCAGTTCAGCTCTTCTCGAAGATCACACGCCATCACTAAAAGACAAAAATCACGAAGAGACATTTTTATGGGCGTTAAAATATATATTATATATTGATTGGGGTCAGGAATAGACAGGAACGTGATTTGAGTGACATGACAAGAAATGGTTTGCAGTAACATCGCTCTATGGACACAAAACTGACCAATACGAGGCTCTATACTCGCTTACGCTGCAAATCTGTTCCTTTAAGCTCCGCCCATTAACCCGCCGACCTAGAATATTAGGGTTCCGAGTAGAAAATAGAAGAGCTGCATTTTGCACCAATATAAACGCCTTGTTTCCCAATGGAACACACATTTACATACACATTGCAACGTCCTCAAAAGCCGAGCCTATGTCATGGCCCACGTCGTCACGGCAAGAAGACCAAAGTCGGTACTGCATCCTCATGGTTGAGCCTGATATTCCCAAGTGTGACTCGGGTTAAATTTCACTACCGCGAACAGTAACCCCGAGCCACACTCGGGCTGCATACTCACCTCATCCTGCGCTCCTTTGCTGTCCTCCGCAGTGTGATCACAGCGACTTGCTTCCTGGTAACGCTCCCTGCGAGTCACACGATGCAGGGGGCGGGACCAGGCAGCAAACTAAAAAAAAAAAGGAAAAAGGATATTCCAATGTAAATCCAGAGCAGCATGACCTTCTCATTAGGGATGTGCACCGATTTTTTTTTCGATTCGATTCGATTCGATTTTTCGAATTTTTAAACTTTTCGATTCGGCTCGTTTCGACTGCTTTCTGTTCCGATTCGGTTCGGTTCGATTCGGTTTTCGGGTACATTTATTTTTCGGAATATCGACCATTTTTCGTATTTTCGGGTCACTTTACTAGGTTTCTGTATCGACTTTTCGTTATTTCGGAAAATTTTCGTTTTTCGGAATTGTACATGGTTTTCGGCATATCGCCCATTTTTCGTTTTTCTGAACTTTTTGTTTTTCTGAACTTTTCGTTTTTCGGAACTTTTCGTTTTTCGGAACTTTTCGTTTTTCGGAATTGTACATGGTTTTCGGCATATCGCCAATTTTTCGTTTTTCGGAACTTTTCGTTTTTTCGGAACGTCTGTTCTCGTTTCAAAGCTGTCTAACTCTATTCGTTTTGATGAAAACTACTATGGTTTACTTTTTTAATACTACTTTATATATTTTTTATAATAAATTTTTGGTTTGTTTTTCGGATCCGATAATTCATTCTGTCGATACGATAATTCTGGCGATTCTATCGTGTTTTTTTAATTAACCCTTTCGCTGCTGAGGCTTTTCCCACCTCTGTGCTGAGGTAATTTTTACCGGTTTTGCTCATCATGTTTAAACGTGTTTTGAAGCTTATTTTAGTATATTACCCAGACATATTATATATCGTTCTTTCTGTCAGACTCGGTAGATTCATAATATGTCATTATTATATGTATACGTCATGACCTGTCTGTATATTATAACAAAAAATGCAATAAAATATGTATTTTCAATAATTTACAACGTGTAAAGTGTTTTTTTTCACATTTTAACGCGCGAGCAATTGCGGTTATATTTTGTATGGGGTGCGCTTGTTAAAAAAATTAGAGATGGGGTCTCGTTACATTTTTTTTGGGGAGAAATTACACGATTTTTAACAAACGCACCGCATACAAAAATCGTTAGTGCAGCATCATTGTTCACATTATAATTGAAATGGGAACAATATTGCTGCATTAACGAACCAAAAAAAAGAAAAAAAATGTTTATTTTTTTTATAATTTTTTTAAAATATTTTTTTATTTTTAATTTTTTTACAAACTTTTTTCACATTCGTGTTTGGTATCGTTGGAACGGCCATGCTCTGGCCGATCCAACAATACCAAACTTTAACCCCTAGCTGCCACGGATCGGGAGATAGGGAGTTCATTGGAACCCCCTATCTCCACCATTGGTGGCAACTAGGGGTTAACTCCAGGACTGGCGTCATCGTGCTATGCACGATGACGCCAGTCCTCCAGGGGGAGTTCCCGGAAGCTTGGCCGACATCCGACATCCTCATGGATATGTCCCAGCTCCTCATGGATATTGCCCCAGCACCTCGTGGATTTGCCCCAGCTCCTCGTGGATATGCCCCAGCTCCTCGTGGATATTCCCCAGCTCACACATGGATTTGCCCCAGCTCCTCATGGACATGCCCCAGCTCCTCGTGGACATGCCCCAGCTCCTCGTGGACATGCCCCAGCTCCTCGTGGATATGCCCCAGCTCACACATGGATTTGCCCCAGCTCCTCATGGATATTCCCCAGCTCACACATGGATTTGCCCCAGCTCCTCATGGACATGCCCCAGCTCCTCGTGGACATGCCCCAGCTCCTCGTGGACATGCCCCAGCTCCTCGTGGATATGCCCCAGCTCACACATGGATTTGCCCCAGCTCCTCATGGATATTCCCCAGCCAGGGCCGGCGCAGCCGCTAGGCAAGCTAGGCGGCCGCCTAGAGCGCAGTCCCGCCTAGGGCGCAGCGCCGGGCCCGAAAAAAAAATAATTGTGCGTTAGTGTCCGCCGGCCCGCGCTGGGCGCGCGCGCGGGAGCGGTCGGGGGCCCGGGGTGCCGCAATCTACATGTCCACAGAGGCAGAGCAGTGCACAGACACACACTGCGTCTGCACCAACCAGGTCCCGTCCTGACCATCCAGGCTCCGCCCGCTCCGCAGTGCACGCAACGTCAGCGGTGCCTGCACGTGTTGGGGCTGGTGGCAGCACGAGCGCCCCGCCCCACGTCAGACGCCGCTGGAAGGAAGCCTGGGAAGGAGGAGGCACCACCGTCGTGTGGAGTGTGTGCCTTGCGAGTTGCTGTCTGCACAGACATATATTACCGTTCATTTATATATTTTTTTTCAGAAGTAAACATTACGTTTATTCAATAAAAACTATTATATATTTGTGTTGTGTGCGTACAAAGCGCATTGTGCGACTGCTTTTAGTTATTTTATAGAAGGCCTCAGCCTCAGTTTCACTTTCAGTTTCTGCTAATAATAAAACTGTGGATATTGCAGAAACAACAACAGAAATCCACCATTTTGTTTTTAAATTTGCATCTAAAGCATTCAATGACACTGCTGCAGCAGCTGCTGAGGATGTATTGAAGGCAGCTCTGTTTGGATGCACTTTCAGAAGAACTACATGTCCCATCCTATCACTTAGCAAAGACGCAGAGATTTTTATTGATGCGCAGGTGGGAACCAATATTGGGCAAGCTGTGGGTCATCTCGTATGCATCACTCAATCACAACAACCTCCCCCCCCAGCACACTACAGTACACACAGTGCCAAAAGAAATCCAGCATTGTAATTTCATCTACATACATCAAATGTCACAATTTTCACGAATACGTAAAATCACAAAAAAGAAAAGCTATGGCAAAAATGCACGTATGACGAATTGTGAAAACGCAAAGCTATACACAATCACATTGCATGAAAAAAGGACTAGATAAATCAAGGTATTTCTGCGCACATTAGCAGCACATGCAAGCACAGTATTATTATTATACAGGATTTATATAGCACCAACAGTTTGCGCAGCGCTTTACAATATAACATGACACTTACGTTTCGCTATGACGCGGCGGATGCGTCTCAGCTGCTCCTGCTCCCGTACTTTTAAATCAGACCAGTGTTTCCGTAGCTGGTCCTTCGTCCGGTCCTTCCCAAACTTCTCCAAAATGGTGGCGCGTAGCTTGTCCAGGATACGATCCTTCCTGGCGTTATTCTTGCTGCGGTAAGGTCCCTTCTGGCAATCGTAATCTTTGGTATCAAAGATGCGGACCAGCTCCAACATCTCCTCAAACGCCATATTTTGGGCGCGTTTTTTCCTGGGTGCAGGTGGAACTTCTTCATCAAGAGATGAAGAGGAGGTCTCCTCTCTGGCAGCGGCCATTATGAAGAATAATAAAAAAAAAATTTGGTCAAAAAGTTGTCAATAAAACTGGCTCAATAAAGTTACGACATGTGCGCGCGCGCGCATGCGCGACCCGCGGACGAATCGGATCTGACCAAAATACGAAAATTCTGATCGGATCTTTGGAAACAATAAAAAAAAATTACAGAATCAGCCATATAACCGATACTAGTTAAATATACGATGTCCAGACTTACCGAAATGGTACCGAAATCCCGAATGGAACTGAAATCATGAATAGAGGGAAAATAAATTTCGATTTGACACATTTCAAGTCCATTCGAAAATTCCGAAAAATTTTCGATTTGGCAAATTTTTCGTTTTTTTCGGAAAGTCTGTTCTCGTTTCAAAGCAATAGATTTCGATTTGACACATTTCAAGTCCATTCGAAAATTCCGAAAAATTTTCGATTTGGTAAATTTTTCGTTTTTTCGGAAAGTCTGTTCTCGTTTCAAAGCAATAGATTTCAATTTGACACATTTCAAGTCCATTCGAAATTCCGAAAAATTTTCGATTCGGTTCGGAAAACAGTTCGGATTCGACTTTTTCGGATCTAAAACTTTTCGGATTTTCGGCCGAATCGAAAGACCCGAATCGGGAAATTTCGTGAAAATTCCGAAATTCCGAAACCCGAAACGCACATCCCTACTTCTCATGAACGGCACTAAAGGGTCAGAAACAGACCATACATACATACACATTCTAATATTGCACCCTTGTTTTCTGAAAGATTTTAGTGTTTTTGGTTTGATTATATTATTGAATATAATTTATTAGCATTATTTTGGATAATAAATTATTATTTCGTGTTTCAAACTTTATTGGACTCTGTGTGTTTACTAGACTCTTGCTTGCACGGATTTCAGCGAGTTATTCCTACAGAATACAGGCTTACTATATAAAAAAAACACGTTTCCTTTCTAAAACAACAGACGCTTTTAGCCACAAAATTTTGAAAAAAATTCAATTTTTTTTTAAATGTGTTCTTTTCTTTCTGTAATCAGACCTTTTTATTATCATTCATTGGATCTTATGTGTAAATTCCAGACAGTTTCGTTCAGTAGTTTTTTTGCAAATTTAAAATTTTAAAACTTTGAAGCAAACGTTTCTTTCCCCACACCCATTCAGCTTGTTGGCTTTTTTCCGGCCTCTGCTCTGCGCTGTGATTACTGGCTTTTTCCGGCGTGTTTTTTGCGGGTTTTAGATGTGTTTGCAGCAGGTTTTCCCTGCACTTCGGGGACCCTGAGGTTGTACTTGAACACACTGCAGAGTCGCGAACTAGAAATCGCCCCGAAGTGTGGGGAACAAAAGAGCACCGAAATGTTTGCGACGTGTCGGTGCTCTCTGAATAACCGCTACAGTCATATTATTCAAAAAACACCAGTGAAAATAATCATTTTTTTCAGTTTTGGTTAAAATGTAAAATTTTCTCATAAAATTATATTATGTAAATCTGCTCATTTTTTATTTCCCAAGTATCTATTTTATCCACTACAGAAATCTCACTGGGATGAAAGGTTCTGAGCTCTAGATGGCGTCCCTTATCTGGCACAATGTCACACGGGGTCTGCATTATCAGCATACAGGCAGCTGCAGTAAATGTGCTGCAGACAGATAATAAAACGGTGAGATCTCCTGCTTACATGGGGTCTGCATTATCAGCATTACAGGCAGATGCAGTATATGTGCCAGGTTTTCCTGGACACATAAGTTTATTCATGTTGATGGGCAGTGGTTGAAAGATGCCGCACTGTAACATGTATAATCCATACACTGCAGGTAAGAAATCATAAAGGAATCCCAGGTGACCTGCCGCGATTTCCTTCATGCAGCATGAGTTATACATGTTGCAGGGCAGCACCCCCTCCCCGTGCTCTCCCTCTGAGATAGTATGACAACACACGTATCAGCGCACACCATAAGGCTAAGGATGTCAGAGCGGCCATGGTTTCCTGCATATATATTAATTCATGCAGAATTAATTTCAGCAACGCATTTCACCGCCACCGAACAAGCAACGCACATCACTGCCGCCGAACAAGAAATGCACATCACTGCCGCCGAACAAGAAACGCACATCACTGCCGCATTTCTCTGCCGCCGAACAGGCACCGTATTTCATCGCCGCCAAACAGGCACCGTATTTCACTACCGCATTTCACCGCCCTCGAACAGGCACCGTATTTCACCAATGCATTTCACTGCCGCCGAACAGGCACTGTATTTCACGACGCATTTCACTGCTGCCGAAAAAGGCATCGCATTTCACCGCCCTCGAACCGGCACTGTATTTCACCGCCCCCAAACAGGCACCGTATTTCACTACCGCATTTGACCGCCCCCAAACAGGCACCGTATTTCACCGACGCATTTCACTGCCGAACAAGCACCGTATTTCACAACCGTTTTTCACCAACACATTTCGCTGCCGCCAAATGGGCAGCGCATTTCGCCGTCGCCAAACAGGCAGCGCATTTCACGACGCATTTCACTGCCGAACAAGCACCGTATTTCACAACCGTATTGCGCCGCCGCCAAACAGGCACCGTATTTCGCCACCGCCAAACAGGCACCGTATTTCGCCACCGCCAAACAGGCACCATATTTCGCCACCGCCAAACAGGCACCGTATTTCACTGCCGAGCAAGCACCGTATTTCACCACCGTACTTCACCGATGCATTTCGCCGCTGCCAAACAGGCAGCGCATTTCACCAACGCATTTCACAACCGCATTTCACCAACGCATTTCACCGCCCCAAACAGGCAGCGCATTTCACCGCCCCCAAACAGGCAGCGCATTTCACCGCCCCCAAACAGGCAGCGCATTTCACCGCCCCCAAACAGGCAGCGCATTTCACCGCCGAACAAGCACCGTATTTCACCAACGCATTTCGCCGCCGCCAAACAGGCAGCACCTTTCACATTTGGCAAACTGACAGTTTAGTGAATAGATGAACGGCTATGAAATTGCACTGTATGATATTCACCGTTCGGTGGCAGAAATCTGTGCTTAGCGAATGTCCAGGAAAGCATGGCGGATATGGCCGCACTACACAAGTCATCCAGCCGGTTACTGTAATGCAGGAATTGGCAGCCGTGACCCTCCAGATGCCCTGAATTTAATCTCCCATGATGCTCAGTCACTCATATGATTGGCAGAGGCTCATGGGAAACGTAGTTCCAAAACATCTGGAGGGCCAAGTCTGCTGAGCCCTGCTCTAGTGAGAGTGATAAAACCCGCAGTGGCTTTAGGCTGGGGGGGGGGTCAGACGAGCGCAGAGTTTGCTCTCCGTCCCGGCGCGCGCTCTGCTCTCCGTCCCGGCGCGCGCTTTGGGTCTGTCATATCTTTTCAAAAGGAGTCAATAGAGAACACACGAAGCATGTGCGCACTTTTTCACATGCAGGCGACATGTTGCAACAGACGCCAAAATGGCACTGACGTGAAAAAGCTACAATAGACGTAGAGAAACCCCTGTATACAGCTTTTTTTTTCTTTTTCTCAACAACAGTCAAACCTAACGGACACAATGTAACCACAGTCTCATCGTTAGAAAGTGCGTCCGTTACTGTGCGCAGTCCGTGCGCTCGCTCGCCTGACCCCAGCCTTAACCCTCAAATAAATGTGAAGCGATGGCGGCGAATAGCGATGGGTTTTCTGGATCCAGTCTATTCCTGCTGACGGGCAGTACATGAAAAGAACCCCGCCCCCGCTGTATGTAGCACGTGTGTGCGTCCTGTGAGAAATCAAAGTGGGGGACCTGCCACCAGTGGAGTTATACATGTTGCAGGGCAGCACTTTTCCCTGTGCGCCTCCTCTGCATGAAACATACATCCAGGAAAAAATGGCCGATCTGGAGACTCTGCACCCACATTATGGCTAGTGCCGGGTGGAACAGCAGGGCATTATGGGGCTGCCATGTCGGCCATGTTTTCCTCTACACAAATATATATATATATATATTCAAGCTGGTGGGCATTGCATGAAAAATGCCACCCCTCAGCATGTATAATCCATACACTGCAAAGAAAGAGTCCCCGGTGCCCTGCCTTGATTTCCTTCCAGCAGCATCTAATTTATACAGGTTGCGGGGCAGCACGTTTCCCTCTGCATGAAACAGTGGATGCGTCCAGGGAAAACACGATCAGGTTACAGCACTTCAAAGTGATTTACGGCACATGACACGGTGGGGGGGGAAGAGTGCGGCACACGACGCGGTGGGGGGGAAGAGTGCGGCACACGACGCGGTGGGGGAAGAGTGCGGCACACGACGCGGTGGGGGGAAGAGTGCGGCACACGACGCGGTGGGGGAAGAGTGCGGCACACGACGCGGTGGGGGAAGAGTGCGGCACACGACGCGGTGGGGGAAGAGTGCGGCAAACGACACGGTGGGGGGGAAGAGTGCGGCACACGACACGGTGGGGGGGAAGAGTGCGGCACACGACGCGGTGGGGGAAGAGTGCGGCACACGACGCGGTGGGGAAGAGTGCGGCACACGACGCGGTGGGGGAAGAGTGCGGCACACGACGCGGTGGGGGAAGAGTACGGCACACGACGCGTGGGGGGAAGAGTGCGGCACACGACGCGGTGGGGGGAAGAGTGCGGCACACGACGCGGTGGGGGGAAGAGTGCGGCACACGACGCGGTGGGGGAAGAGTGCGGCACACGACGCGGTGGGGGAAGAGTGCGGCACACGACGCGGTGCGGGGAAGAGTGCGGCACACGACGCGGTGGGGGGAAGAGTGCGGCACACGACGCGGTGGGGGAAGAGTGCGGCACACGACGCGGTGGGGGGAAGAGTGCGGCACACGACGCGGTGGGGGGAAGAGTGCGGCACACGACGCGGTGGGGGAAGAGTGCGGCACACGACACGGTGGGGGGAAGAGTGCGGCACACGACGCGGTGGGGGGAAGAGTGCGGCACACGACGCGGTGGGGGAAGAGTGCGGCACACGATGCGGTGGGGGGAAGAGTGCGGCACACGACGCGGTGGGGGAAGAGTCGGTGGGGGGAAGAGTGCGGCACACGACGCGGTGGGGGGAAGAGTGCGGCACACGACGCGGTGGGGGGAAGAGTGCGGCACATGACGCGGTGGGGGAAGAGTGCGGCACACGACGCGGTGGGGGAAGATGCGGCACACGACGCGGTGGGGGAAGAGTGCGGCACACGACGCGGTGGGGGGAAGAGTGCGGCACACGACGCGGTGGGGAAGAAGTGCGGCACACGACGCGTGGGGGGAAGAGTGCGGCACACGACGCGGTGGGGGGAAGAGTCGGTGGGGGGGAAGAGTGCGGCACACGACGCGGTGGGGGAAGAGTGCGGCACACGACACGGGGGGGAAGAGTGCGGCACACGACGGTGGGGGGGAAGAGTGCGGCACACGACGCGGTGGAGGAAGAGTGCAGCACACGATGCGGTGGGGGGAAGAGTGCGGCACACGACGCGGTGGGGGAAGAGTGCGGCACACGACGCGGTGGGGGAAGAGTGCGGCACACGACGCGGTGGGGGAAGAGTGCGGCACACGACGCGGTGGGGGAAGAGTGCGGCACACGACGCGGTGGGGGAAGAGTGCGGCACACGACGCGGTGGGGGGAAGAGTGCGGCACACGACGCGGGGGGGGAAGAGTGCGGCACACACACGACGCGGTGGGGGAAGAGTGCGGCACACGACGCGGTGGGGGAAGAGTGCGGCACACGACGCGGTGGGGGGAAGAGTGCGGCACACGACGCGGTGGGGGGAAGAGTGCGGCACACGACACGGTGGGGGGGAAGAGTGCGGCACACGACGCGGTGGGGGTAGAGTGCGGCACACGACGCGGCGGTGGGGGAAGAGTGCGGCACACGACGCGGTGGGGGAAGAGTGCGGCACACGACGCGGTGGGGGGAAGAGTGCGGCACACGACGCGGTGGGGGGAAGAGTGCGGCACACGACGCGGTGGGGGGAAGAGTGCGGCACACGACGCGGTGGGGGGAAGAGTGCGGCACACGACGCGGTGGGGGGAAGAGTGTGGCACACGACGCGGTGCTCTGTGAATGTTTACATGTTATCATTATGTTCAATAAAAACATGAAAACATATAATGTTTGTGTTGTATTATTTTAAGCAGACTGTGTTTTTCAAATTGTTGTGACTTAGATGAAGATCAGAGACATTTTATGACCAATTCATGCAAAACTCCACGTAATCCCAAAGGGTTCACATACTTTTTCTTGTCACTAGGTTACATGTTTACAGGCGCATTCTGTATATAGTCACTATGTTACATGTTTACAGGTGCATTCTGTATATAGTCACTATGTTACATGTTTACAGTTGCATTCTGTATATAGTCACTGTGTTACAGGTTTACAGGCGCATTCTGTATATAGTCACTATGTTACATGTTTACAGGCGCATTCTGTATATAGTCACTATGTTACATGTTTACAGGTGCATTCTGTATATAGTCACTGTGTTACATGTTTACAGGTTCATTCTGTATATAGTCACTTTGTTACATGTTTACAGGCGCATTCTGTATATAGTCACTGTGTTACATGTTTACAGGCGCATTCTGTATATAGTCACTGTGTTACATGTTTACAGGCGCATTCTGTATATAGTCACTATGTTACATGTTTACAGGCGCATTCTGTATATAGTCACTGTGTTACATGTTTACAGGCGCATTCTGTATATAGTCACTGTGTTACATGATTACAGGTGCATTCTGTATATAGTCACTGTGTTACATGTTTACAGGTGCATTCTGTATATAGTCATTGTGTTACATGTTTACAGGTGCATTCTGTATATAGTCATTGTTACATGTTTACAGGTGCATTCTGTATATAGTCACTAGGTTACATGTTTACAGGTGCATTCTGTATATAGTCACTAGGTTACATGTTTACAGGTGCATTCTGTATATAGTCACTAGGTTACATGTTTACAGGTGCATTTTGTATATAGTCACTAGGTTACATGTTTACAGGTGCATTCTGTATATAGTCACTAGGTTACATGTTTACAGGTGCATTCTGTATATAGTCACTGTGTTACATGTTTACAGGTGCATTCTGTATATAGTCACTAGGTTACATGTTTACAGGTGCATTCTGTATATAGTCACTAGGTTACATGTTTACAGGCACATTCTGTATTTAGTCACTGTGCTACAGGCGCATTCTGTATATAGTCACTGTGTTACAGGCGCATTCTGTAGATAGTCACTGTGTTACATGTTTACAGGCGCATTCTGTATATAGTCACTGTGTTACATGTTTACAGGCGCATTCTGTATATAGTCACTGTGTTACATGTTTACAGGCGCATTCTGTATATAGTCACTGTGTTACATGTTTACAGGCGCATTCTGTATATAGTCACTGTGTTACATGTTTACAGGTTCATTCTGTATATAGTCACTGTGTTACATGTTTACAGGCGCATTCTGTATATAGTCACTGTGTCACATGTTTAGAGGTGCATTCCTTATTGAGGTATGTTAATAGGGAAGTCTTAAGACTTCCCCCAGACTTTAGACTGGGGGAAGATTTGATGGTGTCTGGGAGGTTATTCCATAACTGCGGTGCTCTGTAGGAAAATGAGGAATGAATCTAATAATTGAAACAACAATCGGCCAATTAATCGATGAGAATAATCGTTAGTTGCAGCTCTACTCCATACACAGACACAACATGCCACTCAAACATACTGCACCCTACGGACACAGAGCGCTCCATACACAGACACAATGTGCCGCACAAACATACTGCGTCCTACGGACACACAGACACAATGCGCTCCATACAGACACAATGTGCCGCACAAACATACTGCGTCCTACGGATGGACAGATTATCGGTGGTCGATTTCCAGCAAATTACTGTTATCTGCTTTTTATTTGCCGATATTTGGACGAGTTGGCTCAATGCAGCCGCGACATGCGAGGTCCCACAGAACGATGCTGATCCGGGGCTTCTCCCACAGCGAGCTGACAACTCTTGCTGTACGGCTTCACCTGCTCACCGACTATCGCACATGAACGTGATGACAACTGAAATGAGCCCCCCCCCCCATCTACTACAGCAGGGTCAGCAGCCTCGGCCCTCCAGATGTTTTGGAACTGCATTTTCTCACGCGCAGCCCCCACTCTCTGGAACGCTCTCCCTCGTGCTGTCATACTTTCCCCTAACTTCTCTTCCTTCAAACGCTCCCTGAAAACATTGCTATTTAGGGAAGCCTACCACCCAACTCACTGACGCAACCATCAATCACTCTCACCTTACAGTCCTCTCTTCCTGTTTCCAACCCCAACCCTCCTAGATTGTGAGTTCCTACGGGAATAGGTCCCTCATCTCCTCCTGTACTGTTTGTCAAATGTTGTTCAATGTATTGTAACCCTGTCTGTACTGTGCTTATTGTACAGCGCTGCGGAATATGCTGGCGCTTTATAAATTATTAATAATAATAATAATAATAATAATTTCCCATGCGGCTCTAAGAACCCAATGAGTAGCTGATATACAGGGTCATCTGAGAGATCATCGCACGGGCCAGAGTCTGGACACAACCACATTGTAAAAAAATAAAAATGTATATAAAAAAAATATTCAATTGAATAAATGAAGCGGACACGGTGCCATGTTTATAACGTGTGACAGGCTCTTTCAGCCGCGCCTTATAGGGCACAAACACGGCAAGTCCTTTTCTGGTTTTATTCTCTCACTGGACAGAAGAAATGGAACGCGTCGGCAACCAGGGCAAACGCCGCGGCAACCAGGGCGACGCCGCGACAACCAGGGCGACGCCGCGGCAACCAGGGCGATGCCGCGGCAACCAGGGCGACGCCTCAATCAAAGCCTTTATGATTTGAGCTCGCCCTCTCTCTTTGTTGGGGGCCCCCTCCCCTCTTAGCAGGTTACTCCCTCACCCATATCCCCTTTTTAAGGCTCAGCAGCTGCAGACTGGCCACACCTGCGATACAAGCGGCTCTGACCAGTGACTCAGGCGGTGGGATAACAGCCCAACCCTACCCCACCCAACTCTCCTTTACCCCAACCACACAAGTACCCAGAACACAACTCCCAACATGCCGAGCAGCAGCACACACGCTGATACACACCATTTCCCTGGGGTTTTAGGCTGCGAGCACACTGTGTGTGTCCATGTGACCGCACTTCCCTGCATCTGTCACAGCTTTGTGACTGATTGACAGGGAGGGCCACATGGGGTAGCGCATGCACAAATTGCGTTCGCTACCACCGGACGGCAAAAAGCTGACAGACGCCGACGGTGCTGCAAAGCGCGATCCTCCATAGGAGGCACTAACTCCACTCAGCGAGGTGGCCACACGGGAAGGAACGTCTACTCTCACCAACATTCCTTCCACTGTGACCCCCGTGTGCCCATAGCCTAATACAACGCGCGCCGCCCGGCGAGGGGGGGGGAGGGGAGGAGCAGCGCACCGCGAGGGGGGAAAGGGGAGGAGCAGCGCACCGTGAGGGGGGAAAGGGGAGGAGCAGCGCACAGCGAGGGGGGAAAGGGGAGGAGCAGCGCACCGCGAGGGGGGAAAGGGGAGGAGCAGCGCACAGCGAGGGGGAAAGGGGAGGAGCAGTGCACCGCGAGGGGGAAAGGGGAGGAGCAGCGCACCGCGAGGGGGGAAAGGGGAGGAGCAGCGCACCGCGAGGGGGGAAAGGGGAGGAGCAGCGCACAGCGAGGGGGAAAGGGGAGGAGCAGCGCACAGCGAGGGGGAAAGGGGAGCAGCAGCGCACAGCGAGGGGGAAAGGGGAGGAGCAGCGCACAGCGACAACTGTGGACAACAGTGGACAACTATTTTCATTATTATTGGCTAGTTGATTTGTGTGGCACAGGATGGGTTAAACGTCATAACCTCCTCTTCGGAGCTGATCGGAGAAGTCGCGGCGCTGCTTTGCTCCGTATGATTTAGTTCTAGGGATACATCAGACCAGTTTGTTTATATTTAGTTTATGACTCTGGCAGCGCCATAACACAATCCCTGAGCTTCTGCCAGCGGGTTTGGGCAATGGTAAGAAATTACGATTTTATACGTGCATGTAGCTGGGAGTCCTGTGTCACCACCTCAACCTGCCTGCCATTCACTCAGTTTGTTCATGATATTACAGTAAGGCCCCGTTCACACCTTGGCGTTTTAACCTTACTCTTTTATAGTATAGGATAAGCCGTTCGTTCTTATATCTTATTATTTAGGTCTCCTTCAATGATCTTTCTTAGCTTTTACTACATGCATCTCTCTGGGCCGTTTATTTGCTCATTGATGACATGTGATTAAATCACCGTGAGCAGACGCGGTTAATCCTTGATCACCTCGAGTCGCCTTTTCACTACCTGCAGACACCCTTTTTCCCTTATATGACACACCTTACCAATTACTCATGTTCTTTTTCATTAGTTAATTCAACCAAATGGAATACCTTTTAAGGAGGGAGATCAATACCTGGTACAAGCTATCTTATTTTTCGCTCCAGATGAAGCCGGGTTTCACCGGCGAAACATATATTGAGCTGAGTTTACCATTTGCTTGATTTTAATATGTTGTTTGTCTTATAAGTACTAGTGAGGGTAAGAGCAGAATCTGATTAAAGCTTTAGGGACAGCAGTAACCTATTTAGGTGGTTCCATTGTGTACCTTTACTATATTTAAAATTCTGCACGTTGCATGTACCTTTTTGCCTTTGAGTAAGTTATCCTTAGACTGCTTTGCTGAATTTTTCAGTGGCTTGTGATACATACCCACGCAGGTGGGGGCTACTCTTGTACATTGCAGATTATTTCTTGGATCTGTCCCCTAGTATATTTTTCAATCTCTCTCACTAGGCTTGTGTGTATATGTAATTTTTATTGGTACTTGGAGATTGTTTTTTGTCATTTATTAAAGGCATTATGCCATTGTGTTTTTTGCCGCTCCCTGTTCCAACAGTGGTCGACCTCATCGGGTTGACAATCTGTTAAATTCCATTTTTTTTGTTTTTCATATCTACAGGTTTAGTCCTGCTCAGGGAGCGTTATCTCATGCCCAATATTTCATGAGATAAGTGATTGTTGACCTACGCTCCGTTCGTTGGTCCTTTTTCTCAATTGTTGTTAAAAATAAAAACGAAAAATTCCTTCAAATATCGTGCCTAGGAGGTCCCCATAACCTGCCCGTGAAGTGGCGGATTTCTAGGATGTATAGAAACATTTAAAAACAAAAAAATGACGTTTCAAATTACGGTAAATGCTTTTCCTTTAATCTATTCATAAACAACTGCTTGGGGCGGGCGTCTGTATGACATTTTAGGACGCGCAGAAAAAGTTTAGTGATTTTTTGGCTAAATTATGGTGAAACTTATGCAGGCTTTGGATGAAAGTAACAATAGGTGCTTTAAAATTGGGCCTTTAGCGTCGGCAACAGTGCCGTCACACAGTAACCCCTCTGAGGATATGAATCTGGTACAGGCGTCAGTGGCAGTGCACCCAGATATTGTGCTTTTGGTGCCAGGCCAGCAAGTGCATTCATACAGTAACCCCTCTGTGGTATTGTGGAAGAGTGCAGGGGTGGGCCATGCAGTCAGGGCCGGTGCTAGACTATTTTGCGCCCTAGGCAAGACCAGCTACTTGCACCCCCCCCCCAAAAAACAAACAAAAAAAAACAACACAACATGAAACTGCTAAATTTCTTTTTATTTAAGAATAAAGTTTGAAAAGCACCAATAGTAAAGGTAAAATAAATATAAACTGTATTAAACCATTTTAAATTAACTCTATTAAACAAATTCAAATTAACTGTATTGAACGAATATAAATTAACGAAAAAAAAAGTGCAGATGACACTCTTTTTCCTTGTTATGTTTTATACATTGACTGGGCTGTTACTCCTGGCAGTTGCTGCCGCTCCGGTGAGTATGGGCGCGACGCCATTTTTTCTGTATTTATGTATATCATGCTTGTAACACCAGTCCGTCGTTCTGCAGCTGTTCCTCTTTCTATGTTTTTGTTTTTGATCCCAAATGGGAAGTGTTTGGTGCGTGTATAAATAAAGCCCACCATCTTTGCCTCTCCTTGGCTGAAAAGCAGCTGGAGGGGCTTGGAGCTGCTCAGTAGAGCGGCCTTTTGGTTACAATTGTTAGGTACCCACTCTAAAGAGGTGCCTTGAAGTGGCGAGTGGGCTTACGTTGCAATGGCCATTGAAACAAACAAAAACCTCATTTTTGTTGTACATGGAACACATAGAAACGAGCGCAGATGACACTCTTTTTTCTAGCTCACATCATGCTTATATATATATTGCCCAGGCCAGCCCACATCATGCTCACAGACAGTCACAGATGTGCCATCATGCGTATATATATTGCCCAGGCCAGCTCACATCATGCGTATATATATATATTGCCCAGGCCAGCTCACATCATGTGTATATATATATTGCCCATGCCAGCCCACATCATGCGTATATATATTGCCCAGGCCCAGGCCAGCTCACATCATGCGTATATATATATTGCCCAGGCCAGCTCACATCATGTGTATACAGTCATGGCCAAAAATGTTGGCACCCCAGACATTTTTCCAGAAAATCAAGTATTTCTCACAGAAAAGTATTGCAGTAAGACATGTTTTGCTATACACATGTTTATTCCCTTTGTGTGTATTGGAACAAAACAAAAAAAGGGAGGAATAAAAGCAAATTGGACATAATGTCACACAAAACTCCAAAAATGGTCTGGACAAAATTATTGGCACCCTTAACTTAATATTTGGTTGCACACCCTTTGGAAAAAATAACTGAAATCAGTCGCTTCCTATAACCATCAATAAGCTTCTTACACCTCTCACCTGGAATTTTGGACCACTCTTTCTTTGCAAACTTCTCCAGGTCTCTCTTATTGGAAGGGTGCCTTTTCCCAACAGCAATTTTAAGATCTCTCCACAGGTGTTCAATGGGATTTAGATCTAGACTCATTGCTGGCCACTTCAAAACTCTCCAGCGCTTTGTTGTCATCCATTTCTGGGTGCTTTTTGACGTATGTTTGTGGTCATTGTCCTGTTGGAAGACCCACGATCTCGGATGCAAACCCAGCTTTCTGAAACTGGGCTCTACAGTGCGACCCAAAATCCTTTGGTAATCCTCAGATTTCATGATGCCTTGCACACATTCAAGGCACCCAGTGTCAGAGACAGCAAAACAACCCCATAACATCATTGAACCTCCACCATATTTCACTGTAGGTACTGTGTTCTTTTCTTTGTAGGCCTCATTCCACGTTCGGTAAACAGTAGAATGATGTGCTTGGCCAAAAAGCTCTATCTCGGTCTCAGCTGTCCACAAGACGTTTTCCCAGAAGGATTTTGGCTTACTCAAGTACATTTTGGCAAACTGTCGTCTTGCTTTTTTAGGTCTCTGTGTCAGCAGTGGGGTCCTCCTGGGTCTCCTGCCATAGCGTTTCATTTCATTTACATGTTGACGGATAGTTTGCACTGACACTGATGCTCCCTGAGCCTGCAGGACAGCTTGAATTTCTTTGGAACTTGTTTGGGGGCGCTTATCCACCATCTGGACTATCCTGCGTTGCAACCTTTCATCAATTTTTCTCTTCCGTCCACCCACAGAGAGATTAGCTACAGTGCCATGGGTTGCAAACTTCTTGATAATGTTGCGCACTGTGGACAAAGGCAAATCCAGATCTCTGGAGATGGACTTGTAACCTTGAGATTGTTGATATTTTTCCACAATTTTAGTTCTCAAGTCCTCAGACAGTTCTCTTCACCTCTTTCTGTTGTCCATGCTTAGTGTGGCACACACAGACACACAATGCAAAGACTAAGTGAACTTAACTCCTTTTTATCTGCTTTCAGGTGTGATTTTTATATTGCCCACACCTGTTACTTGACCCAGGTGAGTTTACAGGAGCATCACATGCTTGAAACAATCTTATTTATCCACAATTTTGAAAGGGTGCCAACCATTTTTGGAGTTTTGTGTGACATTATGTCCAATTTGCTTTTTTCCTCCCTTTTTTGTTTTGTTCCAATACACACAAAGGGAATAAACATGTGTATAGCAAAACATGTGTTACTGCATTACTTTTCTGTGAGAAATACTTGATTTTCTGGAAAAATGTCTGGGGTGCCAACAATTTTGGCCATGACTGTATATATATTGCCCAGGCCAGCTCACATCATGCGTATATATATATTGCCCAGGCCAGCTCACATCATGCGTACATATATTGCCCAGGCCCAGGCCAGCACACATCATGCATATATATATTGCCCAGGCCCAGGCCAGTTCACATCATGCGTATATATATATTGCCCAGGCCAGCTCACATCATGCGTGTATATATATTGCCCAGGCCAGCTCACATCATGCATATATATATATATTGCCCAGGCTAGCTCACATCATGCGTATATACTGTATATATTGCCCAGGCCAGCCCACATCATGCTCGCAGACAGTCACAGATGCGCCATCATGCGTATATATATTGCCCATGCCAGCTCACATCATGCGTATATATATATTTTGCCCAGGCCCAGGCCAGCTCACATCATGCGTATATATATATTGCCCAGGCCAGCTCACATCATGCGTATATATATATATTGCCCAGGCTAGCTCACATCATGCGTATATATATATTGCCCAGGCCAGCCCACATCATGCTCGCAGACAGTCACAGATGCGCCATCATGCGTATATATATTGCCCAGGCCAGCTCACATCATGCGTATATATATACAGTGGCAAGAAAAAGTATGTGAACCCTTTGGGATTACGTGGAGTTTTGCATGAATTGGTCATAAAATGTGCTCTGATCTTCATCTAAGTCACAACAATTTGAAAAACACAGTCTGCTTAAAATAATACAACACAAACATTATATGTTTTTATGTTTTTATTGAACAGAACATGTAAACATTCACAGTGTAGGGTGGAAAAAGTATGTGAACCTTTGGACTTGATAACTGGTTGACCCTCCTTTGGCAGCAATAACCTCAACCAAACGTTTCCTGTAGTTGCAGATCAGACCTGCACAATGATCTGGAGTAATTTTGGACCACTCCTCTTCACAAAACTGTTTCAGTGTAGCAATATTCTTGGGATGTCTGGTGTGAATCGCTCTCTTAAGGCCATGCCACAGCATTTCAATCGGGTTGAGGTCAGGACTCTGACTGGGCCACTGCAGAAGGCGTATTTTGTTTTGTTGAAGCCATTCTTTTGTTGAATTACTTGTATGCTTTGGGTCATTGTCCTGTTGCATCACCCATCCTCTGCGGAGCTTCAGTTGGTGGACAGATGGTCTTACGTTTTCCTGCAAAATGTCTTGATAAACTCTGGAATTCATTTTTCCATCAATGACAACAATCCGTCCAGGCCCTGAGGCAGCAAAGCAGCCCCAAACCATGATGCTCCCTCCGCCATGTTTTACAGTGGGGATGAGGTTTTGATGTTGGTGTGCTGTGCCTTTTTTTCTCCACACATAGTGTTGTGTGTTTTTTCCAAACAACTCAATTTTGGTTTTATCTGTCCACAGAATATTTTGCCAGTAGTGCTGTGGAACATCCAGGTGCTCTTTTGCAAACTTCAAACGTGCTGCAATATTCTTTTTGGACAGCAATGGCTTCCTCCGTGGTGTCCTCCCATGTACTACATTCTTGTTTAATGTTTTCCTTATTGTAGATGTGTCAACAAAAATGTTAGCATGTGCCAGAGATTTCTGTAAGTCTTTAGCTGACACTCTAGGATTCTTCTTTACCTCATTAAGCATTCTGTGCTGTGCTTGCAGTCATCTTTACAGGACGACCACACCTAAGGAGAGTAGCAACAGTGCTGAACTTTCTCCATTTGTAGACAGTCTGTCTCACCGTGGACACATGAACATCAAGGCTTTTGGAGATACTTTTGTAACCCTTTCCAGCTATATGCAAGTCAACAATTCTTGATAGCTCTTTTCTGGGAGGCATGGTTCGCATCAGGCAGTGCTTCTTGAAACCAGTAAACCCAAAACTGGTGTGGTTTTTAAAGGGCAGGACAGCTTTCAGCAACACATCCAATAATATCACACTGATTGGACTCAAGGTTGGCTCACTCCTGGCTCCAATTAGCTCTTCTCAAAGTCATTAGGCTAGGGGTTTTTTCCACCCTGCACTGTGAATGTCCAATTTGCTTTTTTCCTCCCTTTTTTGTTTTGTTCCAATACACACAAAGGGAATAAACATGTGTATAGCAAAACATGTGTTACTGCATTACTTTTCTGTGAGAAATACTTGATTTTCTGGAAAAATGTCTGGGGTGCCAACAATTTTGGCCATGACTGTATATATATTGCCCAGGCCAGCTCACATCATGCGTGTATATATATTGCCCAGGCCAGCTCACATCATGCGTACATATATTGCCCAGGCCCAGGCCAGTTCACATCATGCGTATATATATATTGCCCAGGCCAGCTCACATCATGCGTACATATATTGCCCAGGCCCAGGCCAGTTCACATCATGCGTATATATATATTGCCCAGGCCAGCTCACATCATGCGTGTATATATATTGCCCAGGCCAGCTCACATCATGCATATATATATATATTGCCCAGGCTAGCTCACATCATGCGTATATACTGTATATATTGCCCAGGCCAGCCCACATCATGCTCGCAGACAGTCACAGATGCGCCATCATGCGTATATATATTGCCCATGCCAGCTCACATCATGCGTATATATATATTTTGCCCAGGCCCAGGCCAGCTCACATCATGCGTATATATATATTGCCCAGGCCAGCTCACATCATGCGTATATATATATATTGCCCAGGCTAGCTCACATCATGCGTATATATATATTGCCCAGGCCAGCCCATATCATGCTCGCAGACAGTCACAGATGCGCCATCATGTGTATATATATTGCCCAGGCCAGCTCACATCATGCGTATATATATACAGTGGCAAGAAAAAGTATGTGAACCCTTTGGGATTACGTGGAGTTTTGCATGAATTGGTCATAAAATGTGCTCTGATCTTCATCTAAGTCACAACAATTTGAAAAACACAGTCTGCTTAAAATAATACAACACAAACATTATATGTTTTTATGTTTTTATTGAACAGAACATGTAAATATTCACAGTGTAGGGTGGAAAAAGTATGTGAACCTTTGGACTTGATAACTGGTTGACCCTCCTTTGGCAGCAATAACCTCAACCAAACGTTTCCTGTAGTTGCAGATCAGACCTGCACAATGATCTGGAGTAATTTTGGACCACTCCTCTTCACAAAACTGTTTCAGTGTAGCAATATTCTTGGGATGTCTGGTGTGAATCGCTCTCTTAAGGCCATGCCACAGCATTTCAATCGGGTTGAGGTCAGGACTCTGACTGGGCCACTGCAGAAGGCGTATTTTGTTTTGTTGAAGCCATTCTTTTGTTGAATTACTTGTATGCTTTGGGTCATTGTCCTGTTGCATCACCCATCCTCTGCGGAGCTTCAGTTGGTGGACAGATGGTCTTACGTTTTCCTGCAAAATGTCTTGATAAACTCTGGAATTCATTTTTCCATCAATGACAACAATCCGTCCAGGCCCTGAGGCAGCAAAGCAGCCCCAAACCATGATGCTCCCTCCGCCATGTTTTACAGTGGGGATGAGGTTTTGATGTTGGTGTGCTGTGCCTTTTTTTCTCCACACATAGTGTTGTGTGTTTTTTCCAAACAACTCAATTTTGGTTTTATCTGTCCACAGAATATTTTGCCAGTAGTGCTGTGGAACATCCAGGTGCTCTTTTGCAAACTTCAAACGTGCTGCAATATTCTTTTTGGACAGCAATGGCTTCCTCCGTGGTGTCCTCCCATGTACTACATTCTTGTTTAATGTTTTCCTTATTGTAGATGTGTCAACAAAAATGTTAGCATGTGCCAGAGATTTCTGTAAGTCTTTAGCTGACACTCTAGGATTCTTCTTTACCTCATTAAGCATTCTGTGCTGTGCTTGCAGTCATCTTTACAGGACGACCACACCTAAGGAGAGTAGCAACAGTGCTGAACTTTCTCCATTTGTAGACAGTCTGTCTCACCGTGGACACATGAACATCAAGGCTTTTGGAGATACTTTTGTAACCCTTTCCAGCTATATGCAAGTCAACAATTCTTGATAGCTCTTTTCTGGGAGGCATGGTTCGCATCAGGCAGTGCTTCTTGAAACCAGTAAACCCAAAACTGGTGTGTGTTTTTAAAGGGCAGGACAGCTTTCAGCAACACATCCAATAATATCACACTGATTGGACTCAAGGTTGGCTCACTCCTGGCTCCAATTAGCTCTTCTCAAAGTCATTAGGCTAGGGGTTTTTTCCACCCTGCACTGTGAATGTCCAATTTGCTTTTTTCCTCCCTTTTTTGTTTTGTTCCAATACACACAAAGGGAATAAACATGTGCATAGCAAAACATGTGTTACTGCATTACTTTTCTGTGAGAAATACTTGATTTTCTGGAAAAATGTCTGGGGTGCCAACAATTTTGGCCATGACTGTATATATATTGCCCAGGCCAGCTCACATCATGCGTGTATATATATTGCCCAGGCCAGCTCACATCATGCATATATATATATATTGCCCAGGCTAGCTCACATCATGCGTATATACTGTATATATTGCCCAGGCCAGCCCACATCATGCTCGCAGACAGTCACAGATGCGCCATCATGCGTATATATATTGCCAATGCCAGCTCACATCATGCGTATATATATATTTTGCCCAGGCCCAGGCCAGCTCACATCATGCGTATATATATATTGCCAAGGCCAGCTCACATCATGCATATATATATATATATTGCCCAGGCTAGCTCACATCATGCGTATATATATATTGCCCAGGCCAGCCCACATCATGCTCGCAGACAGTCACAGATGCGCCATCATGCGTATATATATTGCCCAGGCCAGCTCACATCATGCATAGATATATTGCCCAGGCCAGCTCACATCATGCGTATATATATTGCCCTGGCCCAGGCCAGCTCACATCATGAGTATATATATATTGCCCAGGCCAGCTCACATCATGCGTATATATATATTGCCCAGGCCAGCTCACATCATGCGTATATATATATATTGCCCAGACCAGCTCACATCATGGGTACATATATTGCCCAGGCTCAGGCCAGCTCACATCATGCGTATATATATATTGCCCAGGCCAGCTCACATCATGCGTATATATATATATTGCCCAGACCAGCTCACATCATGTGTACATATATTGCCCAGGCCCAGGCCAGCTCACATCATGAGTATATATATTGCCCAGGCCAATCCCCTGGTGGAGATAGGGGGTTCATTTGAACCCCGATATCTCCAGGCAGCTATGGGGTCATGGAGGGTGTCAATTGAAAGGCCTGAGCATGGCCTTTCGAATGATACCCAACATGACCAGGTATAAAGTAAAAAAAAAGAAAATAAAAACATGTATTTTTTTTGTGTGTTATTTTTATTAATGCAGCAATATTGTTCACATTTCAATTATAATGTGAACGATGATGCACTAATGATTTTTTTCTATGGGGTGCGTTTGCAATAAATCACGTAATTCCCCCCACAAAATGTAACAAGTCCCCATTTCTAATTTTTGTACAAGCGCACCCCATAGAAAACATAACCGCAAACGCTCATGTGCTAAAATGTGAAAAAAACACTTTACACACTGCAGATGATTAGAAATTCAATTTTTATTCCATTTTTTGTCATAATATACAGACAGGACATGAAGTATACATATAAAAATGATATATTATGAATCTGCGGAGTCTGCTGGAAAGAACGATATCTAATATGTCTGGATCACTTTATAAAATGTGGCTTTAAACCGTGTTTAAACATGATGAGCGAAAGTGGTAAAAATAAGCTGAGCACACAGCAGTGAAATGCAGCTTATTAGAGGAAGATTTAGTAGAGAAATTAACACTTCTCAGAAGCAGACACCACACCCTCAGTATAATCTACATACATACAATGTATCAAATTGATTAGACCAGACTAAAAACACCTGTTATTTATGCCGTTTGAAAACACAGGTCATTTAGAGGTGAGAATCTTTGCACGTACACATTAGTTTTTAATTCAATATCTAATAAACCGTTGCTTATAATATTCTGCAGTAAATAGTCCCTTTATTTCTAGATTTTTTAGTATTTTTTAAGCATTTTTTATACTTTTTTTCAAAAAAAAATTTTTTTGCGAACTCGAACCGAACTCGCCAAAAAGTTCGAAGTTCGCGAACTTGCGAACGGCCACAGTTCGAATCGAACTCCGAACTGATCGAACCGAACAGCTCATCCCTAATAACAATAACAGTATTCATGCATAGCATAGATGACACACGCACTCTGCAAATAGAATAGTAGGTACAGGGTGACTTCAACATATAGGATGGGCAGGGAAACAATACAGAACAACAGCCCTGCATCTCCCAAATGCATCTCTAGGTCCCTGCACCCCAAGTTCAAAGTGAATCTCGTCACATTATTATATTAGATGCATCCTTGCTGTTTGGAGCCCCCCCCCCAACGTCCCCCCTCTTCTGTCAATCACACAGCTTAGATCTCTCCCATGAAGGAGAGGATAAAAAAACATGGCAGCCAGCATGTGAAGAGCAGTCAGGTTAGGAGCTACAAAATCTCACAAAACTTTATTGGAAGTTGTAAAATAGAAAGGTTTACTGGTTTATTTACACAAACACATTAAAAATCAGCAGATACAATTTAAGTCATTTTTGTTTATGAAGTTCAACTTAAAGCATTTATAGCATTGATGCTCATGACTGACAGAGCTTAAAGATATACGTATTTTCTTTATGTATGTCAAATTGCTGCATTCAATAATTTGTCAAATAAAAAACACATTATTATACACTTAGGGAACATTCGGTGGGTTTCTGTCCCTGGATTTTATGAGCTGAATGTCCCTGGGGCCTGGGCAAACATTTTCTGGTGTCCTTTCAATCTATATATAAAAGCATTTTTATCACCTCATGCGGAAGAGTTAAAAGAAAAGGTGCTAAATTATTAAAAGAATAAAAGGGGGGATTTTCACTCCAGCATTTTTAAGGTACCTGGGGTGGTCTAGGAAAAATCTGCATTTTCATATTACTTGCCATTTATTTTTAGCTTGGTCCAACGCCACAGTAAAAAAAAAAAAATCTAGATACAATGTGAGATCCCTTGAGGGGGTTCCCTGCTCCTACAACGTGTTAACACAGGAAAAGCATTAGGTTTATTCCTAAAGGAGAGAAACCATGAAAAAATGTAATTTTGATATGTCACATCTGCAACTTTGTAGTGCATTGAGGCCAACGCACCTGTATCACTTAAGAAGTCCCTCCTGTATAGAGATATGTTCCGCGACAGAGATTTTAACATTAGGGAAGACCTCTCACAAAGCCCATACACCAAGACCAATGTTGGGGTCAGATAGGTGCACTTCCTTAACAGTAAGGCTAGGGTCAGACTAGCGTACTTTAAACGTGCGTTCTGGCGCACTTAATTACGGCCGCACTAGCAGCAAATGACGGGCAATGACGGCCAATATACGAAGTACGGTCGCACGAAAGTCCGGCTGCGCAACGCAAGTGGCAAACGAACACATTTTGTCGAGAACGTCAAACCGCTAGTACGGTCGTACAGAGTGCGCTGCGTCCGCTAGCGGCGTGTGTGCGTGATTTGGAGATGTCAGACACTGCTAATGTCCGGCCAACATAATGTCCAGATGCAAAAAGTGTTTTGTGATGGACTGGCCTAGCACCCGCAGCCAGAGACTGGGGTTCGGGACCTTTGGTTTTCGATGGGCTTCTGTGTTGGTGCCGTTGCGCCGGCTGTCCGGCGAGATCTGGGGGTCGGAGGGTGGTTCCTGTGGTGGGGGTGTTTTGTGTGAGGCATACATGTGTGCTGGTCTTGCCGCCGGGGTGCCGCCATTTTCGGCGCCTCGTGTCCCGATCGAGTGGAGCAGGAGGGAAATGGCCGATTCAGACCTTCCGGTCCGGAATCGGCAACGCCCCGAATGACGTTGGCCAATCAGATCTGTGTGGGCGGACAGGAGGTGTTCCAGCGGCTGAGCGCATGGTGGAAGTGTTAAGTAGAGGTGTCTGAAAATAAAAACGTGTCTTTGTCTTGAGTTCATGCAGCTACGACTCGTGCCTCTCTTTATTGACCACATCTGGTGTCCCTCGTGGCCCAGAACACAGAGTGGAGGGAGAGGGGCGTGTGGGGATACCAATTGCCGCGCGACAGGAATGGTACCAGGCGAGTCGCCCATTCCGCCGGCGGGAGATTTGAATGCAGTGCTGCGCAGTGTGGGGGATTACATCTGCCGTTGGACAGTACTACCCTCAGAACCAGCGGCTATCCCATACCTTCATCACAGGCATCCTGAAACACCTAAGAGAGGAGAATCCGGTCAGTTTCCCGGGCGATACAGATCCTATTCAGGTCAGTGACCAGCTGCTCGGGACGCTGGGTGCCGCCACTCAGTGGTCGGGCTGGGCTCACCCCGGGGGTCACCCGATAAGACTGGCAACATATCTCCAAGTCATACCGGCCGCTCGAGACGCCGAGGGCCTAGGCTCTTGGTAGTCGGGCTGACGATACAGTAAAGGGGAGAGAGGGGGGAGAAGTAACGCAGATTTGAGCATACCGCAAGCGGATCACATCACCTTCCGTCACACTGGTGGCAGCGGTGGGATTGCTCTCTGCAACAAAAAAAAAACCCAAATCCCGAAGAACATCATGACAGTATATGCGGACTACAAACGGGACACTTTGCGGAACATGCTGGAGAACCGTGGTGGTACTCCGGGTTCCAAGAGTCGGGACATTCTAATAGAGGAGCTACAACGGTTGGATCAAGGTACGGCGAGCACAGCGCTACCCGCCGATACCCCACCTGTAATTGTCACGGCCGGAGCCGACGAAAGCGAACTACAGAGGAAAGTACGAGAACGGGCTGCCTTATACGGAGCAGCCCCGACAGAGGCAGTGATGCAGCACCTGGTTCGGGAGATCTGCCAGGAGGAAGAGCGGAGAAAGGAACGCGAACACGAGTTCCGGTTGGCGGAAGTGCGGAGTCAGCGAGACCGCAGCCCCCGGGTGGAGCGATCCCCGGGGAGAAAGGTGCCCTTTCAGGCGTTTAAAGACTTCCGCGAAGCCGACGAGGAAATAGAGAGCTATCTCCAGGACTTTGAACGGTTGTGTCAAGTACATGAGGTCCACCCCACCGACTGGGTAAGAATCCTGGCGTGCAAGCTGACCGGGCGGGCTGCGGAGGCCTACCGCACGGTGCCAGACGAGGAAGCCACCAACTATGGGCACGTGAAACAGGCGCTGCTGAGCCGGTTCGCCGTGACCCCAGAAGCCAGTCGAGCTAAGTTCCGAAACTCTCGCCGACCCATCGGCGCTACCCATGTGGAGTGGGCTCACCGATTACAGCGGGATTTGCGCACGTGGTTCCTGGGGAGCAAAGCGGAGACAGTACCCGAGATCACACAACTGCTACTGCTGGAGCAGTTCTTCGAGCATACTCCTGCCGCCATCCGGGAGTGGGTGCGGGATAAGAAGCCGCCAACGGTACAACAAGCAGCTATTTGGGCCGATGAATATGCTGATACGCGGAAGGTCACGGGGGGGGAGCGGCCGTTACCCCTCCGACCTGTGATCCCTGCCTCGCCAACCCCAGTGCCGACAGTCCGGCCGCTGGCTGCCCGACCTCCCAGTCGACCCAACAACATGGCCAACATACGCTGCTATGGATGTAATCAAGACAGACATTATAAGCAGAATTGCCCCAACCGACCGGACCTGGCACGATCTTCTCCTAGACCATCACAGTCGACTCATTGCTACGACGTCGACCTCCCCTGGCCGGAAGCTCCGGAAGAATGGGAGCGACTACATGAGGCGGACCCGGTGCAAGCTGCCGCGGCTGATAATCGTCATCACCATCGCCAGGCGGTGTGGGTCAACGGGAGGGCGGCTGAAGGACTTCGAGACTCTGGGGCTACGATCACTTTGGTTCGGCCTCACTTAGTCCAACAGAACGACCGGTTACGGAATACTGTTGCAGTACGAGTGGCTGGGGGTAAAGTTCTCCGGCTGGAGACGGCCCGGGTTCATCTGGACTGGGGATCCGGAGAGAAAGTAGTGAGAGTGGGGTTATTGAACCAACTACCGGCCGAGGTGCTCCTCGGTAATGATCTGGGACGACTGATTTCTGCATACTCCATGGAGGCGGCCACGCCAGTCACCACTAGACTACAGAGCCAACGACACAGCAATAGCACTCCGAGAGGGACCCAGGTGAGACCTTTCCCAACACCCCGCCCGATCCCAACGCCCCGACCTATACCGACTCTTCCCCTACTTTCTGACACCCCCTGCCCCTGGAGCTCCCCAGAGACGCTTCGCCATCAGACTCAGACAGACCCCACGTTGCAAGGCTACCGTGACCGGGCTGGCCAGGGACTTGATGAGAACCGCAGCGACCGGATAGAGTGGGAGGACGGGCTGCTGTATAGATACACAGAGAGAGTGGGGTCCAGGAAGAAACAGGTCCCCCAGAAGCAAATGGTGGTACCCCAGGGCCCAAGACAGGAACTCCTGCGCTTGGCTCATGACATACCCTTGGCGGGTCATCTAGGGCAGAAGAAGACCCGCCACCGGTTAGCGCGCGCCTTCTTCTGGCCCCGCCTTAGCGAGGACACCCGCGAGTTTTGCCGTACCTGCCCTGTCTGCCAGAAGGCGGGAAAGGCCGGGGATCACCCGAAAGCACCTCTACACCCCATGCCCATCATCCAGGAGCCTTTTAGTCGGGTGGCGGTCGACCTGATTGGGCCATTGCCCCGACCCAGTGCTACTGGGAAGAAGTATATACTTACCATTGTAGATTATGCTACCCGGTACCCTGAGGCCGTGGCTTTGGCCAACATCCAGGTGGACACAGTAGCAGACGCTCTGCTGCGGGTGTTTACGAGAGTGGGGTTTCCGCGGGAGATCTTATCAGACCAAGGGACCCAGTTTACCGCTGAGCTTACTCAGCAGCTCTGGCGGCTGTGTGGGGTCAAGGCGTTACACAGCGCCCCATATCACCCGCAGACCAACGGACTGTGCGAGAGGTTCAATGGGACCTTGAAGCAACTCATTCGGGCCTTCGTTCACGAGAGAAAAGATTGGGAGCAATACTTACCCCACCTGCTGTTCGCCTACCGGGAGGTACCGCAGGAGTCTACCGGATACTCCCCGTTTGAACTGCTATACGGGCGTCAGGTGAGGGGGCCTCTGGATCTGGTTAGGGCTCAGTGGGAGGGGAAGCAGGAGGAAGATGGGGTTCCGGTCGTGAGTTATGTCCTGAAGCTCCGGGAGCGCTTGGCAGAACTTGCGGGGTTGGTCCGGGAAAACGTGGAAACCGCTCAGGCTCAACAGAAGACGTGGTACGACCGGGCTGCTTGCAGCCGCTCGTTCTGCATGGGACAGAGGGTTCTGGTGTTGAAACCACAGCGGCAGAACAAGCTGCAGGCGGCCTGGCAAGGTCCCTACACGGTGGTAACCCGACTGGGGGATACCACCTATGTGGTGGCGAGTTGCGCGGACACCAGAATCCAACGGACGTTCCACGTCAATATGTTGAAAGCCTTCCACGAACGCCCGGAGACAGTGGATGCCATATGCGCTCCGGCTGTCGAAGAGACGGAACCGTTTCCCCTGGTAGAGCTACCAGGGGTGGCCAAACAACCCTCGGGTGTGGATCAGGTGCAGTTGGGGGAGGCGTTGGGGTCCGAGAAGCAGGTACAAGTGCGGCAACTGCTTCAGAGTTACTCGGAAGTCTTTTCAGCCCTTCCGGGTTACACCGACCAAGCCGTTCATTCCGTGGACACCCCCGGTCAGCGGCCCCTGCGACAGCCTGCGTACCGTCTTCCGGAGGCAGTCCGGGAGACCATGCGGACCGAGATACGGGAGATGTTGGAGCTGGGGGTCATTGAGCCGTCGGCCAGCCCATGGGCATCGCCCGTGGTCTTGGTACCCAAAAAAGATGGGACCACGCGGTTCTGTGTAGACTACCGACGGGTGAACGATTGCACCACGACGGACGCCTACCCGATGCCCCGGGTCGATGAGTTGCTGGACCAGATAGCCAGGGGTCATTTCCTGACCACGGTGGATCTGTGTCGGGGGTATTGGCAGATTCCCCTTGCCGAGGAGGCGACCCCGAAGTCGGCCTTCATCACCCCGTTCGGCTTGTATCAGTTTAGAGTCATGCCGTTCGGGATGAAGAACGCCCCCGCTACATTCCAGCGCTTAATAGACCGCCTCCTCGATGGCCTCCAGGGATTTGCGTGTGCGTACCTGGACGACATCGCCATTTATAGTCAGAGCTGGGAGGAACACTTGGTCCACGTAGGGACGGTCCTGGGGCGCATCAGGGACGCCAATTTAACTCTGAAGCCTGAGAAGTGTAAGGTGGGGATGGCAGAGGTGCAGTACCTGGGACACCGGGTGGGGTGCGGGGTGCAGCGACCTGAGCCCGCTAAAGTAGAGGCTATCTTAGACTGGCCCACTCCCGTGACTAAAACGCAAGTCCTCGCCTTTCTGGGTACAGCAGGCTATTACAGAAAATTCGTACCCCGGTATAGTGACCTGGCCAAGCCCCTGACGGACCTGACCAAGAAGTCCCTACCCCGACAGGTCCTGTGGTCCCCGGAGTGCGAGCAGGCCTTTCAGCAATTAAAGGCCGCCCTGACTCAAGCCCCCCTACTGGCAGCTCCCGATTATAACCGGCGTTTTATTATTCATACAGACGCGTCCATGTTCGGACTGGGAGCTGTCCTGAGCCAAGTGGGGACGACGGGGGAGACCATCCAGTGGCCTTCATTAGCCGAAAACTGCTACCACGGGAGGTGGGGTATGCTGCGGTGGAGAAGGAGTGTCTGGCTCTGGTCTGGGCCCTACGAAAGTTTCAGCCGTATGTGTATGGGCGGTCTTTTACTGTACTAACGGACCATAATCCTCTGGTGTGGCTCAACCGGGTGGCAGGAGAGAATGGCCGGCTGTTGCGGTGGAGCTTGGCACTCCAGCCCTTCAACTTCACTATTCAGTACCGGCCGGGGACACAGAATGGGAACGCCGACGGGCTGTCACGACAGTCGGCCCTGGATCTGGTAGAGAGTGGAGCACCGACTACCCCGGCACGACCCGTGGGAGTCTCACCGGGTGCGTCGAACTTTGGGGAGGGGGAGGAATGTGATGGACTGGCCTAGCACCCGCAGCCAGAGACTGGGGTTCGGGACCTTTGGTTTTCGATGGGCTTCTGTGTTGGTGCCGTTGCGCCGGCTGTCCGGCGAGATCTGGGGGTCGGAGGGTGGTTCCTGTGGTGGGGGTGTTTTGTGTGAGGCATACATGTGTGCTGGTCTTGCCGCCGGGGTGCCGCCATTTTCGGCGCCTCGTGTCCCAATCGAGTGGAGCAGGAGGGAAATGGCCGATTCAGACCTTCCGGTCCGGAATCGGCAACGCCCCGAATGACGTTGGCCAATCAGATCTGTGTGGGCGGACAGGAGGTGTTCCCAGCGGCTGAGCGCATGGTGGAAGTGTTAAGTAGAGGTGTCTGAAAATAAAAACGTGTCTTTGTCTTGAGTTCATGCAGCTACGACTCGTGCCTCTCTTTATTGACCGCATCTGGTGTCCCTCGTGGCCCAGAACACAGAGTGGAGGGAGAGGGGCGTGTGGGGATACCAATTGCCGCGCGACAGGAATGGTACCAGGCGAGTCGCCCATTCCGCCGGCGGGAGATTTGAATGCAGTGCTGCGCAGTGTGGGGGATTACATCTGCCGTTGGACAGTACTACCCTCAGAACCAGCGGCTATCCCATACCTTCATCACAGGCATCCTGAAACACCTAAGAGAGGAGAATCCGGTCAGTTTCCCGGGCGATACAGATCCTATTCAGGTCAGTGACCAGCTGCTCAGGACGCTGGGTGCCGCCACTCAGTGGTCGGGCTGGGCTCACCCCGGGGGTCACCCGATAAGACTGGCAACATATCTCCAAGTCATACCGGCCGCTCGAGACGCCGAGGGCCTAGGCTCTTGGTAGTCGGGCCGACGATACAGTAAAGGGGAGAGAGGGGGGAGAAGTAACGCAGATTTGAGCATACCGCAAGCGGATCACATCACCTTCCGTCACATGTTTTATTGATGATCCGTACAAAATCACGAACGCAAATGCGCATCGTATGACCTCTATCGCGTACTCCGTGAAAAAATGCGTCCATTCGTTCGAACGCACTTTTTCACAGACAACGCGAAAATGCGTTCGTCTGACCCTAGCCTAAAATGGAATAAACAATATATAAAGTAAATACAGAAGGTCTTGTTCAACATACCTGGATAATAAAAATTCCACAATAGTAAAATGCTAATTGAAAAACCCCCCCGCATATATAGACAGTATCTCACAGAATGAGTACACCCCTCACATTTTTGTAAATATTTTACTATATCTTTTCATGTGAAAACACTGAAGAAATTACACTTTGTTACAATGTAAAGTAGTAGCTTGTATAACAGTGTAAGTTTACTGTCCCCTCAAAATAACTCAACACACACAGCCATTAATGTCTAAACCGCTTGCAACAAAAGTGAGTACAATCCTAAGTGAAAATGTCTAAATTGGGCCCAATTAGCCTTTTTCCCTCCCTGGTGTCATGTGACTTATTAGTGTTACAAGGTCTCAGGTGTGAATGGGGAGCAGGTGTGTTAAATTTGGTGTTATCGCTCTCACTCTCTCATACTGGTCACTGGAAGTTCAACATGGCACCTCATGGCGTAGAACTCTCTGAAGATCTGAAAAAAAGAATTGATGCTCTACACGAAGATGGCCTAGGTTATAAGAAGATTGCCAAGCCCCTGAAACTGAGCAGCAGCACGGTGGCCAAGACCAAACAGCGGTTTAACAGGACAGGTTCCACTCAGAACAGGCCTTGCCATGCCCATGGTCAATCAAAGAAGCTGAGTGCACGTGCTCTGCGTCATATCCATAAATTGTCCTTGGGAAATAGACGTATGAGTGCTGCCAGCATTGCTGCAGAGGTTGAAGGGGTGAGGCAGAAATGGCCTGTGTGTCAAATCCAGAAAATGTGATCAAGACCGATAATAAATTGGACAGATATCTTGTTTATGGGGGTAGTGATTAATTTCAGCTTCCAAAAAAATACAAATAGAATATAAAAGTAATAAGTTATGTGGCAGAATGCCTGTATATAGTGTAGCGCTCACTCCCGGAGGAGCCGCTGAAAATGAACCACGGGTCAGTCTCCCCGCACTAGGGAATAAATATACTCCAACACAGTTGTGAGTTTTTATATTTATATAGTTTACTAAAATATTTGAGCAGATGTTAAGACACGGTATTCACAAGTATTATTACAGTATTTTCGTATCCCGGTAAAACGCGTAGCGGAAAAGAAACGAAACACGAGGCTTCGTATTTCGGAAAATAAAATATTCGCAACCGAACATAAAAGCAATGCAATTTCCCGATAGTTCAGAAAAAGGGACAGGTAGCAAAACCCCAAACATACAATCCCTTCGTATTACGGCAAACGCGCAGCGGAAAAAGAGAAAAATGTATTCGGAACGTATCTTTGTCTTTAACCCCCGTTCCGATTCGCAAAAGGAAATGAGTCCTGCACAGGTTAAGTCCCAGAATGTGAAAAGTGTATATGTGTGTGTGGTACCCGGGTACTGTTCAACTGGCCAGTGAGTTTATTAAAGGAAGGTCTTCGACTAGTCAGTTGGGGCCCTGTGGACTTTAAAGAGAAAACAGCAGAGCGTCCTTTAATCATAAAACAGCCTTGGAGGCCTCTCACCCATCCGACAATTGCTTTAGGCTCCGCTGACCCAGGACGTCTCTCCACCCGATTTTGACTGGGGATACTAGCGGCCCGATCCGTTGTCTGACTCCACACAGCTTTTCCAGCTCACCGCCTGCTCTCCGTTCGATTCCTCCGGTCTGCAGCAATGCCTGGATTCCGGCGGGTCTTCTTCTCCTCGGCTTGGGTGATCCTCTCTGGACTAACAGGTCTCTCTTGGTCTCTGTTGGTCTCTGGCCTAGGCCCTCTCGTGATCTCTTCGATGCGTCTGCTCTCTTTCCTTCCCTGGCGCGCTCTGCCGCGTTCTCCACGAGGCAGAGGATGTAAGGCTCCAGTCTCCACCCACTTCCTATCTTCTCGCAAAGCATGCCGGGCATTGTAGTCCCAATGTCCAGTTCTCTGATCGCAATAGTCTCCATCTTGTGGCCAAAAATAGGTACTGCCACAGCAAGATTTTACCACAGCGCTACACTCTCCCCCTCCTAAAACTCTTGGGTCTCTCCAAGGAGGTACAACAGTTACATTACATTTCCACAATATTTAAATACAATTTACACAACATGTACAGGTTCAGCAGCATACATACAGTGGGTTAGGAACACTTCCTCAAGTTGACTCATATTTTGGGCTACCTCAGCTAGCATAGCAGACACTTCGGGCAACCTCCGCACCGTGGTGATGGCCTCTTCAGTGCTATGTCCTGGTGAGTCGTAGGTGAGTCGTTGGGGCGGTCGAACAGAGCGTTTTGGTTCTGGCTCAATCAGTTCCTCTTCAGGTGGAAGTACTATAGGCATTGGCTCAGTCCTTCTCTCTATCACTGGAGCAGACGTTTCTTCAGAGTATGATCCCTCCAGCGAAGGCATAGAACTATAATCACCTGAGTAAGCTTCCGGAACTACCGAGATCCCCACATCCTCAGGGACTTCCAACTGAAATTCAAGAGGCTCAGGGATATCAACAGTCTCAGGGACTTCCAACAAGAATTCAGGAGCTTCAGGCCTCAAATTACTCTCCCATCGTTCAGGAACTGAGCTAATCTCTTCAGGCTCCGGTGAACGTATCCAGTCCAGACAGAAACTTTCTTCCTCACTGTCCCTTTCGCTCTCCTCGACAACCCGGGTCTGTTGAGACCGGGTAACAGGAGGCAAACATGGAACAGGCGGATTTGGCAGAGGCGGTTCGTCCCCAACTGGCATTCTCACAGCCTCCCTCAAAGGTAACAAATGATTCCGGTGCCAGTTCTTGAGAGGCCCAGCCTTTCCATCCGGGCGAATCTGATACACTGGTAGACCTGGTAGCTGTTTGCAGACAATGTAAACCTGGGAACTCCACCTATCCGCCAACTTGTGTCTTGCAGCAACACCCAAGTTCTTCAATAGGACCCTATCACCGGGTTGTAGATCTTGTATCCGGACCTTCAAGTCATAGTTAGTTTTGTTTCTTTTCTCCCTGTTTCCAGAGGTTAACCGGGCCTGTTCAAATGCAGAAGCCAAATTCTTTCGAAGTCTATTCACGTAGTTTCTATGGGAAGCTACTGACGTCTGGTCTAGAGATAACCCAAATGCCAAATCAACCGGCAGTCGAGCCTCTCTTCCGAACATAAGACGGTACGGTGAGCATCCAGTTGCATCACTCTCCGTACTGTTATATGCATGCACCAGAGTAGCTATGTGCCGACTCCAACTTTGCTTCTCCACATCCGACAAGGTCCCCAGCATGTTTAGCAGTGTACGATTAAACCTTTCAGGCTGGGCATCACCTTGAGGGTGATATGGTGTAGTTCGGGTCTTTTGAATTCCCAACAACTCTAACAATTGCCCCACCAGTCTGCTTTCAAAGTCTCTACCCTGATCAGAGTGTATCCTCCTTGGCAGTCCGTAATGAACAAAGAATTTTTCCATCAACACCTTGGCCACTGTCGGAGCGCGTTGATCCTTCGTGGAGAATGCTTGGGCGTAACGAGTGAAATGGTCAGTCACTATTAGAATGTTCCCTTGCCCACTAGCATCCGGCTCTAAGCACAGGAAGTCAATGCACACCAAATCCATGGGTCCCTGACTCTGCAGATGGCTCATTGGAGCGGTTCGGGTCGGTAGAGTCTTTCTCTGAATACACCTCAGACAGGAATGACAATAACTTTCCACTTCAGCCCTCATGCAAGGCCAATAGAACCTATCTCGCACCAGCTTAAAAGTTCTCTCTGCACCCAAATGTCCATGCTCATCATGTAGTGATCGCAGCACACTCTCCCTATGTTTAGTGGGGAGGAATAACTGTTGAATCTCTTCAGCGCTGGCTGAGGGGCCCCTTCGGTAGACCACCCCATCCAGCATCTTTAACCGCTCCCACTCTTTGTAGACCAATCTGGCTCCATTCGGGGAGTTAGTTAACAACATCTCTCGCTGGTTTGCAGTCAGGGCCTTTATGGTCAAAGCAATTAAAGGGTCTCTAGCCTGATCCGCTTTCAGGTCCTGTTTCGAAAAGGTAGGTAAATTTTCATCCCTTAACTGTGTAGGGTTACAGTAAAACTCAGGAACAGCTGAAGCCATTACTCCTATGGCCTCCGCTTCAATCCCTCCTTTGACCCGGCGCTCTGTCCCTTGACACAAAGCTTGTACCCCATCTGGAGTCAACTGAGTCCATTCTGTAGTGTAAGGTCTTCTTGATAACGCATCAGCATCTCGATTATTCACCCCAGGGCGGTACTTCAGGCTAAAATGAAACCCTGACAGAGCGGCCAACCACCGATGTCCCGTTGTGTCCAGTTTTGCGGTAGTAAGGATGTAGGTAAGAGGATTGTTATCCGTCTTGATCACAAACTCGGCTCCATACAGATAGTCTTTTAACTTGTCTACCACTGCCCACTTTAAGGCTAGGAACTCCAACTTGTGAGTAGGGTAGTTCTTCTCCGAAGGCGTAAGGCTCCGACTCACATACGCTACAGGCCTCAGCAATCCACCATACTCCTGATACAGGACTCCTCCCAGACCTTCTCGGCTGGCATCCACATGTAACTCATACGGCTTGTGAGGGTCCGCATAGGCCAAAACAGGAGCTCGGGTCAGACTCTCTTTCAATTTCACGAAAGCTCCTTCACATTGACTGGTCCATTCACCTTGTATAGACTCTCGAGCTTTCCTTGGTCCTGGAGCTGACGGGTTTTTATCAGAGGCCTTGCAGCCTTCTTCTGTGGTTTCCTTCTGCAGGAGTTTGTTCAGTGGTTGAGCTATTTTCGCAAATCCTCCCACAAATGTTCGATAGTATGAACAGAATCCCAAGAAAGATCTAAGCTCAGTGACGTTTCGGGGTCTAGGCCAAGAAGCTACGGCCTCCAACTTCCGAGGGTCTGTTGAAACACCTTCCGCTGAGACCACATGTCCCAGATACGTAACAGATGGTAGGCAGAATTGGCATTTCTCCAGAGACAGTTTCAGCCCCTCTTCATGGAGCCTCTTCAAGACCTTCTCCAAACGTTGCTCATGTTCTTCCAGAGTCTTCCCAAACACAATTATGTCATCCAGGTACACTAATACTTCGATTAGATTCATATCCCCGACTGTCTTCTCCATCAACCGTTGGAACGTGGCTGGAGCCCCCGTAAGGCCTTGAGGCATCCTGTTGAATTCAAAGAACCCCAGTGGACAGATGAACGCAGTTTTCTCCTTATCTTCAGGATGCATTGGTATCTGGTGATACCCACTTCGCAGGTCTAGTACACTAAACCACTTTGCTCCAGACAAACACTGTAGGGCATCTTCAATCCGAGGAGTGGCATATTGATCGGGGATGGTTCTCCGGTTCAATGTGCGATAGTCTATGCATAAGCGGACAGAACCATTTTTCTTCCGGACCAACACTATAGGAGATGCATACGGGCTCCTGGACTCTTGAATCACCTTGGTTCTCTGTAACTCGTTCAGCTGCTCTCGCAGATCATCTAAGTCTCCTAGCGGAACTCGCCTTGATCTTTCGCGAAACGGCTTGTCTTCTTGTAATCGAATGCGGTGTTCAGTACTCTTAGCTAGGCCCACATCGAACTCATCTTTTGAAAACAATTCCTTCCACTTTAGAACTTGAGACTGAAGACGTTTCTTCCATTCAGGTGAAATGGGAGCGTCCTTGGGGTAGAATCTTTCATCTGGAATCTCTTTACCCTCTCCCCCTCCTGAATCGGTAGAGAGGGGTGTAGCAGACTCTACTTGCCCAATAGGCATTCGTGCTTTAAGGACTACTGGGAAATCCGTCACGTTGCACACACTGACCGAGACTCTTCCTCGTGTTCTCTTCAGAGCTTTGGTGGAGATTATTTCAGGAATTACTTCGACTCCGGTTTCACTCCCATGATCAAAATCGGTTCCCAGCACCACATAGGGGCCTGGTTGCGACCCGTTCAACTTGACTGAAGCCCGGAAACTCGCTACTTCTCCTGCTTGCAGAACCTTCTCGGTTCCACCCAATCTCCACAGTCTTCCCACCTCGGCAGGTGCCTTTCGTTCTTCGACTATCCTCTGATAGACCGGACGTAACATTGGGTGTACTCCTTGAGTTGAACCTTCTTCCAACACGATAGGCGTCAGGAGACGCCGCACTAGGTCAGTATTCGTCCCCACTATCAGGGAGCTTCTGTTCGCACCCGAGGGTCGAGGACACACAATAGCCAATGCATCACAACCCCCAGACTGCCCGATGACTTCAGATCCGATCTCCAACTTCACTTGCAGGTACCCGTCATAAGGGAGTTTCTCAGTGCCGATACCCCATATTTCCAAATCCTTCAATTCTTGCAAAGGAATGTGCTTTAAGTATTTCTCGTAGAAGTCTCTGTAGATCAATGTCACTTGAGCCCCTGAATCCAACAGGGCTTTGGTGTAGACCCCTTTAACTTGGATTGGCACAATAGGAGAAGGACCTATCAATTGATCGGGAAATTTTGTGGCGGTATCCGGACACTTAGACCCAGTTTGCTGTACCCTGGCCTTTTTCTTGTCCCGTGCAGGTTTTTGGCGTGCATTGCTCCCCCATGACGTAGACCCGGATGCTAAGGGAGTGACTCTTTCAGTCCTGGCAGGCTCTACAGTTAGCTCGGCTTTGGGCCTTCTCGCCCTCTTAGTCCTTGCTTGGTTTCTGGAGCGGGGTTCAACCCTTGGGCACTCAGGTTGCTCCTTTACTGGTGCCCTCTGGCGTTTCCCGCCGGTGAGGTAGATAACAGTCCTTCCAGGGCTTCCAACAGTCCCTTGACTCTATCCTTCTCAGGCTTCCGGCCTTTGCACTGTGCGCGGAAATGGCCCATTTCTCCACACCCGAAACAACTCTTCTTAGAGAGCGGAGACGTCTTAGAGAGCGGAGACGTAGTTGCTTGTTGAGATTTGGTTAAAGGATTTGGACCAGACGCCACAGCAACTCCCGTCGTCTGCATACCTGTGAGGAATTTCTGCATTTCTGCCTGCATTTCTGTCACCTTCATCAATACCCGGCACAGTTCCGCGTGCGCTTGTTGCAATTCAACTTGAGCTTCCTGAACTTTCTTGACGGTTTTGGACAATTCACCCCGTTCAGAGAGATTCGATTCTTTAGCAGCCCTCTCTGTAGATTTAAAACCAACTAGGTGTTCTTGTTCGTCCTCGTCAGATCCATAGGCATCTAGAGAGTCGCTTTCAGGCTGCAGGCCGTCGCTATGTCTCACAGGTTGTGCATAAGCCCTTTCCCCCCGCCTGAAAGATTTCTCTTCTAGTAAAGCCTCTTCCTCTCGTACAACTCGGATCAGTTCCAGGTACTTTAACTCTTGGTTACCTGCTCTGCTTCTCAGCTGCATCATCACTGGATCTAGAGGTTGAGAGCCCCTCAGGATCTGTTTTATTCGGATCTTATCTACTTCGGCCGGTTCGGCCCCTTTCTTCAGGAGTATCTGATGTAGAATCTTATCCAGGCGCCTCATGTACTCGGTCATCCTTTCACCTCTTCTCTGATAGGTGTGTTCATACTGATATACCAGTTCGGCCGCCTTTTCAGTTCGTCCAAAAACTTCTTCAAGAACGTTTAAGTAATCTAAAGCAGTACAATCTTTTCTACTCAGTTTTAGGCTTCTCACCGCTTCTGACGCAGGTCCCTTTAAGCTCTCGGTGATCCTTTGCTTTTTCTGGGCCTCAGGGACATCCCACTCATCCAGAGCCTGCATCGCCTGTTCCACCCATTCTTTAAAGGTTTCTTCTCCCGCCGGAGTTGGTACGTTTCCTGTAAAATTTCTTAACCGTCGATAACCGAAGTTAGTGTGAGGAGGGCTTGTTTTCTGACATTTAGCCAGTAGATCTCCAATAGCCACGATAAATTCAGGCCCGATCATGGCCAACGGACTAGGCGCGGGGACACTTGCGGATTCACCACGTGGCATACTTGGCTGAATTAGTTGGACTTCCACCTCTTCGGCCAGTTTCACGCTCGTGCCCTGAAAACATGGCGGAACACCCTTTCTCCATTCAAGAAGAACATACATGTGAGAAGTATCTGTTTTTTTTTTAATGTCCAGTATTAACCCCCGATGATCTGGTGCTAGCGTGGCCACGGCCTGGCGAATCCGATCTTCAGCCCAAGTGTCTGCGGGAATATCCATGACTATACAACATTCTAACTGGCTACTGTGCTCCCCACACCACTCGGCAACAGTGTCTGGATCCATATTTAACCCTTTAGATGCGTTTTTTCCAGAGACTGGATCCCGGAAACGAGCCCCCACGTGTAGCGCTCACTCCCGGAGGAGCCGCTGAAAATTAACCACGGGTCAGTCTCCCCGCACTAGGGAATAAATATACTCCAACACAGTTGTGAGTTTTTATATTTATATAGTTTACTAAAATATTTGAGCAGATGTTAAGACACGGTATTCACAAGTATTATTACAGTATTTTCGTATCCCGGTAAAACGCGTAGCGGAAAAGAAACGAAACACGAGGCTTCGTATTTCGGAAAATAAAATATTCGCAACTGAACATAAAAGCAATGCAATTTCCCGATAGTTCAGAAAAAGGGACACGTAGCAAAACCCCAAACATACAATCCCTTCGTATTACGGCAAACGCGCAGCGGAAAAAGAGAAAAATGTATTCGGAACGTATCTTTGTCTTTAACCCCCATTCCGATTTGCAAAAGGAAATGAGTCCTGCACAGGTTAAGTCCCAGAATGTGAAAAGTGTATATGTGTGTGTGGTACCCGGGTACTGTTCAACTGGCCAGTGAGTTTATTAAAGGAAGGTCTTCGACTAGTCAGTTGGGGCCCTGTGGACTTTAAAGAGAAAACAGCAGAGCGTCCTTTAATCATAAAACAGCCTTGGAGGCCTCTCACCCATCCGACGATTGCTTTAGGCTCCGCTGACCCAGGACGTCTCTCCACCCGATTTTGACTGGGGATACTAGCGGCCCGATCCGTTGTCTGACTCCACACAGCTTTTCCAGCTCACCGCCTGCTCTCCGTTCGATTCCTCCGGTCTGCAGCAATGCCTGGATTCCGGCGGGTCTTCTTCTCCTCGGCTTGGGTGATCCTCTCTGGACTATCAGGTCTCTCTTGGTCTCTGTTGGTCTCTGGCCTAGGCCCTCTTGTGATCTCTTCGATGCGTCTGCTCTCTTTCCTTCCCTGGCGCGCTCTGCCGCGTTCTCCACGAGGCAGAGGATGTAAGGCTCCAGTCTCCACCCACTTCCTGTCTTCTCGCAAAGCATGCCGGGCATTGTAGTCCCAATGTCCAGTATCTCTGATCGCAATAGTCTCCATCTTGTGGCCAAAAATAGGTACTGCCACAGCAAGATTTTACCACAGTGCTACAATAGCAATTACAGTATCACCTTGTATCTATACTGTACAGGGGTTTTAAGTCATTCTAACTCCCTGAATCTTATCCATGTACTGTTGTGAGTGACCCCAGAGCTCAAGAAGATTTGAAATTTGGGGGTCCCTTTCATCTTTTGACCCTACACCATTTAACATGCAGGGTTATTCAAAGAGATTCGAAAAGTCACGGCACTTTCGGTGACTTTTCGTTCTCTTCAATTCGGTTCCTTTTGCCGATCCCATATCGGTGACCCTGCGGTGTATTCAGCAAACACCACAGGGTCCCCGAATTGCAGGGAAAAGCTGCCGCAAACCCGACGAAAACGAACCGTAAAACCCACCAAATGCACGCCGAAAACCCCCAAAAACATCTGGATTTACCTGCCGAAAACCACGGAAAAACCCGAGCAGGAGCCGATCACAAGCAGTGAAGCCTCCGGAAAAAGCCGACACCGCAGACAGAGTGAAGTGAATAAATTAGGAAAACAGTTCCAGGGAATGATAATAAAAAGGGCTGTTACAGAAAACATAAATAAATAAACTTAAATAAAAAAAATCGGACATTTAAAAAAAAAAATCAGAAAAATGCTTAAAATATCCTAAATAATCTATAAATAAAGAGACTCTTTACTGCAGAATTTTTAATGAACGGTTTATTAGATATTGAATTAAAACGGGAATATTTTTAACATTGAAGCCTATGGGATTCTCCTGAATAAACTTGCCGAATCAAACCACCGAATGACAGGGCATTTCGGGGACCTTTCACTGTTGGTTTGTGTTCTCTGAATAGACGAAGCAGTGCTTTTTCATGGGCCTCGAACAGGCACCGAACAGCCACCGTATGTGCAGGCAATTCGCCAGGATTTGGCAAATTGCCTGCTCTCTGGATAGCCGAATGGCCAAGAAAGGTAACCGAACGCTGATTTTCAGCATTCGGTTACCTTTCTCAAGCAATTCGGATCTCTTTGAATAACCCTGAGTGTTATAGAAATCTTGCATGTTCACTGGAAAAGGATTGTAGGCATTTGATCTGTGTATTTCTGAATATGCTATAAAGCCCTAACAAAAAAATATTTTAAAAAGTATGAAAATGGGCTTTACAGTCTAATTATTGCTTTGTGTTGTATTAAGACAGAGCTTACACCTTTATGGTACTAGTGAAATGGTTTAAAGGCTATTCTATTCTACCCTCTGTTTCCTGTCACTGTCAGCTCACTGTCAGCCCATCAAACCAAGTTCGCTGTCTTGGAGTTACACTTGACTCTGCTCTTTCCTTCATCCCCCACATCCAGTCTCTTTCCTCCTCCTGCCGATACCAACTGCGTAATATTTCCAGAATTTGGCCATTTCTTACCGCTGTCACCACAAAACAACTCATACACGCCCTGGTAATCTCCCGACTCGACTATTGCAATAATCTCTTATCTGGCCTCCCTCTGTCCCGCCTCTCCCCCCTACAATCCATCCTGAACGCCTCCGCCAGGCTAATTCACCTCACCCGCCGCTCTGTCTCTGCCGCTCCCCTCTGCGAGTCCCTTCACTGGCTCCCCATCCACTGCAGAATTAAGTTCAAAATCCTTATCCTTACCTACAAAACCCTCACTAACTCAGCTCCCCACTACCTGTCCTCACTAATCACCAAATACACCCCAGCCCGCTCCCTAAGGTCAAACAGTGACCTGCGCCTAGCTTCTCCCCGCATCACCTCTTCCCATGATAGACTGCAGGACTTCACACGCGCAGCCCCCACTCACTGGAACGCTCTCCCTCGTACTGTCAGACTTTCCCCTAACTTCTCTTCCTACAAACGCTCCCTTAAAACGTTCCTATTTAGGGAAGCCTACCACCCAACTCACTGACGCAACCATCAATCACTCTCACCTTACAGTCCTGTCCTCCTGTTTCCAACCCCAACCCTCCTAGATTGTGAGTTCCTACGGGAATAGGGCCTCATCTCCTCCTGTACTGTTTGTCAAATGTTGTTCAATATATTGTAACCCTGTCTATACTGTGCTTATTGTACAGCGCTGCGGAATATGCTGGCGCTTTATAAATAAATAATAATAATAATAATGTCCTTGACAGTCAGTTTGTCATCTCTGCTCACATAATGCGGTCGGTTAACAGAAGATGTCCAAGAATGCCCATGTTTCTGCGTTACTAAGAGATTCTCAGAAACATGAATTTCAGGCCTGTACTCTGTGGGGATTAAATGCGCTAGTCTAATCGTTTGCCAATAAAGCCCTGGAGCTTGTATTATTTTTTACAAGTATGCCTTATTACACAGCAAGTAATGTGGCATGACTGAAGAAGTAGTCTTCAAGGACCCTTTGGAGGTGTGAATAGCAATGTATCATGTAATGAGTCCCACTGAGCTGAATGTACAGGTATAATGAGAGCAGGTTTTGTACGGAGGACGTAACACAAAGCACCACAACCCGTACACAATGCTAAGAATTACATCTAAGAAGAGAGTCGTGAGAGTTATTTAAATCCCCAGCCTAATGGCTATATGGCTATATATACACTCAGACTGCTGTATGACTGCACACTAGGCAATACAGATATGGATACTAAACGTTGGAGCAATATCTACGTTTTGTTTTTACATACTCCCAAGACAAATAACTGGACCTTTGCCAACAATCACATTTTCCTACACATTTGAATTGACGTTTTCAAAGCCATGGACCAGTTCCTTGAGTGAATACTCACATTCAAGCTCACCCGACCAGTTTTTAATGTACAAAGGAGTTACTGGAACAAGCCCGTGCCGCACAAAAGAAGAGGGACGACATTCTTCATCGCCAAGCTCCTTTCCATCAACAGGTTGGGAGGTCTGGCTTTCCACTCAACACCTTGAGTTTCCTTGTCTGTCAAAGATGTAGGGACCCAAATACATGATATCATAAACCCTCTATGAAGCATTGCTCCCTGTCACCATTCGATTATAGCTTCTCTCCAACCTTCAAACTATCCATACTTAAATATTACACTACTGTTTTTTCCCCCTTTAAGGCACTAGTCCTCCTTCACTAGTGGAAGTTGGCATTTGCCAGAACCAGGCAGATGTCCTGGATTCTGATTGGTGTGACAAATTGATTGGGGTTGCTGATCCACTGTAAAAGGTATGGCAAAGGGGAACATTCATGAGAGCTGGTTTCTGGAGTCCATGCTATTTCACCATATTCATGTTACACATCCAGAGCAGTCAGGCTCTGCAGATCACACATTAGGAGGGAAGCTGTGTCAAACCTTGTCCCACTGGCCAGCATGTGGAAACCTTGGAACATCAGTGATCCAGAATACTACAGCTGCTTAGGAGGCTTACAATGGGCAAAATGGGTACCCAAGATGCACATACTCCGGAAGGTAACACAGGCCAACCAAAAACATTTTTTGAAAAACTTTTTTCATAATTCAATCTGACTATTAATTTTTAGGGTGCTGAATCCAAATATCCAATCAGTTTTCTCCTATCACGTACCATTATTCTGCAATTTCCATAAATATTAGGCTATTATGATGCTAAAATGTAGTGCAATTAAGTGAAAGGTGTATAATAAAAACGTAAAAATGTACTTATAAAGTATTATATTTTTATATTTTTTTGACGGTGAAAGTTAGGGTGGGTACAGTACTTCTTAACCCCTTCACTACCGATCGAGATATCTCGGGCTTCAAAGACACCATCTGATGCCCCGATGTCGAGATATCTCGATCTGCTGATCTGCAGCCCAAAAGCAAATGAAATTCGTTTGACTTTGGGCTGCAGAAGGTGCCCCCAAAGTTAAGGCCCTGTGGGCATAATGCCGACAGAGTCAAAACAGGAAAATTGGCCGAAGACAGCTGTGAAATATTGGGCTTTCAGCAGCTTTCAAGTTGCTGATGCAGGGGAAGAAAACAAAAAACAAGCTACAGCTGTGATGGCTGTAACTCAATGGCCAAATGGGTTTTTAACAGTATAGAACTGTTCTTACAGTACAATTAAATTAATTTACAATTAAAAATGATTCTTCAAAAAACACTGGTTTATGACCGAGTTTTTTTTGGAAAATCACTTGGTAGTGAAGGGGTTAATCCAAAAGTTTGTATTTTCTCATCCCAACGGCCTTGATATCGTTTTCCCATTTCTTTAATATCTTGGTGGAAACGCTCACCTTGCTCTTCACTAACTGATCCAAGATTTTCAGCATTAAATTCAGGTGTGAATGTAAAAAATGTAGCTTTAGACTCATATTACGCCAGAGTTCTCAAAAAAAAAAGTAACATCATTTCAACTATATTTTTTTAATTAGGGTCTTTCTCTTTCCCCAGAAACTTCAAAACTACTTGTTTAAATTCCGTCCAGCATCCTTTTCTTTTGAGTTCATCATTGTTTCAATATTATGCAGGGTTATCCAAAGAGATCCGAATTGCTTGAGAAAGGTAACAACGCTGAAAATCAGCATTCGGTTACCTTTCCTGGTCATTCAGCTATCCAGAGAGCAGGCAATTCGCCAAATCCTGGCGAATTGCCTGAACATACGGTGCCTGTTCGGTGCCTGTTCGAGGGCAGTGAATCCCCATGAAAATGCACTGCTTCGGCTATTCAGAGAACACAAACCAGCAGTGAAAGGTTCCCGAAATGCCCTGCCATTCGGTGGTTTAATTCGTCAAATTTATTCAGGAGAATCCCATAGGCTTCAATGTTAAAAATATTCCCGTTTTAATTCAATATCTAATAAACCGTTTATTATAAAATTCTGCAGTAAAGAGTCTCTTTATTTATGGATTTTTTAGGATATTTTAAGCATTTTTCAGAATTTTCTTTTAAGAGTCCAATTTTTTTTTTTCAACTTTACCTCGTTTTTCTGTAACAACCCTTTTTATTATCATTCCCTTGACCTCATGTGTAAATTTCAGACATTTTCGCTCAGTAGTTGCTTTGCAAACAGCGTTTCATTTTCACACATTCACAAAAGATATTTTGCCAATTTATTCGCTGCCTCGTCTGCTTCGGCTGTGTGTGATCGGCTCCTGCTCGGGCTTTTTCCGTGGTTTTCGGCAGGTTAATCCAGATGTTTTTGCGGGTTTTTGGCGTGTATTCTCTGGATTTTGCGGTTCGTTTTCGTCGGGTTTGCGGTAGCTTTTCCCTGCAATTCGGGGGTCCTGTGGTGTTTGCTGAATACACCGCAGAGTCACCGAAATGGGATCGGCAAAAGGAACCGAATTGAAGAGAATGAAAAGTCACCGAACGTGCGGTGACTTTTCGAATCTCTTTGAATAACCCTGATGGTCTTGCATGAATTTACATATGTCGGGACCAACAAAGACCTCCTTTACGTATGTCTGGACTCTGGACCAACAAAGACCTCCTTTATGTTTGTCTGGACTAACAAAGACACCTTCTTTCAATTTTGCTTCTGACAAATGAGGAAATTTTGTGCATAGGTACTGAAAACAAGTTTCAGTTTTTGAGAGTGTTTTGACAAATTGCTTCATGAGACCCAATTTAATGTGCAATGGTGGAAGTTGTATTTATTTCTGTTTTACCAAACGTACAAGCAAATAGCTTTTGCTTCCTGGTTCGAGATTTCTTAATGATGGCCATACTTTTTTTGTCCAATGCTGATCCTGTGCCCTACTGTCCCATTCACACAGAAAGCAAGGGAGCTTCGTGAAACCACTTTGCTGTCCTAGTAACATACCTGAAACCTTCAAGTCGCCGCAAAGTATCCACTCGTGAGCTGAGTATTTAAACTTTTGTAATAAAAGCTGCAAATTTTCACAGCTTTCTTTGAGATAAACGGAATGTCCTACTGCCAATGAAGTGTATATGTTGCCATTGTGCAAGAGAACAGCTTTTAGACTTCAGTTGGACGAATCAGTGAAGAGTCTCCAATCATCTTTATTGTATTCAATCCCAAATTCTTCTACTAACCCTAGTATTTCGCTACAGAATATTAAACCACCTTCTTGCTCGAAATGAGGAGCAAATTTTTTCTCTCTTGTCCTGTACTCATGAAAAGATTTTCCTGGAGCCAATAAATTCTTTTCTTTCAACCTGGAACCAAACCGTTCAGCTTTCTCTTTGGTTAAACGTGAATCTCCAGTTCATTTTGCGCAAACAGTTGGGGTTTGCTGCTTTCGAATTCACAGTCTGAACCAGCGTCAAGCATCTCACACTCAGAATCGCTACTAGTTGCGGAAAGTGCATCCAATGACTCAGGTGGGACAGGAACAGGAATACCTTCACCATGAGAACCTGGATGCAAAGCTGATTGAAGATTCGGATATAAAATAGCTTACTTGTTCTTCGAAGCGTTTGATTTAAGTAAATTGTTAAGTACCTAGATGCTTTCTTTAAACATTTACAAGTACCGGCTGGGTGGAGTAGAGGTAACATCACTGCTCTGAGTGGAGAGAGCCTGTGGAGACATGGGCTCGATCCCAATGAGCACCTCTCCAGTAAGTGTCCTTGGGCAAGACACCCAACGGTACATACTCGCCACCCAGGATATACTTGAAAACGAGAGAAATCTCAATGTGTCCTTCCTGGTAAAATCCTTTCTAAAAAAAAATTAAGTGGTGTAGAGTAAAATTTATTTTGTGAACAAACGGTACGTGCTATGACAATTTAATGGTCATTTTCGGGTTCAGCACGCAAAAAAACATATAAGAGAGCCTAAATTATGAAAAAAAAATTTTTATGTTTGGCCTGTGTAATCTGTGGGTTTGCGGCTTCAGTCTCAGTGGGGTGCATGACCTTGGCATTATTCATGCAATGCTTCACTTGCTGGGGTAAACTGCCCTTGATTGGTCTAGGAAGGTCCATGGTGTCAGGCTGAAGGAGACAGGTCCCTTCAATGGCACTATTTAAGTCCAGCACTTTCCATGCCTATCTTGGCTCATTTACTACACTGCTCTGCTTCTGCTCTTGTGATGTATCTGACCTTTGGTTTGTGTCCTGGCTTTTGCTTCTCTGCCTCACCATTGGATTGTCTCTATGGATTGTGTTGCTCGTACTCCTCTTTAAAGAAACCGTCTGCATTTTGAGCTCCCGTATACTAATGATACTAGGACATATACCTTAATTACTTACTCTACCGCATCCATTGAGAGAACACATCCCATCCACCAAGAGTTTTTATAGGCACATGTTACAAAACCGTTCATATGATCAAAATCTACATCTTGAAGTTCGGAAGTGACTTTAATGCAAACAGAACCCATAAATCTCATAAATCTCAGGAGGAATTTTCTTTTTCAGTATATTGGTTTCCATCTGGCACAGCTTCCCTTTTCCTATCTGCAATGTGCATGAAGTGCATACTTTCATGTGTAAAAGATAATTAAATTTTTGTATTATACCATTCAGATACCATCTTGAAATTTTGACTGACTGGCTACAAGACATATATATGGCATTTGAAGTTATGGTAGCTAGTGAATTTTGGCAATTTTAAGCATTTTTCTGCAACAAATTACAAGTGCTTATTGATTTACTTTCAGTGGAATGATTTAAGGGGTTATTCAAAGAGAACTGAACTGGTCCCGAAGTTTGGTGCAATTTCGGGGCCATTCGCTATTCAGAATTGCCAGCGATAAATGGGTGGTCTTCGGCAGCAGTGAAATTCCTCCATAGAGAAGCAATGGTTAATCTATTCAGAGAACACCGAACAGCACCGAAATGTCAGTGAAATGCCCTGATGTTCAGTGGTTTCATACATAGATTTCAATGTAAAAAAAAATAATAATAATTTTTTCAATATTCAATTAAACTATTTACTCTTTAAATCTTCAGCAAAAGCCTCTATATTTATTTTTCTTAGGATTTATTTAAGCATTTTTCGGGATTTGTTCGGCAACATTTTTATTCAAATTTTTTTTCTGTAACAGACCTTTTTATTATTATTCATAGGACCTTATACACTGTATTAATTCCAGACATTTTAGTCCCGCAGTTTAATTGCAAACAGCAATGGCTTTTTTTACCCCGGTTGTCGGCTTTTTCAGACAGCTGGTCGGCGATGTGTTCGTCAGATCGTCAACTTTTTCCAGACATGTTCGGCAGGTTTTCGGCACCTAATCAGATCCTATGTTTTCCAGCGGGTTCCCGGTGGCTTATCGGATCAGATTCAATCATTTTGGCGGTTTTTATTTTTGATTCAGCAGATTTTCCCTGCATTTTGGGGACCCTGCGGTGAATGCTGAATTCACTGCAGGGTCAAGGAATTTGATTCCCCGAAGTGTGGGGAAGGAAAGAGCACCGAAATTCCCTGTAAGTCCCCCTTCTACACGTCCCACCTTGTGCACAGATAAGAACATTAAATTCAAACATAAAACCAGATGCTCAGCACTCACGTGAGAGAAGGGAGAAGAAAAACAAAAAAAACTTTAATATATATATATATAAAATAAATATAAATAGTCTTACAGAGATGGGCATACAGTGTTGTTCTTGTCGTGGAAGTTCACATGGAAAGGCAAACAGCCAATCAGCCATACATGCCGCTCCGTGTCGCTCCGTGTCTTTGTTTTCGATCCCAAAGTGGATTTTGTTTCTGGGGGAGCATAAATAAAGGCCCACCAATCTACCTTATGTCTGACAAGCAGCATGAGCATGATTGGTTTGCTATACAGCAGCCTGTGGTTTCATTTTGGATAGGACTCGCCCTTATAGAGGTGCCTTGATGTTGGCGGGCGAGCTTAGTCTTATAATGGCCATTGATAAGAAACCAAACCTCTAATTGTGTTTAGTTTCACATGGTATAATGGGAATAAGCGCAGATGACATTTTTTTCTTTGTTATGTTTCACTCATGTTGTTGGGCTGGATGCATTTGGTGGTTGCAGCCGCCCCATCGGGGAATAGGCGCGACCCCACCCCTTCTGCACTATATATGCAGGTAGGTGTACAATGTTGTTCTCGTCCTGAATATTCACATAAAGTAGCAGACAGACAGCCGTGTGCGTTTTTAAAAAAGCAAAGCAGAGCCCGAGGGGACAGTTTGTATGAGTAGGTTAATCACATAAGGGCAGCTATTAGCTATCTATGATAGGGACCTGCTGTGATGGAATACATTGACTTTGTGACAGGCTTAAAATAACACTACCACTAACATAAGCTGTAACTAGACAAAAAACACATTATAAGACACACGCTGCTGTTTCTTTGTTGTTCTTTGAATTAATTGCATGTACAAAGGAAAACTAACATTAGATGTTTATTTCCTTCTTCCATTTTGTCCATTAACTGGATTTTTGCCATGATGCAACAGTTGCCAAACTCATACGGCCGTTATCACTCTACAGCTCTGGATACGGGCTACATCATGATGTCATACAATGCACCCCTGCTCTCTTACAGGCTCATGTGTATCAAGAGAGCAGGACTAGATAACTCTATCCACTGTGTTTTGTACCTGTCTTCACACATATCAAACAGCAGTTATTTTGATGAAAAAAGTGTAACTTTATTTTTCCTTTTTATATGCAAGTTATTCAAAGAAAAAAACAGCAGCATGTGTTTTATAATGTGTTTTTTGTAATGCACAAATAATCTATGGGGTTATTCAGAAAGCACCGAAATTTCAGCGAATTTCGGTGCTCTCGCCTGTGACGCCCTTCGGCGACCTCAATTCGCCAACCCTGCGGTGAATTCAGCATTCACCGCAGGGTCCCTGAAGTGTGCCAAGTCGACCCGCCGAACGCATCCAATAATCAATCCGAAAAAACACTGAATTGATCCAAAGAGATGAAAAAGAAATGCCGAATCGATACGAAAAACAGCAGAACAAGGCCGCAAACCCGCTAAACCCAGCCGACGAATTGCTGAACAGACTGCAAACCAATTTCGAGCAGCCGCCGAACGCCGCCAGAAAAAAAATCCTGCAACATTTAGGCATTTTAAAAAAAAGATATGCCTGAACACAATGTATACTGTCCTATGAATAACCAGGAAAAGGTCTGTTAGAGAATTAAAAAAAAAAACATTTAAAAAAAAATCGGATTTTGCTGAAAACATCCAGAGAAATGCCTAGGAAATTCTAAAAAATAAATTAATAAAGAGACTTTTTTTGCTTCCAATGAAATTAATAAACGGTTGAATAAAAAAATTTATAAATACATTTTTTTTTTACATTGAAACCTATGGGATTCGCTTGTAAAACCAACCAACGAAAATCAGGGCATTTCGCCAATTTTTCACAGCTGTTCGGCGTTTTCTAAATCGATTAACCCTAACTTATCTATGAGGAATTTCACTGCCGCTGAAGGTCATCATATTTCGCTGGCAATTCGCCAATATTTGGCGAATCGCCACCTTTTTGAATAGCTGAATGGTCACGAAATTGCACCGTACGGGGAAATTCACGGTTAGGTGCAATTTGGTGGCCAATTCGTCTCTCTCTAAATAACCCCTCTAGTTACACCTTATGTAAGTGGTAATGCCCCTTTAATGGTGGTGTTCCTGTAAAGCTGGAAAGTTCTCAGACACAAGCGTAAACCCAGAGACATAGGCGACTCTACAGGGGGGCAAGGGGGGGCAATTGCCCCCCCAGGTTATTCCTTGCCCCCCATGTGCCCCCCCACCAAAAATCAGCATCCAGTTTCCCACACTTTTCGGACTACTGTACCTCCGTCCCAGTGCATCGTGTATGGACGATATAGGTGTCATTGGAAAGGGCAGATTCTGGCCTTTCCAATGATACCCACGATCATATTTAGTGTGAAGTAAAAGTCATAAAATATTAAATAATATAGGGCACTTAAACGTTTTCACAGGGTTGAAATGGCTCAGCAGTGAAGTGGTTAATGTTCAGACTATACATTACATTGTGTATTACGTTAGTTTTTGCCTTGGTTTAGTTGTATATTAAGGGTTAATGGGTAGGCTTCATCCCTCACAGTATACATTTTCTTTTTTCCTTGGTTAATGGCATTTTAGTAGTTAATGGGTTGGCTACATGCCTCACAGTGTATTCATTTCATGTCTTCCCTTGATTAATTGCATGTTAGGGGTTATGGGTAGGCTAAATGCCACAATGTTGATTATTTTTATTGTATTTCCCTGGGTTTATGGCATTTTAGGGGTTATTATGGAAGTTAGAATCTAAAGGGTCTATTCATCGTTAGATCCTCTGCTTTTCGGCATATTTTGGGGAATTAATTTTGCCGAAGATAAGGTGAATTCCCTATTTAGCGAATGGTCACCATAAATTTGCTAAAAGTGGAGTTGCTGAAGCAGCTATCAGACATTCAGCGAAAACTGGCGAATTGCGGCAAATAAAATATTGATTTTAAGTATCAGGTTAGTACAACAAAAAGGCACATTACTCACTGCATCACATTACTCTGGGGTTTTGGAATCTTATTTATATATACTTATTTAGGGCACTATTTCCTGGTGTGAGCTAACCCTAGCGTTGGCGTGGTTTTGCGTTGGCACCAGGTTGAGTCTAGCGCCTGACCAACAGATCGTTTGCCTCCCGCTACAAACGGGAAAAATCACTTAGCGCATTGCTATTAGCGATTTGTACCGTGAGCTCACTGTACTTTCCGCGTCCTTTACTTAACACGGGGAGCGCTATAGATCTCCAGCGCTTTTGCAGCTAACAGATCACTTGGTGCCAACGCTAATTTTTTGAGGGGCGCTAATTGCAACATTTTACCTACTGCTCAACCCTGGTGCTAACTCCAGAAAACCAGAAAAAACAGATCTTTGCACAAAATTCACAGGCAATTGAAAGGAATGCAGCACAGGTGTTCTCTTGGACCCATGCACCATAGTAATGGATCTGGTCAGCAATGTCTCTGCTGTTGCAGTGATCTCTATTATGATATAAATGTATCCTTTATCCACATATATCCTAATTCTAATATATTGCCTAATTTTAAACACTTTATGCTGGGGGTTATTCATAGTATGTAAGCGGGTGATTATTAGGGTGACCGTGTGGACCATGTTTAAAGGGACACGTGAATAAGTCTTGTGTGACACATACGAGGTATGTGCACAATTATATAAAGTAAGTAATTGTCATGTATAGTGGTGACATTGAAAGGTATGTGTTTATGTTTTCTATGTGGTATATGGTGCCTATAACAAGTCACTATGAGAATGCAGCTCTCTGCTGCAGCAGCAGGGGACTGTTATTATGACACACAGGGTCTTATGTTCAGGAAGGATTGGGGGAAGATTATAGGTGTGGCACTGGTGATGTGTTCCTGCTTACCCTCATAACCATGAGGATACTATGGAACAAGCAGCTAATCTGTCTGTCTCCTCATTCTTTCCTGTTTTTACAGGTAAGCCTAAAGCAGGAAGTAACTCCCAAACACTTAAAATAAAGAATCCATGTTATATACAGCTGTATTAACTGTGCAGAGAGTCAGATGGGAGACAATAAGAGAGATATCCTTAATGTAAACACTAGGAGGGTGAAGGCTCCAGTTACTCTGCAATAATAATGGTAAAAGCAGTATTTCCTGATGCAGAGTCAGTTATGTACATTTAAATGTACTCAATATGCAGAAATCTTAGATGCATTATTATTTGTTATTAGAAAGGAATTGTTCTATGTCTTGGCAGATATGACATCCCCTTATGTGCAGAAGGAAAAGGAATAGCTGTAGCACGCTGCACACTGTATATAATAGGATGTATAGTCTGTGAGACGGATTCACAACTTTCCACAGGGAAAGTTAGATATTTTGCGAAAATGAAGATGACATGCTAATAGGTCATTTAGAATGAAAATGTTATTGTTTTAAAAGCATTTGGAAAATATGCATTTAATAAAGGGATAACCATGAGGATACTATGGAACAAGCAGCTAATCTGTCTGTCTCCTCATTCTTTCCTGTTTTTACAGGTATTTACATCTGTCTGCTGGCCCTCTGAACGGGGTCTGCAACACTTGCCCTGAAACATGTATTATTTATATGCTGCAGCAGGGAAATTATTGTCGCTCACCTGGCCTTCCTTTTGGATCTACTAAATGCAGTGTGATGATTCTACATGCTGTCGGGTGGCATTTATCATGCAATGCCCATCAGCCTTAATATACACTATATTGCCAAACGTATTCGCTCACCCATCCAAATAATCAGAATCAGTTGTTCCAATTACTTCCATGGCCACAGGTATATAAAATCAAGCACCTAGGCATGCAGACTGTTTTTACAAACATTTGTGAAAGAATGGGTCGCTCTCAGGAGCTCAGTGAATTCCAGCGTGGAACTGTGATAGGATGCCACCTGTGCAACAAATCCAGTCGTGAAATTTCCTCTCTCCTAAATATTCCACAGTCAACTGTCAGCTGTATTATAAGAACGTGGAAGTGTTTGGGAACGACAGCAACTCAGCCACGAAGTGGTAGGCCACGTAAACTGACGGAGCGGGGTCAGCGGATGCTGAGGCGCATAGTGCAAAGAGGTTGCCAACTTTCTGCAGACTCAATCGCTACAGACCTCCAAACTTCATGTGGCCTTCAGACTAGCTCAAGAACAGTGTGCAGAGAGCTTCATGGAATGGGTTTCCATGGCCGAGCAGCTGCATCCAAGCCATACATAATCAAGTGCAATGCAAAGTGTCAGATGCAGTGGTGTAAAGCACACCACCACTGAACTTTAGAGCAGTGGAGACGCGTTCTCTGGAGTGACGAATCGCGCTTCTCCATCTGGCAATCTGATGGACGAGTCTGGGTTTGGCGGTTGTCAGGAGAACAGTACTTGTCTGACTGCATTGTGCCAAGTGTAAAGTTTGGTGTGTTGGAGATACAACAGCATATATTATACTATGGACTGCAGGTGGCGCTGTTAGTGGTTAAATGTGTTCTAAACTCGTTGGTAAATGTTCACAGGAAATAAGTCTCTTTTGTCTCTGCTTCACTTCCTTTTTCTTTCTAGCTGTGTGATGATGAAGCATCCTGATATATATCCAGTGACTAATCTGTTATAAGTTGTTTTATTGCTATATGCACAAAGTAAAGTTCTCTACTGAAGATTCACAAGACTCCAGTGCCTCTTTCATACATAACCAACAGGTTATGGGCCCAGACACTGAAAACGAAACTACAAATCAGTAAGTGCTGCAGCTATCATCCAAATACCTGCTGTGTGTGAGGAAAAGAGCTGCATCCAATATACTGAAAGATGGCAAGTGGCTCAGATGTGAAATATGCAATAGCAAAGCTAAACAATACCAATTATCAGCTGTGGAAGTTTAAGCTGGAAATGCTGTTATCCAAAGATGATCTGTGGCAGGTGCTGGATACAATCAGACCCACTGACAACCCAGAAGAATGGGACAAAAGAAACAGGCAAGCAAAAGCAGTTATAAGCCTGTTAGTGGAGGATGATCAACTAATCCATATAAGAAAAGAAAACACAGCTAAAGGTATGTGGACTGCGCTACAGAAACTGCACGAGCGTTCAAACTTAAACAGTAAACTATATCTGCTACGTAAACTGTATAAGATGAGGCTGGAAAAAGGCCAGGAAATGTGTGAACATGTGAACGCTATGCTGGAAATTGTGGAGCAATTACGTGCAATTGGAGAAGAAATAAAAGACAATCATGTAGTGGCATTACTATTATGCAGCCTTCCAGAATCATATAGTGCCCTGATAAACGCTCTAGAAACCAGACCAGAGGAAGAACTAACACTGGAATATGCTAAAGGGAAATTAATTGATGAATACAACAGAAAGAAGGAAAATATACGTGGTGAAGAGAATGACAAAACAGAAGTAGCTCTAAAGGTGAATGAAAACACAAAACAAAACAAAGAGACCAGAGTGTGTTTTCGCTGCAAAAGGACAGGTCATTTGAAATATAATTGTTCAATCTGGAAAGCAGAACAGCGAAGGAGAGAGACATTCACAAAAGAAAGAGCTAAAGCAGCCACACAGGAAAGCAAAGACACAGCGTGGAGTGCAAGTTTTAAAGTAACTCAGAATACTACCCCGCATGGATGGTACATTGACTCAGGAGCAACAAGTCACATGACCAGTGATGAGACCTTCTTCACAGAAATTAATTTTAATACAAAAGACAAAGTCTTCCTAGCAAATGGGAAAAGTATTACATCAGAAGGTAAAGGTCAAGGATTTCTGAACTGCATCACACCATCAGGAGGTAACCGAAGCATCCTTGTAAAGAACGTTCTGTATGTTCCAAGTCTAGAAGGAAGCCTCCTATCAGTAAAAAACCTTGCTAACAATGGACTTACAGTACAATTCCGAGGTAATGAATGCACAATTCGAAACAGAAAAGAAATCGTTGCAAAAGGAAGGTTGAATGAACACCTATACAAAATCGTCACTGAACGTGTTCAAGTCAAAACAGTCACTCATAATCCACATGACAAGTGCATCCATCTATGGCACAGACGATTGGGGCATCGAAACTCAGAAGCTATAAAGGAACTTTCTAAGAGAGAATTATCAGAAGACATGATAATGATACCTTGTCCAAAGTTGATGAAGTGCACGTGTTGCATCAAAGCAAAGGCCACACGTACACCACTTCCACAAGCCAGTCAAAGAAAAACCACTAAACCCATGGAACTTATACACAGTGACGTGTGTGGACCAATGAAAACCCCGACACCCAGCGGCAACAAATATTTAATAACCTTCATTGATGACTATTCCAGGTACACAACGACATATCTGATGAAACACAAAAGTGAGACAACTGATAAACTTCAAGAATTTGTAGCGATGACTAGCAACAAATTTCAAAGGAAACCCGGAATAATACGCACGGACAATGGAGGGGAATATATGGGTAAAGAAGTGGAATCATATCTAAAGAAACATGGTATCATACACCAGACAACCGTACCGTACACTCCAGAACAAAACGGTGTAGCTGAAAGAAAAAATCGCACTCTTGTAGAAATGGCCAGATGCATGCTTTCAGATGCCAACCTACACAACAAGTACTGGGGAGAAGCAATAATGACTGCAACATATCTACAGAACAGACTACCATCTAAAGCTATTGAAAGTACCCCTTATGAAATGTGGAACAGATCAAAACCTAGTATAGGTCATATTAGAGTGTTTGGTTGCAAAGCATACGTTTACATTCCAAGTGAAAAACGCTCCAAGTGGGAGAACAGAGCCATAGAAGGCATTCTAATAGGCTACAGTGAACAAAGTAAGGGATACAGAATCCTTAATCCAAAGACCAACAAGGTCACAGTAAGCCGCAGTGTTTATTTTGATGAAAGCCAAACATCAGAAATAATGACTCCCGAAAAACACGAAGAAAAGGTGCCGATTGAAATAGCAAGAGATGCTGACCAAAAGGAAACTGTGCAGGAGTCAGACCAAGAAGTGGAACTCACAATTGATGACTTAACTGTTCACAATCCAGTAGAACCGACAGAACAACCAGAAATCAGAAGATCTACTCGGACAACAAAAGGGATCCCACCGCGCAAGCTGTCATACACTGTTAAGACACATGAGACATTTGAACCAACATCTTGGGAAGACATAGATAAACTACCAAAAGGGGAAGCCAATCAGTGGAGAAAGGCGGCTGAAGAAGAACTAAAATCACTTCAGAAAAATGAAACCTGGACTCTCACAGAGCTCCCTCCCGGTCACAAAACTATAGGAAGTAAATGGATTTTTAAAGTGAAGTACGACGCAGAAGGAAACATTCACAGATACAAGGCAAGAGTAGTCGCCAAGGGATATTCCCAGAAATATGGAGAAGATTATGATGAAACATTTGCTCCAGTGGTAAAGCACACAACCATTAGAACATTCCTCAGCATTGCAGCTGAAAAACAAATGCAAGTGAAGCACCTGGATGTCAAAACAGCTTTTCTATATGGAGATATCAAAGAGGAACTCTACATGGAGCAGCCACCAGGGTTTAATACAGGACAGAACCTTGTGTGTAAACTGCAAAAGAGCATCTATGGTCTCAAACAAGCAGCAAGAATGTGGAATGAAAAAGTGAACGAAGTACTCACAACAGAAGGATTTTCAAGAAGTAACGCTGATCCATGCCTGTATTCAAAGAATCAAGACAACAAATGGATCTACCTACTAATTTATGTTGATGACATCATAATTTGTTTTGAACAAGAAGGGGATTATGATCAAATAACTAGCACATTGAAACAAAACTTTGAGATTAAAGAGCTTGGGAACATTGCTCACTATTTAGGAATCCAAATCGAGAAAGAAGAAGACGGAAGTTATCTTCTTCACCAAAGTCAGAAAATTACAGATATTCTAGCAGAGTTTCACATGCAAGATGCAAAAGAAGTGAAAACGCCTATGGAACCAGCTTATCAGAAAGACAATGGAATGGAAAACTTGTTACCTAACAATGAGAAGTACCGCAAAGCAATTGGAAAATTGTTATACATTGCAACTGTGACAAGACCAGACATTGCCGCAGCATTGAGTATACTCTGTAGAAAAGTTTCAACACCCTGTCAACGTGATTGGAATGCCGTAAAAAGGGTGATACAGTATCTAAAAGGAACAATTCATATGAAACTGCGACTGCCAGCAACACCCAATGCAAACTTAATTGGATATGTAGATGCTGACTGGGCCGGAGATATCACAGACCGCAAATCTACTACTGGTTACATCTTCCAGTACGGAGAAGGAACCATCAGCTGGTCTAGTCGAAAACAAGCGACTGTTGCACTCTCTTCAACTGAAGCAGAATACATAGCAGCAGCACATGCATGTCAAGAAGCAATTTGGATTCGTCAACTTCTATTAGACATGGGACTGGATATGTCTAAACCGATACCCATCTTTGAAGACAACCAGGGATGTATAAAGTTGACACAATCAGAAAGGATCAACCCTAGAACCAAGCACATAGACGTAAAATATCATCTGCTCAGGGACACACAAGAGCAAGGACTTATCGATATTCAGTATTGCCCATCAGAAGAGATGACTGCAGATGCACTCACCAAACCGTTGCCAAAGGAACGTTATTGTTTTCTTCAAAAGAAGCTGAATGTTGTATGATTATGCACATGCTGTTGAGAAGGGGTGTTGGAGATACAACAGCATATATTATACTATGGACTGCAGGTGGCGCTGTTAGTGGTTAAATGTGTTCTAAACTCGTTGGTAAATGTTCACAGGAAATAAGTCTCTTTTGTCTCTGCTTCACTTCCTTTTTCTTTCTAGCTGTGTGATGATGAAGCATCCTGATATATATCCAGTGACTAATCTGTTATAAGTTGTTTTATTGCTATATGCACAAAGTAAAGTTCTCTACTGAAGATTCACAAGACTCCAGTGCCAAGAGCGTTACACATACATAACCAACATGGTGGAGGGGGGATTATGGTGTGGGGTTGTTTTTCAGGAGCTGGGCTTGGCCCCTAAGTTCCAGTGAAAGGAACTCTGAATGCTTCAGCACACCAAGACATTTTGGACAATTCCATGCTCCCAACTTTGTGGGAACAGTTTGGAGCTGGCCTCTTCCTCTTCCAACATGACTGTGCACCAGTGCACAACGCAAGGTCCATAAAGACATGGATGACAGAGTCTGGTGTGGATGAACTTGACTGGCCTGCACAGAGTCCTGACCTCAACCCGACAGAACACCTTTGGGATGAATTAGAGCAAAGACTGAGAGCCAGGCCTTCTCATCCAACATCAGTGTGGGACCTCACAAATGCGCTTCTGGAAGAATGGTCAAAAATTCCCATAAACACACTCCTAAACCTTGTGGACAGCCTTCCCAGAAGAGTGGAAGCTCTTATAGCTGCAAAGGGTGGACCAACGTCATATTGAACCCTATGGATTAGGAATGGGATGTTATTTAAGTTCATATGCGAGTCAAGGCCGGTGAGAGAATACTTTTGGCAATATAGTGTATTTGTGCATCAAAACATGGATGATATGACCACCTTGGAGGATTTTAATAATGCAGAGGTGTGAGGTTATTCACTGGATGTGTTCATATTCAAGCTTGTGAGGGCGGGGGATAAGTATGGCCCGTCACTCTGCACTGGAAAAAAAGTTCTATCCTGTACACAACCGCATTAGCGCTAGGTCTCAGCCCGGGTCTTAGCATTTCCCTAGCGTGCGCCAAACGACCTTGTTCATGGACTACCGTGGACAAGGTGATCTGTTAATAAGTCGTCAGGCACTATGTTTTAGCGATAGGGCCCTTAATTTTATTCAGGGTATGATTTAGTGGTGAAAATTATTAGTGCCCCCCCAGTTTTGACTGCGGTATCTTATGTGCCCCCCTAAATATTGTTCCTAGAGTCACCACTGCCCAGAGATGAACTAGGAAGAACAGTTTTCCTTTCAATTGAAACTTTTCTGGCTTGACAGGTCTAATACCTAATCAATCAACTGAGAGAGATTGACAAAGGACTCGGCCTGATTCCAAAGGAGCCGCACACATTTCTTGCAGCTAGGATGCTGCGTCAGGTTTCTGTAAATTAACAACCCTTATACTTTATACAAACTTTTGGTTTGCCGCTAGCCTAGGAGCAGTGGCACAGCGTGGGGGGGGGGGGCTGGGGGGGCCATGGCCCCGGGCGCAGTTTTCTTAGGGGTGTATAATTTCAAAAGAAATTTGCGCCCCTAAAAATTCAGGCCCGGACTGACCCGCCGGGCCCTCAGGCGCCGCCCAAGGGCCCGCGGGTTGAGGGGGCCCAGATGCCGGGCAGCGGGAGTGCCTGCCCGGTCCTGAACAGTGTGAGTCCATGTTGGAGGGGAGGCGGCTGCTTGCAGGCGCAGGTCACGCGGTCCGGCTAATCAGGTGGTACTGAGTCTCTGTACCACCTGACTGGCCGGACCGCGTGACCTGCGCACGCACGCAGCTGCCTCCCCTTCAACACGGACTCTCACGCTGTTCAGGACCGGGCAGGCACTCCCGCTGCCCGGGATCTGGGCCCCAACCCCTGCTGGATCCGGAGCTGGGGCAATATCCATGTATGAGCTGGCTGCCACTGGGGCAATATCCAGGTGAGAGCTGGGGCAATATTCATGTGAGAGCTGGGGCAATATCCATGTGAGAGCTTGCTGGGGCAATATCCATGTGTGAGCTGGCTGGGGCAATATCCATGTGAGAGCTGGGGCAATATCCAGGTGAGAGCTGGCTGGGGCAATATCCATGTGAGAGCTGGGGCAATATCCATGTGTTAGCTGGGGCAATAATTATATCCATGTGTTAGCTGGGGCAATATATCCATGTGTGAGCTGGGGCAATATCCATGTGTTAGCTGGGGCAATATCCATGTGAGAGCTGGCTGGGGCAATATCGATAACGTGTCCACAGGTTGGGGGGCGCACAATTCTTGGCTGGCCCCGGGCGCTGACAACCCACGCTACGCCACTGCCTAGGAGGAGTGAGCTAGTACAAATTAGCCCGTTCTTCTTGGCTCAAGTCAGTCATAAAACCTTGGTGTCAAGTGATTTCGTACTTTCAAAATCACTCAACACTATAAAATAAAGACACTAGCAATCCCTTACTTACCTCTGATCCTTTGGTGTAGAGAGAGGCTCTATCCACCAAATCCTCTTGAAGGTGATATGGATTGAAACACTGGGAATCAATGTTTTCCAGTATCCTTCTGTGGCGAGACCTCACATTCTCAAGTTTGCACAGGGTTATGCTTGGCTTCATGGAGACTTATGGACTCAAGAAGATAATAAAGCGTCTCGGTAGGAAGTAGAGCTGTTAATAACGAGTTGTTGACGGATAATGACTCACGCGCAATTTAACCCTTAGTGATCCACTATTACCGTCACGATAGGAGCTATGTCCTTTATAGGCTAAAACGGGAGAGAAGACTAAAACCTCAAGATCGTGTTTTTTTACATCTGTTGTGGCACAGATCTTCTAACATTGATTAACCCTTAGATTCGCTGCTGTGTAAATAAGCCCCACATCATGCCTCTTTTCTCCCCATTGATCATGTCTTAGGCTAGGGTCAGACTGAGGCAGTGCGAATGCGCGTGCAGCCGCACTTAATCACGGCCGTGCTAGCAGCAGATGCCGGGCAATGACGGCCAATATACGAAGTACGGTCGCACAAAAGTGCGGCCGCGCAACGCAAGCGGCAAACAAACGAATTTTTTCGAGAACGTGAAACCACTAGTACTGACGTACAGAGTGCGCTGCGTCCGCTAGCGGCGTGTGTGCGTGATTAGGAGACGTCAGACACTGCTAATGTCCGGCTAACATAACGTCCAGACACAAAAAGTGTTTTATTGATGATCCGTACAAAATCAACTGCGCATCGTATGACCGCTATTGCGTATTCCGTGAAAAAATACGTCCATTCGTTCGAACGCACTTTTTCACGGACAACGTGAAAAATGCGTTAGTCTGACCCTAGCCTTAGTAGATCAGTTGTCCTAGCAGTAGTATGGGCTGCATTTTAACTCTAGACCTGACTCTCATATGTCAACACATATACCTTCAACGCAACTTGTTAGATTAGGCCAAAGTCAGACAACCTTGGCATTCCAGATGCTTCCGAACTGATCCCAGGAGAAATCTGGCCACCATTATTGGTTCCAGATGGATTTTATTTCCCCTTTTAGAAAATATTCCAGGTGGGGTGTCATTTGCGTTCTTTTAGATCAAAACCAGTGGTGGGGACGAGCAGTGGCTGTAATGGGAACAAGCAACGGATGGGATGGAAAGCGTTCTTTGGCATTCATTTTTAAACCGAAAATACTAAGTTACTAGGTTCCATAGCCCATGAAGATGAAAGAACATGGGGCATTTCCTTCTGAAACATTTGAGGTGCCAAGGCTAGCAATCATTGATTTCGGCTAGTAGTCACCCCATTTGGTCATGTTCTAGGAATACGGAGACCACACATTTTCATGCTCTAGTCCCACCATAAATGAACATAGAAATTCAAATGACATTATCAGCTCTGCACATAAATTGCTAAAAACGGAAAACAAAAAATGCTGACTTCAGCTTTGTCGTAAAACAACTCCCTTGTCAATTCGTCGCAATTGTCATATTTAACTAAATCCAAATCTGCATTACTGAACTGGTCCGTGCAATCCTAAAGGTCCACTTTCACAGAAAACATGTAGCACTAGCGAGTCAGACGAAGCCGACGGATCCAAAGACTCTTTACTTTATGCAGAGATTTACTGGGAGCTGATAAACACTCCTTGGATGAAGTCAGCGAGGACACGACTGGAATACTGAACGGGTTGCTATAAAGGAGGTGATAACAAGGGTGTGGAAGCAGATCAACGATTTGGGAACCGCAAGCACATAAGACCCTCTCTCCATCTGGTTATTCAAGGACGGAGATTATGTAGAATTATTGTTTTTTGTTTGGGTCTCTCAGGACAGCCTTATCATATGGTTTTGTTAATCTGCAGCACAGAGAAAATGCTTTCTATCAGGCGTCACTGATGCCACTCAAAGTGATTAAAATTACCTTCAAATGAAAATAAAGCCCCCTTTTCAACCAAAAATCCTTTTTTTTTTCTTTTAACAAAGACGATTGTTGTGAGTGATTCAGCGCGATGCCCATGTGCCCATAATAAAACTGTCAAGTGGTTGTAAATGTGTGGTGCTGAGAACCAAAGAATGGTGTATCCAAGTGATAGGTGCATGCTGTATCAAATACTCAATCAAATGGCACCAATACCCTAGGCGGAGGGTCCGAATTGCCATATGCCCCTGAAATTCCTCTTCAGTGTTGCTGTATTATAAAAAGAAGGAAGTACAGGGTGTGAATGGGGATGCAGCGTCTGATTCTGATATCCCTGCAATACCCTCTGTTCCCATCTCAGGAGCCATGTCCTGTTTCCATGGATATAAACTACCTTTTGTCATTATTCACTGGGTTCTGATATTTCCCCTCGGAGACTTTTATTTCGACCGTCTTCCTGCTGCTAATATTGCATCCCCTCCCTGCGTGTTTTTTCTGTTCTCTTTTCCTTTTCCATACTCACTTTTGTCCTACCAGTTTCTGCATCTTCTATAATTTGGCACCACGATGTGAACACAGCCATGAGTAAGATTTTCTCTATGTCCCTTTTCCTCTGTCCTGTCTCTTTTCTTCAACTCGTATTCTCTAGAGGTCTCTACTGGTACCATTCATCCAACCATGCACTTTCATTCCATCTATGCACCCCTGTGGATGTCCTTCCATCTGTAGGCAAATGTTAAAATATAAGACTTATCGTGTTATACAAAAAGTAACCCAGTACATTTTAATCAAGAAGTCTCATAAACCGTTTATTCTTTTAATCCGAAGTAAAAAGTATTTTTATAAAAAAAAAAAAAATCAGGATTTTTCGGGATTTTTTTCGGCAAAATATTTTAGTTTATTTTTGTCAAGAGCTTTTTTTTTCTAATGTAAACAGACCTTTTTATTATTATTAATAGAACCTTATATGTTATTTCCAGACATTTTTATCAAGTAGCTTCTTTGCAAACAGCGTTTCAAATTTGGCACTTTCAATTATTTTGTTCTTGTTTTTTTACACGTCCGGCGGCTGGTTGGCTTTTTGTGCGGCTTGTCGGCGCTGTGCTCAGCAGCTACATTTGGCGGCTGATCAGTGTGTTTGTGGCAGCAGTCCGGCAGGTTAGCGGCGGTGGGCGATGGGTTTGTGTCGGCGGCCACTGGCTTGGCGGCAGGTTGGTGGGTTTGTGGTGTGTTGGCAGTGACGTTTGGCGGCCAGTTTGCTGCACTTCGGGGACCCTGTGGTGAATGCTAGATTCACCGCAGGGGCAGCAAATCAGACTCGCTGAAATGTGGTGAATCAAAGCACCGAAATGTCACCGAGCAGCGGCGGGTCCCACCAATCAGCAGCAGGTCCCACCGAGCAGCGGGGCGCCGCCCCCTGAAAATTGCCGCTCTAGGCCTGGGTCTTGTCGGCCTAGGCCTAGATACATTGCTGGTGAAATCCACAGAGCCGATATTGGAGACTCTGAATACTGTGAGTGTTACTGTTGACAGCAGGGGGAAAGTTGTTCCCTTTTGCAGGCTGTATTGCTCTATTTGCTACTCTATTGTATGTTTCCTAAAGGACCCCTGGATCTAGAACTGCAGTGTGAATTAATAATTTAAGTATTGCTCTGCATATAACTTGGTCACTGGAAAGTGATATATTGGAATATGGCTTGGACAATTGTTTTTTAAGAGGGTCACATGATCCTATTTGTCACAAATGGTAGTTCGCCGTTAGAATTATAGCATTATTTGAAACATGGGATGCAAAATTAAACTACTAACTATTGGGTAAAATGGCAATTTTTTCACAGAGATTATTATCCCAAAATAGTTGAAATAATTTTGCTCATTTTTAAACTTTTTCCTGTATTTATTTTTCATTTACAGAAATAATGTATTGCTGGGATGAAAGGTTGTAAACACTGTATTTATCTCACACAATCTCACACAAGGTCTACATTATTGACATACAGGCAGAGATGGCCTTTGTGTCAAATCTAGTAAATGTGATGAAGAATAATATAGATAAATGAATGCTAGATTCACCGCAGGGGCAGCAAATCAGACTCGCTGAAATGTGGTGAATCAAAGCACCGAAATGTCACCGAGCAGCGGCGGGTCCCACCAATCAGCAGCAGGTCCCACCGAGCAGCGGGGCGCCGCCCCCTGAAAATTGCCGCTCTAGGCCTGGGTCTTGTCGGCCTAGGCCTAGATACATTGCTGGTGAAATCCACAGAGCCGATATTGGAGACTCTGAATACTGTGAGTGTTACTGTTGACAGCAGGGGGAAAGTTGTTCCCTTTTGCAGGCTGTATTGCTCTATTTGCTACTCTATTGTATGTTTCCTAAAGGACCCCTGGATCTAGAACTGCAGTGTGAATTAATAATTTAAGTATTGCTCTGCATATAACTTGGTCACTGGAAAGTGATATATTGGAATATGGCTTGGACAATTGTTTTTTTAAGAGGGTCACATGATCCTATTTGTCACAAATGGTAGTTCGCCGTTAGAATTATAGCATTATTTGAAACATGGGATGCAAAATTAAACTACTAACTATTGGGTAAAATGGCAATTTTTTCACAGAGATTATTATCCCAAAATAGTTGAAATAATTTTGCTCATTTTTAAACTTTTTCCTGTATTTATTTTTCATTTACAGAAATAATGTATTGCTGGGATGAAAGGTTGTAAACACTGTATTTATCTCACACAATCTCACACAAGGTCTACATTATTGACATACAGGCAGAGATGGCCTTTGTGTCAAATCTAGTAAATGTGATGAAGAATAATATAGATAAAAAAAATGTTGAGATATCCTGCTTATTTGTAGTGATCATAATGAGCTTTTTAGCAATGCAGCTTCCAAAAAATAACAACAGAATAGAATGTATGAATCTGAACGTGGCATAACGCTAGAATATTGAAATTACAGTAACACCTTAGGGGTTATTCAGAGAGAGCTGATCTGGCCCCAAAATGTAACCGGACACTGAAATTCAGCGTACGATGCCATTTCGGGGCAACATGGCTATTCAGAGAACAGGCAGTTCGCCAAATTTTGGCGAATTGCCTGCACATACGGTGCCTGTTCGAGGGAAGTGAAATCCACCATAGAGAAGCAATGGTTAATCTATTCAAAGAACACCGAACAGCCGTGAAAAGTTGTCGAAGTGCCCTGCTGTTCAGTGTTTTCATTTGGCAGGTTTATGCAGGCGAATCCCATAGGCTTCAATGTTAAAAACATTCCTGTTTTTATCCAATCTCTATTTATATATTATTGTATTCTGCAGTAAAAAGTCTCTTTATTTATAGATTTTTTTATGATCTTTAAGGCATTTTTCTGGATTTTTTCTGCAAAAATTTCTTTTTTTTTTAAATAGTTTTTTCTTTAACAGACCTTTTCATTATCATTCATTGGACCTTATATGTAAATTACAGGCATTTTCATTCAGTAGTTTTTTTGCAAACAGAGTTTCAATTTTGAAATGTTCAAGCGTACTGTTTTGTTTCAGGGTAATTCTAAGAGATCCGAATAGCTGGAGAAAGGTAACCAAACGCTGAAAATCAGCGTTCGGTTACCTTTCTTGGCCATTCGGCTATCTAGAGAGCAGGCAATTCGCCAAATCCTGGCGAATTGCCTGCACATACGGTGCCTGTTCGAGGGCAGTGAAATCCCCATAAAAAAAGCACTGCTTCAGCTATTCAGAGAACAAAAACCAGCAGTGAAAGGTTCCTGAAATGCCCTGCCATTCGGTGGTTTCATGCGGCAGATTTATTCAGGCGAATCCCATAGGCTTCAATGTTAAAAATATTCCTGTTTTAATTCAATATCTAATAAACCGTTCATTATAAAATTCTGCAGTAGTCTCTTTATTTATAGATTTTTTAGGATATTTTAAACATTTTTATGGATTTTTTTAGATTTTTTTTTAAAAGTCTGTTTTTTTTTAAAGTTTACTTATTTTTTCTGTAACAGTCCTTTTTATTATCATTCCTTGGACCTCATATGTAAATTTCAGACATTTTCGCTCAGTAGTTTCTTTGCAAACAGTGTTTCACTTTTCAAACATTCAAGCAAACTGTTTTCCTAATTTATTCACTTCACTCGTCTACGGTGTCGGCTTTTTCCGGCGACTGCTCTGCGTGTGATCGTCTCCTGCTCGGGTTTTTCCAGCGTTTTCGGCCAGTTAATCTAGATGTTTTTGTGGGTTTTCGGAGTGCATTCGCCGGGTTTTGCGGTTAGTTTTCGTCGGGTTTGCGGCGACCTTTCCCTGCAATTCAGGGACCCTGTGGTGCTTGCTGAATACACCGCAGGGTTGCCGAAATGGGATCGGCAAAACGAACCGTATTGAAGAGAGCGAAAAGTCACCGAACGTGAGGTGACTTTTCGATTCTCTTTGAATTACCCTTTACCCTGGTTGTCAGCTTGTCGGCAATTTCCGGCGGCTCCTCTGCGCTGTGATCGGTGGCTTGTCGGCTTTTTCCAGCGTGTTCGCGTGGTTTTTGCGGCGTTTTTTGTGGGTTTTCGGCGGGTGTTCGACAGGTGTTTGTCGTGTTTGCGGTGGATTTATCCTGCACTCCGGGGACCCTGCGGTGAATGCTGAATACACCGCAGGGTGGGGAAATTTGATTCCCCGTAGTGCAGGGAAGCACTGGAAACGAGATAGCACCAAATTGTCGGCGACATTTCGGTGCTCACTGAATAATCCCTCTTGAATCTGGACTGTTCGGGATTTTCAGTCATTCTAACCCCATGAATATTCTGTTTCTTTGACAGCGGTGAAGCTTTTTACAGGATGGCTGTAACCTTCATGTCTCTCTCTTACAATTTTCCATTTATTACTTACTGCAGTCTCTACCAGCTTTCCCATGTTACATCATTTAATTCTCTCTCATATCTCTCCATCGCCACCCCCCCTCACATCCCGTTCCCTTGTGTTTGGTTAAATTTCACAATCGATCAATAAACTGGATTATTTTTCAGTATCTGATATGCTGTTACACCCTCCATGTCCCCTTCCCTTCCTTTACAATCTCGTCACTTTTCATCTCTGTTTCTCACTCCGTTGCCATCGCTATTTTTGCTTTATTGATTACAGTATTGTCCAAGTTTATCATTTTTTATTTCTTTAAACCTTTCAGTGCTGGAGGGAAGGGCAATGCATTGCAGAGCTGAGTGATGCTCTCTGGTCCAGCACCAAGATAATTAGCGCACCCCCTCCCACACACACACACACAAACACAATTCTGCCCACCACCGGCTCATTTTCTGCTTCTTGTCTTCCGTGACCCTTATAACCTTCACCATTCAATTTGATTCTCTACTTCTCCCGCTCCCTTCAGCTGGCAGACAGCCCCATTCCCCTTCCTTCCTTCGGCAAACGATCACAAGGCTAATCATTCCGCTTTTCCGGCGGTTCTAATGTCTTGTAGTTTCGAAAGCATCCAAAGCTCATTTTTGTTCGCAGGAGCAGAGTCTGATGTTTCATAGAGGTGGAAAACTCTTCAAATGTCACTGAATTTGTCCCTGTGTTACCTGTAACAAATTATCCACCTACCACCCACACACCTTATTCCTTTCGCTACATGGAGCTACCAACACCTTGGCAGAGTCTTGGCACTCTCTGGTAATGCTGTAGGACTTAACAAAAAGGGAGAGTGTGGTTTACATTTGATTTAGTTTTTTTAATTAAAATTGATGGGTTTCACGTAACATAATGTAGAGAGGAGGGTTGATTATTTACAAATATTCAGCATTCTCTTACTGTGCTTTTTAACTCCTTATTGACACAGGTTTTCTCTTTGGTGCTACTTAAATGGCACAGGCAATTTATTTTTTATATAGGGTTATTCAAAGAGCATCGAAATTCCACCGGAATTGTGCAAGAAAAGCCTCCAACCGTAACCAAAAAAACACTGCAAAAACCGTCGATACCATTGCAAAACCGCCGAAAAAAATGGCAGACGCACACGACGATCCACCGCAAGACCCCCAAAAGCGTTTGAAAAAAGCCGCTGATCCGCCGAAGAGCACGCTGACCAGCCACCAGAAAAAGTCATCAAGCCAACGAATGGGGTAAAAAGAACTGCAACTTTTAAAATCTTTTTGCAAACGTACTACTGCGCGAAAATACCTGAAAATTACATATACAGGGTTATTCAAAGAGATCCGAATTGCTCGAGAAAGGTAACCGAACGCTGAAAATCAGCGTTCGGTTACCTTTCTTGGTCATTCGGCTATCCAGAGAGCAAGCAATTCGCCAAGTCCTGGTGAATTGCCTGAACATATAGTGCCTGTTCGGTGCCTGTTCGAGGGCAGTGAAATCCCCATGAAAATGCAATGCTTCGGCTATTCAGAGAACACAAACCAGCAGTGAAAGGTTCCCCTAATGCCCTGCCATTCGGTGGTTTAATTCGGCAAGTTTATTCAGGAGAATCCCATAGGCTTCAATGTTAAAAATATTCCCGTTTTAATCCAATATCTAATAAACCGTTCATTATAAAATTCTGCAGTAAAAAGTCTCTTTATTTATAGATTTTTTAGGATATTTTAAGCATTTTTCTGAATTATTATTTTTTTTTTCAAAAGTCCGTTTTTTTTTTAAGTTTACTAATTTTTTCTGTAGCAGCCCTCTTTATTATCATCCCTGGACCTCATATGTAAATTTCAGACATTTCCGCTCAGTAGTTTCTTTGCAAACAGCGTTTCACTTTTCAATCATTCATGCAAACTGTTTTCCTAATTTATTCACTGCCTCTTCTGCTGTGTCGAAGGCTGCGATCGGCTCCTGTTCGGGTTTTTCTGTGGTGTTCGGCAGGTTAATCCAGATGTTTTTGAGGGTTTTCGGCGTGCATTCGCCGGGTTTTGCGGTTAGCTTTCGTCAGGTTTGCGGTACCTTTTCCCTGCAATTCGGGGACCCTGTGGTGCTTGTTGAATACACCGCAGGGTCGCCGAAATGGGATCGGCAAAAGGACCCGAATTGAAGAGAACGAAAAGTCACCGAACGTGCGGTGACTTTTCAAATCTCTTTGAATAACCCTGATAGAGTCCTATGAATAATAATAAAAAGGTCAGTTACAGAAAAAAATAAATCGGTAAAGAAAATTTTGTAGAAAAATGCCTACAAAATCCTAAAAAAATAATAAACGGTTTAATAAATATTTAATAAAAATAGGTTTCCATGTAAAAAATAATCCTATGTGATTTGCCTAATTATAGCTGCCGAATGAAACCACTGAAAATAAATCAGAGCATTTTGCTGACATTTTTCTGCTGTTCCGTGTTCTCTGAATAGATTAACCATTGCTTCTCTTTGGGGATTTCACTGCCATCTAACAGTATTTCGCTGGCAATTCACCAATATTTGGTGAACTGCCTGATTTTTGTGCAGCCAAATTGCCACGAAATTGCACCGCACGGGGAAATTCACTGTTTGGTGCAATTTATAACACTAAGGCTAGGGTCAGACGAACTCATTTTTCTCGTTCGTGAAAAAGCGCGTTCGAACGAATGGACGTATTGTTTCACGGAATACGCGATAGCGGTCATACGATGCGCATTTTCGTCCGTGATTTTGTACGGATCATCAATAAAACCCTTTTTGCGTCTGGACGTTATGTTGGCCGGACATTAGCAGCGTCTGACGTCTCCTAATCACGCACACACGCCGCTAGCGGACGCAGCGCACTCTGTACGTCAGTACTAGCGGTTTCACGTTCTCGAAAAAATGCGTTTGTTTGCCACTTGCGTTGCGCGGCCGCACTTTGGTGCGGCCGTACTTCATATATTGCCCGTCATTGGCCGTCATTTGCTGCTACTACGGCCGTGATAAAGTGCGGCTGCACGCATGTTCGCACTGCGTTCGTCTGACCCCAGCCTTACATTAAAGGGATACTCTAAGCAACATGACCACCTAAGCTATTTTAGGTGGTCATGATGCCCGGAGTATCCTGCCCTTTGTCCCCCCTCCCTCCGCTCAGCCGATCTGCAGAAAAGGCTGAAAACAGCTGAGAGAGGCGGAGGACTTTACTCCGCCCTCCCAGCTGTCAGTCAGCAGAGCGGGAATCATATTCCCGCTTCTGCCGACTTTTGCCGAGTAGGAGACGTCATCGCGCTTTCAGCGCGATGACGTCTCCTACTCCCCGCAGAAGCTGGCGGCTCCCTCTTCGGGTTAGTGTTGCGCGCATCCTCTTGCGCGCAACACTAATCCTCAGAGGGAGCCGGGAGGAAGCCTGCCGATTGGCTGGCTTATGTGAGAGGCGCGCATGCGCGCTTCTCACGTAAACCAGAAGCCAAGACGCAGCAAGAAGAAGGACGGGAGCGGAAGAGGAGGGAGGTGAGTATAAAAAAAAAAAAAACGCCGCTGGAAACAAGAGGATTTTAAGGTAAGTATTGCAGTTACAAGGAAAGAAAAAAAAAGGAAGGTTTTATTAAGGGAATAGGGATAGGTTAGGAAAAAAAAACGGGGGGTGATTTTTTTGTTGGAGTGTTCCTTTAAGAATACTAAACTTCAATGTTTTGGAATAAAATTTCACCTTATGGTTAAAAAAAAAAAGGAAACAAAAAGAAAAATTCAACCTAAAATTAAATCATCTCTACATGAGCAGGGAGAGGGGGAAAAATACAATGAGCATTTACTAACCCTCCTCCTGTCCCTTAGCTTTGAGAACATTGTGATTGGTTGCTCTTAGGGGTGTCAGAAAATGTACACACACACTTTTTTTCCTCCCTGGGTGCCTCAACCCTGGCAATGTCTGCAGCATTGAGTTCTCCCTGCACCTGATATCCACATCGGGCTTACCCAGGGATCAAGTCCTAAAAAAAGAAGAGCCATATTACAATATTTATGCTATAACGGGGACGCTAAGGAGAAAAACCTGCGCCTACAGGTTTCTTTTTAGCGTCCCCGTTTTAGCGTGATATTACGGTGCAGGCGCTAAACCAGCAGCCTGCACCATAACACAGCGCTAAGCCTTAGGATGCTCGCAGCGGCACTAAGCGCCACCGCGAGCATCCCCTCGATGGAGTCCATAGGACTCCATTGAGGCCTCCTCTGCCGGTCACATGACCTACAGCAGGGGTCTGCAACCTTTTTGACATAAAGAGCCACTTGGACCCGTTTCCGAATGGAAAAAAAAACTGGGAGCCGCAAAACCATTGCGACATTTAAAACAAATCTAACACTGCATATATTGTTTCTTACCTTAATGCTATATACAGGATCGTGCAGTCAGCTGTCAATCTGAAGAAAAAAAAGACTTTTTCACTTAACAATGTAAAACCCCAGCTCACACATGGATTTGCCCCAGCTCATGGATTTGCCCCCCAGCTCACACATGGATTTGCCCCAGCTCATGGATTTGCCCCCCAGCTCACACATGGATTTGCCCCAGCTCATGGATTTGCCCCAGCTCACTCATGGATTTGCCCCAGCTCATGGATTTGCCCCAGCTCACACATGGATTTGCCCCAGCTCATGGATTTGCCCCAGCTCACACATGGATTTGCCCCAGCTCATGGATTTGCCCCAGCTCACTCATGGATTTGCCCCCAGCTCATGGATTTGCCCCAGCTCACTCATGGATTTGCCCCCAGCTCATGGATTTGCCCCAGCTCGCTCATGGATTTGCCCCAGCTAGCTCATGGATTTGCCCCAGCTCACTCATGGATTTGCCCCCAGCTCATGGATTTGCCCCAGCTCATGGATTTGCCCCCCAGCTCATGGATTTGCCCCCAGCTCATGGATTTGCCCCAGCTCACTCATGGATTTGCCCCCAGCTCATGGATTTGCCCCAGCTCACTCATGGATTTGCCCCCAGCTCATGGATTTGCCCCAGCTCGCTCATGGATTTGCCCCAGCTCACTCATGGATTTGCCCCCAGGTCATGGATTTGCCCCAGGTCCTGGATTTGCCCCCAGCTCACACATGGATTTGCCCCCAGCTCATGGATTTGCCCCAGCTCATGGATTTGCCCCCAGCTCATGGATTTGCCCCCCAGCTCATGGATTTGCCCCAGCTCGCTCATAGATTCGCCCCAGCTAGCTCATGGATTTGCCCCAGCTCACTCATGGATTTGCCCCCAGGTCATGGATTTGCCCCAGGTCCTGGATTTGCCCCCAGCTCACACATGGATTTGCCCCCAGCTCATGGATTTGCCCCCAGCTCATGGATTTGCCCCCAGCTCTCACCTGGATACTTGCCCCAGGCAGCTCCGGCGGGGGTTGAGGGGACCCAGATGCCGGGCAGCGCAGGAGCGCCTGCCCGGTCTTGAACAGTCCGTCCTGTGAAGTGGATGCGGCTGTGTGCGTGCGCAGCCGGTCACATGGTCCGGCCAGTCAGGTGGTACAGAGACTCAGTACCACCTGATTAGCCGGACCACGTGACCGGCTGCGCACGCACACAGCCGCACCACTTCACAGGACGGACTGTTCAAGACCGGGCAGGTGCTCCCGCGCTGCCCGGCATCTGGGTCCCCTCAACCCCCGGGCCAGTTTTAGGGGCGCAAATGCGCCCCTAACAAAACTGCACCCGGGGCCACGGCCCCCCCAGCCCCCACCACGCTACGCCACAGGAAGGGAGCTGCGGGAGCCGCAGCAAAAGTGAAAAAGAGCCGCATGCGGCTCTGGAGCCGCGGGTTGCCGACACCTGACCTACAGGATCACGTCTCGCGAGATCCGGTAGGTCTGCGCAGTGATTCGCAGAGGGAGACTAAGGGACTTTTTTCCTCAGTCTCTCTCTGCTCCCGGCGGATGGAGCCGCGCGATTAAAGGTGAGTATGTGATTTTTTAGGGGGTTTCCAAGCTCCAAGCCCCTCCAGCTGCTTTTCAGCCAAGGAGAGGCAAAGATGGTGGCTTTTTTTTCTGTATTTATGTATATCATGCTTGTAACACCAGTCCGTCGTTCTGCAGCTGTTCCTCTTTCCATGTTTTTGTTTTTGATCCCAAATGGGAAGTGTTTGGTGCGTGTATAAATAAAAGCCACCATCTTTGCCTCTCCTTGGCTGAAAAGCAGCTGGAGGGGCTTGGAGCTGCTCAGTAGAGCGGCCTTTTGGTTACAATTGTTAGGTACCCACTCTAAAGAGGTGCCTTGAAGTGGCGAGTGGGCTTACGTTGCAATGGCCATTGAAACAAACAAAAACCTAATTTTTGTTGTACATGGAACACATAGAAACGAGCGCAGATGACACTCTTTTTCCTTGTTATGTTTTATACATTGACTGGGCTGTTACTCCTGGCACTTGCTGCCGCTCCGGTGAGTATGGGCGCGACGCCATTTTTTCTGTATTTATGTATATCATGCTTGTAACACCAGTCCGTCGTTCTGCAGCTGTTCCTCTTTCCATGTTTTTGTTTTTGATCCCAAATGGGAAGTGTTTGGTGCGTGTATAAATAAAAGCCACCATCTTTGCCTCTCCTTGGCTGAAAAGCAGCTGGAGGGGCTTGGAGCTGCTCAGTAGAGCAGTCCTTTTGGTTACAATTGTTAGGTACCCACTCTAAAGAGGTGCCTTGAAGTGGCGAGTGGGCTTACGTTGCAATGGCCATTGAAACAAACAAAAACCTCATTTTTGTTGTACGTGGAACACATAGAAACGAGCGCAGATGACACTCTTTTTCCTTGTTATGTTTTATACATTGACTGGGCTGTTACTCCTGGCAGTTGCTGCCGCTCCGGTAAGTATGGGCGCGACGCCATTTTTTCTGTATTTCTATATTTATTGTGACTGAACAGAGAAACATATGATTGACCACCTGAATACAAGCTTTATAGTGTTTGAGACCAATGGGAACTAAGTTCACTCTGAAAAAAGTGAAGGAACTGCACATCCTTAACATGATTTAACCCATGATGTATCAATTTATTTCTACTCGGGAAATATACTGAATGTAAATCAAAGCAGTATGGTGTAATGGATCTGGGTGATGGTTTATGAATATATAGTTACGGGGTGTAATTAATAATTCATATGTAGCAACTAAAGAGCTGGTAGAAAAGAGAAAGTTTAAATATCCATAAAAAAATCCTTGTTTAGTGAATAACAAATATAAAAATATAATATGCACTCAGCAGGATCAGGGCAGAAATACATGATTAGGCGGGCCATTAATTCCTTGTAATTTGCTAAATGTGAGGGATTGACTCTTAAGGAGCACTTAATCACAGGCTCGCAGCACTACACACTGTTTGGAAAGTTCATAAAAGCGACAGAGGACAGAAAATCGACTAATTACAGATACGGGTTGTTATAATGAATAAAGCAAAATTTTAAAAATTCGGAAGCTTGGAAACAAATTGTAGAATCGAAATATTCCTAAAGAATAATATGGGTCCAAAATGAAGATATATATAAAATGAGAGACAAAGACATTACAGAAAGATACATATAGGGCTCTATTACATTCTCCGCGCAAATTCGTACGCGCAGTGTATTTTTTTTGCACGCAGCGTTAAACGTTAACGCGCGTAAATTAACGGAGGTATTATAATACAAGCGCATTTTTTCATCCGTCAAAGAATATCACGCGTAAAAAAGATGCGCAAAAACGAGCGCAAATTAACGCTGCGCACAGAAATCGGTGGGCAGACTATTTTTTCACGCGATTCAGCCAATCAGAATTATGAACCACAATTGTCTCCCATTCAGTTTTTGCACCTGCCAAAATCAATCTGAGTATATATGCTGCAGAAGTAAAAAAAACACGCACAACCACTCAATTTTATTGTTTGGGTATGTGTAGAATGTGTAACTATACTGGGCTGTATTTTTTATTTTTCGTGCTGGTGTATTTAGTTTCGGCCAGAACGTTCAGATTTGCAGTTACCACCAGCTATTCAAAGACGTTAAAATTATGCGCGCAAACGTCGTTCGTAAAAAGTTGCGCATCGATTGTAATACTAGCCACGTACCAGCGCACAAACGCATTTGCGCTCACAATGTTAAGTATGGGATGCGCGCACGAACTTTCGCTCGCGCAGGGTAACTCGCGTTAGACGTTAACACGAATTTTGTGTGCGAACGTCGTAATTTGACGTCAGCGCAAAGGGTTTTTCCCCTCGCGTTAATGCGTTTTTGCAGACGCGCACATTTTTGCGCGAAGAATGTAATAGAGCCCATATATACTGTAGGTAAATCAAGCATGAGAACATATTCAAATACAATACCAATAGTCCAAAGACTGCGTGGATGGGTTTTTACTATAATTTTTTAAGGGCACTTGTGTTAAAAGTAACAGCGAGTACAGGGCCGGCCCAAGCCACTGTGCTGCCTGGAGCGAACGATGACATCTTGCCCCCCCAAAAAAAACACGTGACTTGTATGAGCGTATCAGAGCTCCACGGCAATAAAACTCACAGTAATGTGCGGTGTGTATGAACGTATCACAGAGTCCCACAGCAATAAAACTCAGTAATGTGCAGTGTGTATGAGCGTATCGCAGAGCTCCACAGCAATAAAACTCACAGTAATTACAGTGTGTATCAGAGAGCTCCACAGCAACAAAACTCATAGTAAACTCACAGTAACGTGCCATGTGTACGAGTATCACAGAGCGCCACATATCCCAGGCCCACTGTCACACATCCACATACAGGCACAGTCACACATCCACATACAGACACACAAACTTACCCACACACACATACAGACACACACACATACAGACACACACACTTACCCACACAGACACACACACAGACACACAGACACACACACAGACACACACACAGACACACATATACAGACACATTTACAGACACACACACAGACACACACACATACAGAGACACAGACACACACACATACAGAAACACACACTTACCCACACACACAGACACACACAGAGACACAGACACACACAGAGACACAGACACACTCACAGACACACACACATGCAGAGACACAGACACTTACCCACACAGTGGCCTGGTCTCTGGGCCGCTGGAGTACTTGGTGGATGCAGTCGGGCTCCTGCTCGCTTGAGGGCCTGGTCGAGTTCTGTAAAGCGCTGTAAAGCTTCTTAGAGGACCGGCTTCTGGCCTGGACGAGGCCTGGCTTTGGGCCTAGCTCCGGGCCTGGCTTTGGGCTTAGCTCTGGGCCTGGCTTTGGGCCTAGCTCCGGGCCTGGCTTTGGGCCTAGCTCTGGGCCTGGCCGAGATGGGATCGCCCCCGTCCGAGGGAGTAGTCCTGAGAGGAAGGGAGGCGAGGGACAGCATCGGTGGACCAACTTTCATCACCTCTCTTGTAGGGGTGGCAGATCGCGCTCTCTTCCCCATGTCACTGTGATCAGTTTCGGAGGCTCTGGTATCTCCAAGTCCACCAGAAGAGCCTCGCTATCCATGGCCTTGTCCGCTGAACCGGCTTGGCTTCGGGCCTGGGCTTGGCTTCGAGCCTGGGCTTGGCTTTGGGCCTGGACGGGGCCTGACCGAGGCCTGGCCGGAGCCGGCAGGCTTGAAAAGGATCGGGCCTGCCTGGTCTGTTGAAAGTGGCGGGCTCTGCCTGCTGTCTCGCTCAAGGCAAGGACGCAGGCGTCAGCCCGCTCACGTGAAGGGGCAGGCGCTGCTCCGTTTGCGTGAAGGGGCGGGCGCCAGCCAGCTCAGAGGTGCGGGCGCCAGCCAGCATAGAGGGGTGGGCGCCAGCCAGCATAGAGGGGTGGGTGCCGACCAGCGTAGAGGGGCGGGCGCCGGCCAGCATAGAGGGGCAGGCGCAGCCTGGCTTCGGAACCCGATGGAGGAGGCCTTGTTTGGGTGGGAGCTCCACAACGTGGCCCTTGACAGGGCGGCAAAATGCCACCCCTGACAAAGGACCGCTTGGAGCCGCTGCTCCGCCCTGCTCCATGGACGGGCCGGCCCTGAGGAGTAAATAGAAGCTAAAACAACAAATCATTGAACAATACTTTATAATATATGATGTGACATTAAAAAAATAATAATGAAAATGGGAATTCAGATATTTAGAGTTTTAGTTTGGAAATTAGATATCCAAATTTATTTCAAAATTTCATACTCAGTAATCGTAGTTGAAATTTGCCACGTGGAATAGTTCATTTGTTTTACCCTTGTAATGTGTGATTGTACACACTTCTTCACTTCCCACAGGTAAATATTAAGGCATTCATTCACTGAGCTGTCAGACCAATTTTAGAAATTTGATGAAGGTGGGGGGGAGTAGTCAAATTACAAATGTGTTTTCAGACCATTACGTTTCAAAACTAGTTAAAAAAGAAATACAAATCACCTAAAATTCACAATTTAAAAAATAAATACCCCAAAAAGTATATGTTTTAAAATTCATTCTAGTGAGCCCTATTAACCGGTTCGTGTGAAAGTCTTGTGTAGGGGAACCAATTGGTGGTAAGTGGTGGAGCGCAGAGCTGTGAAACACTCCATTTGAAGGGATGATAGCTTTTAGCAATATCTATCATTATGGGCTTTACCTTTCTCCGGTTGAGCTGAATGTTCTTTCCTTCTCAGCACAGGATGGGGATCGCATTTTGGAGAATTAGCCACACTGGGCAACTGGCAGGATGGTATTCATAAAAAAACTCACATTGTGATAATTCTGCCAATTTAACAAACCTCGAGTGCAGGTTTCAGTTTGCTTCCCATTTGGTTTGTTAGTAAGAGGCTGTGACAGGTGTTACAATGTTATAGCGGTCTACAGCATGCTTCCAGATACGCCATTTTTTTCCTGGAACCACATTGCTTCTTTTGACATGTTGCTCTGTTGCCCCATGTTATAATTTTACCCAACAGGAGGGAAATCAGTGTGCCAAGAACATATTTAGGCTTGATGCTGCCCCGGGCTTAAAGACTGCTGAGAATGATTGGCATTGTCTCTTCCAAACAGTGACAATTGAGAGGTTTGTCTGACGGAGTTGTGTGTGATTGATAGAAGTTTCAAGTAGACTGCTTGTGCTTTAACCGCATACAGTCTCCAGAATCCAGCTGGAGTGGTAAAGGGGAATAAAAAAAAACCTGGACCCGGAACTTTAAAAGCTCTTATTTATTAAAAAATGCAACATGTAAAATAGCGGTCTTAAACAAAAGGAAATAAAATCAGAAACGTCCTGAGACTTGTTTCGCCAGCTGACTGATAAAGCCAGACTATGCTGGCGAAACGCGTCTCAGGACTTTTCTGATTTTATTTCCTTTTGTTTAAGACCGCTTTTTACATGTTGCATTTTTTAATAAATAAGAGCTTTTACAGTTCCAGGTCCAGGTTTTTCTTTATTCCGCTTTACCACTCCAGCTGGATTCTGGAGACTGTATGCGGTTAAAGGAGGTTGGAGGCTACCTAAAGAACCTCAATGGCAATTCATCCTCAGAGCCTTGAGAAGAGGCTCTGGGTCTTGTAAGTACCCCATTGGGGGCAAGTACCGCTGAGTACTGCACAATCGTTTAGTTTGTCTGGCTTATATCCCCTTCTCCAGGAACCGTCTCAGGAAATTCATCATTATCATCAACGGAATTTCCCTATACATACTATATTTTTTTAAAGACTGCATTACATATTGTGCAATACACAGAACCCTGTAACGGTAATAATTTCATATCTAAACACCTATCTAGTAATTAAATTCTCTATACAAACTTTATTCTGGTCTAGATAGACGATAATGTGCAATACGTAGAACCTTGTAATGCGTATTAAAGCACACATCTGCACCTAAGTGATCCTTTCCACATTGTTACTGAGCCCAGGTCAAATATTTTCCCTCAGTCACCATGACTCGTTTTCCTCCACTAGTTCCCAGTTTCTCCCCTCACCAAGCAGCATTGAATCAATGTTGGTTCTTAATTTCTCCCAATAAAGCAGACTCACTGGCCATTTCAGCAGGCCTCTTTTTATTTGGTACAGCATCAAATAACAACAGTTGACATCCGCAGTTCTCCCTGGTCCCCATCAGGTCCTCTCAGAATGTAAGCTCTTGAGCAGGGTACTCTCTCCTACTGTTCTATGTGTTTAACTTGTATGTATATTGGTTATTCTGTCTCTCCCATTGCACAGCGCTACGGAACTTGGTGGTGCCTTATAAATAACTAACTGCAGCCATACAGAGCAAGGGTCCTTGTTTGGGGGATTTCAGGGGAGCAGCAGCAATCTGTGGGTACCGTTTGATAGCTCAGGCCCTTATGGTGTCACAGTCCAAAAAGCGCCCAGATCCACAGGCAGGGGCCAGAGTGGCAGTGTGTGGCAGTTACCCTAGGTGATGCCGCATGGCTGCTGCTGTGTGAGCCCCTGGGGCCAAGAAAGGTTCAGAAACGAAGGTTCCCTATGGAGCTCCCTCCTGAAAATCATCCCAACTGCAGCTCCCAAGAGGGGGACCCTAACCCAAAGGAGCACCCTGCTGGGGCAAAGGGTTTTTAGGGCACCGGGGTTTAACCCTTTCAATGCGGTGGACGCGCTCAGCGCGTCCTCCCTTTGCAGCCCGCGATCAGCCGGTATTCCGGCTGATCGCTCGGCCCCCCGGTGTGGGCTGACATCATCGATGTCAGCCCAACCTCCGGGACCCCGGCGGGCACGATAGGCGTCATCGCGCATGCGCGATGACGTCTATTTCAGGCACCCCCCCCCCGCCATTGCAGGGAAGGTGCCTGAAAGGGAGGGGGGGAGGGAGCGATTAAAGGCAGGCACCACCTGGAAGGGCACAGCCTGCCCTTCCAAGCGGCGGCTGTCTTTAACCCCTAGGGGACTGGATCGCGATATGGCACCAACATGCGCCGTATCGCGGTCCCCTCCCAGAGCTGGCCGACATCTTGGATGTCGGCCAAGCTTCCGGGATATCCCCCTAATGACTGGCGTCATCGCGCAGAACGCGATGGCGCCAGTTTTTAAATTAACCCCTTGCTGTCACCTATAGTGGAGATAGGGGGTTCCAATGAACCCCCTATCTCCCGATCCGTGACAGCTAGGGGTTAGTGTTTACTATCATTGGAACGGCCAGAGCGTGGCCTTTCCAATGATACCAAACATGACCATGTAAAAAGTAAAAAAAAAAATTAAAAAAAAAAATAAAATTAAAAAAAATAATAATAATAATAAAAAAATAAAAAAAGTTTTTTGTTTTTTTTTTGATTTATTAGTGCAACATTATTGTTCCCATTTCAATTATAATGTGAACAATGATGCTGCACTAACGATTTTTTCTATGGGGGGGGCGTTTGCTAAAAAACACGGAATTTTCCCCAAAAAAAGTAACGATTCCTCATTTCTAATTTTTTTAACAAGCGCACCCCATAGAAAATATAACCGCAAACGATTGCATTTTAAAATGTGAAAAAAACACTTTACACATTGTAAATTATTGAAAATTCAAATTTTATTGCATTTTTTGTTATAATATACAGACATGACATAACGTATACATATAATAATGACATATTATGAATCTGCACAGTCTGTCGGAAAGAACGATATATAATATGTCTGGGTCATATATTAAAATAAGGCTTCAAAACGCGTTTAAACATGATGAGCGAAACCGGTAAAAATGAGCTCAGCACAGGGGTGGGAAAAGGCTCAGCAGCGAAAGGGTTAACATTTCTACAGATGTTTCCATTGAAGTGACTGCTGTGCGATCCTGGAATGGGATTGATTGGGGTTTCAAACCTGGCCACTGGATGGTGATTGGCTGGAGATTCAAAACCAGGCTTCCCCTGGTGGCAGGGAACACAGGAAACATGAGGGACAGGCTTATAGGCATTTGGATTATGTGCTGAAGGAGGAAAAGTCACAAACCGCCACTTTTATCATTAAAACATAAACAGACCAATAGCTTAAATGAGAGGGAATAGCAGAGGAGCAAGATTTTAGTACAGTCCACAGTCTCTGAGCACGGGGTTCCGTGACACCAACATTGAAGTTCTCCAACAAGCGGAGCTAGATGTAATGCTTTTGAAGACGCAGCTGCGCTGGGCAGGGCACATCTCCAGGATGGAAGGTTTTTGCTTACCCCAGGTTGTTCTGTATGACGAACTCTCCACTGGTCACCACAACAGAGGGGCACCAAAGAAAAGGTACAAGGACACTCTGAAGAAATCCCTATGTGCCTGCCACATCGACCACTGGCAACTAGACTGGCTCTAGAGTCCGACCGTGAGACCTGGAGACACACCATTTATCATGACGTCTCTTCCTTTCAGAATGCAGATCTGGAGTATAAAAGAAAACAGAAGGACCGCAACATTGCGACATCAAATATAATTTCAGACCAGACTTTCCCATACAGCTGCCGTGGCCGGATGTGCTTGTCCCGCATTGGCCTTGTCAGCCACTAGCTGTCACGGTAGCCCCCGCACCCCGGCGCCTGGCAGCAGCTTCCTCGCTGCTCGCTGGCCAGGCGCCGAATGATATTGCGGTCGCTTCCGCACACGTGGGGAAGCCGGGGGGCGGGGCCTGGCGGGCTGACGCGGACCCGCCGGGTTTAAAGCCCAGGCTCTCAGAAATGCCAGTGCCCTGACGTGGTAGTTACTTCCCGCAGAGCTCTTGCATATTTGGCTAACAACTATTCTGTGTATTGACCCCTTGGCATTGGCAAACGACTATTCTGTGTATTGACCCCTTGGCATTGGCAAACGACTATTCTGTGTATTGACCCCTTGGCATTGGCAAACGACTATTCTGTGTATTGACCCCTTGGCATTGGCAAACGACTATTCTGTGTATGACCCCTGGCATTGGCGAACGAACCACTCTGTGTATGATCCCTGGCATTGGCGAACGAACCATTCTGTGCATAACCCCTGGTATTGGCATCAACTCTTCTAATTCTGGTATTGAGGTCAGTCTGTGTGGCACCTAAGCACACATCAGACTACCCCTTGTGTTGTTAGGGTCTTGGGAAGAGCTAATCATTCTAACTTCTTGTGTATCATTCTGTGTCTGTCTAGTCGTGCCGACCACTCTAAGGATCGGAAGGGTAGAGACTGTTCTGTGTCTAGAAACCACTACTCAGATAAAGCAGAGGGATCCGTGACGTCTCTCTTGTACGTGCTCTGTACTGCCATTCTTGTAGTCTGTCTAGTCGTGCCGACCACTCTAAGGATCGGAAGGGTAGAGAGTGTCCTGCGTATAGGGACCACCACTCTAGTATCAGGGGGATCCGTGACATTACGTCAGGGCCATGGATCCCGCAGACCTCTCTAATCAATTGACACGTATTGCAGCCAGACAAGAAGAGCAGGACCATAGAATGGACCAGATTGCTCTTGCCCTGCAAACCCTGCTAAACCGCTCCAGTTCTGGTACTGCAAGCCCGCCAGACCCAGTGGTGCCTAGGGTCAGTTCGGCCGCTCTCGAGGGTTGTAGGCTCAGTATGAAAGCACCCGTACGTTATGACGGAACACCGAACTTATGCCGGGGCTTTCTGACCCAACTCGAGATCTTATTCGAAAACAATCCCGGGTCCTGTATGTCTGATAAAGCCAAAGTAGGCTATCTGATTAATCACTTGACCGAAAAAGCTTTATTATGGGCCACGCCCTTGTGGGAGAACAAGAAACCCATCATATATGACTATGAGGGTTTTACCTCCGAGTTAAAGCGTACTTTTGATCCCTCTAGACGGGCTACCAATGCGGGTAGATCCCTGTTTCACATCAAACAAGGTAATAGGAGGTTTCCGACTATGCCATAGAATTTAAGACTTTGTCTTCTGAGGTACACTGGCCGAACGACGTTTTAACCCTGGCCTTTACCGAAGGTCTGAACGAGGCGTTTATGTTTGAATTGGCTCCCCTAAAATTACCAGAACATCTGGATCATTTGATTGATTTCTGCATCGCCATGGACGATCAAATCAGGGAAAGGAGACACACCAGAGACAGACCCAGAAGGGTCCTACCTCCTTTACCCTTAGTACCCAGGCATACCACTGCATCAGGTAACCTGGAGACCGTTAAGACCGATGTACCGGCCATTGAACCTATGCAGATAGGTAAAACGGGTATTTCAGAGGCAGAGAGAGCTCACCGGAGAGAAAGGGGGCTCTGTTTTTATTGTGCCGGGGCAGATCATTTCCGCCTTCAATGTCCTCAGAGACCCAGGGGTAGCAGGGGTGAGAGTGGCAAATCAGGTCAAAGACAAGTAATACCCAGGTTATTGGTTCTCTGTATGCCTCCTTTGTGGATGATGAAAAAAAAAAAACTCGGATTCTGTTACCCATCTCCCTCACCTGGGAGGGGGTTCACCTCGAGACTGAGGCATTCCTAGACTCTGGAGCCTCAGGTAATTTTATGGATAGATGTTTTGCTGCCAACCACCTCTTACCTCTGGTTCTAAAGGAGAGGCCTCTTATGGTAGAAGCCATAGACGGGAAACCCCTGTCATGTCCCCATATCACACACGACACTATCGATGTGTGCATGACTACAGGAGTTCTGCACTGTGAAACCATACGATTCCAGGTTATCGACTCTCTCCTCATGTCCTGTCGTTCTAGGGTTCCCATGGTTGACAGAACATAACCCGGTGATTGACTGGGCCCAGCGAGATATAATGTGTTGGGGTCCTAGTTGCCAGTCAAAGTGCCTGGGCAGGGTTAATGTGATTGGTAGTCTCAACATTGCCACAGCACCTCCTTTGTCCACTGAAGTCCCAGAATGTTATATGGCGCTAAAGGAGGTGTTCTCTAAAACCAGGACTGAGGTCCTACCACCGCATCGTCCTTATGACTGTGCTATAGAGTTACTCCCTGGTACTATGCCTCCTAGAGGACACGTATACCCCTTGTCTCAAAGGAAAATGACATTATGGAGGAATATATAAGGGAAATCTAGAGCGAGGATTCATCAGACGATCCTCTCCTCTCCAGCAGGAGCAGGTTTCTTTTTCGTTTCCAAAAAAGAGGGTGACCTGCGACCTTGCATCGATTATAGAGGTTTAAATAGGATTACCATAAGAAATGCATACCCATACCTCTTATAACCGAATTGTTCGACCGTTTAAAAGGGGCCCGTATTTATACGAAACTTGATTTACGCGGAGCGTACAACCTGGTCAGGGTTAAGAAGGGAGACGAATGGAAAACGGCTTTTAATACACGTAGCGGGCATTATGAATACCTGGTGATGCCCTTTGGGTTATGCAATGCGCCAGCCGTTTTCCAGGACCTCATAAACGACACCCTAAGGGATTTTCTGCAAACGTTCGTTATAGTATATCTGGACGACATCCTGATATACTCTCCTGATAAGGAGACTCATCACGCCCACGTGAGACAAGTGTTGAAGAGACTATTGAGGGCTGGGTTATATTGTAAGCTAGAGAAATGCTTATTCGACATAGAGACAGTGCACTTCCTTGGGTATATAATAAACCCTGAAGGTTTCCAAATGGATCCTAAAAAACTCTCAGCGATTCTTGACTGGCCTTTACCCCAAGGGCTTAAAGCCATCCAGAGGTTTTTGGGGTTTACTAACTACTACCGGAGGTTCATTAAAAATTTCTCGGCCTTGATAGCTCCCCTCACGGCTATGACTAAAAAGGGGGTGGTGAATCAGAAGTGGACACCCCAGGCCAGTCAAGCCTTTGAGGCACTTAAACAGGCTTTCACCACTGCCCCTGTTCTCCGACATCCTGATCCGGCTCTGCCTTTCCAGGTTGAAGTTGACGCCTCCGAGCTAGGTCTTGGTGCAGTCTTGTCCCAAAGGGAGGCACCCGACAAGCCCTTGCATCCATGCGGCTTCTATTCCCGAAAGTTGTCCCCGGCAGAGAGGAACTATGATATCGGAAACAGAGAATTGTTAGCAGTTATTGCAGCCTTGACGGAATGGAGATACTTATTAGAGGGGTCTAGGGACCCCATTGTCATCATAACCGATCATAAGAATCTCACGTACATTGGAGACGCTAAACGGTTGAATGCCAGGCAAGCGAGATGGTCATTGTTTCTTTCCAGCTTTAATTTCGTCCTCACATACAGACCTGGGTCGAGAAACATTAAAGCAGACGCATTGTCAAGACAGTACGAGTCATACGAACATAACATCCAAGATCAACATCCCATTGTACCCCAGGAAAGGATTATAGCACTTACCACGATTAGTGTCTCGTCTCCTCTAATGTTAAGATTGCAGACCGCCCAGGGCACAGCTCCTGGGGGAGACCTCCTGCGAAACTCTTTGTACCTGAGAACGAAAGGGAAGAGGTATTAAAACTGTATCATGATAACAAAATCTCTGGGCACATGGGGATCACCAAAACAGTGTCTAGTATACGTAAACTCCTTTGGTGGCCCACGGTGCGCCGTGACGTTAAAGATTACATAACCGTGTGTGAGGTGTGCACAAGACATAAAAGTCCAAAACAGCGCCTATTGGTTTACTCCAGCCTCTGCCAATCCCCGAACGACCATGGTCGCATTTAGCTATGGATTTTATAGTAGAGTTACCTGAGTCTAGAGGGAATACTGTAATACTCACGGTCATAGATCGATTCTCCAAGATGGGTCACTATGTTCCTCTTCGGAAACTTCCTTCGGCAGCCGAACTGGTGCCCATTTTTGTTTCCAATGTGGTCCGCTTACACGGTATTCCTCTTGGGATTGTCTCGGATAGGGGGACCCAATTCGTCTCCAGATTCTGGAAAGGGTTTTGCAAGAGTGTGGGGATAGACCTATCTTTCTCTTCGGCCTATCACCCCCAGACCAACGGGGCGGCGGAACGAGCCAACCAAAATATAGAAAAATATCTCAGGTGCTTTATATCCGAACGACAAGATAACTGGTCAGACCTGATACCGTGGGCAGAGTATGCCTTGAACAGTGCAGTAAGCGAAGCCACAGGACGTTCCCCCTTCTTCACTGTTTACGGTTTTGATCCTCCCGTGCTCCCTGCTACGTTTCCTGATACCGCGATTCCTGCTCTGGATGAGCATTTAGTGTCATTGAAAGAAACCTGGGGAAGGGTTAAACGGGCACTGGAGGATAGTAGTGTTACACAGAAGATCAAAGCCGACAGACACAGGAGGCCGGCACCCGTGTATCAAGTTGGGGACAGGGTTTGGCTTTCTTCACGCAACATTAAGCTTTTAGTACCCTCCATGAAACTGGCACCCAGGTACATAGGCCCCTATAAGGTTCTGCGGCGAATCAATCCGGTCTCCTATGCTCTGGCTCTGCCCTCCCATATCAAGATACACAATGTGTTTCACGTGAGCCTTTTGAAACCACTTTTGTGTAATCGGTACACCAGGGCCCGTGTCCCCCCTCCTCCGGTCTCTGTGGAGGGCGAGGAGGAGTTTGAAGTTGAGGCCATTCTGGACGCCAGGGTTTCTAGGGGGGTCCTTCAGTACTTGGTTGACTGGGTGGGCTACGGCCCAGAGGATCGCTCTTGGCTTCCGGCTACTGAGGTTCATGCTCCTCGGTTGGTGAGGGCTTTCTATTTGGCTCATCCCCGCGCCCCTGGGGGTCGTCCAGTGGCCGCCCGTAGAGGGGGGGGTTCTGTCACGGTAGCCCCCGCACCCCGGCGCCTGGCAGCAGCTTCCTCGCTGCTCGCTGGCCAGGCGCCGAATGATATTGCGGTCGCTTCCGCACACGTGGGGAAGCCGGGGGCGGGGCCTGGCGGGCTGACGCGGACCCGCCGGGTTTAAAGCCCAGGCTCTCAGAAATGCCGGTGCCCTGACGTGGTAGTTACTTCCCGCAGAGCTCTTGCATATTTGGCTAACAACTATTCTGTGTATTGACCCCTTGGCATTGGCAAACGACTATTCTGTGTATTGACCCCTTGGCATTGGCAAACGACTATTCTGTGTATTGACCCCTTGGCATTGGCAAACGACTATTCTGTGTATTGACCCCTTGGCATTGGCAAACGACTATTCTGTGTATGACCCCTGGCATTGGCGAACGAACCACTCTGTGTATGATCCCTGGCATTGGCGAACGAACCATTCTGTGCATAACCCCTGGTATTGGCATCAACTCTTCTAATTCTGGTATTGAGGTCAGTCTGTGTGGCACCCTAAGCACACATCAGACTACCCCTTGTGTTGTTAGGGTCTTGGGAAGAGCTAATCATTCTAACTTCTTGTGTATCATTCTGTGTCTGTCTAGTCGTGCCGACCACTCTAAGGATCGGAAGGGTAGAGACTGTTCTGTGTCTAGAACCACTACTCAGATAAAGCAGAGGGATCCGTGACGTCTCTCTTGTACGTGCTCTGTACTGCCATTCTTGTAGTCTGTCTAGTCGTGCCGACCACTCTAAGGATCGGAAGGGTAGAGAGTGTCCTGCGTATAGGGACCACCACTCTAGTATCAGGGGGATCCGTGACACTAGCAAGCTTGCAGCAGACATGGACAGCCCCCTTCCTAAGTCTTCATTAGAGAAGTCATGCCAGTGAGAATCCCCAGGCTACTAGTCGATTGACCCAGATCCCCAAACCTATTTCTGAGGAGACACCAGCCACCCCATTCGTTCCATTCCTGATTTCGGTTCCATTTCAGTAATTTCGGACATCGATATTTATATCGCTGATTCTGTAATTAAATTTTGTATCATTCCCATCTCAATGTTTCCTTCCTGGAAAACCAGAGAAATCTCAATGTATCCTTCTTGTAAAACATGAGAAATCTCAATGGCAGAATTATCGTATCGGCAGAGTTATCGTATCGTATAATTATCGTATCCAAAAAAACATTAGTTTACGTCAAAACGAATAGACACTTTGAAACGAGGAGAACAGACGTTCCGAAAAACAAGAAAATTTCCAAAATCACGAAAAAAAGTCGATACGAAAAACTAAACGAAACGAACCGAACCGAAACGAAAATCGTCCGAAACGAGTCGAAACGAAAATTTACAAAATCCGAACGAACCGAACCGAATCGAACCGAAAAAAAATCGGTGCACAAGCCTATTGACTGGGAGAGTTTGGGTCAGAATCAGTACTCCTTTGGGATACTGACGGCAAGGGAATCTTTATGCACATAGATACCTATCCTGGGTACAGATACACACGTGACACTTAATATCATTATTGTCTATGTTTATATTTTACTGTTATTATTTATAATTCTATTACTGTGTGTGTCACTGCAGCCCTTTCCAAGCCCCCCCCGTATAGAATATGTTTTACAGCTGTGATAGGTTTGAGTGGTCTTTGTTTGCCAAACATAGCCACTATATCAGGCTCTTGTGTTTGTACCATCTATTAACTGCTTTTTTCATGTCCTTCTTTTGATTGTAAGCTGCCTTATCGTTTCATGTCTGGAAATTAAAATGGGCTATGGCTAGGACTGGCTCACTTGAGGAGAGGAGGGGTGCCATCTTCTATTGGTCTCTAGGTCCCTCTTTGCACTCTATATTTGCTTCTTGTGTTTTATTAAAACCTATCTGTCTATATGAAACTACAAGGAGCTCTGGCTATTAATTACCTGGGTCTGTTTGGGCCAGAATCAGTACTCCTTTGGGATACTGACGACGAGAGGAGCTGTCATGGCCCTCACCGTTGCCAGCGTAAGACAGTCAGATCTGGTGCCATGCTGCTGCACCATAAATCCACCTGGGCAGTACTTGAAAGGTGCTTCCCCATTAAGAACTGACTTTTCCTTCAGGTCCACAACAGACTCCGGTGCATCCAATCACTAGCCAGTGGTCTCCTACTTAAGGAAGCCGAACCCTTCCTAGGATGCTTCAGCATTGAAGTCCAGTATCTAGTTGGAATCCTGTTCAGCAAGAAGCCTGATCTGCTGCTTACCTGTGTACTAGGCCCCTTTGCCTTGTCTACCAAATTTCCTCTCTCTGCCAGCCCTTGACCCTTGGATTGCCCCCTGACTACTCTTGTACTACCCTCTATTGGACACTGCGCCTGGATCCATCTATTGTTTGTCGTGACCCTCATTCGCCTGGTAACCCTATTTGTTCGTTCACCAGAGACCTTCATCCATCCAAGACCCTTGCTGTTTCCATCCAAGACCCTCTCTGTTTATCAGAGACTCTCATTGTTTATCTCAGACCCTCATCAATTTCCGTTCCCTACCTTGCTGCCTGATTCCCAGTTCCTTGGACTCTCACTCTCAGTACCCCTGAATTTCCATGTTCCTATCAGTAATCCTGATTTCAGCCCTGTTCCTGCCTCGTCCATCTGTTTGTTAGTTAACCCCTTTCCTTTCCTGTTTCTCTGTGCGTTCCCCTTGTATCTGTTGTCAGCCCTGTTCCTGTCCTGTCCATCTGTCTCTAGTCAACTCCCTCTCTGATCTGATTCTGTGTGTTCCTTGATTAATCCCCTCCTGTCCTGTCTCTCAGTTCCCCCTGTATTTGTTAGTCAGCCCTATTCCAGCCTAGCCCCTCATCTGTATTGTGTTTCCTATAATAAACTTCCTTATTACCTTATCTGTTGCCTCCAGTGTGTCACTGCATCCCTGGGTACATACCCTCTGCCTCCTGGGTTGGCTGACCCCATGACAAGAGTCTTTCTGCACTTGGAAACCCATCCTGGGTACTGATCCCCATGTTACACTATTTATCAGTTGTCTATTCCCTCTATCGACTTCTGTATCCGTCACGGGTATTATAGCAGAATATCCATGCTAAAATCTGGCTCTGTTTGGGTTTGTGCTACTTGTGTGTCACCTGTTTTATCGTTGAGTCATTCTAGTGACACTGCGCAAGGTCGGTTGGTTGGTCAACTTACTTATTTAGCTTAGCACTAGTTATCTATCTAGCCTTTCAATCTCTCCATCTGTCTAGTCCCCCTCCCGAGATTGATGAATGATTTTGAGGACAGATGTTTGGGTTGTGCATTGATGACTCACATTTAATTCTGATAGACAGCAGTGCTGTAGCTGCCTAGTTACACATTTTCAGCATTTGTTCTGATTAGTAAGTCATCATTCAAAGGTTAGTAGACCAGAGAGACAGGGTCTTCTCTTCCAAATGGTCAGATCTGCAATTCCTGGTTTATTTTAAGCCTTTGAGGCCATTGATCTCCCAAACTCTAGTTTTTCACAGAAAGTGACCCCATAAACTCAACACGCAGCTACTGAATGGATAGAAAAAGCATGTCCAAGTTATCTTAGAGACATTATTTACCAATGATCTCCTTGGCTCAGCGATAGAGAGGACAAGCATCTTTTGAATAAGGCTACCAATACAGCTGTTACAGAACTCTCTGTACCCAAACTGGGTATTTCCATTTAAACCCGTGCTCCTACAGACTGAGACAGCACTCAGGAACTCCACCAATCAGAAACAGCAGATTAGCAGCCGAAGAAAGGTGTTGATTATATCGGATTACCCCAAGCACTAGAGAGAACCAGTGTTGAGGTAACAGGATGTCTTTAGTCTGTTTTTTGGTCTGTTTATACTCCCTTCCAGTGTTTACTTTGCCTCCCCAAGGAGGGATTAGGGAACAATAGCACGTGTACCATCCTGGTGCCACTATGTCTGGGTGGACCTGATGGGAGAATGAGGGAATTTTATGATGGAAGTGAAGAGCAATATAACCAAGAAATAAAATATATACCAATAATTATACAAACGAAACAGAACATAATACCTGCATAATGGCCTCTGCATTCCCACTCCTGCGACTGTCATGAAAAATAGTCTTTCAATAAACAATTGCAGGCATTCCCAGAACCCCCTCTTTCAACAGCTTTCCCATCACAACAGCCCCGAGAGGCCACACATCTCCTAGAGTCAGTTTCTCTTCTTCTCAGTGTGAAGTCGCATATCTCCAGGATTATTATTTCTCTAGAAATGAGAATCACTTGCTGCCTATGTGCTTGCAGAAGCCATCCCATTCTGTGCACCACCAGCCACATTACAGCAAGGGCAAGTGGTGGCCCAGTGAACTGACACGTAAATGCGCTGACAAAAGTGCTGCATGGCAACTCCTGCCTCAGCCACCTGGATCCAGCACAAGTGCTATAGAGGCAGTCCGTGATCACCATCAAACTGCATGGGGCGGGGGGGTTGTAAGGGTCTGTGTAAGTGACAGTGTGTCAGTGGTGTATCAGTGGTGTGTCATTATGTCTGTCAGTGTCTGTACCTAGAGAAGGTAGGTAGATAGTAAACATTATGCCATGTGGATCTAAGGGGGAAACCCCTGAAGACAATATTGTGCTCTTGTCTTTTCGTTAAAAAAAATACAACATTAAATAACATTGTGACAGATCTCTGTACCCTGACAGGGTCACATCTGCCAATGCCGCTTCCTCGCAGGACCCCCGTGTTCTAACCAGGCAGACTTCCGTGCCTTCCTCCAGTCCTCGGATGTAGCTTAAGGACCGGGACACATAGAGCCTGCTAGCATCCCCCAGAAATAAGACGAGGCTGTTGGAACACACTTTTAATCAGGCATTTATGTGGTCAAACAGGGGTCATTTGCATATACAAAACCCCCTTAGAAACCACTGGGGGACCTAATTACACTGAAACATAATTGCACAAATATTGTCTTCTTGGATGGTGAACTCTATTTACATTAGGTCTGTTAGATTAGACAGTTACAGTAAACATTACTTAGCATTTCAAATGAGGATGGACAAACAGAAATCTAATTACATTGCGTACAGACAGCAGATTTACAAACTAATCAGATAGAAGCAGATAACAGGTACACAAAGACCAGAAAATACATTCTTACATAATCACAGATCACACAAACCTTCTGCACACAAGAGGGCAATGAAAATAATAACGAAACTTAGGCCTGTACCCCAAACCCATCTCCATGCCCATGCACCCCAAATCTAAAGTGATGCACGTCACAAACACTATAAGGGTTAACACATAGCTTGCAGTCTGAAGTTGAGCTAATGCTATTGATGTTAGCAAGAGAATATAAAACGTTCAAGAATATAAAACGATGCATGAATAAAATATATCAGAGTTTAAATCAAGAGCCACAAAGCAGAAATTGTGTTTTGCTTTTTTTTAAAAATAATTATATGCAATTTTGTGTTGGGTAATTGACAGAGGCAAGAGCAGCTTCTGTGCGCCTGACCTTTAAGAAAATGAAGGATTTGGTGCTCAAGCTGTAAAATTCTTTTAATGCCTCCACTGCTTCGCTGATCACTCACTGATCCAGAGGCGAGAAAAACAATCCACAAAGCAAAAATATAGATAAAATAGATTGTCTAATCACAGGATATATATGGATTTGGAGAGAACCACTATTGTATTGGTAGCTTTGTATGACGGCATAAAGCAAACATCATTTTAGTGCACACAGTACATGTTTAATCCATCTAGATGGTTACATGTACTGCTATATCCCTCAGCGCAGACGTGTACCTCTTAAGACTATTGATAAGTGCACGTGGCAGTGTATAGCAGAAGCTCTTCAAACATGAATCAATGTATACAGAAAGCCTCAGTTGCCTGCTCTGCTATTTGAAAAGCAATATAGTAATTAGGATAATGACTACAGCAATTAAAAGCATGAGGATAAAACAGTACTTGTCGTTGGAGAGTGTCCATTATATGTGAACTTGGTTTTGAAAGCACTCCGAGACCAGTTGAGGAGCTTGAGAGAGGAAGAAGGCCCGCTTCATCTATTCAAGATAATGGACTGCTCTTTGGACGAGAGAGTCATGACCCATGTATTGTGCATTGAAGAGGATCCGGAGCATATAAATAACAGGGAGAGACGCCTCTCCGAAAACAGCGGGACGCCTCTTCACATGAACAGTGGGAGGCTGAACTCCTGAGTCCTGAGAGAGCATCCAGCAAATCCAGTGGATTTCATTTCGAGCACACTGAGAGCCACTGGATGGGTCAGGGTCCCAAGAGTCATGCTATTTTTTTTGGAAGCTGCATTGGTAATAATCTCATTTATCTTGTATCTGTACTGTACAAGGATTTTCACTTATTATAAGCCCCTGAATCTTATCCCTGTACAGCAGTGAGTGACCCCACAGCTGTCCCTGTATTCTGACAAATCCCTGGCAACGTAATGCAGCGTAATGCAGCAGTAACATATTGAACTTTTTGTTACAGTGAGGTCTAGGGCTGCTATTTGGCTCATTTTATGTCTCTCCAGGGTGCTTGAAGAGACATAAAACAAAGGATTTCATTTCTACACTAGGGATGGGCGTTTGGTTCGATTCGAACGTGAGTTCGAATCGAACATCGGCCGTTCAGGTGTTCGGCGAACGACGAACATTATGGTATGTTCGCGGTTTGTTTGACTGCAGACATTCCATAATAAAAAAATGCGTCCACAGGTCTCCTAAATGTACCGGCGGCTGCAAGACTTTAACCAATCAGAGCTTGGTTAAAGCTCATCTTCATGCTGAGCTCTGATTGAGCAAAGTCCTGCACCTGACCTGGACTTTGCCTAATCAGGGCTCAATATTGAATTAGAGCCCTGATTGGGCAAAGTCCAGGTCAGGCGCAGGACTTTGCCCAATCAGATCATTCAGCATGAAGACGTGGGGCAGAGAGGAGCCGCGGCCAAACAGACCGGAGGAGCTGACGGACCGGGGAACAGGAGGCCGGGACAGCTGCAGGACAGGTGAGCTACGGGGGCCGCAGCCACAGGTCTCCTAAATGTACCGGCGGCTGCCGGTACATTTAGGAGAACTGCGAACACATTTTGCATGTTCGGCCCCCATTGATTAACATTGTGTTCGAGTTCGTATTCGAACATTTCGGCCGTTCGGCTGTTCGAATACGAACCGAACACAGGGGTGTTCGGCTCATCACTATTCTACACAGAGGACACACTAATCTTGATTTAAAAAGGTGTGAAAATGGTCTTTTGAAATGCTAATGAGTGTTTTCGATGCATTATAATGCATTTCTAAAAATACCATTATTATCATCATATAATATAATATACTATAAAAAAATATGAAATATGATAAAAAAATGGTAAAAACACAGGGCCAAATTACACACTTGATTTTAACGTTAGTGCTCACCTGCGTGAGCGTTAACCCAAGTATTTATCGTATATTTCAATCCAAACGCAAACGGGTAAGGCTAGGGTCAGACGAACGCATTTTTCACGTGCGTTTAGCCGCACGAAATTACGGCCGTGCTAGCAGCAAATGACTTCCAATGCCGGGGAACATACGACGAACGGCCGCACGAAAGTTCGTCCGTGCAACGCAAGTGGCCAACGAACGCATTTTTTCGAGAACGTCAAACCGCTACTACTGACGTACAGAGTGCGCTGCGGCCGCATAGCGGTGTGTGTGTGTGATTAGGAGACGTCAGACGCTGCTAATGTCCGGCTAACATAACGTCCAGACACAAAAAGTGTTTTATTGATGATCCGTACAAAATCATGGACGAACAGGCGCATCGTATGACCGCTATCGCGTATTCCGGGAAAAAATACGTACGTTCGTTCGAACGCACTTTTTCACGGACAATGTGAAAAATGCGTTTGTCTGACCCTAGCCTTAAGTAACCCGTTAGCGTTTGGTATCTTGCGCTTTGCAGCGCGAGGTTACTGTATTTTGCGCTCCCTATACTTAACATGGGGAGCGCAAAGTGTTAATCAGCGTTAGGATTACAAAGTCCTAACGCTGATTAACGCCCGGCTGCGGTTAACAAAAAGTTAACCAGAGCCAGGACTTGGTGCAGAATCCATTAGCAACATCCAGAAACACCCCAAAAACATCAAGATACTCACCTCCTGTCCCACGGCGAGGACCGCGGTTCCCTCCGCCTCCTCAGTTCGGCGGGAGCAGGGAAAGACTGGGGGGTTCCCCCAGTCTCCCCCTGCCTATCACTATGCTGACCGGACGGATCTCGCAAGGCTAGATCCGGCTGGTCAAGTGACCGCTGGCGTCTGCTTCAATGGAGTCCTATGGGCTTAGCGCCCGCAAAAAAAGCAGGCAGATTTTTTAGCGCCTGCATTGTAATCTAGCGCTAAAACGCGGGTGCTAGGGGGCGCAGTTTTTCCTCCCTAGCGCCCGCGTTTTAGCGCTAGGATCGTAATTTGGCCCACACTTTTTCATAATTTAATCCCCAAGATCTACAACCGCCAAAAAAGACCCTGGCTAAATAGTTGCAAAATTTTGTCCCGAGAATAGACATACCCAATTTTTACATGTCTTTTGATTTTTAACCCCTTCACTGCTGAGCCAGTTCACTTGAGCTCATTAGGACTGTTTTATGCTCATAATTTTTAGATGCCAGCCTAGGTCCTATTTAATTAAACCCCCCAGACAATTTTTTTAAAATAAGAAACCTACAGGGTAATTCAAAGAGAATCGAAAAGTCAACGCACGTTCGGTGACTTTTCGTTCTCTTCAATTCGGTTTGTTTTGCCGATCCCATTTCGGTGACCCTGCGGTGTATTCAGCAAGCACCACAGGGTCCCTGAATTGCAGGGAAAGGCCGCCGCAAACCCGATGAAAACTAACCGCAAAACCCGGCGAATGCACTCCGAAAACCCGCAAAAACATCTGGATTAACCCGCCAAAAACGCCGGAAAAACCCGAGCAGGAGCCGATCACACACAGCGAAGCCGCCGGAAAAAGCCTACACCGCAGACGAAGGAGGTGAATAAATTAGAAAAACAGTTTGTATGAATGTTTGAAAAGTGAAACACTGTTTGCAAAGAAACTACTGAGCAAAAATGTCTGAAATTTTATGAGATCCAATGAATGATAATAAAAAGGGCTGTTACAGAAAAAATAAGTAAACTTAAAAGATTTTTTTTAAAAAATCTGAATTTTTTTAAAAAAAAAAATCCAGAAAAATGCTTAAAATATTCTAAAAAAATCTATAAATAAAGAGACTCTTTACTGCAGAATTTTATAATGAATGGTTTATTAGATATTGAATTAAAACGGGAATATTTTTAACATTGAAGCCTATGGGATTCACCTGAATAAACCTGCCGAATTAAACCACCGAATGGCAGGGCATTTCAGGAACCTTTTACTGCTGGTTTTAGTTCTCTGAATAGCCGAAGCATTGCTTCTCTACGGGGATTCACTGCCCTAGAACAGGCACCATATGTGCAGGCAATTCGCCAGGATTTGGCGAATTGCCTGCTCTCTGGATAGCCGAATGGCCAAGAAAGGTAACCGAACGCTGATTCGGATCTCTTTGGATAACCCTGCTCATTTGTTTATTTTATTTTTGTATTTTATATTTTTTTTACACCAAACCTGGTCATGTTTGGTATCATTGGAAAGGCCATGATCAACCAATGTCAACCATGACCCTCTAGCTGCCACGGATCGAGAGATAAATCTCCACTTGGCAGCTAGGTGGTTAACTGGCCCACTGACGTCCTCACACATATGCAGGGTAATTCAAAGAGATTCGAAAAGTCATCGCACATTCGGTGACTTTTCGTTCTCTTCAATTCGGTTCCTTTTGCCGATCCCATTTCGGTGACCCTGCGGTGTATTCAGCAAGCACCACAGGGTCCCCGAATTGCAGGGAAAAGCTGCCGCAAACCAGACGAAAACTAACCGCAAAACCCACCGAATGCACTCCGAAAACCCTCAAAAATATCTGGATTAACCCGTTGACAAACCCGAGCAGCAGCCGATCACAGGCAGCGAAGCAGCCGAGACCGCAGACAAGGCAGTGAATAAATTAGCAAAACAGTTTGTGTGAATGATTGAAAATGAAACGCTGTTTGCAAAGAAACTACTGAGCGAAAATGTCTGAAATTTGAATATGAGGTCCAGCGAATGATAATAAAGAGGGCTGTTACAGAAAAAAGAAGTAAACTTAAAAAAAAAATTAAGAAAAATGCTTAAAATATCCTAAAAAAGTCTATAAATAAAGAGACTCTTTACTACAGAATTTTATTATGAACAGTTTATTAGATATTGAATTAAAACGGGAATATTTTTAACATTGAAGCCTATGGGATTCTCCTGAATAAATTTGCCGAATTAAACCACCGAATGCCAGGGCATTAGGGGAACCTTTCACTGCTGGTTTGTGTTCTCTGAATAGCTGAAGCAGTGCTTTTCATGGGGTTTTCACTGCCACCGAACAGGCACCGTATGTGCAGGCAATTCGCCAGGATTTGGCGAATTGCCTGCTCTCTGGATAGCAGAATGGCCAGGAAAGGTAACCAAACGCTGATTTTCAGCGTTCAGTTACCTTTCTCAAGAAATTCGGAGCTCTTTGAATAACCCTGATGTTGAGGATGTCAGTGGGTGGGGGGTGACCCAGAGGCTTGGCTGACATTCAAGATGTCAGCCACATCCAGGTTTGAATTGGTTAAATTTATAGGAATTGGTTAAATTTATACACTGCTGAAAAGGGGAGACTCTCCCCTTTCCAGAGGTGTATTTTTTATTTTTTTTACTACTACGAATGGTTGGGGAGGTAGAGGGCTCCAAAGGATCCCCCCTCCCCTTCCTGGATTTTACTGCCGGCGCCCATGGGCGCCTGCTGATGATGACATTGTTGCGCCTGCCAGCCCCCCCCCCCCGAAACAATGCAGCAAGCTTCCAGCCTGCCAGATCGCCGCGGGAGCCAGCGAGGGAGGTAATTATCAGGCGGGAGGGAGGTTAGGAGCCCGCTGACGTACCATGTACGTCCGCGGGTCTATGGGTCTTCATCGTACGTCAGCAGTCGGGAAGGGGTTAAATTCTGTAACAGACCCTTTTATTGTTATTCATAGGACCTTATATATTATTCCCAGGCATTTTCTTGCAGTGTTTTTTTTTTTTTTCACCTTGGTGGCCTTTTCCAGTGGTCGGCGGTCTGTACAGTGGGTCATTGGCTTTTTTCTGATCGATTCAGTGGTCTGTTCGGCTGATCGCCTAAAGCATTTGGCAGTTTTTCAGATTGATTCAGCAGTTTTGCGTCGGTTTCTCAATTTCTTTTGGCGGGTCGAATCCCCACACTTCAGGGACCCTGCGGTAAAAATGTTGAATTCACCGCAAGGTCGATGAATTTAACTCGCCGAAGTGTGGTGAACGGGAGACCACTGAGATGTTTCAGTGCTCTCTGAATGACAATTGGGACAATTGGAGTTCTTATGCTACAATATTATCTGCAAAGTCCTCCTTTTGCCATACAATAGGAAAACGTATACCGGGTCGTAACAAAGCAGTCAGTTGATTTTCACAGTGCTCTACGAGCAGAAACATAGGGGGTTATTTAGAGAGAGGTGAAAACCAGGAGAATTGGCAGGAGAAGAGAACAATCTAGACCAAGTAGCCGATTTGGAATGTGAGATAAATGGGAGAATTTTTCTGGTTTGACTATTTTGACCTAGAATTTTCACTCCAGTCATTCTCCAGGTTTTCACCTCTCTCTGAATAGACCTGATAGAATTGAAAATGAATTATGAAGCTATAGGGGGGACTCCTAGAATGAGATAATTTAGCATATGATGAGGGTGTGCCTGGGTATACCAGGCCCCCAGTTGTGCACACATACAGTGGCAAGAAAAAGTATGTGAATCCTTTGGGATTACGTGGAGCTTTGCATGAATTGGTCATAAAATGTGCTCTGATCTTCATCTAAGTCTCAACAATTTGAAAAACACAGTCTGCTTAAAATAATACAACGCAAACATTATATGTTTTCATGTGTTTATTGAACAGAACATGTAAACATTCATAGTGCAGGGTGGGAAAAGTATGTGAACCCCTAGCCTAATGACTTCTCCAAGAGCTAATTGGAGCCAGGAGTGAGCCAACCTTGACTCCAATCAGTGTGATATTATTGGATGTGTTGCTGAAAGCTGTCCTGCCCTTTAAAAACACACACCAGTTTTGGGTTTACTGGTTTCAAGAAACACTGCCTGATGTGAACCATGCCTCGCAGAAAAGAGCTCTCAGAAGACCAACGATCAAGAATTGTTGACTTGCATGAAGCTGGAAAGGGTTACAACAGTAACTCCAAAAGCCTTGATGTTCATGTGTCCACGGTAAGACAGACTGTCTACAAATGGAGAAAGTTCAGCACTGTTGCTACTCTCCCTAGGCGTGGTCGTCCTGTAAAGATGACTGCAAGAGCACAGCTCAGAATGCTTAATGAGGTAAAGAAGAATCCTAGAGTGTCAGCTAAAGACTTACAGAAATCTCTGGCACATGCTAAAATTTTTGTTGACACATCTACAATAAGGAAAACATTAAACAAGAATGGAGTACATGGGAGGACACCACGGAGGAAGCCATTGCTGTCCAAAAAGAATACTGCAGCACGTTTGAAGTTTGCAAAAGAGCACCTGGATGTTCCACAGCACTACTGGCAAAATATTCTGTGGACAGATGAAACCAAAATTGAGTTGTTTGGAAAAAACACACAACACTATGTGTGGAGAAAAAAGGCACAGCACACCAACATCAAAACCTCATCCCCACTGTAAAACATGGCGGAGGGAGCATCATGGTTTGGGGCTGCTTTGCTGCCTCAGGGCCTGGACGGATTGTTGTCATTGATGGAAAAATGAATTCCAGAGTTTATCAAGACATTTTGCAGGAAAACGTAAGACCATCTGTCCACCAACTGAAGCTCCGCAGAGGATGGGTGATGCAACAGGACAATGACCCAAAGCATACAAGTAATTCAACAAAAGAATGGCTTCAACAAAACAAAATACGCCTTCTGCAGTGGCCCAGTCAGAGTCCTGACCTCAACCCGATTGAAATGCTGTGGCATGGCCTTAAGAGAGCGATTCACACCAGACATCCCAAGAATATTGCTACACTGAAACAGTTTTGTGAAGAGGAGTGGTCCAAAATTACTCCAGATCGTTGTGCAGGTCTGATCTGCAACTACAGGAAACGTTTGGTTGAGGTTATTGCTGCCAAAGGAGGGTCAACCAGTTATTAAGTCCAAAGGTTCACATACTTTTTCCACCCTGCACTGTGAATGTTTACATGTTCTGTTCAATAAAAACATGAAAACATATAATGTTTGTGTTGTATTATTTTAAGCAGACTGTGTTTTTCAAATTGTTGTGACTTTGATGAAGATCAGAGCACATTTTATGACCAATTCATGCAAAACTCCACGTAATCCCAAAGGGTTCACATACTTTTTCTTGCCACTGTATATGCCCTTTGCCCGCCGTGTCCTCCTTATCCCTCTTTAACTTTTTCGCTGCAGGAAATAGACCGATTTGGATTTGTGGAGTACATCTGGCAGAAAGCAAGCTTCAGAGCAGCTGCAGTCCTCACACCCAAGTGTCTGCATATGTTAGCGCTTTGTTAGTTACAGACCAACCACTTGTCACATAAATAATGAAAGACTTTCACTGGGTTTTTATTTTTTTCTAGTCCCATTGCCGGGCACTTCCGATGTGAATCCCGCTGGCAAAATGCCACAATCAAACCTTCAGAAAGAAGAAGATACTTACACAGAGATACTCTCCCAGGACTGCAGTTAGAAATCCGTATCCATTATTCTTTCAGACATTGTGACATCGGGTTCCTATGCATCACAGCCCCATGAGATTTAGACAAGTACATCAAGCGTTTGACCGCAACAGGTGCAGAACGGGACGCACCTGTTATAAATTGTATAATTTAGTATTTTGTAAATGTATGAATGAAAGTTAAGTTAATAGTATCCATGTTCTCTTTATCTACTAACCAGGCTGGTAAGGGGTACAGGTCACCAACTTTAAACAAGTCTTGCAGGTCTATTCAGAGAAAGGGGAAACTCAGGAGAATGACTGGAGAATTGAAAATTCTAGGTCAAAATAGCCAGACCAAAAAAAATTCACCATTTGTCTCACTTTCCAAATCGGCTATTTGGTCTAGATTGTTCTCTTTTCCTGCCAGTTCTCCTGGTTTTCACCTTTCTCTGAATAACCTCCCTTTTTGCATTCACCCACCTGCACACTGACTGAGGAAGGCGCTGGAATAGCGCCGAAACACGTCTCAAATCCCTTGAACCCCCCTCTTTTTAAAAGCATCCCCTTTTTTTACCTTTTTTATTCTTTACTGTATTGCCAATATATGTCTTTTTAGGCACTTTTCAGAATCCATCTGTTATTACCCTGCATTTGTAAGGCCCCAGCCTACCCACCCGGTATGCAGAGGGCATAGGCTGAATCCACTGTGCACCACCAGGAGACATCTACCCAGGTGTAAAGAAGACTGGAAAAGAGGTTATGGTGCTCACCAATAAGAGGCACCACATGCCAAGCAGTTGAGCCTGGACAGTTAAGGCTCCAGAATCGGTGAGTGTAACCTATTCTATTACATTGCAGTCTCACCGGTTTGTGTTATGCTATGAGAGCGCCGTCTCTCTGCCTTCTTTTTTGTTTGAGTTAACTGCAGTGACACAAAGGACGGAAGTGGTCACCCTCTATTTAGCCCAAGGCGCTTCAATCCAGAGCCTGGACGTTTTAGGCTCTGGAATACGTAAGTGTGCTATTGTCACATACACTCTGACCTACTTAGACAATACTGCACTATTATCCTTTTTCCCCTCCTCTCTCTTCTCTCCCCATTCTTTAACTAGGACTAGGAGGAATTGCTGTGCCAGAAGTCCAAAACGCCTGGACCATATTGACTCATTTTGAGCAATGTTTATGTGCACCACTTGTTTTTATAGGAGCCCTGGATGCGGGCAACTGGACATTGGATATTACTGCACACTCTATGCACTTTTTATAACTATCCAGACGCCTTTGCTTGAGACCACTATACGGACATAACGTATCATTTGTTGTGCCATCGTCTGTGAATTTGCACCTTTATCATGAATGCACTTTGTTATTGCATCTGCACTTTGCATTTATTGCACTTTGCATTTATTACACATATTGCATCTATTGCATTTGCACTATCCATAATTGCACTTTACTAGGAGTTATCAGCTCCAGATCAGGTTTTACCACTGCCTGGTCTAGTGTCCGAGGACTTGGGAATCCATAACTGGTTCTCCCTCACCTTTCCAGCCTCAGGTGTGGGCTGGGCCTGAACTGCCATAGATTCTTAGAATTGAGTCTTTAGTTCAAATTATTTTTTATTTTTAAAAAAAGGCACTTCGGTGCGATTCGGCGACCCCACGGTGAATTCAGTTTTCACCGCTGGGTCTGTGAAGTGAGCCAAAGGTAACTGAATTGTGGTGATCTCCGGTGAATTGCACTGTATTTCGCTGGAAATGCGACAATGTTTGGTGAATTGACAGCTCCCTGAATAGCCAAGCTGCCACGAAATTGCACCTTATGGTGAAATTCCCCATTCGGTGCAATTCTGTGTTTTTTGAATAACCATTTAAGAGTTCTTCTACTTTCTCAGGTAGCATATCAGATAATCGCTCTCATTCAGTACGGTGCAATGTTAACAATCTCCTTCTATTTGGTGATCAGCAGCTTCTGGCCATAGCATTTTCCAGCATGCACTGACAGAATCCTGCTTTATATATTTCAGTGCTTTGTGACAATGCAATCTGCTATAGTGTGTTGTTTCCAATTCCAAATTTCCAAATAGTTTCGGATGTAATAGTTACGTTTGTTAATTCAATGTGTTGCTTTCGTTATGTTACCGTGATTTGTATTTTGGACAGATTCGTTATTTCAGGACATTAGTAATTCGTATTTCGTATTGATTCGTTATTTTGTTTGATTCGTTATTTTGGAATGGTAAAATTGATTAATTAATTACTGTTTGATTAGTGTTAAAAATGATGGTTACCTCTATGGTAATCCCCCGTCCTTGGTGCTGAAATAGGTTTAAGCACCAAGGACAGCATCACGGAATGCAGAAAAAAACTACCCAAACGGTCCAGAGGAAAAAATCCCCCTTTCCTTGGTGCTGAAATAGGTTTCAGCACCAAGAACAGCACCCGCCGAACGCAGCCTGACTGAAGGAAAGAAAAAAATGCTGCGTTCGGCAATGAAAAAAGCCTGGTGTTTTTAAAATAATTTGGGAATCCAAAAAATTCACCTAATAAATGCAAAAAAGTACTTTAAAAAATCTATGAAAAAGCTTTTTTGCTGCAAACAATAAATGGTTGAATGAAAAAAGACTTAAAACGAAAATATTATTTTAGATTGAAACTTAAGGGATTCGCCTGTCGAACTGAATCGCTAACAGGGTTATTCAAAGAGCACCAGAATTCCACCTCTTTCATTCATCCATACTTAGGGGAGTCAAATTCGCTGCCCTGCAGTGAATTCAGCATTCACCGCAGGGTCCCCAAAGTGCAGGAAACAAGCCACATAATTGATTGGAAAAACCATCACAAAACCGCCGAATGAAATGGAAAAACTCCTTCAAAACCGCTGAACGTGTTTGAAAAACTGCTGAAAAAACACTGAATCAATCCAAAAAAATCTGACCACCCGCCGAGCAGAGCGCAGTCCAGCCGCCAGAAAAGGCAGACAAGTCGACGAACAGGTTAAAGAAAAAAAGCAAAATATAACAAAGAAAATAAGGTGTATACAAATACTTAACTTTAGAGCCTTAGGACAATCTTCCAGGAGGTGATTCAAACTCTCCTTCAATAATGTAATAAGCAATAGCACGAAGATTTAAGTGTCCTATTCGATCAATTAATTGTGCAAATTACCGGTTATTCGGATAACTCACGATTTTTTTCAACCAGACAAAATATCTTTAGGATGGAAGAAGGAGGTCCTCTCGGAGTCAGTGTAAATCTGTGGTCTCTTCGTATCCCATAAATACTGGTTTTATCTGAATCTTGTGCCAGGAGAAAAAAAGGCTGCCACACAAAGTATAAAAGTGAAAAATTTATTGTTACATAGTTACATAGTTACATAGTTATATAGGCTGAAAAAAGACATGCATCCATCAGGTTCAGCCTCTCCCACATAACCTACTGCTGTTGATCCAAAAGAAGGCAAAAAACCCAGTCTGAATGCTTGCCAATATGCAACATACTGGGAAAAAATTCCTTCTTGACCCCAGAATGGCAGTCATTTCTCCTTGGATCAAGAAGCTTTTACCCACATATTAAATATTATAACCCTTAATATTCTGTGTCTGCAGGAAGTCATCCAGTCGTTTTTTAAAAGTCTGTACAGACTCTGACCCAACCACCTCAACAGGCAGAGAATTCCACAGCTTTATTGTTCTCACCGTAAAATAACCCTTCCTATGCTTTAAGCTAAATTTTCTTTCTTCCAGTCTAAATGGATGACCCCTGTCCTATGTATAGTCCTGTTAATGAATAGGTTATCAGACAATGGTTGATAATGGCCCCGTATATATTTATATAAGGTTATCAGATCCCCTCTAAGGCGCCTTTTCTCTAAACTAAACAGGTTTAAGCTTGTTAGTCTTTCCTCATAACTTAACCCTTCCATCCCCCTTATTAATTTAGTTGCCCGTCTCTGCACTTTTTCTAATGATAAATATCTTTTTTAAGACAGGTGCCCAAAATTGCACGGCATATTCAAGGTGCGGCCTGACCATTGATTTATACAGAGGCAAAATTATGTTTTCATCCCGTGAGTGAACTCCCTTTTAATGCATGCCAGTATTTGCTGGCCTTGGCGTTGCTGTTGACATTGCACATTGTTATAGTTTGAAGTCTATGATTATTCCCAAATCCTTCTCCTGCTTGGATTTCCCTAACTCCGTACCATTTAGGGTATAAATTGCTTGTGTGTTCTTCACTCCAAAGTGCATAACTTTACATTTATCTAGATTAAATCTCATCTGCCATTTAAGTGCCCAGTCCCCCAATATATCTAAATCCCTCTGCAGCGAAGTAACATCCTGCTCACATTGTATTACTTTTCCTAGCTTTGTGTCATCTGCAAACACTGATACATGACTTTCAATGCCTATCTCAAGGTCATTTATAAATAATTGAATAGTATTGGTCCTATAACAGACCCCTGAGGGACACCACTTACCACTGGTGTCCATCTTGAAAATGTACCATTTATGACCACTCTCTGTACCCTATCTTTTAGCCCTATTGTGTTAACAAAAATTCTTTAAAAGATATATAAGCCCAACGCGTTTTGTCCGGAAGCACCAGACTTCCTCAGGGGCAGTGTACAAATCAAATAAAAGATGAATTATAAAATACAATGCTTATAACGGTGTTTAAATACTCCCCCCCCCCCATTGTTGGTTGGTTGGAGTCATTGTGATGGCGTTTTCCATATATGGTAAGGTATGATGTTATGCACAAGTTGAGACCAATAGGACCATTCCATTTCCTTCATCCAATCGAGAAGTTCCTTCTTTACACCATAAACATTGCTAGAGCGTCATTTCCTCTAAAGTTCCGATACGTCATTTCTTCTATTCGCTGCACCAATTGAAATAGTTCTTTCACTTCCGTTAAAGCCTCGCCTCCTCCAGAGTCCCGGTACGTCATTTATGTCTTTTAACTTTGTCTATGTCTTTTAACTTTGTAGGTATTGAACATGTTAGTCCCCATTGGAGGGGGGAGGGGATAGGGACAAAAAATTACTACAGAGGGAATCCTACTGGATTTCTAAATTAAAAACTATTATAATAGTATTATAATAATATAAAAATTATAATAGGAAAAACCAAACGCAAGTTAAAAGAAAGAATCCTGGAACATCAAAACAATATAAGAAAGAAGTTTGAAAAACACTCAGTCCCTACCCATTGCAACAATTGTGCTACAAATAACCCTATCAGGGTTATTCAAAGAGATTCGAAAAGTCACCGCACGTTCGGTGACTTTTCGTTCTCTTCAATTCGGTTTGTTTTGCCGATCCCATTTCGGTGACCCTGCGGTGTATTCAGCAAGAACCACAGGGGCCCCGAATTGCAGGGAAAAGCTGCCGCAAACCTGACGATAACGAACTGCAAAACCCAGCGAATGCACGCCGAAACCCCTCAAAAACATCTGGATTAACCTGCCGAAAACCACAGAAAAACCCGATCGCAGCCTTCGACACAGCAGAAGAGGCAGTGAATAAATTAGGAAAACAGTTTGCATGAATGATTGAAAAGTGAAACACTGTTTGCAAAGAAAATACTGAGCGGAAATGTCTGAAATTTACATATGAGGTCCAGGGAATGATAATAAAGAGGGCTGTTACAGAAAAAATAAGTAAACTTAAAAAAATAAAAAAAATAAAAATCGGACTTTTAAAAAAAATCTATAAATAAAGAGACTCCTTAATGCAGAATTTTATAATGAACGGTTTATTAGATATTGAATTAAAACTAAAACGGGAATATTTTTAACATTGAAGTCTATGGGATTCTCCTGAATAAATTTGCCGAATTAAACCATCGAATGGCAGGGCATTTCGGGAACCTTTCACTGCTGGTTTGTGTTCTCTGAATAGCCGAAGCAGTGCTTTTTCATGGGGATTTCACTGCCCTCGAACAGGCACCGAACAGGCACCGTATGTTCAGGCAATTCGCCAGGATTTGGCGAATTGCCTGCTCTCTGGATAGCCGAATGGCCAAGAAAGGTAACCGAACGCTGATTTTCAGCGTTCGGTTACCTTTCTCAAGCAATCCGGAGCTCTTTGAATAACCCTGTATGTCTTTTAGCTTTGAAGGTATTGAACATATTAGTCCCCATTGGGGGGGGGGGATAGGGACAAAAATTACTACAGAGGAAATCCCACTGGATTTATAAATTTAAAACATTGTCCCCTGGGGGGCTGAATGAGGAACTAGATCTGGTGTGTTTCAATTAAATTGTTTTTATTTAATCTGACATATTTATGTATGATTAAGGGTTAACGAGTCACTTTTATATAGTTTTTTCATATTTTTATAAGCGGCTGTATTTAAATGATATATAAAAAAAGGGGGGAAACGATAAGAACGGTATTCTTTAATATAATCCCTTGTTTCCCTCTTTCTTCATGAAACCATCAAATGATCATATGGTTACAAGAAACTTATATTGAGAAAGAGGACCACTGAACATAAATGTAGAGATAAGATCGCGATTGATTGAGCCCAGATAACATCTTAAGTTCCGGGATCCGACGGATATGATGTAATAAAATTGCGATGGAAGGGATGCTCCACAAACAAAAGATACAAAATAAAAGAGAAAGAACCGCTCCCCATAAAGGAAATGGAGGAAATGACGTACCGGGACTCTGGAGGAGACGAGGCTTTAACGGAAGTGAAAGAACTATTTCAATTGGTGCAGCGAATAGAGGAAATGACGTATCGGAACTTTAGAGGAAATGACGCTCTAGCAATGTTTTTGGTGTAAAGAAGGAACTTCTCGATTGGATGAAGGAAATGGAATGGTCCTATTGGTCTCAACTTGTGCATAACATCATACCTTTCCATATATGGAGAACGCCATCACAATGACTCGAACCAATCAACAACGGGGGGGGGAGTATTTAAACACTGTTATAAGCATTGTATTTTATAATTCATCTTTTATTTGATTTGTACACTGCCCCTGAGGAAGTCTGGTGCTTCCGGACGAAACGCGTTGGGCTTATATATCTTTTAAAGAATTTTTATTAACACAATAAATTGTTCACTTTTATACTTTGTGTGGCGGCCTTTTCTTCTGGCACAAGATTCAGATAAAACCATTATTTATGGGATACGAAGAGACATCTTCTGTGCTATTGCTTATTAAAGAAAAAAAGCACGTCGATTTTAAACTTTTAACCTCCCTGGTGGTTTTCCCGAGTGTGACTCGGGGTTAAATTTCACTACCGAGAACGGTAACCCCGAGCCATACTCGGGCTGGATGCATACTCACCTACTCCTGGCTCCCTGGCTGTCCCTCGCAGTGTGATCGCGGCGAGCTGCTTCCTGGTAAGGCTCCCTGCGAGTCACACGATGCAGGGGGGCGGGATCAGGCAGCAAACTTAGAAAAAGATTCTAATACACTGTATAATCCAATGTGCAATGTTTATGAACAGCCACTAGGTGGCACTACAGGATGAGAAACAGACCATACATCGTCTCACCCTTGTTATCAGACAGATTTCAGTTTTTTTTGTTGTATTTTATTGCATATCATTTATTTGCATTATTTTGGATAATTATTTTTGGGATAATAAATTATTATGTCGTGTTTCAAACTTTATCGGACTCAGTGTATTTACTATTTTTATATTTATTTATTTATAAAGGATTTTACCAGTAAGGACTCTTGATTGCACGGATTTCAGTGCGTGATTCCTAATTATTACAGGCTAACAATGTACAAAAACACGTTTCCTTTAAAAAAAATTGAGACACTTTTAGACACGAAATTTTGAAAAAATTAGACCGCCAGGGAGGTCTAAAGCTGTATACAAAAAATACTACTACACGAAAATGCCTGACAATAACATGTAAGGTCTTAGGAATTATAATAAAAAGGTTGTTACAGGAATAAAAAAAACTCCATTAATAAATAAATAATTCGGGGAGAAAAAAAATTGCAGAAAAAATCAGAAAAATACCTAAGAAATCCTAAGCAATAAATAAAGAGACTTTCTGCTGCACATGAAAAGAATAAACAGTTGAATAAATATTTAATAAAAACGGGGAATATTTTTTTACATTGAATCCTTTGAGATTCGCCTGATTAAACCTGTCGAATGAAACAACAGAAAATCAGGGCATTTCACTGACATTCCACTGCTGTTCAGTGTTCTGTGAATAGATGAACCATTACTTCTCTATGGGGATTTAACTGCCGTCAAAGATCAACGTATTTCTCTGGCAATTCGCAAATATTTGACGAACTGGCAGTTTTTTGAATAGCCGAATGGCTCCGAAATTGCTACGTACGGGGAAATTCGCCATTCGCTGCAATTTCGGAGCCAATCTGGCTCTATTTGAATAACCCTGCAAGTCTTCGATGCTGAGGTGTAGTTCGGCCGCCGAATCGCACCATATATCGCTGTCTATTGGCCTGTAGAGCTGAATACTATAGATTCAGCACTTTCGCCAATGGATAGGGACACGGCGCTGACTGAGTGAAACAGTATAGTGAATCGATCCATAGAAATTAAATGAATTTGTTATATCCCGTCTCGTTTTCGTTCCGTTTTGGATGAAATTGCTTCGTTATTTCGTAAGTGCTTGCGAAATACGAATCAGCATAAATTCGCCCGAATTGCAGTTCGGAACGAAACAAAATGCACATATCCACCTAATAGAAAACATTATCCCCAGGGCTATCAGGTCATACCCCTCACTACAGCACTGTTGGGGGAACATAAAGGGATCCCATCACCATTATGCCCGGAGTTCTTCCACTATATATACCTACATACAGTTCAATAATTTAAATTATTCATCCCCATTGCAAATCAGATTTACTGTCAAAATTTACTATTTACAGGCTTTCAGCTGTTGCATTGTATAAATCGAACAAAAGCAATTGCAATAGCTCAAAACAATGAATGTTTCAAGTGGTTTCCCCAAATTAAATTGAACATGCAACTTTTAACAACTTCTGTGTTCTCAATATTATTTAACCCCTCGAATACAGCACGAATATGCAACACAGGTGTGTCTCGAGCATACATGATGCAACTAATCAAGGGCTTGACGAGCTGCACGAGGTGTGATTGTTGATGGATTCACAATAAATATTTATTCCTTATGCGGATTATTACACAAAAGACAACAAGGAGCTACACCTCAACAATATACAGGGAATATATGGGAGATGGCGATTTTGGGGAATAATTACTAGGAAACAAGAGGGAATTCAAACAGGAAAGAGCTATGGAAAACAATGGACAGCAAAGAACCATAGCAAAGGGAAATGATGTAAGATGATAGGAGCGCAGCAAGACAAAATACATCTGGCACAAGAATTTGGGGTCATATTGAGACAATAAGGCGATGTAGCATTGCACCACACCGAACACAATTGGGACTAATTACACGTATAAACGGACTATATGAAGGATGGACTCTCCATAATTCTACGGACTGAGGGAACTGAAAGGATAAGAGGAAACATGTATCGGTAACAGGCTATACATTTGTAAAAGTTGATATTTCAATTATTTCTGTCTATTAACCCTTTCGCTGCTGAGGCATTTCACACCTGTGTGCCGAGCTCATTTTTACCGGTTTCGCTCATCATGTTTAACCGCGTTTTGAAGCCTTATTTTCTTATATGACCCAGATTTTTTTTTCACATTTTAATATGCAAGCATTTGCGGTTATATTTTCTATGGGTTGCGCTTGTTAAAAAAAAATTAATTGGGTCTCGTTACATTTTTTTGGGGGAATATTATGCGATTTTTAACAAACGCACCCCATACAAAAATTGTTAGTGCAGCATCATTGTTCACATTATAATTGAAATGGGAACAATTTTGCTGCATTAACAAAACAAAAAAAACAACTTTTTTTTAAATATTTTATTTTGATTTCTTTTTTTTACTACTTTTTACTTGGTCATGTTTGGTATCGTTGCAAAAGCCATGCACTGCCCAATCCAACGATGCCAAACATTAAGCCCTGCCACAGATCAGGAGATAGGGGTTCATTGGTACCCCCTATCTCCACCATTGGTGGCAGCTAGGAGTTAACTCTAAAACTGACGTCATCGCGCTATGTACAATGATGCCAGTCATCAGGGGGAGATCCCAGAAGCTTGGCCGACATCCAAGATGTTGGCCAGCTCCAGGAGAGGATCACGATCCAGCGCTTTTTGGCACCGAATAGCGATCCGGTCCCCAAGGGGTTAAAGCCAGGCACTGTTTGGAAGGGCAGGCTGTGCCCTTCCAAACGATGCCTGCCTTTAATCGCTGGCCCCTGGGGATCGGGAGGGAGAGAGGTCCGAAGGACCTCCCCCTCTCTTTCAGGCACCTCCTCCGCACTTGCGGGGGAGGCGCCTGAAATAGATGTCATCGCGCCAGCGCGATGACATCTATTGGTCCCGCTGGGGTCCCAGAGTGCCGGGCTGACATCCAAGATGTCAGCCTGCAATGGGGGGGGGGCCAGCAATCCCGGCCGATTGCTGCCTCCTGTGCATGGACGCGTTCAATGCGTCCATCGCACAGGGGAAGCACTTGGCAGGACGCGATGAGCGCGTCCTTAGCAGCCAAGTGGTTAAATTGGCCAGTTTATCATCTATTGAAGAGAATAATTCCAGTTATTTCTCAAAAAGAAGGAATGTGCATTGTTCAAACCTTTGTACTGAATTTGAACTGCACGCATTTCTGGCTCCTTATCATGTGAGTAGAAGATACTATCAGGGTTATTCAAACAGATCCAAATTTTAGCCAAAAGGTAACCGAACAGTGAAATTCAGCGTACGGTTACCTTTCCTGGCCATTCGGCTATTCAGAGAGCAGGCAGTTCACCAAATGTTGGCAGCTGGGTGGAGTAGAGGTAACATCACTGCTCTTGTCATGCCCCGCTCCGCGACCCACTCCCGGTCCGGACCGCCATGCTGGGAGAGGTGCTATACTCACCCGAGATCCCTCGTGGCGCGTCGCTCCAAGTTCCTGGTCCGCAGGATGGAGAGGGAGAGCCAGGAGACGCCCCACGCCGCCGACTGAATCCGAGTCCTGAAGAGGAGAGTGCGCACGCGCGAGAACAAACTCTCCTAAGTAGTATAAAACCAGGTACTCTGCCCTCAGCTGGCCGATTAGGGGTACTGCATGGCACCTGCTCTGGAGATCCTCGAATGCCTCCCATTGACCTACCAAAATTCCAGGTACCTCAACTCCACCTACAATACCCAGGTGAAAGGTATTTCCATGATCCCATGAACCCTATTTAATTCCGCCTTCCTTCCCAGCACATTAACCAGGTTCTACTGTGCCTTCCGCCTCAGTTTCCTAGTGCTCCTCGTTGTCATGCCTCGCCGGCGCTTGCCGGCCCGGCGCTCCTCCTTGCGGCTCCGGGGTCGGCGTCTCCTTCACCTCCGTCTCTGCGCTGTATGCGCGCGCCGCCGTCGTTCCCTAGTTACCTCTCCCGGCGGCGCGACGTCACAGCTCCCCATGTGACCTCCATGGACCAATCAGCAAGCAGGGCGCTAGATTTAAACCTGCTTTCCCCATTTCTCAGTGCCCTTTCGTGGTTTTAGCTTGCTAGACCGTTTGGTGCTATTTTCTGTGATCCTATTTGACTTTCTGTGCATGACCTGGCTTTTGGCGACCGACTCTGAGTATCTCCGTATCCCTCTGACCCGGCTATTGTGTTTGACGCTGCATTCGGTTTTTCCCTGTGTACTGATCTGGTTTACTACCCACTATCACTTAACCCAGCCACTTTAAGGACTGGTATTGTGATTAGTGTTCGGGGTTTTCCTGGTTACCTGTATATCTACCTTGCTTATTATTTGACTTACGTGTACCAGCTTGACGTACTCTCTCTGGTACTGCATACTGTCCTGTTTCTATACCAGCCACCCTAAGGACTGGTTTCTATCCTCCTGGCTTACGTCCCTGCTTTATAGGTTCACTTCTAGCTACTGCGTAACCCAGCCAAATATAAGGACTGGTATCGCATTTAGGGTTCCTACCTCCTGTTTCGCCTTAGGGCTGACCGTAGCTACCTACGGGTACGTGTGTCCGCCTGACATCACGAAAGGGCCATGGACCGTGCAGGGACCGCTCAGCAATTATCTGGCCTTGAAAGTCGTTTGGAGGACCAAGATCACCGCCTTGATCAGTTCGCCCAGGCCCTCCAAACCCTGCTCAACCATACTGCCCCTACCCAGGTAGAGGTTTCCCCTCCAGTGAATCCTCCCCCTTTTGAGTCATACATAGTTACATAGTTATATAGGCTGAAAAAAAACATGCGTCCATCGGGTTCAGCCTCTCCCACATAACCTACTGCTGTTGATCCAAAAGAAGGCAAAAAACCCAGTCTGAATGCTTGCCAATATGCAACATACTGGGAAAAAATTCCTTCTTGACCCCAGAATGGCAGTCAGATTTCTCCTTGGATCAAGAAGCTTTTACCCACATATTAAATATTATAACCCTTAATATTCTGTGTCTGCAGGAAGTCATCCAGTCGTTTTTTTAAAAGTCTGTACAGACTCTGACCCAACCACCTCAACAGGCAGAGAATTCCACAGCTTTATTGTTCTCACCGTAAAATAACCTTCCTATGCTTTAAGCTAAATTTTCTTTCTTCCAGTCTAAATGGATGACCCCTTGTCCTATGTATAGTCCTGTTAATGAATAGGTTATCAGACAATGGTTGATAATGGCCCCGTATATATTATATAAGGTTATCAGATCCCCTCTAAGGCGCCTTTTCTCTAAACTAAACAGGTTTAAGCTTGTTAGTCTTTCCTCATAACTTAACCCTTCCATCCCCCTTATTAATTTAGTTGCCCGTCTCTGCACTTTTTCTAACGATATAATATCTTTTTTTAAGACAGGTGCCCAAAATTGGACGGCATATTCAAGGTGCGGCCTGACCATTGATTTATACAGAGGCAAAATTATGTTTTCATCCCGTGAGTGGACTCCCCTTTTAATGCATGCCAGTACTTTGCTGGCCTTGGCGGCTGCTGTTTGACATTGCACATTGTTACTTAGTTTGAAGTCTATGATTATTCCCAAATCCTTCTCCTGCTTGGATTTCCCTAACTCCGTACCATTTAGGGTATAAATTGCTTGTGTGTTCTTCACTCCAAAGTGCATAACTTTACATTTATCTAGATTAAATCTCATCTGCCATTTAAGTGCCCAGTCCCCCAATATATCTAAATCCCTCTGCAGCGAAGTAACATCCTGCTCACATTGTATTACTTTTCCTAGCTTTGTGTCATCTGCAAACACTGATACATGACTTTCAATGCCTATCTCAAGGTCATTTATAAATAAATTGAATAGTATTGGTCCTATAACAGACCCCTGAGGGACACCACTTACCACTGGTGTCCATCTTGAAAAAGTACCATTTATGACCACTCTCTGTACCCTATCTTTTATCCAGTTTTCTATCCAAGAACAAGTATTTTCATCTAGACCATTTTTTCTTAATTTAAGTAGTAACCTTTTGTGTGGAACTGTGTCGAAAGCTTTGGCAAAATCTAAGTAAATCACATCCACTGCGACCCCCTGATCTATACTTCTACTTACTTCCTCATAGAACGTAACTAGGTTAGTCTGACATGATCTGTGTTTCATGAAACCATGCTGATTTTTGCCAATTACATTATACCTCCCAATAAATTCCTGAATATTATCCCTTAGTAACCCCTCAAATACTTTCCCAGCCACAGATGTTAAGCTCACAGGTCTATAATTCCCAGGCACAAATTTTAAACCTTTCTTAAATATAGGGACCACGTCAGCTTTTCTCCAATCCTCTGCTACTATTCCTGAAAGAAAAGAATCTTGAAAGATTAAGAACAGAGGTTTACATATTTCAACACATAGCTCTCTTAGTACTCGCGGGTGAATTCCATCTGGCCCTGGGGCTTTATTAACATTCACATTGTTTAATTTGTGTAAAACCTTGTCCTGAGTCAACCAGTCACTTTGTATTAGTAAGTTTTTATTAATGAATTTCATGTCTCCTGTTATAGGTTTCTCTTTGATAAATACTGAGAAAAAAATAATCATTTAAAAATTCTGCTTTATCCTGATCTTCAGTTAACAATAACCCTGACTCAGATTTTAGTGAACCTACATTTTCACTCTTGGGTTTTTTAGAATTTATGTACCTAAAGAATCTTTTAGGGTTGGTCTTGCTCTCTTTGGCTATTTCTTTTTCGTTATCTAGTTTAGCCCATCTAATCGCATTTTTACATGCTTTATTGGCTGCCCTATATGCTTTATAGGATGCCTCAGATTTATCAAATTTAAAAGCTTTAAATGCCTTCTTTTTATTTTTCATTTCCTTAGTTACCTTCCTACTAAGCCACATTGGTTTCAGTCTGTTTCTTTTATATTTATTAACCAGTGGAATATATTGTGACGTGTACTTTTCTAGTGTTAGTTTAAAGATATTCCACTTATCCTCAGTGTTTTTTCCGTGAAAGAGTTTCTGCCAGTCAATGACATTGAGAGCTTCCTTTATTTTAATAAAGTTGGCCTTTTTAAAATTATATATTTTAGCATGCCTTTTATGAATGTGTTTTTTTGAGTTTATTTCAAAAGTCACCATGTTATGGTCGCTATTTCCCAACTGTTCTTTTACATTAATATTTGAGAAAAGATCCACATTATTTGTTATAACCAGGTCCAGGCAGTTATCCTCTCTAGTTGGTGTTTCTACCAGTTGTGACATGAAGGTATCATTTAAAATGTTCAGGAACCGGATTCCCTTTGCTGAATTACTAGTCCCACTATCCCAATTAATGTCCGGGTAATTAAAATCTCCAATAATTAAAGTGCTACCATGTTGTGCAGCCTTCCTAATTTGCTCTAACAGTTGTTCTTCCTCATCATTATCTATATTAGGTGGTTTATAGCATATGCCAACCAATAATTGACTTCCCTGTTTATTCCCCAACGAAATATTTACCCATAAGGATTCCACATTTCCCTCATCACTTTCCAGTTGTGTAATATTAGGCTTTAAATCCTGATTTACATATAAACACACTCCACCCCCTTTCTTATGTTTCCTATCCTTTCTAAACAATGTATAACCGTTTAAGTTTACAGCCCAGTCATGCGTTTCGTCCCACCATGTTTCTGTTATTCCTATAATGTCGTATTGCTTAGTGTATGCTATTACCTCTAGTTCCCCCATCTTGTTATTAAGGCTCCTTGCATTAGCAAGCATACATTTAATGTTGTCTCTACCCACACATGCTGAATGCGACTTTACATTACATGCCTCCACTGTTCTTACATTACCCATCCCCCCGGCTCCACCCCCTTAGTCTGAACTGAAACCCTTCCGCTATCTGCTCTGTCTCCATTTTGTAAGATACTGTATCCCTCCCCCCCTTCCACTAGTTTAAAGTCTCCTCCAACCTTTTGACCATCCTCTCCCCTAGCACAGCAGACCCTCTTCCATTCAGGTGCAATCTATCACAACTATACAGATTGTACCCCAGTGCAAAATGAGCCCAGTGCTCTAAAAACCCAAAGCCCTCCTTCCTGCACCAAGCTTTAAGCCACGCATTGACCTCCCTAATCTCCCGCTGCCTTTCCACTGTAGCACGTGGCACAGGTAGGATCTCAGAAAATACTACCTTGGAGGACCTCTTCTTCAGTTTACTTCCTAATTCCCTGAAATCATTCTTCAGGTCCTTCCATCTTCCGCTTACTTTGTCATTGGTACCAATATGGACCATGACAGCTGGGTCATCTCCAGCCCCTCCCAATAATCTATCAACTCTGTCAACCACATGCCTAACACGGGCACCCGGCAGACAGCAAACTGTCCGGTTAAGGCGATCAGCGCGACAGATTACCCTGTCTACTCTCTTAATAATAGAGTCCTCTACCACCACAACCTGTCTAGGCTTACTTGCCCTCTTTATCCCTCCCTTACTTGGTGGGCTGATCCCCCGGCTGTTAGAGGGAGCAGCCTCCAGTACTGCTACACCTGAGCTGCTGCACCCAACATCTTCGCTCAAGGGGGCAAATCTGTTGGTGTGCGCAAGATCAGGACTAGCCAACCTTTTCCTCTTCCCTCCCCCCCTGCTACCACGTGTCACTGACACCCAGCTACCAACCTGTTCCCCGGTTAACTCCACTCCTCCCACACCCCTAGATTCCTCAACTATACTTTGCTCCGTGAGAAGCAGGCTCCTTTCAAGATTGTCAATCTGCCTCAGCGTTACGATTTGCCCTTCCAGATCTCCAATACGAGCTTCCAGAAGAGCTACACGTTCACACTTGCTACAGAGATATGGACCCTGGAAGGATTCCTCCAGACATGCATACATGCAGCAGGATGTGCACTGGGTCAAACCTTCAAGCTTGCTAACACTCATACCCAAAACAAGACAACAAATATATAAACAACAATTGATACCTGTTATTTAAACTCCTGTTTTTAACTCCACTTGAAAATAGCCCACTTCAAACCCTTGTGAGCAAGCTCAGTGAGTTGCCACTGAGATTATGTAGCCATACAAGTGAAATCACCTGACAGGCTACACGCCCCCAATTAACAAGTCACCAGCCACCCAGGGAAAAAAAACAACCAAAAAGCACAACAGAAAAAAAAAAAAAAAACAGCAGAAAAAAAACCAAAAAGAGAAATTAAATTGACAAATAAACCAGAGGTTTCTCTCCCTCTAAAGATACAAACCAGACCAGTACAGGTAGAATTCCTGTTTTTAACTCCACTTGAAAATAGCCCACTTCAAACCCTTTCAGTCTTTGTGCCTACCTCTTATCCTAACTTACTACCTCCGGTACGTTACGGAGGCGATCCTACCGCCTGTAGAGATTTTTTGAATCAGATTTCCATCCACTTTGAATTAACCCCGTGGTCTTACCCTACAGATCGTGCCAAAATCGCCTTTGTCATAAACCATCTTACCGACAAAGCGTTATGTTGGGCTAACCCTCTTTGGGATACCGATAAACCTATTGTCTATAATTACCGTGAATTTATGTCTGCCTTTCGTAGAGTGTTTGATCCCCCGGGGCGTAAAACCAATGCTGCCAAATCTTTGCTACGCTTGCGCCAGGGTACGAAATCTCTGGGTGACTATGCTCTGGAGTTCAGATCCTTGGCTTCTGAATTAAATTGGAATAATGAGGCTTTGGTAGCCGTGTTTTCTGAGGGTTTAAACGATGAGTTGCAGGATGAAATAGCGCCAGAGATCTTCCAGAGGAGCTAGAGGATTTAATAACCTACTTGTCTTTTATCGATGAACGCCTTCGCCATCGTAGAAACACTAAAGAGAGGGCTAAAAAACCACTGGTTAGGCAGCTCCCCCGGTTTTCTGTACCTTTGCTCCCCGAGTCTCATCCTCCCCCGAACCCATGCAATTGGACAGTACCAAGCTCCCCGACAGTGAAAAACAACGCCGACGACGTGAGGGTTTATGTTTGTACTGCGGATTAGGGGGTCACTTACTTAAGGGCTGTCCCAAACGCCCCCTGAGCCCGCCGGGAAACTCTCGTGCCTAAGTGCCTTTAGGGGACAGCTCTTGGGCACTTTTCCTTCGTCCCCCAAACTAGAAAATAGACTCCGGGTTCCGGTTACTCTGTCCTGGGAGAGTTCCCGTAACCCGGTACAGCTCTATGCCTTAGTCGACTCTGGTGCTGCCGATAACTTTATCGACTTAGGCTTCGCTCGTAAACATGCTATACCCCTTGTTGAAAAGAGGACACCGCTACTCGTACAAGCCATTGATGGCAGACCCCTCGAAACCCCTTTTGTTTTGTTTGAAACTCAGAACGTCTCTGTTGGGATAGGCTTGTGTCATAAAGAAAACATGTTCTTCCATGCTATTACGTCCCCTTCCTATCCTATCGTACTTGGTTACCCCTGGTTAACCCGTCATAATCCTGTCATTGATTGGCGGGCCCGTCAGATAGCGAGGTGGGGCAAGGATTGTATGACTTCCTGCATTGAGATTCCCCTATCCGTCAATGTCTTGAATATACCTACAGTTCCTCCTCTGACGACTACCATTCCTACCCCATACTCTGACTTGGCACCTGTATTCGACAAAAGAGAGGCCGATAGGCTACCCCCACATCGTTCTTACGATTGCGCCATCGACCTTCTTCCTGGTACTACGCCTCCTAAAGGGGTTGTCTACCCTTTGTCTGTTAAAGAGCATAAGGTTTTGGAGGAATACATCACTGATTCTTTGAACAAAGGGTTTATTCGTCCTTCCTCTTCTCCCGCTGGGGCAGGATTTTTCTTTTTTCAGAAAAAGGAGGGTGATCTTAGGCCCTGCATTGACTATCGAGGGTTGAACAAGATCACCGTTAAAAACGCCTACCCCATTCCACTCATCCCTGAGCTCTTTGACCGCCTGAAACACTCCAAGATCTTTTCAAATTGGATCTCAGAGGAGCGTACAACTTGATTAGAATCAAACACGGGGATGAGTGGAAAACCGCGTTCAACACCAGGTTAGGGCATTACGAATATCTGGTCATGCCCTTCGGTTTATGCAACGCTCCAGCAGTGTTCCAGGCGTTCATTAATGATGTATTACGAGAATATACTCCCTGTTTTGTTGTGGTTTACCTTGACGATGTATTAATACATTCCCCTGATTTGAAAACCCACCACGTACATGTACGACTCGTCTTATCCAAACTTTTGGCCAACGGTCTTTACTGTAAGCTAGAAAAGTGCTTATTTGATGTCCAACAGGTACAGTTTTTGGGTTATGTAATTTCTTCCTCTGGTTTCATGATGGACCCCAAAAAACTGGAAGCCATTGTTCATTGGCCTCTTCCCAAGGGACTCAAGGCCATTCAAAGATTTATCGGCTTCGCTAATTATTATAGAAGATTCATTAAGGGTTTCTCCTCCATTTTAGCACCCATTACAGCATTAACTAGAAAGGGAAGCGATACTCACAATTGGCCTCCCATTGCCCTGGAGGCTTTCGAAAGGTTGAAAACGGCTTTTTCCACTGCTCCTATACTCCACCACCCTGATCCTAATAGACCCTTCGTATTGGAGGTTGACGCCTCAGAAACTGGGGTTGGAGCTGTATTGTCCCAACGTCCAGCTGACGATAAGCCTATGCAACCATGTGGGTTTTTCTCTAGAAAACTGTCCTCCACAGAGACCCGTTACGACATTGGGGACAGAGAACTGTTAGCTATTATATTGGTCTTAAAAGAATGGCGCCACCTCTTGGAGGGATCTAACTGTCCGTTTTCTATTATTACGGACCATAAGAATCTGATATACCTGTCCGAAGCCAAACGGTTGAATCCTAGACAAGCCCGATGGGCTCTTTTCCTTACCCGGTTTGATTTCATCATTTCTTACAGACCCGGGTCTAAAAATATTAAGGCTGATGCACTCTCTAGACAACACGAACCCTTATCCTCTCAAACATCAGCACCCGTTCCCATAATTCCCGAAAAGAAAATCCTAGCCTCCTTGAGCACACAAATCGAATCTCCATTTTGGAATCTCTTATTGTCCAATCAGTCTCTAGCACCTCCATCCACACCTCCTAACAGACTATTTGTTCCCCCCGCTGAGGTACCTACAGTATTACGTTTCTTTCATGAGTCTAAATTCGCGGGGCATTTCGGAGTCAAAAAGACCCTAGATTTGATTAAAAGAGACCTTTGGTGGCCTACCCTTCCTAAGGATGTAAAGGATTATGTGACCACCTGTTTGGTTTGTACCCGTTGTAAATCCTCTCGTCTTAGCCCTACTGGCCTTCTCCAGCCTCTACCTGTTCCTGAGTGTCCGTGGTCCCATGTTGCTATGGATTTCCTGGTAGAGTTAACCCCTTCTCTTGGCCATACGGTGATTTTTGTGGTTGTGGATCGCTTCTCTAAAATGGCACACTTTATTCCCTTAAAGAAACTCCCCTCCTCAAGTGAACTGGCACTAATCTTCACTAAAGAAATATTTAGACTGCATGGTATTCCGAAAGTCCTTGTTTCAGACCGCGGCTCTCAGTTTATCTCTAAGTTTTGGAGAGGGTTCTGTCACCAGTTGGGTGTGAAACTGTCCTTTTCCTCCGCGTACCACCCACAGACGAACGGACTAGCCGAAAGAACCAATCAAACACTTGAGACTTATTTAAGATGCTATATTGCAGACACACAGGATGATTGGGTTACTTTATTACCATGGGCGGAGTTTGCGTATAACAATGCTACATCACAATCTACCAAGTATTCTCCCTTTGAAATAGTTACTGGCATGCATCCCACCATTTTTCCGTCCTCGTTCTCGCCCCAGAACATTCCTGCCCTGGAGGAACATCTAGCCAATCTCCGTGTTATATGGGAGAAAACTAAGGTGAATCTTGAGTCCGCTTCTTTGATTCAGAAACGGTCGGCTGATCGCAAGCGCAGACCCCCGCCGGTTTACCATGTAGGTGACAGGGTCTGGCTCAGCACACGCCACATCCGATTAAAGGTTCCGTCCATGAAATTCGCACCTCGATTTATTCGTCCTTATACGATACTTCGACGTATCAATCCGGTGTCTTATGCACTGCGGTTGCCCGTCTCCTTGCGTATTCCCAACTCCTTTCATGTTTCTTTGTTGAAGCCACTCTCGTGCAACCGTTTTACTCGCCCTGACTCTCCTCCTCCTCCCGTGGTGGTGGACGGGACTCCCGAGTATGAAATTGAATCCATCCTGGATTCTCGTCGTCTTCGTCGACAATTACAGTACCTGGTTCATTGGTCTGGTTATGGCCCCGCGGATCGCACGTGGGTTGCTTCACGTGAAGTTCATGCTCCCCGATTGGTCGCCGCCTTTCATCGTCGGTTCCCCGATCGACCGGCTCCTGGCCGCCCGGTGGGCGTCCCTCGTGGTGGGGGTGCTGTCATGCCTCGCCGGCGCTTGCCGGCCCGGCGCTCCTCCTTGCGGCTCCGGGGTCGGCGTCTCCTTCACCTCCGTCTCTGCGCTGTATGCGCGCGCCGCCGTCGTTCCCTAGTTACCTCTCCCGGCGGCGCGACGTCACAGCTCCCCATGTGACCTCCATGGACCAATCAGCAAGCAGGGCGCTAGATTTAAACCTGCTTTCCCCATTTCTCAGTGCCCTTTCGTGGTTTTAGCTTGCTAGACCGTTTGGTGCTATTTTCTGTGATTCCTATTTGACTTTCTGTGCATGACCTGGCTTTTGGCGACCGACTCTGAGTATCTCCGTATCCCTCTGACCCGGCTATTGTGTTTGACGCTGCATTCGGTTTTTCCCTGTGTACTGATCTGGTTTACTACCCACTATCACTTAACCCAGCCACTTTAAGGACTGGTATTGTGATTAGTGTTCGGGGTTTTCCTGGTTACCTGTATATCTACCTTGCTTATTATTTGACTTACGTGTACCAGCTTGACGTACTCTCTCTGGTACTGCATACTGTCCTGTTTCTATACCAGCCACCCTAAGGACTGGTTTCTATCCTCCTGGCTTACGTCCCTGCCTTATAGGTGCACTTCTAGCTACTGCGTAACCCAGCCAAATATAAGGACTGGTATCGCATTTAGGGTTCCTACCTCCTGTTTCGCCTTAGGGCTGACCGTAGCTACCTACGGGTACGTGTGTCCGCCTGACACTCGTATCCTTTGACCACGTTATCTTCAACCCTTCGACCCGGATTGTGCCACCGACTACGCCGCCTTCTTCAACCCTTCGACCCGGATTGTGCCACCGACTACGCTGCCTTCTTCAACCCTTCGACCCGGATTGTGCCACCGACTACGCTGCCTTCTTCAACCCTTCGACCCGGATTGTGCCCCGACTACGCTGCCTTCTTCAACCCTTCATCCCGGATTGTGCCACCGACTACGCTGCCTTCTTCAACCCTTCGACCCGGATTGTGCCCCGACTACGCTGCCTTCTTCAACCTTCGACCCGGATTGTGCACCGACTACGCTGCTTCTTCAACCCTTCGACCCGGATTGTGCCACCGACTACACTGCCTTCTTCAACCCTTCGACCCGGATTGTGCCACCGACTACGCTGCCTTCTTCAACCCTTCATCCCGGATTGTGCCACCGACTACGCCACCTTCTACAACCCTTCGACTCGGATTGTACCATTGACCACGCCATCATCTTCGTTATTTCCTGTTGTTCTTTCTGGGACTTGCCTACGGATTTCATTCCAACCTTTTGACCGTATTGTTTTCTGGACTTCAGTTACTATTCATGATTCACTAAAGATTGCTTACGCTCCATTGTCTCCTGATTTCCTTACCCACAGCTTGCCATTGAGTTCCATACTCACACTTCACAGGGGACTCAAACCCTGCATTACAGCTCTGCATGGAGAGAGCCTTTGGAGACACAGGTTCGATCCCGGCAAGAGCACCTCTCCAGCAAGTGTCCTTGGGCAAGACACCTAACGGTACACACTTGCCACCCAGGACATACTTGAAAACGAGAGAAATCTCAATGTATCCTTCCTGGTAAAATCCTTTCTCCAAAAAAAAGGAATTGCCTGCGTGTTCATTGCCTGTTCGAGGGCAGTGAAATCCCTATAGAGAAATAATGCTTTGTCTATTCAGAGAACAAAAACCAGCAGTGAAAAGTTGCCGAATTGCCCTGCTGTTTGGTGGTTTCCTTCGACAGGTTTATTCAGGAGAATCCCATAGGCTTCAATGTTAAAAATATTCCCGTTTTAATGCAATATCTAATAAACCATTGATTATAATATTCTGCAGTAAAAAGTCTCTATGTATAGATTTTTTTAGGATCTTTTAGGCATTTTTGGGGATTTTGTGAAAAGTTTTTATCGTTTCTTTTAAATAGTTTTTTCTTTTTTCTGTAACAGCCCTTTTTATTATCATTCCTTGGATCTCATATGTAAATTTCAGACATTTTCATTTAGTAGTTTCTTTGCAAACAGTGTTTCACTTTTCAAACATTCACGCTTACTGGGTTTTTGTTCACTCCATTCGTCTGCGGTGTCGGCTTTTTCCGGCGGCTGCTCTGCGCTGTGATCAGTGGCTGCTCGGGTTTCTCCGGCGTGTTCGGCAGGGTTAATCCAGATGTTTTTGTGTGTTTCGGTGTGTGTTCGCTGGGTTTTGTGAATGTGATGAGTTTTCAGCGAGTTTGCGTTGGCTTTTCCCTGCATTCTAACCCTAGCGTCTAACCCTAATTTCTAATCCTAATTTTCTGTGCTTCGTTTGACAGGTTTAATCAGGCGAATCCTATAGGTTTCAATGAGGAGAAAATCCCCATTTTTATCAAATATTTATTCAACTGTTTATTTTTTTCCACTTGCAGCAAAAAACTTTTTAATCATTTTTCAGGGTTTTTTAGGAATTTTTCAGGATTTGTTTGGTTAAATGTTATGTTTCCTAATTTATTTGAAAGCAATGAGGCTTTTTTTCTTTGGTGAACGCAGCTGTATTATTTTCTTACAGTCCAGCTGCGTTCGGCAATGACTACTATCACTGTTATTCAGAAAAAGGTGAAAACAGGAGAACTGGCAGGAGAAGAGAACAATCTAGACCAAATGGCCGATTTGGAAAGTGGGATAAATGGGAGAATTTTTATGGCTTGGCTGTTTTGACCTAGAATTTTCACTTCTCCAGTCATTCTCCTGGTATAACCTTTCTTTGAATAACCCTGTATGTTTCAGCACCATAGATAGATAGGGCTACGCAGCTATGGTGCTAATACATACAGGGTAATTCAAAGAGATCCGAATGGCTGGAGAAAGGTAACCAAACACTGAAAATCAGCGTTCGGTTACCTTTCTTGACCATTCGGCTATCCAGAGAGCAGGCAATTCGCCAAATCCTGGCGAATTGCCTGCACATACGGTGCCTGTTCGAGGGCAGTGAAATCCCCATAAGAAAGCACTGCTTCGGTTATTCAGAGAACGCAAACCAGCAGTGAAAGGTTCCCCTAATGCCCTGCCTGGTGGTTTAATTCGGCAGGTTTATTCAGGCGAATCACATAGGCTTCAATGTTAAAAATATTCCCGTTTTAATTCAATATCTAATAAACCGTTCATTATAAAATTCTGCAGTAAAGAGTCTCTTTATTTATAGATTTTTTAGGATATTTTAAGCATTTTTCTGGATTTGTTTTTTTAAAAAACAATTCCGATTTTTTTTCTTCTTAAGTTTACTTATTTTTTCTGTAACAGCCCTCTTTATTATCATTCCTTGGATCTCATATGTAAATTCTAGACATTTTTGCTCAGTAGCTTCTTTGCAAACAGCGTTTCACTTTTCAAACATTCAAGCAAGCGGTTTTCCTAATTTATTCACTGCACAGGTCTGCAGTCTCGGCTTTTTCCCGAGGCTGCGCTGCGTTTGATCGGCTCCTGCTCGGGTTTTTCTGGCGTTTTCGGCAGGTTAATCCAGATGTTTTTGCCGGTTTCGGCGTGCATTCGGCAGGCTTTTGCGGTGAGTTTTCGGCAGGTTTTCGGCTGCTTTTACCTGCACTTCGACGGCCCTGTGGTGCTTGCTGAATACAGCGCAGGGTCGCCGAAATGGGATCGCCAAATCGCACCGAATTGAGGAGAACAAAAAAGTCACCGAACGTGCGGTGACTTTGATTCTCTTTGAATAACCCTGTTTATCACTAGCAGGGTTATTCAGAGAAAGGGGAAACTCTGGAGAACTTTTGGAGAAGTGAAAATTCTAGGTCAAAATAGCCGATTTGGAAAGTGAGACAAATAGGAAAATTTTTCTGGTTTGGCTATTTTGACCTAGAATTTCACTTCTCCAAAACTTCTCCAGAGTTTCACCTTTCTCTGAATAACAATGGGGGTTATTCAGAGAGATCCAAAATGTGGCCAAAATGTAACCGGACACTGAATTTCAGCGAATGGGGACATTCGGGGCCATTCAGCTATTCAGAGAGCAGGCAATTCGCCAAATCTTGGCGAATTGCCTGCACGTACGGTGCCTGTTCGAAGGCAGTGAAATCCCCCATAGAGAAGCAATGGTTCGTCTATTCAGAGAACACCGAACAGCTGAGTAATGTAAGGCTAGGGTCAGACGAATGCATTTTTCGCGTGGTGCGTGAAAAAGTGTGTTCGAACGAATGGACGTATTTTTTCACGGAATATGCGATAGCGGTCATACGATGCGCATTTTCGTCCGTGATTTTGTACGGATCATCAATAAAACACTTTGTGTCTGGTCGTTATGTAGGCCGGACATTAGCAGCGTCTGACGTCTTCTAATCACGCACACATGCCGCTAGCGGACGCAGCGCACTCTGTACGTCAGTACTAGCAGTATCACGTTCTCGAAAAAATGCGTTTGTTTGCCGCTTGAGTTGCGCTGCCGCACTATTGTGCGGCCGTACTCCGTATATTGCCCGTCATTTGCTGCTACTACGGCCGTAATAAAGTACGGATGCACGTGCGTTCGCACTGCGTTCGTCTGACCCTAGCCTTAGTGAAATGCCCTGCCGTTCGGTGGTTTCATTTCGACAGGTTTATTCAGGCGAATCCCATAGGCTTCAATGTTAAAAATATTCCAGTTTTACTACAAGATCTAATAAACCGTTTAACATTTTATTCTGCAGTAAAAAAGTCTCTTTATTTTTAGGATCTTTAAGGCATTTTTTGGGACTTTTTTGTTACAGAAAAATGAAAACAGAATTTTTTTAACAGACTGTTTTTATTATCATTCATAGGACCTTATATGTGAATTACAGACATTTTTTCGTTCAGTAGTTTTTTTGCAAACAGCGTTTCAAATTTCAAACTTTCAAGCAAGGGTTTTTTTTCACCCTGTTCGTCTGCTAGTTGGCTTTTTCAGGCAGCTGCTCGGATTTTTCCGGCGTGTTCAACTTGTTTTTTGCAGTGGTTTCTGTCGGTTTTCGGTGAGTGTTCAGTGAGTTTTTGATGAGTGTTCGGCGAGTGTTCTGCGGGTTTGCGGCAGTATTCCCTGCACTACGGGGGACCCTGCGGTGCTCGCTGAATACACCGCAGGGTCGGCAAACTAGGAATCGCCGAATCGCCCCAAAGTGCGGGGAACGAAAAGTCACCGAACGTGCGGTGACTTTTCGGATCTCTCTGAATAACCCTGAATGTATATGTTTATGGCATAACGTCAGCTGCACAATAAAGGGGTCTCTTGTTTTTTTTCTGTGGTCTCCTGCAGACATTGCAAAAAAACAGCTACTTAAGAAAGAGAGGGACCATCCTTGAGTTTACATATACAGTACCTTACAACAACATATTACATATGTCTGTTTTGGGTAATATGTTTGAGAGAAAGAGACTAAGGCTAGCGTCAGACGAACGCAGTCTGAGCCCACTCTGCGTGCGTGCATAACGGACAAACGTACTGACGGAAGATACTGTAGACACCACACGGTCCGTTTTTGTTGACGGACGTAGAAAAAAAAAGGGAACTATGGGAAATAAAATTAATATGAAGAATGCTAAAAATTTAAAAAGGATATAAAAGGCATTTTGTGCGTCAAGGTGCTGAACGTCGCAAATGCGCTGCGTCTGACATCTCCTCTACACTCACACAGAACGCTATGCGGACGTGGCGCACTCTGCGCATTCGTGGTAGCGGTTTTACGTTTTTGCCTAACTTGCGTCTGTTTGCCACGTGCGTTGTGCGTGCGCTGTTCGGTGCACACGTACTTCGTGTGTGGGTCACTATTGATCATGATTCTATGCTACGACGGACGATAAACTGTGCGGCAACACGGACGTGATCACTGCGTTCGTCTGACACGGCCATATTGACCTAACAGACGTGGAGGAGAGAGCTTACAAAATGCGATAGAAACCAACGTATGATGTGATAAAGAGACCGACGGAAAAGGATAATGGAATGGAGATGATAGAGATAGACAATGCAGACACAATAAATCAGCTGACTTGCTATAGTTTATGTACGATACTAAACACGCTCTCATCTTGAACAGAATATTTTCTTTTGAGTTTGAAAGAAAGAAATATTTAGGTCTTGGGAATATCTGGAGACTACGGGGTTTAGATGGATCATAGAGAGAAAGGAAAGCTGGCCACATTCTAGGTTTACTGTGGCAGGAAAATCCTCAAGAGATGGACTAATCTGTGTTTTATTTCTTTGTCTTCTAAAATATGGATTATCTACAGTAAATCCAAGCCTGTACCAATGTCATCCTGCGTTCCTCGTTCTATTCTAGCTCCTCATCCAGTGTGCTCACAGCAGGAGACAAATCCATTGCTGCACATGCGATGTGAATGTAATTCATCAAATGCTGTCACTTTCCTAAAGCTGTGTATCTCCAGATCCAGCTCATTAGCAAAAGATGCACTGAGCATCGGTAACCAGACACAGAGTTCATGGTAGACATTTCTATCAAAACCTGACTGACCTGCAGATGACGCTCTTCTTCTCAAAAGGCACAAAATTAAACACAAGGATGTAACACTTACAAGAAAGCGAACGAGTCCCAAGGTATAGATGAAATTTCAGGACAACCTTGACATAAAGCATTCAGGAAGTTGTTAACCAGTTCACTACCATGTTGAAAAAAATATTGTAACACTCATTTGATACATGATATGCATTGTTAAAATTGAAATCTAGGAGTGAAATGGTAATTACGCACAAACACTGATTCCAAAATAGATAAAATAATAATTAAAATTTGCTCTTTTAATTTTTCATGTGTTTTGTTTATCCTTTACAGAAATATTGTTGGCATGAAAGGTTCTAAACTCTAGATCAGAAATGGCCTTTGTGTCAAATCCAGTAAATGCAGAAACATTGGCCCAAGATGGCCGCCTTGTGATGGAGCTCTGCATCTGCCGCTGAAGATCTTGCCTGTCCTGCCAGATGCCTGGGTTACAGGTGTCTGACACCTTGCTGGCCTCGCAGAACCCACCTTGGTTGATTTGTGAGGCTCCGGACCGAGGCAGCCGTGGTTGTGGCATAAACTCAGCTTGTTCGCCTGGCGCGGCAGGTGCCGCATGAGGCCCAGTGACGGCACCTAGCTATGACCTGTGGGAGCGGCTGCTGGTGATCCAACCGGTGTGCTTGCGGCCACTCTCACATCCCCTGGGCACTATTTACAGAGGAGTGCTTCCAGAGGTCCAGGACTTCCTGGAGAGAGACTGTGTCCTGGGACCTAATTTTATGAAAAAATATCATATTTACTTGATTTTTTAAATTTTTTTATTATTCCTTTATTTATATAGGGCCACACAATCCGCAGAGCTGTACAAGATCAATGTGCAAGGGGTTGATACAGAATGAGACTACTGGCTCATTCAAAAGACATAACATGTTTTTAAAGGCACACTGACAAAGAGTGCATGTCCCTTTAAGTCCTATAATGTCTGGGAGAACTCAACCGGAGAATAAGGGGAAGGTGCTATCAGGGAAACCATAACCATAGAAAACCATAAAGTGATCGAGAGGCTTACTTTGTCTTTCAAATGAAGTTGGATCAAGTGTAGCTACATCAAGTATGGTGATCGATTTTTCTGTAACTCACAGTGGAGGTGGTGTGGTGTGTGGTACAGGAGCATGGTGATGGAATGGTATTCAGGAGGAGGATCTGTCAATTTGGTGAGTATACCAGGTATCTTGGCCCAGTAAGGTTGGATCAAAGTGCAGTCCCACCATACGTTGAGGAGGGTGCCCATCTCACTTCCACATCCCCATAGCCCATTTGTTCTAGGGTAGACATTCTGGATATAATGAGGAGTTTTATACTATAGGGCAGTGGTGTCAAACACAAGGCCCGCGGGCCAAATCCAGCCCGCCAGACCTCGTCATGTGGCCCACGCAGCCGCCAGGCTGCGCAGCATTCGCGCCCCTAAAACTGGCCCGGGGGTTGAGGCACGGTCCTGAACAGTCCGTCCTGTGCAGGCGCAGCCGGTCACGTGGTCCGGCTAATCAGGTGGTACTGAGTCTCTGTACCACCTGACTGGCCGGACCGCGTGACCTGCGCACGCACGCAGCCGCATCTCCTTCAACAGGATGGACTGTTCAGGACCGGGCAGGCACTACCGCTGCCCGGCATCTGGGTCCCCTCAACCCCTGCCGGAGCTGGGGCAAGTGTCCATGTGAGAGCTGGCTGCCTCTGGGGCATATCCAGGTGAGAGCTGGGGCAAATCCATGTGTAAACTGGGGCAAATCCATGAGTTGGGGCAAATCCATGAGCTGGAGCAAATCCATGAGCTGGGGCAAATCCATGAGTTGGGGCAAATCCATGAGCTGGGGCAAATCCATGAGTTGGGGCAAATCCATGAGCTGGGGCAAATCCATGAGTTGGGGCAAATCCATGAGCTGGGGCAAATCCATGAGCTGGGACAAATCCATGAGTTGGGGATAATCCATGAGCTGGGGCAAATCCATGAGTTGGGGCAAATCCATGAGCTGGGGCAAATCCATGAGTTGGGGCAAATCCATGAGCTGGCAAATCCATGAGCTGGGGGCAAATCCATGAGCTGGGGCAAGTATCCATGTGAGAGCTGGCTGCCTCTGGGGCATATCCAGGTGAGAGCTGGGGCAAATCCATGTGTAAGCTGGGGCAAATCCATGAGTTGAGGCAAATCCATGAGCTGAGGCAAATCCATGAGCTGGGGCAAATCCATGAGCTGGGGGCAAATCCATGAGCTGGGGCAAGTATCCATGTGAGAGCTGGCTGCCTCTGGGGCATATCCAGGTGAGAGCTGGGGCAAATCCATGTGTAAGCTGGGGCAAATCCATGAGTCGGGGCAAATCCATGAGCTGGGGGCAAATCCATGAGCTGGAGCAAATCCATGAGTTGGGGCAAATCCATGAGCTGGGGCAAATCCATGCGCTGGGGGCAAATCCATGAGCTGGGGGCAAATCCATGAGCTGGGGCAAATCCATGAGCTGGAGCAAATCCATGAGTTGGGGCAAATCCATGAGCTGGGGCAAATCCATGAGCTGGGGGCAAATCCATGAGCTGGGGCAAATCCATGAGCTGGGGGCAAATCCATGAGCTGGGGCAAATCCATGTGTGAGCTGGGGCAAATCCATGTGTGAACAAAAAACAGTAATAATTGAATGCAGTGACAATAATTTATGATAATAAAGAGTGGACACATAGTCCTACAGATACAACTGGCCCTTTGAGGGTGACCAAACTGCTGATGCGGCCCCGATGACATTTGAGTTTGACACCCCTGCTATAGGGCAAGTAATTCATGGGCTGTTTCCTGTGTTCTACTAGATATGATTTAACTTACCACTGTTCCATATTTTTGTTTTCCCATTGTTGATCCATGGACGTTCTGGCTATCCAAATTTTCCATTTGCCCATGAATCTTAGGTAGGGGGTTTGAGGTTGGTGCTTGTTCAGTTTTTTTTGTATGTTCTGTGTAGAGATGTAAAATTTCTGGAAAATAATGTTTTTTTCTGGAAAAAAATTTGAAATTTTTGGGAAAATTTAAAATATGCACAATGCAGTACAAATTAAAATTAATTTTGTCACACTTGAAATAAAAGTACAGTTTATTTAGTAACTTGAATTTGCTTTTTATAATTGAATTTTTTGTTTCAAATGGAATAACAAGCAAGGACTGCATATGATAGTATGAGAAGAAGTAACAACTATGGCTAGGGTCAGACTGAGGCAGTGCGAACGCGCGTGCAGGCGCACATAATCACGGTGGTGCTAGCAGCAGATGCCAGGCAATGACGGCCAATATACGAAGTACGGTCGCACAAAAGTGCGGCCGCGCAACGCAAGCGGCAAACAAACGCATTTTTTTGAGAACGTGAAACCACTAGTACTGACGTACAGAGTGCGCTGCGTCCGCTAGCGGCGTGTGTGCGTGATTAGGAGACATCAGACGCTGCTAATGTCCGGCCAACATAACGTCCAGACCCAAAAAGTGTTTTATTGATGATCCGTACAAAATCACGGATGAAACTGCGCATCGTATGACCGCTATTGCGTATTCCGTGAAAAATACGTCCATTCGTTCGAACGCACTTTTTCACGGACAACGTGAAAGATGCGTTAGTCTGACCCTAGCCTTAGAGAACAAGTAACCAGCCCTCAGTTTCCTGAAGAGCAGCAATAAGGTAAGTGCAAGCTATTCCATTTTCTCACAGAAATACTGTCTCTGTAAAGCTGGTTTTAAATGATTTTGCTTTTCCAAAATCACTTAAAACATCAAACCTACTCCCCCCCCCCCAAAAAAAAGCTTCTTCTCATTCTGCGGTGGAGTGGGTGGTGAGATCCAGCACTTCCTCTCATTGGAGTGAGACTGGGAATAAATAATTCCCCTCCTCCCTTTGCGATTCATTCGTGGCGATGCTTGATCCTGTGAGAGTGAGCCTCCGGCGAGCTTGCAATTGCAATGTGTAGGGCTCCATGGTGTCTTATTGACTCCAGGAGCTGATACTCATGGAGGCGCCCAGTGTCTGCAATTAATGGTTTGCACTGTGCTTCTTTTTGAAGCTAGGTGCTAACATATGCCTACCTTGGAATAGGTATGCAAAACGGGAGCCGATATAGAACATTTGCAGGCACAGATTTTTTTACTTGTCGTCTCCCTGTTTACTGCAGCTTTGGAATAGAGCCAGTAGTTCCAACCCATCTTGAGGGCCAAGGTTCCTGACCCTTCTTATTTGGGAAGAATATTTATTTTAGAGCCACGAAGAAAATATAACCTGAAACGTTGTTAATGCATTTGTGTCAAAAATGATGCTTCTGGCTGCACGTAAACCACTGATCAAGCCTTTATCTACAAATATCCATACTGTGAGTCAGAATGCAGAGAAGAGACCCTTTCTTGCATTCTAATGCATTATTCTTAGTGCAATAATGGCTTGCGGACTGGATCCTGTCTCTACAGCAACTGGCTGCCGAGTGCAGTGTGTGGGCTGAAAGATGTGACCGCTACACGAGACAGTGTCTGATGGGGCAGGGAAGCCTAGAACACAGAAATGTATACTGAACAGCAAAACGGCAGCCCGTGCATCATCTTGCCATGTCTAATACAGAGGATTCTACAAAATGTGACATGTCTCCAGAGCTGCTTCTGGATGAGTATAAACGGTAATATAGTTCATAGACATATAGGGTTAGTCTGGATTGACCATATTGTAAGTGAAACATAAGTAAATAAATGATTGCTGGCTATAATCACAACTGCACATCTGTAAGTTGCTACCCGACATCACCAAACATAAAAAAATCCTACTTCTCCCATAGTTGCAAATTGTATTTCCTGCTAAAAGAGATTCGCAGAGTCTGAACAGACACAATGTTGGCTCAATGTGCAAAATAAATGAATATTAACATAAGACATTAATAAAAATAAAAAGGGATGCACTGGTACCAATACTGTTAAGGCTGTGACACGGCCTCCAGCCGCGATCTTGTGGGAGTCGCGAGAGCATGTCACAGCCTTCACAAGCTGGCTGGCCGCTCGATGGAACGCAGCCAGCCGGGGGAATGCTGGCAGAATGCTGTTAATGCATTCTGCCAGAAGCCCCAGTGTCTGAGGTCTGGGGGTATACATGTATCCAGGGCCGGCCCAAGCCACTGTGCTGCCTGGAGCGATGGACGAATTGCTGCCCCCCCAAAAAAAACATGCAACGTGTATGAGTTTATTACAAAAGCTCCACAGAAATAAAACTCAGTAATGTGCGGTGTGTATGAGCGTAACAGAGCTCCACAGCAAGGAAACTCACTGGCTGCGAGCGGCTGTGACAGGCTGCAAAATAACAACATGCACAGTGAGTGTTATATAGAGATTTGACCCGTCAGTCTGGAAATTGATAGCTGTGTGTAATACAGGGGTCAGGTGTCTCAGTCTGGTAAATGACCCCTCCCCCCAGACAGTGTGAGTGTTATACACAGGTCTGACCTCCCTGCCTGGTAAAGGCAGTAGTAGGTGCGACAGGGCCTCTCTCCCTGGAACCCGTCATTACTCCCCAGCTCGTATCCATCCACACTCAGCCATGGAGCCCTGAGCCTGCAGCATCCCGGATCCTGGCCAGCACCACATTCCCTGCAGGGACCAGACGTCAAGTCCCTCCCCCGGAAACAGGCCTAGCTCAAAACCTGTTCTCCCGGAAACAACCAACACATTAAACGGAGCCCCCTGGATACACACAGGCGGGTACCAATATTATCCAAGGGGTCAGACAGGTCTGGAACACCCCCATATCTCTAATCCAAGATCTGGTGTATCACTCATTGGGCAGATGAAGTGGCCAGTCTCTCGCTAATAAGGGGTGGGAAAGGCCTGCTGAATGGGGTGGGCACAGTCTGCTAGAGGGGCGGGCGCAGCTGGCTTTCTACACCAAACAACAGCCTTCTGGAGGGCCGTGCCTTGTTTGGGCCAAGCGCTCTCCATGCCACGGCCTTTGCTATGGTGGCAAAATGCTGCCCCTGACAAAGGGACGGAGCCCGGCATGTATCTGAGGTTTGTGGGTATGCATGTGTCTGAGGTCTGTGGGTATATATGTATCTAAGGTCTGGCGTGGATATACATGTGTCTGAGGTCTGGTGTGGGTAATATAAGGAACTGCTCATGATCCTAAGCATACCACCTCATCAGTGAAGCATGGTGGTGGTAGTGTCATGGCGTGGGCATGTATGGCTGCCAATGGAACTGGTTCTCTTGTATTTATTGATGATGTGACTGCTGACAAAAGCAGCAGGATGAATTCTGAAGTGTTTCGGGCAATATTATCTGCTCACATTCAGCCAAATGCTGCAGAACTCATTGGACGGCGCTTCACCGTGCAGATGGACAATGACCCAAAGCATACTGCAAAAGCAACCAAAGAGGTTTTGAAGGCACAGAAGTGGAATGTTATGCAATGGCCAAGTCAATCATCTGACCTGAATCCCATTGAGCATGCATTTCACTTGCTAAAGACAAACCTGAAGGGAAAATGCCCCAAGAACAAGCAGGAACTGAAGACAGTTGCAGTAGAGGCCTGGCAGAGCATCACCAGGGATGAAACCCAGCGTCTGGTGAGGTCTATGCGTTCCAGACTTCAGGCTGTGATTGACTGCAAAGGATTTGCAACCAAGTATTAAGAAGGGAAAGTTTGATTTATGATTATTATTCTGTCTCATTACCTTTGGTCCCTTAACAAGTGGGAGGCACATCTGCAAACTGCTGTAAGTCCTACACCGTTCACCTGAGTTGGATGTACATACCCTCAAATTAAAGCTGACAGTCTGCAGTTAAAGCATATTGTGTTTGTTTCATTCCAACTCCATTGTGGTGGTGTATAGAGCCAAAGATGTTAGAATTGTGTCGATGTCCCAATATTTCTGGACCTGACTGTAATATATATATATAATATATATATATTATATATATATATTAGGGATGCACCGATATGATACTAGTATCGGTGCCGATACCGGGACCTGCACGAGTTGGTACTTGGTACTCGTGCAGGGGCCCCCGATATCTAAACCAATACTGGAAGCCAGAGCTGGGCAGGCTTGCCGGCCGCTTTCGTTGGCATGCTGCCAGGCTCCTCCTCCGTCTAACCTCTTCAAGCGGCCACAGGCAGAGGTTGTAGCCCGGCCGCTTGTTGAGAACCACGTGCACAGCTGCGGAGTTCACGAGACTGCTACTACAGCAGCTGTCTAAAGTAAAGACAAATAAGTCAATGGGGCCTGATGGGATCCACCCTAAATTATTAAAAGAGCTCAGTGGTGTAATAGCAAAACCGTTAACAGATTTATTTAACCAATCCTTGTTAACGGGAGTCGTCCCAGAAGACTGGAAATTAGCAAATGTTGTGCCCATTTACAAGAAGGGTAGTAGGGCGGAATCGGGGAACTATAGGCCAGTTAGTCTTACGTCAGTAGTGGGGAAATTAATGGAAACCATGTTAAAGGAAAGGATTGTTGAACATCTAAAAACACATAGATTACAGGACCAGAAACAACATGGGTTTACCTCAGGGAGATCATGCAAAACTAATCTTATTGATTTTTTTTGATTGGGTAACAAAAATAATAGACACAGGTGGTGCAGTAGACATTGCTTATTTAGATTTCAGTAAGCCTTTTGATACTGTTCCGCATAGAAGGCTTATCAATAAATTGCAATCTTTGAGCTTGGATTCCAATATTGTTGAATGGATTAGGCAGTGGCTGAGTGACAGGCAACAGAGGGTTGTGGTAAATGGAGTTTATTCGGCGCAAGGTCTTGTTACCAGTAGGGTACCTCAGGGGTCAGTACTTGGACCCATTCTCTTTAATATTTTTATTAGTGATATTGCAGAAGGTATTAATGAAAAAGTATGTCTTTTTGCTGATGACACAAAGATTTGCAACAGGGTTGACGTTCCTGGAGGGATCAGCCAAATGACAAATGATTTAGGTAAATTAAAAAAATGGTCGGAGCTGTGGCAATTGAGTTTTAATGTGGATAAGTGCAAGATAATGCACCTGGGACGTAAAAACCCGAGGGCTGAATATAGAATATTTGATACAGTCCTAACCTCAACATCTGAGGAAAGGGATTTAGGGGTTATTATTGCAGAGGATCTAAGGGTAGCAGGAAATGCTGGCAGAATGCTTGGTTGTGTAGGGAGAGGTATTAGCAGTAGGAAAAGGGAAGTGCTCATGCCACTGTACAGAGCACTGGTGAGACCTCACTTGGAGTACTGTGTGCAGTACTGGAGACCGTATCTCCAGAAGGATATAGACATCTTAGAGAGAGTTCAGAGAAGGGCTACTAAAATGGTGTACGGCTTGAAGGAGAAAAGTTACCAGGAAAGGCTTAATGATCTTAACATGTACAGCTTGGAAAAAAGACGAGACAGAGGATAGAAACATTTAAATACGTAAAGGGAATCCACAAGGTAGAGGAAAGGAGTATATTTAAAAGGAAACAAAGTAGCAAAACAAGAGGACATAGTCTTAGATTAGAGGGGCAAAGGTTTAAAAGTAACATCAGGAAGCATAATTTTACTGAGAGGGTGGTGGATACATGGAACAGCCTTCCAGTTGAAGTGGTAGAGGCCAAAACAGTAATTGAATTTAAGCAGGCATGGGATAGGCATAAGGCTATCCTAAACAAAAGATAAATCCAGGTAAAGTATCCATGTAATTGGGCAGACTAGATGGGCCGAAAGGTTCTTATCTGCAGACATTTTTCTATGTTTTTATGTGCACGTGGTTCCCAACGAGCAGCCGGGCTACAACCTCTGCCTGTGGCCGCTCGAAGAAGGAAGACGAAGGAGGAGCCTGGCAGCGCTGGAGGACCCTGACAGCGACAAAGGAGCCTGGCTGGGTGAGCGCGGGCAATAAGAGCTGAGGCACTGAGCTGGGGGCAATAAGAGCTGGGGGCACTGAACTGGGGCAATAAGAGCTGGGGCACTGAACTGGGGCAATATGAACTGGGGGCACTGAACTGAGGCAATATGAGCTGGGGGCACTGAGCTGGGGCAATATGAGCTGGGGGCACTGAGCTGGGGGCAATATGAGCTGGGGCACTATGAACTGGGGCAATATGAGCTGGGGCACTGAGTTGGGGCACTGAGTTGGGGCAACATGAGCTGGGGCACTATAAGCTGGGGGCAATATGAGCTGGGGGCACTGAGCTGAGGCACTGAACTGGGGCAATATGAGCTGGGGCACTGAGCTGGGGCAATATGAGCTGGGACACTGAGCTGGGGCAATATGAACTTGAGCTGTGGGCAATATGAGCAGGGGCACTATGAGGGGGCAATATTAGCTGGGGCACTGAGCTGGGGCAATATGTGCTGGGGCACTATAAGCTGGGGCACTATAAGCTGGGGCACTATAAGCTGGGGCACTGAGCTGGGGCAATATGAACAGGGGCAATATGAACAGGGGCACTGAGCTGGGGGCAATATGAACTTGAGCTGGGGCAATATGAGCAGGGGCACTATGAGCTGGGGCAATATGAGCTGGGGCATTATGAGCTGGGGACACTGAGCTGGGGCAATATAAACTGGGGCAATATGAGCTGGGGCAAAATGAGCTGGGGCACTGTGGCTGGGGCAATATGAGCTGGGGCATTTTATATGAGGTCTGTTCTTATTGAAATGCGGTCACATGACATTAAATAAAAGTATCGGTACTCAGTATCGGTGAGTACTTTTAAAAAGTATCAGTACTTGTACTCGGTCTTAAAAAAATGGTATTGGTGCATCCTTAATAAATATATATATATATATATATATGAGGTGAGGTCTGGTGTGTGTGTGCGGTCAGGGTGTGTTCAAGCGTGAGCAGTGGGTACATGGGGTGTCTAGCCATACAGTTCAAAATTAACATAAATTGATCAGGCTTTCAGCAAAATCCTAAATTATTTATTGGAAAGCTGTCACACGACATTAAATAAAAGTATCGGTACTCGGTATCAGTGAGTACCTGAAAAAAGTATTGGTACGCATTCTTAAATTATTTTTTTTTAAAAAAATGGTATTATTGCATCCCTAAAAATAAATAACAATTATATAGGAGATTTTCTTGTAAAGACACAAAACTAAATTGTGGGAGGAAAACACCCATATTCTACTAATAGAAATGTTTTAATCTAAATGCTTTGATTTGTAGAAAAAAACAGACTGTAACAATATCACAGTACAACTGTCACATAGTTCAGGAAATTCAAATTACAAGGGTTTAAAAGACTTGGTATAATTGACAAAATGCATTCAACTAAATTAAGAAATATGGTGTGCGCAACTTGCACTAACAAGTTGCATAGCACTGTACAATGGGTGAGACAGAATAATAAATATACATACAAATGAAACACACAGATCAGAAGGAGAGGACCCGGCTCGGTTAAAATAATAGATTAAAAATACAAGGTGTCATCCACATTAGTGATGGGCCGAACACCCCTGTGTTCGGCTCGCATTCGAACACGAACATTTGAAAAAGTTCGAATGCGAACGCAGTCGCGAACACAGTTCGAACTCAATGCAAGTCAATGGGACTCGAACGTTCGATTTTTAGAGTGCCCCCCAAGAGGGCATATATGCAAGATATTTGCCATAAAAGGTGTATGGGGGTATGTAAGAAGAATAATTAATGCAGCATATGAATCCTCACACTGCCGCGCAGCACCTCTACAGTGTAACGCTAGCTTTAACTGGCGCGCTGTGCAGCTTCTGAGAAGATACGCTATTAGTGTAGCAAGGAAGCCGGCTGCACATTTTGCATCGCTCCCTCTACACTAATAGCGTATCTTCTCAGAAGCTGCACACAGCGCGCCGGTGTATGCAACGTCTAACAGCGTGGGAGACGGGAGGCTGCGCTTGTTTGTGGATCCAGGAATCAGGTGAGTATTAGAAAGAAAAAAAAGTTTTATTTTATGTTCCTTGGGACATTTAAAAATGTCCTCGGATTTATTTTTTTTTAGAAATGTGTCGACTTACCTTAGCCTGGTGGTCAGTCAGTGGAGGCTACCTGGATCCTGGTTGTGGGGGGGGGGGGTCTGCTGTGGCCGCAGGTGCAGTGGCTCCCTCACTGCGTCACCTCTCTGCCACATGCACTGCCACATGCACCCAGCCGGCCTGCCCGCACAGTCGCAGCTCTGTCATCCGGCGGCCGCATGCTCCTCAAGGGATCCTTGGGAGACCCCGGCGGGCTGCCCTCTACAGTGCCTGATTAGGGGGCCTCGTCTGCCTGATGTTTTAGCAACAAGATTTTTTATCCCATAGGCTTCAATGTTAAAAATATTTCCATTTTAATTCAATCTATACTATAATTGAGTAAGGCTTGGCGTGTCCGTCGCCAAGCCTTACTCTGCGCATGCGCGCGCAACCAGCGGCGGTTGGTTGCGCGCGCATGCAACCGCCGCGGCACGAGCCGGCTGCCGGCTCGCCGCGGCGGTTACAAGATGCACACAGCAGCTGGGTAGAGGCTGCGCTCGCAGCCTCTACCCGGCTGCCGCGCGCATCCAACCCCCGAGCGGCGAAGGGAAAGTTCTCTCGCTTCCGCTCTTTGAAAGACCCAAGCCCGGTCACGTGACCGCGGCTTGGGTCCTTCAAAGACCGGAAGCGGGAAACTTTCACTTCCCCGGCGCCGCTCGGAAAGGTAAGCATGGCGCGGACGGCGGAGCTCATGGGGCGGCTGTCCAAATGCCGATAGAGCATTCGAACAGCCGCCCCATGTCTGGTCTGGGGTCTGATCTGGGGTATATATCCATGAGAGCTTGGGGGGCAATATCCACGAGCTGGGGGTCAATATCCACGAGCTGGGGGCCAATATCTATAAGCTGGGGGGCAATATCCATGAGCTGGGGGGCAATATCCATGAGCTGGGTGGTCAATATCCACGAGCTGGGGGCCAATATCCATAAGCTGGGGACAATATCCATGAGCTGGGGGGCAATATCCATGAGCTGGGGGGCAATATCCATGAGCTGGGGGGAGTATCCACGAGCTGGGGGTCAATATCCACGAGCTGGGGGCCAATATCCACGAGCTGGGGGCAATATCCACGAGCTGGGGGCCAATATCCATAAGCTGGGGGGCAGTATCCATGAGCTGGGGGGCAATATCCACGAGCTGGGGGCCAATATCCATGAGCTGGGGGCCAATATCCATAAGCTGGGGGGCAGTATCCATGAGCTGGGGGGCAATATCCACGAGCTGGGGGCCAATATCCACGAGCTGGGGGCCAATATCCATAAGCTGGGGGGCAGTATCCATGAGCTGGGGGCAATATCCACGAGCTGGGGGCCAATATCCACGAGCTGGGGGCCAGTATCCACGTGCTGGGGCAGTATCCAAGAGCTGGGGCAATATCCAAGAGCTGGGGCAATATCCACGAGCTGGGGCAATATCCAAGAGCTGGGGCAGTATCCACGTGCTGGGGCAATATCCAAGAGCTGGGGCAATATCCACGTGCTGGGGCAGTATCCACGTGCTGGGGCAATATCCACGAGCTGGGGCAATGTCCACGAGCTGGGGCAGTATCCACGTGCTGGGGCAGTATCCACGTGCTGGGGCAGTATCCACGAGCTGGGGCAGTATCCACGTGCTGGGGCAATATCCACGAGCTGGGGCAGTATCCACGTGCTGCGGCAATATCCACGAGCTGGGGCAGTATCCACGAGCTGGGGCAGTATCCACGTGCTGGGGCAATATCCATGAGCTGGGGCATATATCCATGAGCAGGGGCAGTATATCCACAATAGACTGCCCTCTGGGCAGGCTTTCCACCTTGTATCTAATAAACCGTTACTTATAATATTCTGCAGTGAAGAGTCTCTTTATTTTTAGATTTTTTAAGCATTTTTTAAAAAAAATCTAAATTATTTAAATTTTTTTCAACCTTTTTGCGAAAGGCCTGAAAAGTTCGAAGTTCGTGAACTTTCGAACGGTCAGCAGAAACCACATCAATATGTATCGTAAATATATCCAGCCAGAAGGAAAACAACAAATAAAAAAGGGGGGATGGAGGGGGGCAAACAGACAATCCAGATGGTCAAAGAGGGAGAATCGGCTGAGTCAGCAGAAAAAGCAGCATAAGGGGCCAAGGTACACGTGCGGACGAAAAATAGAGGAAAAAAAAAATAATAATAAAAAGAGGGGTTGGAGAACTGCCAAATAAGATGTGGCGTTCCCGGCGCACTCTGGAGCCTAAACAGGAAGCCAGAGGCCGTGGAAGAGGCCACGTGGCCAGGAGATCTAGGGCCAAAAGATACGGACAGAGCCATGGTGTTCGCTGTAGCGGCTCGCCTAGGCCATCCCAGTGTCCTGTCACCAGGGGCGGACTGAGTCATTGGGTACAGACCAGGATTCTAACCTTTGAATATAATATGCAGGTGTGTGTGTTTGTGCAGTGTGTGTTTGTGCAGTGTGTGTGTGAGCAGTGTGTGTGTGTGAGCAGTGTGTGTGTGTGTGAGCAGTGTGTGTGTGTGAGCAGTGTGTGTGAGCAGTGTGTGTGTTTGAGCAGTGTGTGTGTTTGTGCAGTGTGTGTGAGCAGTGTGTGTGTGAGTAGTGTGTGTGTTTGAGCAGTTTGTGTGTGAGCAGTGTGTGGAGCAGTGTGTGTTTGAGCGGACTGTTTTTGAGCAGTGTGTGTGTTTGAGCAGTGTGTGTGTTTGAGCAGTGTGTGTGTGCAATGTGTGTATGTTTATGCAGTGTGTGTTTGAGCAGTGTGTGTTTGAGCAGTGTGTGTGTGTGTGTGAGCAGTGTGTGTGTGTGTGTGCAGTGTGTGTGTGTGCAGTGTGTGTGTGAGCAGTGTGTGTGTGTGTGAGCAGTGTGTGTGTGTGTGAGCAGTGTGTGTGTGTGAGCAGGCTGTTTTTGAGCAGTGTGTGTGTGTTTGAGCAGTGTATGTGTGTGCAGTGTGTGTGTGTTTGAGCAGTGTGTGTGTGTTTGAGCAGTGTTTGTTTGAGCAGTGTGTGTTTGAGCAGTGTGTGTGTGTGTCAGCAGTGTGTGTGTGAGCAGTGTGTGTGAGCAGACTGTTTTTGAGCAGTGTGTGTGTTTGAGCAGTGTGTGTGTGTTTGAGCAGTGTTTGTTTGAGCAGTGTGTGTTTGAGCAGTGTGTGTGTGTGTCAGCAGTGTGTGTGTGAGCAGTGTGTGTGAGCAGACTGTTTTTGAGCAGTGTGTGTGTTTGGGCAGTGTGTGTTTGAGCAGTGTGTGTTTAAGCAGTGTGTGTGTGTGAGCAGCGTGTGTGAGAGCAGTGTGTGAGAGCAGAGTGTGTGTTTGAGCGGAGTGTGTGTGTGTGAGCAGTGTGTGTGTCTGTTTGAGCAGTGTGTGTGTGTTTGAGCAGTGCGTGTGTAGCGCTCACTCCCGGAGGAGCCGCTGAAATTAAACCTCGGGTCAGTCTCCCCGCACTAGGGAATAAATATACTCCAGCACTGTTGTGGATTTTATAAATTATATAGTTTACTAGAATAAATGGCATATAATGAATAACACAGTGTTCGTAGATATATTTACAGTACTTCGTAATGCGGGAAACGCGCAGCGGAAAAGAAATACAAGGTTTTGTAATTCGAGAAACGCGCAGCGGAAAATAAATACGATTCTTCGTATTTCGGGGAAGCGCGCAGCGGAAAAGAAATACAGTGCTTCGTAATTCGGGAAAACGCGCAGCGGAAAAGAAATACAGTGCTTCGTAATTCGGGAAAACGCGCAGCGGAAAAGAATAATGAAAAACGTATCTTTAACCCCTTCTTGTGATTGGGGAGTGAGTCCTGCACAGGTCAAGTCCCGGAATGTAAGTGTGTGTGTGTGTTGCGGTACCCGGGTACTATATTCAACTGGCCAGTGAATTGCTTAAGAGATGTCTTCGACTAGTCAAGTTGGGGCCCTGTGGGTTTTGGAAACAAACAGCAGCGTGCTTTACTTGAGTTTTACAACGGCCTGGAAGGCCTCTCACCCATCCGCCAGATACTCGAGGCTCCGCTGACCCAGGACGTCTCTCCGCTCGATATTGACTGGGGTTACTTGCTTCTGGATCCGCTGTCTGGCTTTCTGCACTGGCCTCGACTTGTCCAGCTTACCGCCTGCTCTCCCGGTCCGATCGATCTGCGGTACTCCTCACTCGGGGTCCTCCGCTTCCTTTCTAGCCGCTTGGGTAATCTGGTGGATCACTGGGTCTTCTTCGGGAATAACTGATAACCCGATCTGTTCCTCTGTTAGGCCACACTTGCGCTCCGGCCTGGTCACTGTTACTCTCTGCAGCACTGTGTCTTGTCTCTCTCACTCCCTGGCGCGCTCTGCCAGCTCTCTCCACGAGGCTCAGGATGTAAGTCTCTCTGCCCCACCCACTTCCTGTGTCCGTTCCCAAAGCATGCCGGGAAATGTAGTCCCAATGTAACATTCAGTGTCTCACATTGCGCTTGTCTCCCTCCGGTGGCCAAAAATAGGTACTGCCACAATAAAGAATTAACCACAGCGCTACACGTGTTTGAGCAGTGTGTGTGTGTGTGTTTGAGCAATGTGTGTGTGTTTGAGCAGTGTGTGTTTGAGCAGTGTGTTTGAGTAGTGTGTGTGTGAGCAGTGTGTGTGTGTGTGAGAGCAGTGTGTGTGTGTTTGAGCAGTGTGTGTGTGTTTGAGCAGTGTGTGTTTGAGCAGTGTGTGTGTGAGCAGTGTGTGTTTGAGCAGTGTGTGTTTGAGCAGTGTGTGTTTGAGCAGTGTGTGTGTGAGCAGTGTGTGTGTGTGAGCAGTGTGTGTGTGTGAGCTGTGTGTGTGAGCAGAGTGTGTGTGAGCAGACTGTGTGTGAGCAGACTGTGTGTGAGCGTGAGCAGTGTGTGTGAGCACAGAGTGTGTGTGTGAGAGCTCAGAGTGTGTGTGTGTGTGTGAGCTCAGAGTGTGTGTGTGAGCTCAGAGTGTGTGTGAGTGTAGTGTGTGTTTGAGCATAGTGTGTGTGTGACGGTTATGCGTGTTTTTCTTCTTTTGGGGGGTTAACCTTTTATGGGCATGGCACAGGGGGCCCCAGGATCTCTTATTGCCCGGGGACCCCATTAATTGTCAGTCCGCCCCTGCCTGCCGCCCCAAAAAAACAAAAACAAACCCTGGAGCCCTGTAGACACTAAAGGGGCCAACCTCTGCAGACTGGTAGCAAAGTCTAAAAATATAATGTCTCAAGGGGAAGACAACAGGTGGGAGTAAAAAAAATGGGGGGGGTGACATCAACCCCAGAATAGCGATCTCAGCAGTCCTGGAGAGAGGCCCTCAGCCAGGATTATGCGGGTGCGTCAGTGACACAGGAGTCCTAGCCGGTATCCAGGGCAGGGGGGGAATCAAGGCCCCTAATGCATCAGTAGGGAGGCATCTCAGGAACCAAGACAGGCCGGCCACGGAAGACACCTTGGCAGGAAGATCCGCGGTCAGATGGCAGGACAGGCAGCATCTTAACCTCCACCTCTCCAGCAGCAGCAGAGCGGCCTCTAACCTTCCTTAGGGCCAGGTGCATCCCGCGGCTGCCAGGTTGCCCCAGCACCTGGGAAGGGAGTTGAGGACCGGAAAGCCCCGCCGGGATACGGCCGCTAATGACCTGGTCATCTGCGCCTGGAATTCCATCTCCAGGCCACTGACCACCACTACAGCAGGTAAGATCCCGGGGGGTCAGGGAACACAGCCAGAGCCCGCAGTTTCAGTGCCTATTTAAAGGCCTTGTGATGCCTACATTCTACAAATAGTTGTTATATGAAGGTACTGTGACAGTAAACCGTTGTAATGGGGGTTGCTTTTGGTAGTAGAAATGAGAATTATTTTGTCATTCTGACTCTTTAACGGAGACCTTCGGAGAATTGCATGCAGTGACGTCAGGGAATGGCATGTCAGATCAGATTGTACATCTCTGGTGTTACAAGTTTTCTGCCATACTCTTACAGTTTTCTGTTTAATAAAAAAAAAACGCATTTAACTTGTTCTTCCCTCTGAGAGTCCTGGTGCGCTCCAAATAATAAAAATTTATAAAAAAATAAAGGGCCCTATTACATTCTTCACGCAAAAAAGCTCGCGCAACGTGTGAATTTTTGCACAAAGCGTTAAACGTTAATGCGCGTAAGTCAACGCTGGAATTACAATCCTCGGCCATTTTTTCATCCGTCAAAAATAACGCGTGGAAAACGGACGCGCACAAACGCGTGCACAGAAATCAGTGTGCGGACCGTTTTTTTCACGCGATTCAGCCAATCAGAATTAAGAACCACAATTGTCTCACGTTAAGTTTTTGTGCCTGTCAAAGTCAATCTGCGCATATATGCTGCATCAATAAAAAAAAGCACGCACAACTTCTCAAATTTATTGGTTTGGTATGTGTAGAATGTGTAACTATACTTTGCTGCGTATTTTTTTTTGTGCTGGTGTATTTGGTTTTGGCCAGGTTGATAGAATTTGCCATTAACACCAGCTTTTAGGAGTTGCTAAAATTATGCGCGCATAGGCTGTGCGTTACAAACTGCGCATAGATTGTAATACCATCCGCGTACCAGCGCACAAACGCATTTGCGCTCAAAATGTTAAGTATAGGACGCGCGAAGTACAGTAAGCTCACGCAGCATTCGTGCAGGTTCATCCGCGGTAGACATATACGCGCGTTTGTTGCGCTGACATTGTAATACGACGTTCAGCGCAAAGGGTTTTGCCCCTCGTGTTAATGCATTTTTGCACGGGCGCAAACGTATGCGCGAAGAATGTAATAGGGCCCAAAGTGGGGCGTCCTTCAATGATGGAAACCAGGTGCATATGAGTAAGTCAACAAGTTAGAGTTGAAAAACCACGTGCATAGAGTCTCAATTATATATGATTCAGAAACCAAAGTAATTAAATGGAATATCACCACTTCAGCGGGTCACGTCTCCGGCAATCACCATGTTGCCTCCACTCTTTCCATCTCTGTTGTTCAGTATGTTTGTTTTTTTTTAACAAAAATAAAAGCAATTAAGAAAGGCCGATTATTGGACTTATGGGGATATATAGTGAAGGATTTGTGCAATGCATGTTCATTCACTTGATTTTAGTTCAAAGAGTGTTATCACTCGTGCTTGCTCCTGAGGAAGTCTAAAGAGTTAGATGAAACGCGTTGAGCCTATTGCACAATTTCATAATTGTTTTTATGCTACAATAAATTTGGAATTATTTTATCAATTTGATTATTTATGTATTTTAAAAAAATATCAAATTGATAAAATAATTCCAAATTTATTGTAGCATAAAAACAATTATGAAATTGTGCAATAGGCTCAAAGTGTTTCATTAAATTCTCTTTGAATAACCCTGACAGTGTTTATTTGCTACCAGGGATGTGAGAACCAAGAGATTGCAGTGGGAAATTTCCATATCAAAAGGTCCATCTTACAATATCATCTAAGATTGTCACGTGTATCACATCAGAAAATAAAACAAGAAAGACATAGAGGAGCACATCTTGTAAATCACGGGAGTCTTTTAAAAGATTAGCGACTATTCTTCGGTCAAACGTTTATTTTACATGGAAAGTCAAACCATGTATAAAAAGGGGTTGTGTTAAGTATGGAATTCATGCTGTGAAAATATTTATTCTTGCCTTCACAAGCTCCTGATTTTGGCAGCAGTTAGGTTCCGGTTTTGTAACCTACAAATAAAGACTCGCCCAGGGGTCAAGCCCTTAAAAAAAGATGTGAGGGAACTCCCAAGATTTCTGTCCCCAATTAGCAATTATCATCTCGCACTTAACAGTAACACACACTTACAGGGTAATTCAAAGAGATCTGAATGGCTGCCAAAAGGGAACCGAACGCTGAAAATCAGCGTTCAGTTACCTTTCTTGGCCATTCGGCTATCCAGAGAGCAGGCAATTCGCCAAATCCTGGCAAATTGCCTGCACATACGGTGCCTGTTCGAGGGCAGTGAAATCCCCATGAAAAAGCTTTGGCTATTCAGAGAACAAAAACCAGCAGTGAAAGGTTCCCGAAATGCCCTGTCATTCGGTGGTTTAATTCGGCAGGTTTATTCAGGCGAATCCCATAGGCTTCAATGTTAAAAATATTCCCGTTTTAATTCTATATCTAATAAACCGTTCATTATAATATACTGCAGTAAAGAGTCTCTTTATTTATAGATTTTTTTAGGATATTTTAAGCATTTTTATGGATTTTTTTTTAAATTAAGATTTTGTTTTTAACTTAACTTATTTTTTCTGTAACAGCCCTTTTTATTATCATTCCCTGGACCTCATATGTAAATTTCATACATTTTCGCTCAGTAGCTTCTTTGCAAACAGCGTTCCACTTTCAAAGAATACTGGCAGTTGTAGTTCAGAAACATCTGGGGGGCCGGAGTTCAGGTTTAGTCCCTGGTTAGTGAATAGGGCGCAGCTGCAAAAGGACATACACTGCCCTACCCCTGTCTGCTACGCGTACACATCTAGACCTATCTATCTTCCATACAAACAATTTGACATTTGATAAAACAAAATAAAATAAAATAGCATTTTACTCACCAGATGAGTTTGTCTGTGTCCATCCTGTACCAGATCGTCAGACGTTGTACGATTAACCACTTGAAATGGAGTGGTCCCCTGTCTGGCGCTGTCATTGCACATCACAGGAAGTCGCACATTGGAGGTCGGCCACGATGGATGACGATACACTGCCCACAGTGTTGTTGGAGTGTTCAGATGACATCGCAGTTGCACAAATACGGACTCAGTGTAGGGCCAGCCGAAATAATTATATATATATATATATATGTGTGTTTATTATTGCAGTAGCCACTTTCACATCACAGCTTGGGTCCCAAGCATCCACTGCAACTGGTCCTCATGCCTAGCTCCTAGCTGATGAGGGTCCAACAAACCCGAAACAGCGCTGTCCTAGGAGTGGCTTTGACCAGTTGCATAAACCTTATCTCTGCTACAAAGCCACAGTGTGGCATGGCATTGATTTTAGGGATCTGTGTAATAACAGATCCAGGATGCATAAAAGTGAGACAGATGTCATTTGCATATCCTACCCAATTTCCTTGCTGCATATGGGGAATGTGGCACAGGAGCTCTGGGATGTAATTCATCGAATTGCTGTGATGTGGCAAGTGGCTTCTGCAATAATAAACACATTTATTATAGTGTGGAGGCTTTTTATCTCACTTTTTGCCCTCCACCACAACCCTTGTGTGTATATATATATATATAGTTTATAGTTGCAGAGGAAATTTACAGCTCCCAGCAATTCAGAGAACTGCTTACAGAGCTTATGTGCTACGTTCCCCATATGCAGCCAAGAATTCTGGGTAGGATATGCAAATGAAGCCCACAACTACTCAATTATTGTGCAACTTGGCTCTGTAACAACACAGAACCCTCCTTCCCCAATGCCGTGCCATACATTATTGTAAATCAATACGCATTTAAGCTGTGGTGGAGGGCAAAAAAGTGAGATTAACCACTTCGCTGCTAAGGACGCGCTCAGCGCGTCCAACCGCAGGTAACGTTCCTTGCGGTGGACGCGCTGAGCTGGCGTCCTCTCTTTGGGGCCAGCGTTCGGCCGGGTTCCGGACGATCGCTGGTCCCCCCGGTGCGGGCTGACATCCTTGATGTCAGCCCAGCACCCGGAACCGCCGCCGGAGTAATTAGGTGTCATCGCGGGGGCGCGATGACACCTAATTCAGGCGCCACCCCCCCGCATGTGCGGAGGAGGCGCCTGAAAGGGAGGGGGGGAGGTCCTTCGGACCTCTCTCCCTCCCGATCGGCGGCGTGCAGGGGGTTAACCCAGGCACCGTTTGGAAGGGCACAGCCTGCCCTTCCAAATGGTACCTGGCATTAATCCCATGGGGGCCGGATCACGAATCGGTGCCGAAAAGCGTCTGTTCGTGATCCTTTCCCGGAGCTGGCCGACATCTTGGATGCTGGCCAAGCTTCCGGGAATGCCCCCTGAGGCCTGGCGTCATCGTGCATAGCACGATGACGCCAGTCCTGGAGTTAACCCCTAACTGCCACCAATGGTGGAGATAGGGGGTTCCAATGAACCCCCTATCTCCCGATCGGTGGCAGTTAGGGGTTAATGTTTGGTATTGTTGGATCGGCCAGAGCATGGCCGTTCCAACAATACCAAACATGAGTATAAAAAAAGTTTTAAAAAAAAAAAAAATATTTTAAAAAAAATTATAAAAAAAAAATAAACAATTATTTTTTCTTTTTTTTGGTTTGTTAATGCAGCAATATTGTTCCCATTTCAATTATAATGTGAACAATGATGCTGCACTAACGATTTTTGTATGCAATGCGTTTGTTAAAAATCGTGTAATTTTCCCCAAAAAAAAATGTAACGAGACCCCATCTCTAATTTTTTTAACAAGCGCAACCCATACAAAATATAACCACAATTGCTCGCATGTGAAAAAAAAACACTTTACACGTTGTAAATTATTGAAAATTCATATTTTATTGCATTTTTTGTTATAATATACAGACAGGTCATGATGTATACATATAATAATGACATATTATGAATCTGCCGAGTCTGACGGAAAGAATATAATATGTCTGGGTCATATACTAAAATAAGCCTTCAAAACGCATTTAAACATGATGAGCAAAATCGGTAAAAATGAACTCAGCACAGAGGCGGGAAAAGCCTCAGCAGCGAAAGGGTTAAATGCCTATAAATAACTAGTTTATAGTTAGATTCCATATATATATAAACAAAAAATATATGAAAATATATATATATTTAAACATATTAGCAAGGTTATTCAGAGAAAGGTGAAGAGCAGGAGAATGACTGGAGAATGGAAAATTCTAGGTCAAAATAGCCGATTTGGAAAGTGAGATGAATGGGAGAATTTTTTTGGTTTGGCTATTTTGACCTAGAATTTTCCATTCTCCAGTCATTCTTCTGCTTTTCAATGTTCTCTGAATAACCCTGTCATTGTCACCCGGTGCGGTAATTTATGGTGTACCCCCCCCCCCCCCGAGTTTTACAGATTTTTTTAACTATTCTTACTCCTAAATCAGTAGTCCCATATAACACTGAATGCTCATACACACAGCGCACATTACTGTGAGGTTTATTGCTGTGGAGCTCTCTCATATGCTCACACAAATTTTTGCCAACTGCCAGCAAGTACGTTGCCTGTTCGAAGGCAGTGAAAGCACACATGGATATATATTGCCCCCAGCAGCTCTGGATATATTGCCCCCAGCAGCTCTGGATTAGACTGGATATATATTGCCCCCAGCAGGTCACCCATGGATATATATTGCCCCCAGCTCACATATGGATATATTGCCCCAGTTCACAGTTATATATTGCCCCCAGCAGCTCACCCATGGATATATATTGCCCCAGCTCACATATGGATATATTGCACCTCAGCTCACATATGGATATATTGCGCCTCAGCTCACACATGGATATATTGCCCCAGACCAGCTCATACTTGGATATATTGCCCCAGACCAGCTCACACATGGCTATTGCCCCAGCTCTCATGGATACTGCCCCCAGCACACATGGATATGCCCCAGCTCCTCTCATGGATATTGCCCCAGCTCCTCTCATGGATATTGCCCCAGCTCCTCTCATGGATATACTGCCCCAGCTCCTCTCATGGATATACTGCCCCAGCTCCTCTCATGGATATACTGCCCCAGCTGCTCTCATTGATAATGCCCCAGCTGCTCTCATGGATATACTGCCCCAGCTGCTCTCATGGATATACTGCCCCAGCTCATGAATATACTGCCCCCAGCTCAAGGATATACTGCCCCAGCTGCTCTCATTGATAATGCCCCAGCTGCTCTCATGGATTTTGCCCCAGCACATGGAATGCCCCAGCTCACTCATGGAATGCCCCAGCTCACTCATGGAATGCCCCAGCAGCTCATGGAATGCCCCAGCTCCTCATGGAATGCCCCAGCTCACTCATGGAATGCCCCAGCTCCTCATGGAATTCCCCAGCTCACTCATGGAATGCCCCAGCTCACACATGGAATGCCCCAGCTCCTCATGGAATGCCCCAGCAGCTCATGGAATGCCCCAGCTCACTCATGGAATGCCCCAGCTCCTCATGGAATGCCCCAGCTCCTCATGGAATGCCCCAGCTCACTCATGGAATGCCCCAGCTCACTCATGGAATGCCCCAGCTCCTCATGGAATGCCCCAGCAACTCATGGAATGCCCCAGCTCACTCATGGAATGCCCCAGCTCCTCATGGAATGCCCCAGCAGCTCATGGAATGCCCCAGCTCACTCATGGAATGCCCCAGCTCCTCATGGAATGCCCCAGCAGCTCATGGAATGCCCCAGCTCACTCATGGAATGCCCCAGCTCACTCATGGAATGCCCCAGCTCACTCATGGAATGCCCCAGCTCCTCATGGAATGCCCCAGCAGCTCATGGAATGCCCCAGCTCACTCATGGAATGCCCCAGCTCCTCATGGAATGCCCCAGCAGCTCATGGAATGCCCCAGCACATGGATACTGCCAGGCCCCCAGCTCACCTCCGCCGCGTGTTCGCTCCTTCTGAGCGTCCGGCGGCGCGCAGCTTGGGCGCTCGCCTGGGGGAGCCACGTGACCAGCCGCGATTGGCTGGTGACGTGTTTCCTCCATGCGAGCGCCGAAGCTGCATGCTTCGGACGCTCGCAGGGAGCGAATACGTGGCGGAGGGTGAGACACCCGCCCTTAGGGTGACGGTGTCACCCTAAAGGCAGGTGTCACCTGGTGCGGGCCGCACCCCCCGCCCCCACGTTACGACGCCACTGATTGTCACTCTACAGGGAAATATACAATTGATGGCCTGATAGCCTTATAGTGTGTGGACCAATGGGAACTCCGTCCCTCTGCAAAAACAGTGCAGGATCTGCATTTCCACACGATCCCCCTGGACTTGACCCCTGGACTCGCCAAAGACAGAAAAGACCCTTCAGCCTGTTCATATTCCAGGTTTATATTTATTTTCTTTGTTGCAGCCAGGTGACCATATATGTTAAAATGACCAGAGGGAGAAGGGGGTCATCGATCCTGTGTAGGCTATAGATTTGCTTTGACGTAAAATAAATAATGGGCATAATAACAAGAGGTCTAATTATCTGTCAGTAAATGCAATCGATGCTCTGCAGAATTTGCCCCCTGCCTAAAACCTTCAAAACCATTAGTAGTCGAAGGAATTCAATCGGCATGAAATAGCTCACCACCCCTCATTAAGGAGCGGTTTAATTGCCGGATATACCTAACCAGGGCCAGACGTGATGCTTATAATGAGCAGACGTTTGCATCATCTCCAAACAGAAAGGACATTAATTCAAAGGTTGGAACAGCAAAGGGTCATCAGGGGAAACAATCTTTATACTGCGGAGATTTTCTGCACACATCCCATTTTGATAGAGATCACAAGCCGAAGAAACCTGGGAGAATGTCCTGTTTCCAAAGTCAAACTGTTGAGACAGTGTATGGATCTGGTGGTGTATGTTCCCCGGTGTTTTTGTTTTTAGGTGAAAACATTAACCCCGCAGGAGGAAATGTATTGTTTGGCTCTTGCTACAGGTGTCTCCCACCTACCAAACAACGGGATAATAGCCCCTGCTTGAGCGAGAGAAAGGGGGAATATTGAGAGCTTGAGAGACACAGACATGATGGTGGGAGAGTCTGCAGTGGGTGCAGGATGTTAAACCAAAGGTTGATTTAAATGTTGTGTACAGTCCATGGTATAGAGAGGGATGATCAGTATGTTAGTGCGCAGACAAACCAGGTTTTTAATTTGTATTATGTTTTCTTTGCTGCTCCAATAAAGTCTGGAAGCTACCACCTGTTGAAGAGACTGTTTGTCATATAATTGCCCTAAAGGCCCGTGCTATTGTGCCCTGTGACGGTGCTGGATCACACTATACAGTAACCTTTGTTTAGAATTGGAAGATGTCTATTGGAAACTGAATTTCTGCGATGCTTCCTCCCGTTTGGCCAATTGGTGGCTTAAACAGGTATCTGATCACAAGTCCATGTGTGCCATCAACAAGACACAACATTCAATATAGATTGGGAATTCAGTTCTTTCTCAAATAAATAATAACACAGTTATATCTTCCACACGAGGTTACTATTTAAATTTAAAAAAATTGGTCTAGATGAAAATACTTGTTCTTGGATAGAAAACTGGCTAAAAGATAGGGTACAGAGAGTGGTCATAAATGGTATATTTTCAAGATGGACATCAGTGGTAAGTGGTGTCCCTCAGGCGTCTGTTGTAGGACCAATTCTATTCAATTTATTTATAAATGACCTTGAGATAGGCATTGAAAGTCATGTATCAGTGGTTGCAGATGACACAAAACTAGGAAAAGTAATACAATGTGAACAGGATGTTACTTCGCTGCAGAGGGATTTAGATAGATTGGGGGACTGGACACTTAAATGGCAGATGAGATTTAATCTAGATAAATGCAATGTTATGCACTTTGGAGTGAAGAACACACAAGTAATTTATACCCTAAATGGTACGGAGTTAGGGAAATCAAAGCAGGAGAAGGATTTGGGAATAATCATAGACTTCAAACTAAGTAACAATGTGCAATGTCAAATGGCAGCCGCCAAGGCCAGCAACTTAATTATTGGCATGCATTAAAAGGGGAATTCACTCTTGCGATGAAAACATAATTTTGCCTCTGTATAAATCAATGGTTAGACGCACCATGATTATGCTGTGCAATTTTGGGCACCTGTTTTAAGAAAGGATATTATAGCGCTAGAAAAAGTGCAGAGACGGGCGATTAAATTAATAAGGGGAATGGAAGGTTTAAGTTGTGAGGAAAGACTAACAAGCTTAAACCTGTGTAGTTTAGAGAAACGGCTCCTTAGAGGGGATCTGATAACCTTATATAAATATATACGGGGCCATTATAAACCATTGTCTGGAAACCTATTCATTAACAGGACTATACACAGGACATGAGGTCACCCATTTAGACTGGACGAGAGGAAATTCAGCCTAAAGCATAGGAAGGGTTATTTTACGGTAACAACAATAAAGCTGTGGAATTCTCTGCCTGTTGAGGTTGGGTCAGAGTCTGTACAGACTTTTAAAAAACGACTGGATAACTTCCTGCAGACACAGAATATTAAGGGTTATAATATGTAATATGTGGGTAAGCTTCTTGATCCAAGGAGAAATCTGACTGCCATTCTGGGGTCAAGTAAGAATTTTTTCCCAGTGTGTTGCATATTGGCGAGTGCTTCAGGCTGGGTTTTTGCCTTCTTTTGGATCAACAGCAGAAGGTGATGTGTGAGAGGCTGAACCCGATTGACGCATATCTTTTTTCAGCCTATGTAACTATGTAACTCTGGGTGGACAGCCAATGCCAAAGCACAACTCTCCTGGCAATAAATCTGTAACATGGTACTTTAATTTGAAACAGGATCAGACCAGTCAGATCCCTGGTGTGGGCATTTATTATATATATATATAGCCACTACACAGGGATAAGTGCTTCATGGTTTCCTTATGCAGGCATGGTACGCGCAGGGTACACCATAAGCATGAAAATGAAACAAATATAAATAAAATGCCTACTCCTTTATATGGAGGCTAACTAAACTGAAATATTGGGCGGCTAAGCCACTTACCAATAAGCGAAAATAAAATAAAATGTACTTTCCTTTTGGGTTCAGGATTTAGCTTCATTCCCTACTGCACCCAGCACCAAGATTATACTCTCTCAGAGGGAACCATAGCTCCCATAAAGGGCAGGGCAGTCCTAATCAGGCATCAGATGTGAGTTAACTCTGTAGGGGGAAAAAGGGTGTTCTCCATTCACCTTCTAATAAACCAGTCGTCTAATACCCTGCCCCTAATCACACTGTCGCAATATATTGATGGAAGTGACATGCAGTGAGGTGAGGCAGAGCCTTTCTTATCACCACTGACAGGCCTTCCTGTGTTAAATAGTTAGGGTTCTTTGCCCAAAAACCATTACACCAGCTCTGTATTACAGCACCTTCTCAGCCATTTACCTCATCGCACATCCCCGTTGGATGGGCAGAGTATGTACAGTGCCTCCATGCTGTCTGAGTGAAAAAAAGTGAAAATTCTGCATATTTCAGAACATTCAGGGACTATTGGCAAGTAGGGTCTCCCTGTGCTGCCGATAGACCCCCCCCCCCAGTATACTAAGCCTACTAAGGCAATGCAGCACTCTTTCCCGATTACCAAACATTTTGTCATCTCATTCCCGGATTCCAAATGGGACTCCTGTTTTGCATTCAGCAAGGAGAGTCAATACTCTGCTATCGTTACAAGCCCCAGTCCAGTCTTCACAGGGCAGCGCTCACTCGGCCAGTCCTCTCAAAGGGTTTCCTGCCATACAATGACTTGGCAGAGACTAATTATGAAGCTGGAGATTGTATCGATGATTTTCCCTGTGCTGAGTGACTTAATGGAGACCTGTGAATTCTGGCACTCCAGCGGCTTTCGTTCATTACCAGATAAGATCTCAGCCTCGCTGAAATACATTATTAGCCTGTATGAGTCCCGCGGCCTGCTTAGAGGAAATGGCTATATTAGAGGATACAAGCGTGCCTCCATCTATCAGATGCTTTTGTTACCCATCTTCAACACGTCTAATATCGGAAATATAGCTGGGATCAGCTCACCGAGCTGGCAGTCTGTGCTCAGAACTAAATATATGAATAAACGTTAATTAGAATTCATTAAATGATGTATTTGTGTGATTGAGATCACTTTAACAGAAGAATAAATTCCAAAAAATAATCTCCATTATCTCGCCGCCTCCGATTTTCTTTACTTTTTTTGCACTAAGGAAATCTCAACAAAACCCCATTGTCCAAAGATCATCAATAGTCACAAAGTTTGTCAAGATTCTCCACCATCAGTTACATATCCCAAGACACATAGCACCATGTCAGCTGTTACATTTTAAGTAAGTTGGCCCACACAGCATATAGATTTCCAATGCTCGGATTTCAGCAGGTCCCATGGTTGCAAGTGTGCAGCTGTCCTGGTACCATACGGATCCTTTATCCATATTGACTGACACTTTCCGAGTCCACTTTATGCAGAGGTCTCTATTCTAGATATATTATATCCAGAAATCTGCCCATGTCGTTGCTTGAGTTTGTTGATGATTATCTTTGGCGGCTTTAGAGCTTCCTAGATATATGGTGGCTTCTGTTGTCAACATTGGTTACATGGGTACCAGAAAGATCAATCATACTATACCAGATGAGCAGTTCAGATGCCATCCAAGGGTCTAGATCAGTCAAGGGCTGTCAGTGTTCTCCACTGTGCCATGCTCTCAGGTATATCAACCTGCAGGGCTAGACTGGCTCATCAGGAGGATAATGGCATCTGAGTCCAGTAACAGTCAGGGGTTGGTTCAATTAGTGGCAGATAATGAAAAATTATGCAAAGGTCATTTATCACCAGCTTTTAGGTGTAGCTAAAATTTTGGCTTGCGTGTCCTGAAGGTAATTATCACTAGGCTTTTGTAATACCTTACATATCTTAACTCTAATTAATGGTTGCGCTCCCCATGTTAAGTATAGAATGCATAAAGTACAATAAGCTTGCAGAAGCTAGCGCAAGAACTGATGCGTTAAGTGACCTTTTTTTACGTTTAAGCCTCAGGAAGGTAATATGGGGGGCATGCATTTAAGTCACTTATCCTGGTGCAAACATACTCATCTGAACGCAAACCATAGCGTTCACTAGGGAATAGAGCCCACGGTGGGCCCTATCACCTCCTTAATGCTAGCGCACACATAATTGAGCGTTAGCGCTAGAATAAAAGAGGTAATAGCGTTACACCCATATAACCTCCCGATCGCTAATCCTATACTATAATAGAGTAAGGCTTGGCGTGTCCGTCGCCAAGCCTTCTCTGCGCATGCGCACGCAACCAGCGGCGGTTGGCTGCGCGCGCATGCAACCGCCGCGGCACGAGCCGGCTGTGCGCTCACTGCGGCGGTTACGAGATGCACACGCAGCATCCTCATTTCAGGACAGGGCAATTGATATTGCCCAGTGTTTCTTTTATTAGGTTGGCCTATAGTTTCCAGTCAAAGTAGAACGGGGTTACCTCTTTGCTATTATTGGCTTTGTGGTAGATGGGCAACAAAAGTAATACCCTCCAAGAATTATAAATCTTGTTTCTTAGGATTTCTAAACACCTGCATTTACCATCCACAGCACGCTCCCAGTAGGAAAGATTAGAATAAAGAGAGCTGCCTTCCCAGCCTCAATTAAATCTAACATAGCCAAGGTGGTACCTGCATTTTATGTCTGATTTGTTGGTATTCCATGCCTTTATAAAAAGCTCAATTATTTAGTTGATGCTGTAGATGCTGCTTTTATTTATACTGAAGATGCCATTTGAAAGCTTTCCACAGAACAAGAGCAGATTTGTTTCGTATCTTTGCCAACGGGACACTCAATTAGTGTTGATTTATTTGTTAGCTGCCCAAAGAGGGGTGTGCTGTTTAGTTGGAGACACCAGAGCCCCGTTCAATACCTCAGCAGCTGCTGAATTGCTGCAGCGCAGCAATTCAGTTTGCTGCAGCAGTGTCGTTGAACGCATTGGATGCGAATTTTGAATCCAAAATGGCCGACGATTTTTTAATGAAAGATGCAGATTGTTTTTCGTATCATTCGGACAAAATATAATAAAGAAAAGCAGTCAGCACAATTCCGTTTTGTATGCACACACCACAAATGATAGTTTTTATTGAATAAACGTTATGTTTACTTCTGAAACGAAATATAAATTGAACTGTAATATATGTCTATGTGCAGGGGTAAATAATAAATAAATATTTTGTGCTTTGGTGAACAAAAACCTCAAAATTAACATTGCTGTACGGAATTGTTACTTGCTTCATGGCGGCGGCCATCTTGCTGTATGGAATTGTTACTTGCTTCATGGCGGCGGCTATCTTTAATACGTCACACTCAACTACTCGCAGCATCTCCTCGGGTCGCTGCAAGTGCTAAGTTAGGCTAGGGTCAGACGAACGTAGTATTAACGTGCGTTTAGCCGCACTTTATCACGGCCGTAGTAGCAGCAAATGACGTCCAATGACTGGCAGCATACGAAGAACAGCCGCACGAAAGTGCAGCCGCGCAACGTAAGTGGCAAACAAACGCATTTTTTTGAGAACGTCAAACCGCTAGTACTGACGTACAGAGTTTGCTGCGTCCGCTAGCGGCGTGTGTGCGTGATTAGGAGACGTCAGACGCTGCTAATGTCCGGCCAACATAACGTCCAGACAGAAAAAAGGTTTTATTGATGATCCGTACAAAATCACGGACGACAATGCGCATCGTATGACCGCTATCGCGTATTCCATGAAAAAATACGTCCGTTCGTTCGAACGCACTTTTCCACGGACAACGTCTGACCCCAGCCTTAGCAGTGCTGAGCGCTGAGTGACTGAACGCGTTCAATGGCAAGTTGCTAACTTAGCACTTGCAGCGGCTGAGGTATTGAACGCGCCTCAGGTGCGCGTATATTACGGACCAATCGGGTGCAGTTGAACAGGACATAGATAAGTTAGAAGTTCAAGTTAGCTTATGACAGGCTCCGACAGGCTTCTTTGAAAGTTTTGACTGCAAATTTGGATCAGGTTCTTGGTTGGGATCCTTGGGTATGTAGATTTTAGGAACTTGTTTATTCTAAATGATTTGCTATGGTTGTTCTATATGTTTTCTTAATGCTTTTAAAATTTTTGTGTACTAGAATAAGGCGGCCATCCACCCCCTTCAGTCATTCCCAGAATGATGTTAAACTATTATGCGTTATTTAGTTATGCACACCTCTAGGGGTAGAGACTTACATGGTCTGGTATCCCCTCAGATTTTCTTCTAGAAAGTTTTTTTCTTTGAAGGTTTTTTCCTGAATGGGTAAAGAATTGTTTTAAGTAACCTTAGGTTTTGATTATCACTTCACGATAAAAGGATGGATTGAAAGTTAAAAAATGCCTTGCACCACAAAATGTTTAAAAGAAATATTCATAAGAGAAAATATATCTTTACTTCTGTCAAGAAGACCCAAACTATTGCTGCCCCACTGTGATCTATGTGGCAGCATCCTTCAGCTACAGTCATATGTTCCATCTTGCTGCTAAACACCTCAGGGTTTTTTCCTATCTAGAGCTCTCCTGCGGTATATGCTCAATTTATGCTGGCTGGTCCTCAATAAAAGAACTACACCTACATCCAGCCAGGGCTCTTTCATTGAAGCCCTTCTTTTCTCTGTGTGGGTCCACAAACTTTTTCTGTATTGACACTGGCGTGCGACAAGGCTGCATCTTTTCATCACTGTTGTTCCTGCTAAGCATAGACTACATCACGAAAAGAGCAATGACAGGCTTCCACATTGGTATCCCAGGGAAAGGCAAATCCTGTCTCACTGACCCTCAATTTCACAGATGACATTGCACTATTAGCAGAAATCAAACCTGGCCTGCAAAATATGACCACGAGCCTCAAGCAAGAAGCAGGGAATATTGGCTTGCACATTGTCACGGATCCCCCTGATACTAGAGTAGTGGTCCCTATACGCAGGTCACTCTCTAACCTTCCGATCCTTGAGTGGTCGGCTCTACTAGACAGATTACTAGAATGGCAGCACAGATCACATACAAGAGAGAATACCAGATATTGTCACGGATCCCTCAGCTATCTGACTAGTGGTCCCTATACGCAGGAGACTCTCTACCCTTCCGATCCTTAGGTTGGTCGGCACGACTAGACAGACACAGAATATGACAGGATAGTGTATCCACAAGAATGACACTAGAACGATACACAAGATCTAGAATAATTTAGCTCTTCCCAAGATCCTAACCAGACAAGAGGTAGTCTGATGTGTGCTTAGGGTGCCACACAGACTGACCTCAATACCAGAATAAGAAGAGTTAATGCCAATACCAGGGGTTACGCACAGAATGGTTCGTTTGCCAATGCCAGGGGTCACACACAGAATAATTCGTTTGCCAATGCCAAGGGTCATACACAGAGTGGTCGTTTGCCAATGCCAAGGGTCATACACAGAGTGGTCGTTTGCCAATGCCAAGGGTCATACACAGAGTAGTCGTTTGCCAAATATACAAGAGCTCTGCGGGAAGTAACTACCACGTCAGGGCACCGGTGAATAGTGAAGCCGGGTCTTAAACTCGGCGGGTCCGCGTCATCACGCCAGTCCCCGCCCCCTGGCGCCCCACGTGAGCGCAGCCGGCTGCGTTATCACTCGGCGCCTGGCCAGCGAGCAGCGAGGAAGCCGCTGCCAGGCGCCCCCTAGATCCAGCGCGGGCCGCGATACCAACGCGGTCCGTGACAGAACCCCCCCTCCACGGGCGGCCACTGGACGACCCCCAGGAGCACGAGGATGGGCCACGTAGAAGGCCTTCACCAACCGAGGCGCATGGACCTCAGCAGCCGGGAGCCAAGAACGATCCTCCGGCCCGTAGCCCACCCAGTCGACCAGATACTGCAAAGTGCCCCTTGATACCCTGGCATCCAAAATGGCCTGGACTTCAAACTCCTCCTCACCCTCCACTGAGATAGGAGGAGGTGGGATACGGGCCCTGGTGTACCGATTACACAAGAGAGGTTTTAAGAGGCTCACGTGGAACACGTTGTGTATCCGGATATGGGGAGGCAATGCCAAAGCATAGGAGACGGGGTTGAGTCGTCGTAAAACCTTGTAAGGGCCTATGAATCTAGGTGCCAACTTCATGGAAGGCACTAGGAGCTTAATATTCCGCGAGGAAAGCCATACCCTGTCCCCAACCTGATATACGGGTGCCTGCCTCCTGTGTCTGTCAGCCTTGATTTTCTGGATGGCACTACTTTTCTTGAGTGCCTCCTTGACTTTCCCCCAAGTGTCCTTCAAGGACGCCAAATGGTCATCCAAAGCAGGTATCGTGGTATCCGAAAACGTAGTCGGTAACATAGGAGGATCGAAACCATAAACGGTGAAGAAAGGGGAATGTCCTGTGGATTCGCTCACCGCGCTGTTCAAAGCATACTCAGCCCATGGTAGCAGGTCTGACCAGTTATCTTGCTGTTCTGAGATAAAGCACCTGAGATACTTTTCTACATTCTGATTTGCACGTTCTGCTGCTCCGTTGGTCTGGGGGTGATAGGCCGAAGAGAAAGACAAGTCTATCCCCACATTCTTACAAAACCCTTTCCAAAACCTGGAGACAAATTGGGTGCCCCTATCGGAGACAATCCCAAGAGGAATACCATGTATGCGGACCACGTGGTTAATGAATATGGGCACCAGTTCGGCTGCCGACGGTAGTTTACGAAGAGGAACATAGTGACCCATCTTGGAGAACCGATCGATGATCGTAAGTATAACTGTGTTCCCTCTAGAATCGGGTAACTCCACTATGAAGTCCATAGCTAAGTGCGACCATGGTCGTTCTGGGATTGGCAGAGGTTGGAGCAAACCAATGGGTGCTGTTTTGGGATTTTTATGTCTTGTGCAAACCTCGCACACGGCTATGTAATCTTTAACATCTCGGCGCAACGTGGGCCACCAAAAGATTTTATTGATGCTGGACACCGTTTTGGTGATTCCCATATGCCCGGACGTTTTATTATCATGATAAAGGTTTAATATTTCTTCTCTTTCACATTCAGGTACAAAGAGTTTCGCGGGAGGTTTCCCTTCAGGAGCCGTGCCCTGCACGGTTTGTAACCTTTGCAACAAGGGAGACGAGACATTAATCGTGGTAGAGGCTATAATCCTTTCTTGGGGTACAATGGGATGCTGATCTTGGACGTTAAATTCGTAGGACTCATGCTGTCTAGATAAAGCATCTGCTTTAACGTTTCTGGACCCAGGTCGATAGGTCAGTACGTAATTAAAGCTTGAAAGAAACAACGACCATCTTGCTTGTCGGGAATTTAACCGTTTAGCATCTCCAATGTATGTGAGATTTTTATGATCGGTTATGATAAGGATGGGGTCACTAGACCCTTCCAGTAGGTATCTCCATTCTGCCAAGGCTGATATGACTGCTAACAACTCTCTGTTTCCTATGTCATAGTTCCTCTCTGCCGGGGAGAGTTTTCGGGAATAGAAGCCGCATGGATGCAAGGGTTTGTCGGGTGCTTCCCTCTGGGACAAGACTGCACCAAGACCTATCTCGGAGGCGTCAACTTCCACTTGGAATGGCAGAGCCGGATCCGGATGTCTGAGTACCGGGGCCGTAGTAAACGCTTGTTTGAGTGCTTCAAAGGCTTGACTGGCTTGGGGTGTCCATTTCTGATTACCCACCCCTTTCCTAGTCATGGCCGTGAGGGGAGAAACCAAAACCGAAAAATCTTTAATGAACCTCCTATAATAATTTGTGAATCCTAGAAACCTTTGGATGGCTTTAAGTCCTTGGGGTAGAGGCCAGTCTAGGATTGCTGTAAGTTTCTTAGGATCCATCTGGAACCCCTCAGGTGTTATTATGTAGCCAAGGAAATGTACTGTCCTTATGTCAAATAAACATTTCTCTAATTTACAATACAATCCAGCCTCCAACAATTTTTTCAGTACTTTTTTCACGTGGACATGATGGGTTACGATATCAGGCGAGTATATCAGGATGTCATCCAGATATACTATGACAAATACTTGCAGGAATTCTCGTAAGGTATCATTTATGAGGTCTTGAAAAACAGCCGGCGCATTGCATAAGCCAAAAGGCATCACCAGGTACTCATAATGCCCACTTCTTGTATTAAAAGCCGTTTTCCATTCGTGTCCCTCTTTAACCCTTACGAGGTTGTAAGCCCCGCGTAAATCAAGTTTGGTATAAATATTGGCCCCCTTTAGGCGATCGAACAGTTCTGTGATAAGTGGTATGGGATAGGCGTTCCTTATGGTTATCCTGTTCAAACCTCTATAATCTATACAAGGCCGCAGGTCTCCCTCTTTTTTCGATACAAAAAAGAAACCTGCCCCTGCTGGAGAAGAGGACCGTCTGATGAAACCTCGCTCCAGGTTCTCCCTTATGTACTCCTCCATAACGTCATTTTCTTTTTGGGACAAGGGGTATACATGTCCCCTAGGAGGCATAGTACCAGGGAGTAAATTTATAGCACAGTCGTACGGGCGGTGCGGTGGTAGGACCTCAGTCCTGGACTTAGAGAAGACCTCTTTAAATCCCAAATATTGTTCAGGAACCTCTGTAGACAAAGGAGGGGCTGTGGCAACGTTGAGGCTAGCGATTACGTTGACCCTCCCCAGACAGTGCGATTGACAACGAGGACTCCAGTATTTTATGTCTCTTTGGACCCAATCAATAACCGGGTTGTGTTCTGCCAACCACGGAAACCCAAGCACGACAGGACAAGAAGGGGACTCAATGATTTGGAAACATATGTTTTCATGGTGCAATACTCCTGTTTTCATGCATACAGAAACAGTGTCGTGGGTGATATGTGGGCAGGATAGAGGGTTTCCATCTATAGCCTCCACCATAAGAGGTCTGTCCTTGAGGACCAGAGGTATGAGACATTTAGCAGCAAACTGTTTATCCATAAAATTGCCTGAGGCCCCAGAATCTAAGAAGGCCTCAGTCTTAATGTGAACCTTGTCCCAGGTCAATGATATTGGTACCAGGATCCTGGACTTTTTTTTTTTTCGTCGTTTACGAAAGAGGCATAAAGAGACCCTATAACCTGGGTATTGGCTGGTCTCTGGCTTGCTCGGCCACTCTCACCCCTGCTCCCCCTAGGTCTCTGAGGACATTGAAGGCGGAAGTGGTCTGCCCCGGCGCAATAGAAGCAGAGTCCCTTCTCCCTTCTGTGAGCTCTCTCTGCTTCCGATATACCAGTCTTTCCTATCTGCATAGGCTCAACAACAGGTAGATCTGATTTAACGTTTTCCTGGTTACCGGAAGCAACGGTAGTTCTGGATGATAAGGGTAAAGGAGGCAAGAGCCTTCTAGGTCTATCCCTGGGGTGTCTCCTTTCCCTAATTTGATCATCCATAGCTATACAGAAGTCGATTAAGTGATCAAGAGTCTCTGGCAATTTTAGAGGAGCCAACTCGAACATAAACGCGTCGTTCAGACCTTCAGTAAAGGCCAAGGTTAGGACATCGTTCGGCCAGAGAACCTCTGAAGTCAAGGTTTTAAATTCTATTGCGTATTCAGCGACCCTCCTATTACCTTGTTTAATGTGAAATAATGACCTCCCCGCATTAGTAGCCCTTCTAGAGGGGTCAAAGGTGCGTTTAAGCTCTGAAGTAAAACCCTCATAATCGTATATGATGGGTTTCCTGTTCTCCCACAAGGGAGTAGCCCACAATAAAGCCTTCTCCGTTAAATGACTAATTAGATAGCCCACCTTAGCTTTATCTGACATACATGATCCTGGGTTGTTCTCGAACAAAATTTCCAGTTGGGTCAGAAAGCCCCGGCATAAGTTTGGTGTTCCATCATAGCGTACGGGTGCTTTCATACTGAGCCTACATCCCTCGGGAGAGGCCGGACTGATCCTAGGCACTACTGGGTCTGGAGGGCTTGCAGCTCCAGAACTGGATCGGTTTAACAGGGTTTGCAGGGCAAGAGCAATCTGGTCCATCCTATGGTCCTGCTCTTCTTGTCTGGCTGCAATACGTGTCAACTGATTAGAGAGGTCTGCGGGATCCATTGGCCCTGACGTAATGTCACGGATCCCCCTGATACTAGAGTAGTGGTCCCTATACGCAGGTCACTCTCTAACCTTCCGATCCTTGAGTGGTCGGCTCTACTAGACAGATTACTAGAATGGCAGCACAGATCACATACAAGAGAGAATACCAGATATTGTCACGGATCCCTCAGCTATCTGACTAGTGGTCCCTATACGCAGGAGACTCTCTACCCTTCCGATCCTTAGGTTGGTCGGCACGACTAGACAGACACAGAATATGACAGGATAGTGTATCCACAAGAATGACACTAGAACGATACACAAGATCTAGAATAATTTAGCTCTTCCCAAGATCCTAACCAGACAAGAGGTAGTCTGATGTGTGCTTAGGGTGCCACACAGACTGACCTCAATACCAGAATAAGAAGAGTTAATGCCAATACCAGGGGTTACGCACAGAATGGTTCGTTTGCCAATGCCAGGGGTCACACACAGAATAATTCGTTTGCCAATGCCAAGGGTCATACACAGAGTGGTCGTTTGCCAATGCCAAGGGTCATACACAGAGTGGTCGTTTGCCAATGCCAAGGGTCATACACAGAGTAGTCGTTTGCCAAATATACAAGAGCTCTGCGGGAAGTAACTACCACGTCAGGGCACCGGTGAATAGTGAAGCCGGGTCTTAAACTCGGCGGGTCCGCGTCATCACGCCAGTCCCCGCCCCCTGGCGCCCCACGTGAGCGCAGCCGGCTGCGTTATCACTCGGCGCCTGGCCAGCGAGCAGCGAGGAAGCCGCTGCCAGGCGCCCCCTAGATCCAGCGCGGGCCGCGATACCAACGCGGTCCGTGACACACATCAGCATTGACAATACAAAGACCATGTGAGTAAAACGGCAAACAAGGGTGCAACTGTCTGTTGGGAGGCAAGCCAACACAGAAGTTGATGAGTTCACCTATCTTGGCAGCATCAAATCTAACAACGGAGACACTGAAAGGCATATTCGATGTAGGATTGGCAAGGCGACAGGCATATTCCAACGTTTGCACCCAATCTGGTCTAAACCAACAATCAGCATAGCAGTAGAGATCCACTTGTACACCACCATTGTCATTCCAACTACCATATATGCTTGTGAAACTTGGAAGGTCACCAAAAGAATAGCCCAGGGACTTAATATTTTCCATCAAAGATGCCTTCAAAAAATACTGGGCATTTTCTACAGAGACCACATTACCAATGAGGAAGTCCTGCGAAGACGTAATTCATGGAAACTGGAAGAAATAGTAGCTGAACGCTGGATGCGCCTGGCTATGACTTCCAGACTTATGCATACCAAAGGCTGCAATCAACTGGATACCACCTAAAGGAAAGCGGAAGGAAGGCAGGCGGGCCACCCATGACATGGCGTACAACATTCAAACAAGACCTCAACTCCATCGGGGTTTCATGAGATAAAGCTGAAATCGCTGCAGTCAATCGGGTCGTTAGAGAACACCTACTAACCTCATATGCCCAAAGGCATGGAAAGACCTAAGTCTTGTCTTATCTGAGTGAAGACCTACCTGGACTTATTCCTGAGATTTGCTACCAGCCTGTTTACCTACCAGATCCCTCAACCTACTCCTCTTCTCCTGGTAACAAGACGCTCATGCCCTCCAAGCTATTCATACCCTCCAAGACTCTCATCTATGGCTCCCACTTATCTACAGACTCTACAAAAAATCCCGAAAAATGCCCAAAAAATTCCTAAAAAATAAATAAACTAAATGGCTTTTTGCTGAAAGTGAAAAAAATAACCGGTTTAAGAAATATTTAATAAAACTAGGCTTTTTTAAAATTGAAACCTATGGGCTTTGGGTCATTTTCGTTCCATTTTGTATTGTTTTGGATCTTTTTTGGATTATCTTGTCTTCCAACATTTCCTTTAGTTGTTTTCGTTGTGCTACCGCGATTCGTTATTTCGGCCAATTCGTAATTTCGGACGGCTGATATTACATTTTTGAGAAACATAAAAAATAACAAAAATGCTTATCTCGGACGAAAACGAATTCGGTCTGGGCAAGGCACAACATGTAATTGTCACGGTTCCCGGATCCCACCACGCAGTACTTAACCCCCAACACTCCACAAAACCCAGAAGCTACCAACAGTGTAGCTGTGAATGATCCCTATCTGTCTGGTCCTTAGAATTGGCCAGGTAAACTAGCTAGACAGAAAAGGGTTAACAATATGGAGAGGAGTCAGCCGAGCCAGAATCAGGAATACAGAGTTCAGAATGGTCAAATGGAATAGCCGGGTCGGTATCAGAGCAGTAGCGTAGTACAAGAAAATAGTCTAGGGCAACAGAAGGCAGAATGGTCAGAACACAAGCAGAGGTCAATAACAGGTTACATCAATATAGCAGTCAGGTACAAGGGGCTCAGGTATGGATAACCACAATCTGGCAACTTCTGAAACTATACTGAGGGTTTTTAAAGACCTTCACCAGACCACGCCCCCCACTCAAGCCACACCTCATGCAATCACCTCCCTGCCTGTCTCTATTTAAACCGGGCAGTGGTCAGCGAGCAGCATCAGACTTGCTGTCCTCAAGCACACAGGTAGGGCTGGAAGCCCCCAACGTTACAGTAATGCTGCCCCGCGTCAGAGTTGTTGGGGCTGGATGTGCTTCATGGGACTACCCTATGCTGCAGGGACCCCATCTCGGCCCCCTGCACATGATTGGAAGTGATGGACACCCTGCTCTCTGGCTGGATAACGGCTAAAGTGGATTACCTGCTGTATTTTCATTTCGATCCCATCCCACAGGGCCCCACTTTCTGACTTTACTATGAAGCTACTTTAACAGTTTTCCTAGAAGCCTTCTCTCCTGCTGACAACCCCTCCTATGCACACCTTTTTGAGGACTCTTGCTGATCCCCCCCCCCTTTGGACACTCTTTGGCGAACTTTGTTTCCTCTGACCAGTACATGGTTTGGTGTGATGGTCCGGGCACTTGGCCACTTCTTTTTTTTTTTGGGTGCGGGACGATAGGTTGCCCTGGGCGAGCCATTGGAGTGGATACCATGGCTCTGACCGCTTCCTCTCGCCCCAGGACGCCTGGCCCTGTGGCCTCTTCATGGCCTCCAGTCTCCTTGCGCGGTTACTGGAGTGAGCCAGGAATGCCACTTCTCTCCGGACTGTCCTCCACCTTTCCCCTTATGCCCCTCCCTTTTTTCTTTTTTTTTTCTCGTGGCTGCTACGTCCCATGTCTGTTTTACGACGAGACTACCTCCTTGGCCACCTATGTCGAGTGTCCTTCCCGCTTCCTCGTCCCCCTTTACTGTTGTTAACTTTGCGGACCCTTGCTATCTATTTTGGTTATTTTTATTTACACAGATTTTCCTGCTGACTAGTCTAATGTGGCCCTGCGAGGCCTTTTTCCCTCTGTTGTACTGCTGACATTGTTACAAAATAAAATTTTGAATAAAAAAACAAAAAACAAAATCGAATTCGGAATGAAACAAAGTGTATATGTCTAATTTATTGATTTTTCTGCTGCACCCTTCCTAATAAAGATTATTTCCGTGGGATACTGGTACCTGTGTTGCACGCCTTATTACTTTTTTGATGTGTGAGAGGTACAAGCGGGCAGGTCTTCCTGCTAGCCAGGATTAGACTCTCCCTGTAGAGGTACGCAGAGCTCCAGTTTTTACTAGGTGCATAATCCTGCTTTTAGTAGATGCAGAGAGACTTGTTTTTACTTGGCACAGAGTGACCTGTTTTTACTTGGCGCAGACACCCTATTTTTACTAGGTTACAACTGTCCCCTGGTATCCCCTGTTTTGCTTTGCTGATACTTGAGGCACAGCAATCTATTTAGCTTGGGGGGGGCATAGCTCCTGTTTTTACTATTCTGGAACCCCAGGGTCACAAGCAGGATATGATTGAAGTCAGCTTTAACTCATCCCCTTTTGAAAGTGCACAAAGTCCTTTGTATTTTCATTACTATATTGGGAAAGTAACAGAAAATAAAAGGTGTATTGTGGGTAGAGAGGGTTTCTTTTGGTATGCTTTGGTAGGGGGGTAAAAACAGGATGCAATCACCCTGTAAATAACAGGATCTTTGTTAGATTTTAATTTCCTGTTTGAATATAAATATCACTCACACAAAATGCTACGCGGACGTGGCACACTCTGCACGTCCGTCTATCGGTTTTACTTTCTTGCCTAACTTGCGTCCATTTGCCAAGTGCGTTGTGCGTTCGCAGTTCGGTGCGGACGCACTTAGTGTGTGGGTCTCTATTGCTCATGATTCTATGCTACGACGGACGTTAAACTGTGCAGCAACAAGGACGTGAACACTGTGTTCGTCTGACGCCAGCCTTAGTCCTGTATTTATATACCTGGGCCATAGCAAGTCATATTTGGCAACAAAGAGTTCATGAAACAAACATACAGAGGGATGCTCTTTGAATTGTACAAACTTGTATGAATTCTTGAAATGGTGCAGTGCACAGGATACAGGATGACAATTTGGACAAGGAGAAGCCATTTTTCCAATGTTACCTCCATGGTCAAGGTTCAGTATCAGCATGTATGACACCCAATCAGGGGTTATATTCCAATCTTCGCGCAAAAACCCTCGCGCAAAGCTTGAATTTTTGTGCCAAGTGTTAAACTTTTGCGAGCGCAAATCACCGCTGGAATTACAATCCTCGCACGTCTTTTCATCCTCCGATCAATACCGCGCGCAAACAGGACACTACCAAATGCTCGCGCAGTACCGTCTCGCGCAAAAACCAGTGTGCAGTTTTTTTCTTGTGATTCAGCCAATCAGAATTAAGAACCACAATTATCTCACGTTAAGAAATTGCACCTGCCACAGTCAATCTGAGCATATATGCTGCAGCGATAATACATGCACACACGACTGCTCCATTTTATTGGTTTGGTATGTGTTGAAGGGGTAACTATACTTTGCTGCATTTTTTTACTGGGCTGGTGTATTTGGGTGTGGTCAGGTTGGTCAGATTTGCCATTAACACCAGCTTTCTGCAGTTGCTAAAATTATGCGCGCAAAGGCTATGCGGTAATTACCGCGAATAGATTGTAATACCATCCTCGTACCAGCGCACATTCGCATTTGCGCTCACAATGTTAAGTATAGGACGCGCAAAGTACAGTAATCTCGTGCAGGGTTCGGGCAGGTTCACCCACGGTAGACGATTGTGCGCGGTTGTTGTGCTGACTATGTAATAAGGGATTAGGCGCAAATGGTTTTACCCCTCGCGTTAATGTTTTTTTGCGCCGGCGCAAACGTTTGCGTAATTGTAATTTACCCGCCAGAGTTCGGCTCTTACTAGCATTAGGGACCATTGTGAGTGGCCTTTTCCTCAACCATAAAATGCAAAAGAGAGGTTGAAACGACTTTGCGTCAATAAGAAACCAAACACACGGAAGCGATACTGATTCTGGAAGACCTCCCAAGGGTTAAACATAATGAAAAATGGCTGATGCCATAATCAATTTAACATTTGATAGATGCTGAATTAATTAAACCGCCCAGAAGCCAAGAAAAATGAAATTATTTATCAATGTCAAATCCCACGGGCAGAATAAATGTCTCCTACTGAGTGAATTGCGTTACATGGCGGGATCAGGCATGGGAGCAGAATGGTAATTTTTAAAGAGACACTTATGGGGGGATCCATGTTTAATGTGGACTTATTCTCTACAACGCTCATTGCTGGAAATGCTTTCTGTTTTAAATCAGGGGTTCTTTAAGATTCTAGTTTAGTAAAATAGAAAGACAGATTTGTGTGTGATGAAAGGGGTTAATTGGGAGTAATTACAAAAGGCCAGAGGATGAGCTGCACACAGGGGCAGGGTATGACACCTTGGGGCAGAGGAGTATTACATTGGGGCAGTGAGGTGTTGTCACCTTGGGGCAGGGATGTCACCTTGTGGCAGTGGGTCACATTAGTGCAGGGCATTGACACTTGGGTGACACTGATAATCACAGGGTGGAATTAGAATGTGTGCTTTACAATGACATGGTGCCACAGAACTCAGGGGGCTTTACATCAAGACAGGAGGTGATGGGGTCCACTCCAGACTGGATCATTGCACATCATGGCGTGTTTCTAGGTTTGTAGCTTAGTCACACAGACCAGTAGGAACTGGTGAGAACAAGATACTTCAACTGTGTGTGTACTGCAACTCCCATGAGCCACGGACACCCAAGAGGGCGAGTTGCGAGTACCCCACGTGACAGAGGGGTGGAGCTTGTCGCTGGGATACGAGATCCCCAAGGTAACGCTAGTCAACTGTCATGGCGGCCTGCTAGGAGCGGATCTCTGCCTGGCGGTAAGAGAGGGGGGGGGGGGGGGACTGGGAAAGGCGAAGATAGCACTGAGATAGGGGAGGGGAGTCAGTAGGTGGCCGATGTAGGGTGAGTGAGGAGAGGAGGACCCTGCACTCCCGAAATCAGCCCCCACCTCCCCTCACGGAGGGCTCTGGTTTGAAGAAAGAGAAAGGGGGGGGGGGGTGTTCTATGGCAAAATAGATGAGACTATCTGGCACTGATGGCGGACCTTGGCACCCCAGATGTTTCTGAACTACATGTCACATGATGCTCAGTCAACCTTAAAGGTGTCGGAGCATCGTGGGGCATGTAGTTCAGAAACATTTCCACGGTTCACCATCACTACTATAGGGTTGGGGTTGGGGTCATCAGCCTTGACCCTCCAGGTGTTTTGAGGCTATATCTCTCCCAATGCTCAGCTACTCATTAACATGGGGAATGTAGTCCCAAAACATATGAAGGACCAAGGATGCTGACACCCGGTTTAGGGTGATGGGCAATTTGGGACCTTCAGGTCTGGATCCGGATATTTACTGTATTGAATGGCTGTGGGCTGAATCAAATGGTCCTTTAAACCACGAGGCTGAAGTTAGTTTCTTATTCGGCCAGTTACTTATTCGTGGAAGTTGGTTTCTGATTCGGTTGAATTCCAAGTATGTAAAGTTTCAATAAAAACCTGATTTTAGATGGTAAATTGCCATTGTGCCAATGATTTTAACATGGATTTATATAGAGGTGGATGCCCTCTACCAAACAATGTCAAATTTAGCCTGGCCCAACTGCAATTTGGGCAGAAAAATCAGTGCCAACTGTGCCAAGGGTGCTGATTTTTACTGTTTTGAATAAGTAACTGATGTTTTCAAAGGGTTAATTGCCATTGGGCCACTGAATTCAACATGAATTTATATAGAGATGGATGCCCTCTATCAAACACAATTGTCTTCAGCCTGGCCCAATGGCAAGTTTGCCACGAAAACAGTGCCAACGTGTTGATTTTTACTATTTTGAATAAGTAACTGATGATTTCAAAGGGTTAATTGCCATTGGGCCACTGAATTCAACATGGATTTATATAGAGGTGGATGCCCTCTATCAAACACAATTGTCTTCAGCCTGGCCCAATGGCAAGTTTGCCACGAAAACAGTGCCAACTGTGCCAAGGTGTTGATTTTTACTATTTTGAATAAGTAACTGATGTTTTTAAAGGGTTAATTGCCATTGGGCCACTGAATTCAACATGGATTTATATAGAGGTGGATGCCCTCTATCAAACACCATTGTCTTCAGCCTGGCCCAATGGCAAGTTTGCCACATAAACAGTGCCAACTGTGCCATGGGTGTTGATTTTTACTATTTTGAATAAGTAACTGATGATTTCAAAGGGTTAATTGCCATTGGGCCACTGAATCCAACATGGTTTTATATAGAGGTGGATGCCCTCTATCAAACACAATTGTCTTCAGCCTGGCCCAATGGCAAGTTTGCCACGAAAACAGTGCCAACTGTGCCAAGGTGTTGATTTTTACTGTTTTGAATAAGTAACTGATGTCTTCAAAGGGTTAATTGCCATTGGGCCACTGAATTCAACCTGGATTTATATAGAGGTGGATGCCTTCTATCAAACGCAATTGTCTTCAGCCTGGCCCAATGGCAAGTTTGCCACGAAAACAGTGCCAACTGTGCCAAGGGTGCTGATTTTTACTAATTTGAATAAGTAACTGATGTTTTCAAAGGGTTAATTGCCATTGGGCCACTGAATTCAACATGTATTTATATAGAGGTGAATGCCCTCTATCAAACACCATTGTCTTCAGCCTGGCCCAATGGCAAGTTTGCCACGAAAACAGTGCCAACGGTGCCAAGGGTGCTGATTTTTACTATTTTGAATAAGTAAATGATGATTTCAAAGGGTTAATTGCCATTGAGCCACCGATTTCAACATGGATTTATATAGAGTTGGATGTCCTCTATTAAAATCAGTGGCACAATGAGTGGTGTGGTTTGGCCGAGCTCTGAGATGGCTGCCTGATCTCTGAGCTTCAGCGCAGGTGGCGCTTCCACAACTGACAGTAGCCTCCACTGATGAGCCCTGGACTTCATTGTAGCCTGTAGGGTTTAGCTTCCATGCCCAGGAGCAAGTTGAGCCTCAAATCGAGCCAAGCTGACATTGCCCAGTGTTTTCCCCTGCTGTCGGCGGTGGTGCGTTCAGAAGCTGTCAGGATGGCGTCGTCGTGAGTCCTTCTGTCAGCGAAAGGTGAGCCTTGTACTCGGTGTGACAAGAAAGCTCTTGCTCACTATGAAGGATGACCTTCAGACTGACCTCAGGGCGGGCCTGGAGAGGCTACGGACGGACATTGGCGCACTGGGGACCCGCACAGCCAAACTCGAGCATCAAGTGGAGACTGATCATGCCGAGGCGCAGGCTATATTACGAGAGGTCTGCGACAACTACGTGTTGCTTCAGGAGGAAGTAGAATACCTGGACAGCAGGTCCCGCCGCTCCAACCATTGTATCGGAGATGTCCTGGAGACAAGTTGTTCCACACTCTGTTGTTCATGCCGCTCCGGAGGTGGAGTTGCGAATAGATAGGATCCATAGAGCCCTGCGCCCACGCTTGGGTCCCAATGAACCCCCGGGGACGTGGTGCTTAAGTGCTGGTATTACTCCACCAAGGATGCCCTGCTGCTTGCAGCCCGTTATGGCGCCTCCTTGATTGAGGGGGCTGCCCAGAATCTCTTCAACGATGTGGCTTCTTCTACGCTTCAGAAGAGAAGAGCCCAATGGCCTCTTACAGAGCTTCTTCCGCACAAGGAAGTCCGCTGCCCTGGAGGTTTCCATTTTGCCCCATGATGGGGCCATCATATCCCTGCGCTCACCGGCCGATTACACTCGACTGTTGGAGGCATTGGGGATCCCCACGCCAGCAGATCTATTTGAGGCCGTGGAACGGAGGTACCGGCCTTGCCACAACACCAGGTCTGGTTTAACACCTGTCATCCCCACCATTGAAGCTCCTTGTAGCTCCCTCCACTCCTCCAGTTTCGTGCTCCCTCATTTGCCGGGCCCTCGTCTTCCCGTTCTGCCGTGCTCTCCCTGGTCCCGTACCCCTCAACCTTCATTCCTCCATGATTTTTGATTCAGACGTTTTCTTGGTCGACTGACCCTCCTATTGCTCTGGATTGTTGCGATGGTACAGGCTGCAGGGTCCCACCACATTTAAAAACTTTTTGCCTTTGTTTTGCCCTGCACCTTTTTTGCCCCATTGGGCCCCTTATTTTACATCCTGTTTTCACATGCCCATATGTGTGTTTCTGTTCCTCAATATTCTGCTTGCTCGGAAACTGTTTTTCCTGCCCACTGCTTACGTGCATCAAGCCGCCACCTGCTGCGATCCGACTTTGGCCTTCGAACCATCTCCAGACTGGACAAGGGCGACATTCCACAAACTGGGCAATGGCTGAGGCTGTGGTGGCCACTATATTCAGGGACTGGGGAATGGCTGGAGGCAGTGGTGCTCCGGGATGTCTGAGGGTGGGCAGGAGGGTGAACAATAGGGACAGCTCCATATAAGTATGACCTGTGTATTGCACAAGAAACAGATTCTGTTTGCAATTCAACCTAAAATGTGTCTTGCCTCGTTCTTGGGGCAAAACCTGCAGCTATAAGACACACTCTGCCCAGTAGTTGTATGTGCTACTATTGGGCCCTGACGCCATGTATCCGGCAGCCGGGGTACTCCGTGTTGGTCACATTTGTGCACTTTCTCATGGACCCTAGCCCCAGGCCTTACTGATGCCAGAGTGGCGGGAGGTGAAGGGTGCACGGTGAGGATGAGCCTTTATGGGAGTGGACGCTCTTTCTTTTTGGATTATTCACATGACTATCGCATGGATCGCACTATATATAGCGGTTTCAGTATGGATGACATGGGATGGGGGGGCTTGTATTACTTTTCTGTCTGTGGGGATACTGTTATGTTCTGCTATAAGATTTTGGGTCTATGGATGTCTGCCTCGATTGGGACGGGGGGGGTACAGTTTTTTCTTTTTAATCCACATGGACATTGTGTCACTTCCAGTGGTCCTGGTGGTGCCCATGCCGCGTCTGGCGTCCGAGGTGGTACCCGGCAGCGCCGTGCTCGCTTTTCGCTGGCTGGGTGCCAATTGATATACCGGCTCGCAGCGGTCACATGGGTGGCCAGGAGGCGGGGCGCAGAGTGATGACGCGTCGCCGCCAAGTTTAATGCCAGTCTGCCCTGACATGGAGTTACTTCCCCAGCGCTTTGGTGATATTCATTCATTCATTCATATTGCTTTAGTTATTTCTGAGAACCTCCATGTGTGCTGACCCGGCTATTTATGAGAAGCACCCTTTGTGTACTGACTCGGCTATTTATGAGAAGCACCCTTTGTGTACTGACTCGGCTATTTATGAGAAGCACCCTTTGTGTACTGACTCGGCTATTTATGAGAAGCACCCTTTGTGTACTGACTCTGCTATTCTTGACCATCCTGTTCTGCGAACAATTCTTGGTACCAAGGCCTATGTTGGCAGGGACTGCCGTGTTGTTATTCTCTGGGGCCTGTTAACCCTTGCTGGCTGTTGTACCCTGCAGATAGTAAGCTTTACCAACCATTCAAGGATCGGAGGAGTTTATAGGGTTCTGTATACAGGGACCAGCATCGTAGATCTAGGGGGGATCCGTGACACATTGTATAGTTCAGACTGTTAATAGTGGTTTACGTGTTGAGATGGACGGGATGGGAGGGGGGTTTAGTATAAGAGCACTCCCATAGGGTCACCCCACACTTGGGATGGGAGGGGGAATGTGTTCTTTATGCTATTATGTGGGGTCACTGTTCTGTGTTGTTATACTGAGGGTGGTGGGGGGGTTTGCTTCCATTCTCTGTACGGAGGTGCCAAGGACACAACTGGATTTAGGGTTTTTCTTTCCTCATGGGGGGTCGGGAAGGGGTGGGGTTTTTTTCCGGGAGCTTCTCTCTTTGGAGAGGTGGGGGTGGAGGGGACGCATATATATGAGAGCTGCTTGTGATTTGTTCCAAGGGGGTTCAATGTCTTCTCAGCTCACGGTGGACGTGCAGTGTTGAGCCTCAGCCTCGTTGCCAAAAAGGATCTTGGTTTCTGTGCCAATCTGACTATTCGGCCTGGCAAAACAACAACTGTTTTTAACGAAGGGCATCCAACTCTATATAATTCTATGTTAAAATCAGTGGCCCAACCGCATTTAACCCTTTAAAAACATCAGTTACCTATTCAAATTGATGGAAATCAGTGCCCATAGCACAGATGACACGGTTTCTGTGCCAAACTAACCATTGGGCCAGGCTATCGACAACTGTTTTTAATAGAGGGCATCCAACTCTATATAACTACATAGTGAAATCAGTGGCCCAACGGCATTTAACCCTTTAAAAACATCAGTTACTTATTCAAAATAGTAAAAATCAACAGCCTTGGCACAGTTGGCACTGATTTTTCTGCCCAAATTGCAGTTGGGCCAGGCTAAATTTGACATTGTTTGGTAGAGGGCATCCACCTCTATATAAATCCATGTTGAATTCAGTGTCCCAATGGCAATTATCCCTTTGAAAACATCAGTTACTTATTCAAAACAGTAAAAATCAGCACCCATGGCACAGTTGGCACTGTTTTCGTGGCAAACTTGCCATTGGGCCAGGCTGAATCCAATTGTGTTTGACAGAGGGCATCCACCTCTATATAAATCCATGTTGAATTCAGTGGCCCAATGGCAATTAACCCTTTGAAAACATCAGTTACTTATTCAAAAAAGTAAAAATCAGCACCCATGGCACAGTTGGCACGGTTTTCGTGGCAAACTTGCCATTGGGCCAGGCTGAAGAGTATGGTGTTTGATAGAGGGCATCCACCTCTATATAAATCCATGTTGAGTCTCCAGCTCTCCAACACATTCGGTGAGTGCCTGGGACCCCCCAAATGACCTTCGCCAGCTTCTACAATACCTCCCCAGTAAAGAGGACTTAGCCATGGCCACCACTGAACTGGGAGCTTCTCTCCTCTCAGAAATCCGCGCGCTGCGCACTGATCTTGGCGGCATTCAAACCAGGCTGCAGCACGTGGAGGTGACGCAGGAACAACAGTCTGCCACGTTAGTGGCCCACTCCGCTGCAATCACCACACAGCGCTCAGCCCTACAAATGATGGCGCGTCATTTGGAAGATGTGGAGAACAGGAATCGCCGGAACAATATCAGGGTTCGTGGTCTCCCGGAGATAGAGAATACGCAGGAGGAATTAAAAAGCACGCTTATCGCTTTGTTTAATGCTGTCCTGGGAAGGGATCCTGACACGATTATTGAACTGGAACGTTATCACAGGGCACTGAGACCGAAGGGCCCACCTGAGGCCCCCCACGTGACGTGATCTGCTGCCTTCTGCGCTACCCGCTGAAAGACTCCATACTGGCAGCGGCCCGGGGCTCCCGCACCATCGATTTCGCGGGGGCTAAGATCTCGCTATTCCAAGATCTCTCGCCTGCTACATTGCAGTCCAGAAGAATGCTACGCCCGCTCACGGCTGCCTTGCAGGATATGAAAATTCAATATAAGTGGCTCTTTCCCTTTGGCCTCCAAATCCGCACGCCATCGGGACCTCTTAGCCTTCGTAGCGAATTGGATCTCCCACTGTTCCTGGAGGAACTCTCACTTCCACCGGACACGCTCCCGGCTTGGCCAGACCTGGCACTGCTATACATGCCGCCAGAACAGGCTCCACAACGTCCGCGACGATCCCACCGCAGACGCCGTTCCTCCTCCTCGCAAGCACGGGTGACCTGAACTGGCCTCCATCGGCCTCGCCTGGGTTGCACTGGACCCTCCGGACCTCTCCCGACGCTGTGGAAGCTGCACCCAACTGGCACTGGCGCCTCTCCGATCTGAAGACCTTGACAATGACAACGTCAGTATCCTTTTTATATGCTCCTTGCCCTGCGAGACCCCCCTTTTCTCTGGGTCCCCCTAAGCCTCTTTTCAGGATAATTTATGTGACACAACTGGAGGCAAGGCTCCTATTCGGCCCTGAACTTCCGACGGCCTGCTCATATTGTTTAAGGCCTGAAACACTACAAGATTCTATGCACCTCAGGGGCGGCTTGAATGAGCTGTTCTCTTTTTTTTTTCTCTCTTTCCTTGAGTACACCCGTGTACTTATCTGTTCTGGGGGCTGCGCGTTCAGCGTCTCCCCTGTGCTTTTTGATTTTTCTTATTGAATTTTTTGGAAATTTATTACTTATTATATTTCGCTGTCTTTTTCATAGCTGCTGCTAAATTACACTCAGAATTTACTGTTATATTGTTTGACCTTCACTGTCGACTGTCCCGCGCTGGGTAACCCCCACGAGTCAGTGCCTCCACAGAGTGATTGGCGGTGTCTGCACCCCCCTCTGTGGCCTGGGACTCTCCCGCGCTCACTCAGTGACGCGGTGAACTGTCTTATTAGGCACGTGCTCCCTGTGTATATATTTGTACCATTGTAATTGGTTGTTCGTTCCTGCCCCCCTGTACCTGGTCTGCCCTATTGGGCGCTTCCCTATACCCCCCCCTCCCAGGTCTCCTTGCATCAATAACCTCCGCCTCAATCTGACATGGCCACCGTCCCCCGCACTCTTAAAGTTCTCTCCGTAAATGCGAAAGGCCTGAACATCCCCGAAAAGCGCCATGCGGCCCTCAGGGAATTCACTTCACTTCACGCGGATGTAGTGTTAGTGCAGGAAACCCACTTTTCGCATGCCCGACCTCCCTCATTTAAAAACCACAAATACCCTATTGGTTACTTCAGTAATGCTACTGCTGGTAGAGTTTGCGGAACTGCCGTATTGTTTTCTCGCTCCACCCCGTTTAGCAATCCGACCTCTTTATTAGATCCGGCCGGTCGCTATACGTTTGTGAAGGGCCAAATTGGTGCGCAATGGTACACTTTTGTTTCCATATATCTCCCGAACCGGCAGCAACACTCCGCCATTCGCTCTATATTTCATCAACTTCAGGACTTCCAGGAGGGTATTTTGGTGGTAGGAGGTGACCTCAACCTGCCGCTCGACGCTCGCCTAGACACTTCTAGAGGCGTCACTAGCACCCCACACACCGTCCTCCGCCGCACCCGAATGGCACTACACTCCCTGAGACTGATGGACTGCTGGCGCTCGCTCTACCCCTCCGCACGAGATATACATATTATAGTGCACCGCACCGGCTCTACACACGCCTCGACTATATTTCCTCCCCTTCGGTAGTATGCACCTCCTGGAATCTGCCACCATTGGTCCCATGACCTGGTCAGATCACTGCCCGGTTCTGATCACGCTCTCCTCACCCCTAGCCCGACCAAGGGAGAAACTCTGGCGCCTCAATGAATCCCTTCTCACTGACCCCCAGATTAAAGAAGGCCTCCAGGACGCGCTACAAAATTACTTTAAGGAGAATGACACACCTGACTGTTCCCCGCAGATTATTTGGGAAACCCATAAGGCCGTCATTAGGGGATACCTAATACAGCAGGGCGCGCGTCGTAAGAGAGAACGCACTGTGGAACAGGAATCCCTCTTGCAGCGCATAGCGGTCCTGGAACGTTCCCATAAACTGCACTCCGACGATGACACTTACGCTGAATTATTAGACCTTAGGTCGCAGCTCCGTTCTCTTTTTAATAACAGGGCTCAGAAGGCCTTCCTGACGGTACGCAAAACCTTCCATGAACATGGAAATAAATGCGGTAGGCTTTTGGCTAACGCTCTCCGAACCCACCGACAGGCATTATATGTCACCCATCTTCGCACACCACAAGGACCCACCGTCACCCTCCCGAAAGATATGCTTGGCCTCTTCCATGATTATTACACTAAGCTATATGGCCTCCCCACGGCTCCCGATCAGACGGCTCCAGACACCACCCAGCGCTTCCTTCGCACTCACTTACGCTCAAAACTGACGCCGCACATGAGGTCCTCTATAGAAGGCCCAATCACTGCGGAAGAACTGCATGAAGCGATCAAGCGAACACCAGTGGGTAAGACCCCGGGTCCTGATGGCTTTACCCTTAAGTACTATAAAACCTGCGAAAAACTCCTCTCCCGCGCTTGGCTGGCTTCTTTTAATGGCCTGACTGAACCTGCATCCCATCTGGCACCACAATCACTCTCTGCCACTATCACACTGATCCCTAAACCAGACAAGGATCATGCCCTGTGCGCTAACTACAGACCAATCTCCCTCCTGAATCAGGACGTAAAACTTTTCGCTAAGGTCCTTGCCCTGCGCCTTGCTAACCATATGAGACACCTGATCCACCCTGACCAGACGGGCTTTATCCCGGGGAGGGAGGGACGAGATAATACTACGCTGGCTATCAACCTGATCCACGCTGCCCAGAGACCTGGTGCCGGCCCGACCTTGCTCCTCTCCACCGACGCTGAGAAGGCGTTTGACAGGGTACACTGGCCTTTCTTATTCCAGACTTTGCATCATATGGGGTTTGGCCCCAACGCCCTACGCTGGATAACCGCCTTATATGACTCACCCACTGCTCGCATCAACTTAAATGGCACCTTGTCTCCCCCCTTTAACATCAAAAATGGCACTCGCCAGGGTTGCCCCCTCTCCCCTCTTTTATTTGCATTATCCCTGGAACCCCTCCTTCAAGCTATCAGGGCTAACCCCTCCATTCATGGTGTGTGTGTTGGGCGCCACACTCATAAGGTGGCGGCATATGCAGATGATCTGCTATTTTTTGTACAGCAGCCCCAGATTTCTTTACCCTCACTCATTGAACTACTACGCGAATATGGCTCGCTCAGTAATTACAAAATTAATATGTCAAAGTCGGAAATCTTGAATATCTCAATACCTGCCCCCCTCAGCACACATATTCAATCCACATTCCCCTTTCGATGGTGCACTTCGTCTCTTAAATATCTCGGAGTCCACCTCACCCCTGCGGTATCAAATCTTTATGTCACGAACTTTGTCCCTCTGCTTCGGGTCCTGGAAAAAGATCTTACTCGATGGGCCATCCCACATATCACATGGTTTGGGCGCATAAATGTCCTTAAAATGAATGTCCTCCCAAGAGTCCTTTACTTATTGCAAACCTTGCCGGTACGTGTCCCAACTGCCTTCTTCCGATCCTTGCAATCCCTTTTCATTAGATATGTCTGGGCCGGGCGTAAACCAAGACTGAGGGTGGCGCTGCTGACGGCTCCTCGCTCTCGTGGGGGGCTGGCTCTGCCGCATCTGCAGCGCTACTATCAGGCTGTTCATCTTCTGCGGCTGGTGGAGTGGAGCTTGGGTGCCTCTAGTAAACAATGTGTGGCGTTGGAACATGAGTTGGTAGGTCGCTCGCTCACCTCCCTCCCTTGGCTTATAGGCACCACTGCCCTTACTGATATCCCCACACACCCGACAGTTTCAGTCACAATGGCCATCTGGCGTCGGCTGCAGAGGTCCACACGTTTGGCCCCCTGGCCTTCACCACTCCTGCCGCTCAATCACTTACCGGCCTTCTCGCCACGACTGCTACCTCTCACTGACGTGGCTTTGACGCAGACCCCTTACCTGGCCTCTACATAGATGGTGACCGACCTAAAGCCCCAAAGGACATTCCACTGGCCCACCCCGACTCCTTCCTTACGACATTTCACATGCACTGCCTCATTACATATCTTCGCTCCTTGGCTCCATTAGACAAATACACTCGCCCACTGACCGCATTTGAGCAAGTGATTACCCATAGGACCCTTCCCCAACATGGCATTTCGACTATGTACGGTGTCTTGCAAAACCTTACCCCCTACACGCCCCTGTATGTGGCGAAATGGGAATCGGACCTTCACCAGACATTCACAGAGGAAGAATGGGATCAAATGTTTGCGCTTAGTACTCGGTGCTCTATTGCTACTCGTACACAAGAAACGGCTTACAAGCTGCTGTCGCGTTGGTATAGGGCGCCCATCACTATTGCCACATATTCGGACACAGCAGATGCTTCCTGCTGGAGATGCGGATCGCAACGCGCAGACCTATTGCATATATGGTGGTCCTGCCCAGTGTTGCAACCCTTCTGGACACTGGTTCATGATGCCATTAGCAAGGTCTCTGACACTCCACCCTCCTTTACACCAGCAGCAATGCTGCTCCACCACACACCGCTACCTGTGGACACTTACAGAAACACCCTTGACATTCGTCTGCTGAATGCCGCCAAAGCGGTGATACCTAGACACTGGAAGTCCGCAATAGCCCCTACATTCCGGGAATGGTTGGATGAAGTCCAGCGTACCAGAGATGTAGAGGATCTGCTGCATCAATCCTCTGGCACCAACGCCAAACATCTGCGGCGCTGGTATTACTGGTCTACACCAGCATGCACACCACCTCAAAACCCAGTAGACCACTCTTGATCGCAACTAAATAACGAACGAAAGACCGTTTCTTTAGTACCCCCCCTTCCTATTCCACTCCCTTTGTCACAGACCCTACTTCCCTCTTTTTTATTTTTCTGATTAAATTAAATTAAATTGGTATTTTATATGTTTCCATGCACATAAGACGTCCGGAGGAAAGCAGTATTGCAACCTACGTGTTTACCATCAGATGTTTATGTCACAAATATTACATAGCTGCTTGACTATGTTGTAAAGCACTTAATGTCTTGTAAACTACGTGTGTAAAAAATAATAAAACTCTATTACAATAAAAAATAAAAAAAAATCCATGTTGAATTCAGTGGCCCAATGGCAATTAACCCTTTGAAAACATCAGTTACTTATTCAAAACAGAAAAAATACGCACCCATGGCACAGTTGGCACTGTTTTCGTGGCAAACTTGCCATTGGGCCAGGCTGAAGAGTATGGTGTTTGATAGAGGGCATCCACCTCTATATAAATCCATGTTGAATTCGGTGGCCCAATGGCAATTAACCCTTTGAAAACATCAGTTACCTATTCAAAACAGAAAAAATACGCACCCATGGCACAGTTGGCACTGTTTTCGTGGCAAACTTGCCATTGGGCCAGGCTGAAGAGTATGGTGTTTGATAGAGGGCATCCACCTCTATATAAATCCATGTTGAATTCGGTGGCCCAATGGCAATTAACCCTTTGAAAACATCAGTTACTTATTCAAAATAGTAAAAATCAGCACCCTTGGCACCGTTGGCACTGTTTTCGTGGCAAACTTGCCATTGGGCCAGGCTGAAGATAATGGTGTTTGATAGAGGGCATCCACCTCTATATAAATCCATGTTGAATTCAGTGGCCCAATGGCAATTAACCCTTTGAAAACATCAGTTACTTATTCAAAACAGAAACAATCCGCACCCATGGCACAGTTGGCACTGTTTTCGTGGCAAACTTGCCATTGGGCCAGGCTGAAGATAATGGTGTTCGATAGAGGGCATCCACCTCTATATAAATCCATGTTGAATTCAGTGGCCCAATGGCAATTAACCCTTTGAAATCATCAGTTACTTATTCAAAATAGTAAAAATCAACACCCTTGGCACAGTTGGCACTGTTTTCGTGGCAAACTTGCCATTGGGCCAGGCTGAAGACAATTGTGTTCGATAGAGGGCATCCACCTATATATAAAACCATGTTGAATTCAGTGGCCCAATGGCAATTGACCCTTTGAAAACATCAGTTACTTATTCAAAACAGTAAAAATCAACACCTTGGCACAGTTGGCACTGTTTTCGTGGCAAACTTGCCATTGGGCCAGGCTGAAGACAATTGTGTTCGATAGAGGGCATCCTCCTCTATATAAATCCATGTTGAATTCAGTGGCCCAATGGCAATTAACCCTTTGAAATCATCAGTTACTTATTCAAAATAGTAAAAATCAACACCTTGGCACAGTTGGCACTGTTTTCGTGGCAAACTTGCCATTGGGCCAGGCTGAAGACAATTGTGTTCGATAGAGGGCATCCACCTATATATAAAACCATGTTGAATTCAGTGGCCCAATGGCAATTAACCCTTTGAAATCATCAGTTACTTATTCAAAATAGTAAAAATCAACACCCATGGCACAGTTGGCACTGTTCATGTGGCAAACTTGCCATTGGGCCAGGCTGAAGACAATTGTGTTCGATAGAGGGCATCCACCTATATATAAAACCATGTTGAATTCAGTGGCCCAATGGCAATTAACCCTTTGAAATCATCAGTTACTTATTCAAAATAGTAAAAATCAACACCCATGGCACAGTTGGCACTGTTCATGTGGCAAACTTGCCATTGGGCCAGGCTGAAGACAATTGTGTTCGATAGAGGGCATCCACCTATATATAAAACCATGTTGAATTCAGTGGCCCAATGGCAATTAACCCTTTGAAATCATCAGTTACTTATTCAAAATAGTAAAAATCAACACCCATGGCACAGTTGGCACTGTTCATGTGGCAAACTTGCCATTGGGCCAGGCTGAAGACAATGGTGTTTGATAGAGGGCATCCACCTCTATATAAATCCATGTTGAATTCAGTGGCCCAATGGCAATTAAGCCTTTGAAAACATCAGTTACTTATTCAAAACAGGAAAAATCAACACATTGGCACAGTTGGCACTGTTTTCGTGGCAAACTTGCCATTGGGCCAGGCTGAAGACAATTGTGTTCGATAGAGGGCATCCTCCTCTATATAAATCCATGTTGAATTCAGTGGCCCAATGGCAATTAACCCTTTGAAATCATCAGTTACTTATTCAAAATAGTAAATCAACACCCATGGCACAGTTGGCACTGTTCATGTGGCAAACTTGCCATTGGGCCAGGCTGAAGACAATTGTGTTCGATAGAGGGCATCCTCCTCTATATAAAACCATGTTGAATTCAGTGGCCCAATGGCAATTAACCCTTTGAAAACATCAGTTACTTATTCAAAACAGTAAAAATCAACACCTTGGCACAGTTGGCACTGTTTTCGTGGCAAACTTGCCATTGGGCCAGGCTGAAGACAATTGTGTTCGATAGAGGGCATCCTCCTCTATATAAATCCATGTTGAATTCAGTGGCCCAATGGCAATTAACCCTTTGAAATCATCAGTTACTTATTCAAAATAGTAAAAATCAACACCTTGGCACAGTTGGCACTGTTTTCGTGGCAAACTTGCCATTGGGCCAGGCTGAAGACAATTGTGTTCGATAGAGGGCATCCACCTATATATAAAACCATGTTGAATTCAGTGGCCCAATGGCAATTAACCCTTTGAAAACATCAGTTACTTATTCAAAACAGTAAAAATCAACACCCATGGCACAGTTGGCACTGATTTTTCTGCCCAAATTGCAGTTGGGCCAGGCTAAATTTGACATTGTTTGGTAGAGGGCATCCACCTCTATATAAATCCATGTTAAAATCATTGGCACAATGGCAATTTACCATTTAAAATCAGGTTTTTATTGAAACTTTACATACTTGGAATTCAACCGAATCAGAAACCAACTTCCACGAATAAGTAACTGGCCGAATAAGAAACTAACTTCAGCCTCGTCTTTAAACCAGTCACTGACTCCCCAGGGCTCATCAAGAGTTTAAACGACCAAAAAAGAGAGAATATAAATACAATGGAGGCAATAATAGATCCTCTACAAAGGGCATAACCCACAAGCACGTACAAAGGGCACAACCCACAAGCACGTACAAAGGGCACAACCCACAAGCACGTACAAAGGGCACAACCCACAAGCACGTACAAAGGGCATAACCCACAAGCACGTACAAAGGGCATAACCCACAAGCACGTACAAAGGGCACAACCCACAAGCACGTACAAAGGGCATAACCCACAAGCACGTACAAAGGGCACAAGCACGTACAAAGGGCACAACCCACAAGCACGTACAAAGGGCATAACCCACAAGCACGTACAAAGGGCATAACCCACAAGCACGATTAATATACTAAATAATCGCACAAAAAGTGCTTAAGAAGAATAATAAAACTTTGTTGTTTGTACAAAAAACAGAATTTCTCCATACATACAGCAGGTATGCACGGCCTCTCTTTAGCTCTTGATGAAGCTCTGTGTGGGCGAAACGCGTTTAGCATTATGCCTATCTTTATATTTTCAGTCACTTATTTTGCTTACACCATTTTGTGCTTCATTATTTCCTCTTAACCATATAGCCATATTTGCTATATTTAATACATAGGTTGGTATTCTGGTGGGCCCTCCCCGAGTGTAGTTATATTGGTCATGTAGGCAGCTCGAACTGGCAAGGTACTAGTTAATGAATAGGATGTGTTTGCACCTAGCGTGGAGAGAGCCTGTGGAGACATGGGTTCGATCCGGACGAGCACCTCTCCAGCAAGTGTCCTTGGGTAAGACACCTAACGGTACATACTCGCCACCCAGGACATACTTGAAAACGAGTGAAATCTCAATGTATCCTTCCTGGTAAAATCCTTTCTCAAAAAAAAAAAAAAAATCCTACAGGGTTATTCAGAGAGCTCACCGCACTTTGGCGAGTTCAGCATTCACCGCTGGGTCCCTCTAGTGCGACGAATTGACCCACCGGACGAATCAAAATAAAACCCGCCTCATCGATCCGAAGAACAGCCGAATGCACCCGATGATTTGGAGAAACAGGCCACCGAATCGATCCGAAAAAAACGACGACCCGCTGAACAAGGGTAAAAAAAAACAAAAAACCCCCACCATGGGCCTTATTAAATTCTTCATGTAAAAACGCATGCGCAACGCGTGAATTTTTGCACAAAGCGTTAAATGTTAACGCGCGTAAATCAACGCTGGTATTACAATCCTCGTGTATTTTTTCATTCGTCAAAAAATAACGTACGTAAAACGTACGCGCAAAAACGCGCCTGCAGCAACGTTGCGAGCAGAAATCAGTGTGCGGACCGTTTATTTCACGCGATTCAGCCAATCAGAATTAAGAACCACAATTGTCTCACATTAAGGTTTTGGCCTGTCAAAGTCAATCTGCGCATATATGCTGCATCAATAAAAAAAACACACACAACTTCTCCATTTTATTGGTTTGGTATGTGTAGAATGTGTAACTATACTTTGCTGCGTATTTTTTTTGGGCTGGTGTATTTGGGTTCGGCCAGGTTGATAGAATTTGCCATTAACACCAGCTTTTAAGAGTTGCTAAAATTATGCGCGCATAGGCTGTGCGTTACAAACTGCGCATAGATTGTAATACCATCCACGTACCAGCGCACAAACGCATTTGCGCTCAAAATGTTAAGTACAGGACGCGCAAAGTACAGTAAGCTCGCGCAGGTTCACCCGCGGTAGACGTATACATGTGTTTGTTGTGCTGAGATTGTAATACGACGTTCAGCGCAAAGGGTTTTGCCCCTCGCGTTAATTCGTTTTTGCGAGAACACAAACGTATGCGCGAAGAATGTAATAGGGCCCCAAAACTTAAAGGCGTTTTTTAAAACAATAAACTGCATGGAAATGCCTGGGAATAATATATAAGGTCCTATGAACAATAATGAAAAATGTAGGATACAGAAAAGAAAAAAGACGCCATTAAAAAAGGAAACAATTTCGCAGAAATTTCACCGTTTGTTGCAATTTTCTGGCCAATTCGGTCCTCTTTGAATAACCCCTCTAGGATCTCTATTTATTTCTGTCTTCTAGGGGTTTTGGTTCCCCTGTGCCCTTTATTGGCTTTATTGAGTTGATGCACTAATTTGAGCTGGATTGTCATCTGTGTGCAGTTTTTAATACATAGAAACATAGAAAATATCGGCAGATAAGAACCTTTCGGCCCATCTAGTCTGCCCAATTACATGGATACTTTACCTGGATTTATCTTTACACTCAATAAAGACTGCTGTTTTATTATTCTCCTTATGCACTTCTTGTGCAATTATATAGTATATTCATCAAGAGTTTATTATGTTTTTAATGGTCCCTATGTATCCTCCGGGACTCTTGGTACAGATTGATACCCATACATCGATTAGTGGCCGCAAGCCAATATCCACCTTCACTGCTGTAAAATGGGTCTCTACGTCCATAGTCGGACAGGGGGCACAATTTATGTCATTTATTAAGTCTGTACTTGACTGACAGCTTTCAAAGCCTCTAATCTTAGAGAATGATGGGGCAGGAATGGGTTAATTTAGAAACCCTTTGTAGGATGGTGCTTAGAATAGCAAAAATATACATCTAGAGGTTTAAAAAATAAAAAAACCCTACATAAAAATTGGTATTATTCATTTGATCACAAATTTAAAGGCTTTTCCAATGCTCTGATTGGTTTTTCCATAGATGCATTTTTGTATTTATAATTTGAATAACCTTTTATTCTGGCAGTTTTTGAACATTACCCAAATCAATTCAGCATGTTAAACTGGTGATGAACCAAAAAGAAAGAGCTCGGCCGAAAACCGAAAATTACTTTTTACACTGGAAGGTTGTCCAGCATGAGCTCACTGACAACCTGGAGGACTGCGAGAAGCCCTATAGCTTAAAGAGCTGTCCCAGCTTGCAGGATTAGCCAATTAATGTGATCATGCTGGCCAGAGTGACCATTGAATATATTTCAAAATATTTCCAAATCATCAGTGCATTCTTGTCTGCTTAAAATTAAATCCCACTGATAGCTAGGACTGAGCTGGACATGTGTTTACATCTTCCGAAGTGAGTAAAATGCTAAAGAGAGGAGGGGCGGTCAAGCTCCCCTTGTGTTCACCGCTCAGCAGGAACCTATGATGCTAGGAACAATAACAAGGAAATCGCTGTCCCTAGCTCCTAGCCCGTCTGATAACTTTGCTGCACTCTATCCATTCTCTGCTGTGCGGGAAATTAAATGGTTCCATCTCTGAGCCTCTTGGTTTTAGCATGCCCTGGAGGAGTCTCTGGAGGACTAACGCAACCACTTGAGGGCAGAGATCCGCGGGGCCCACCAAGGAGTCTGCAAAAGCCAACCACCAGAGGAGAACCCGGGCCCCAGGGTGGACTGTGGAAGTGGGGCTGTTTGGCGGGCCCTGTCGGTTTCTCCGCGGAGCGTTGGGGAGAGTGGGTTGAGCCGGGTCTGGTGCTAGCAGAGAGGCTGCTGCAGGAGGAGCCGAGGAAGGAGGGACGCAGTTCCCCGCCAAAACACCCCAGCTTCGTGGAGCAGCTCATCGATGACCTGGTAAATCCCCCTGCACCAGTTGCTTGCCCTGCCAATGTGGGCGGTACACCGGCTCGGCTGGCCTCCGGGCCCATGCCAGGACCCAGACTCGGCCTCCGAGCCCAGGCAAGGCCCCGGCTTGGCCAGCCTCTGGGCCCAGGTTCGGACGGCTATTTTTGGCTGTTCTTTTCGGCCATTTTTTCCTGTCGGCCAAAAAGTCCATTTTCGGCCGATAAGTTTCAGTGGCTGAAATTTTGGTGCATCCCAATGTTAAACCAAGAATTTTTCTGATTTAGATCTACCATCTCCTAGTTAGCGAGATATTTAAAAGAAGGTAGAAAAAAAATGGATATACTCCCTAGCGCAACTTGTGTTTGGTAGTGTTGCCAGTGATGCGATTATAATACATGCAATTATTTATTTATTTATAAAGTATTTTACCAGGAAGGATACATTGAGATTTCTCTCGTTTTCAAGTATGTCCTGGGTTCAAAAACATTGAAATTTTACAGTTGTTACAGAAATATAAAGTAATAATTAATGGTGATGCAATGTAATACATGCAGTAAATGGTAGACATGGGCACAGCATAAAATTCGTTTTGAACTAATGGATTAGTCCTAAAACGCAATTTATTTAGTTGCTGAAGAAATTAGTTTTCAGTTCTTTAGTATGAAAACTAATTTCATTCATCCGAAAACCAGCGGATACAATTACTATTGTAGTGACTCCTCAGAGGGCTGAGATCGCTGCTTGTTACAGTATCTCTCACTCTCAGCACAATGTGTCAGGCAAAGCTGTTACAGTAACTGCTGCTCATCACAGCGCTCAGCGTTTCAGTAAAACTAGTAAATAATATTTTAATATATATGAGGTTATAACAATATTATTTCCTTGTTTTACTAAAACTCTGAGCGCTGTGATGAGAAGCAGTCAGTTATTTTAACAGCTTTGTCTGATATATTATACTGAGATATAATGTAACAAGCAGCCGATCTCAACGCTCAAAGCCACTGGTTTCAAAGGGCTAAAAAATACCGCTTTTCTCTGTATAATGTAGATAACATCCTCCTGCATGAATTAATATCCCTCTCTGTATAATGTATAGAACATCCACCTGCATTAATTCAAACCCTTCTCTGTATAATGTATAGAACATCCTCCTGAATTAATTAATGTCCCTCTCTGTATAGAACATCCTCCTCAATTTATACCTTCCTCTGTATACTGTAATGTATATAAATAGGGATAGACCGATATCACTTTTTAGGCACCGATACCGATACCGATTATCGGCAGCCTTTCAGGCCGATAACCGATATCAGGTGCCGATTAGACATGTGCATTCGTTTTAGTACTAAAACGATTTAGTCAGAATTTTTGGATAATTTAGTTTTAGTATGACTCAAGAGAAACGAAACTGCTCAGTACAAAAAACGAAAGAAACTAAAATAAAATGCACTACATTTTAGTTTCAGTCCTTTTTGTGATATTACATTGATGAGTGAAGGAGACCAGCAATGAAGAGCGCAACATCGCAACATCTGAAGTTCTGCACCCTCCACATGCCAATGCAGTAGGATGTTCTATACAGAGAGAGGGCATTAATTAATGCAGGAGGATGTTCTATACATTATACAGAGAGGGGTCTTAATGCAGGAGGATGTTATATACATTTTACAGAGAAAGGTATAAATTGAGGAGGATGTTCTATACAGAGAGGGACATTAAATAATTCAGGAGGATGTTCTATATATTATACAGAGAGGGGTATTAATTAATGCAGGTGGATGTTGTATACATTATACAGAGAGGAGTATTAATTAATGCAGGAGGATGTTCTAAACATTATACAGAGAGGATCCTTTTTTTTCAGCCTTTTAAATCCAGTGGCTGTGAGCGCTGAGATCGGCTGCTTGTTACATTATCTCTCAGTACAATGTATCAGGCTCAGTTGTTACAGTAACTGACTGTAACAGTGGTCAGATTTTCAGTAAAACAAGGAAATAATATTGTTCTAACCTCTTATATATAAAAATATTATTTACTAGTTTTACTGAAACTCTGAGCGCTGTGATGAGCAGCAGTCAGTTACTGTAACAGCTTTGCCTGACACGGAGCAGTATTACAATGTTGGTGCTAACTTAACCAGAGCTGTTGTAAACTGAAAACCTCCATAGGCTATAATGGCTCTGGGAAGTTTACAACAGCTCTGGTTATGTTAGCACCAACTATGTAATATGGCCCACATTGTGCTGAGAGTGAGAATACTGTAACAAGCAGCGATCTCAGCCCTCTGAGGAGCCACTACAATAGTAATGTATCCATTGGTTTTCGGATGAATGAAATTAGTTTTCATACTAAAGAACTGAAAACGAATTTCTTTAGTAACTAAATAAATTGCATTTTAGGACTAATCCATTAGTTCAAAACGAAATTTTGTGCTGTGCACATGTCTAGTGCCGATATTCTGTACATTTAAATTTTTGGAGGGGGAAATTTATTTCACAATTTCTATACGGTTACAAGCATACAGCCAACAAGTTCCATAGCGCTGTACAAAAGGGAGACACAGAATAACAAATATACATACACATTACAACTACAAAACAGTAGGAGAGGACCCTGCACGAGAGCTTACAATCTAAGGCTGGGGTCAGACGAGCGCAGTAATCACGTCCGTGTAGCCGCACATTAGTACATCTGTGGTAGCATAGAATCATGACCAATGACGCCCCACACACGAAGTGCGTCCGCACAACGTATGTAGCAATCGTACGCAAGTAAGCAAGAACGTTAAACCGCTAGAACGGACACGTGGAGTGCGCAACGTCTGCATAGCTTTGTGTGTGAGTGATGGAACGTGGTTAGACGGACGGCATTTATACGTCCAGCATTTTTGACGCACAAAATGGTTTTTTATTTCCCATCTACATCCGTCAAAAATAACAGCACTCACGAAAACTGACCATGTGCCACTACTGTGTCTTCCGTCACAACGTGCGTTCGTAACACACTGACGCACAGTACAAATGCGCTCGTCTGACCCTAGCCTAAGAGGAGAAGGGTGACACGCTAGGTAGTTAACGAGTGTATAAATTGTAAACATAACCGAGGAAAATAAAGTGTTTGAAAAAAGTGTGATGGATTAAGGAATTGCAACCACCCCATTTCTTTCACAGTCTAACTTTATTTTCTCTTTTTTTGGTATTACACAGAAACCTGCAGTGCCAAATGCATGGAGCTTTACATTGCTGTGTGCAGGCACATAAAGGGTGCTGTGATCTATTTATTTATTTAATGGGGGGGGGTCTGGACAGTAGAGATTAGGAGGATTTATTGCAGCCAGTCTGAACTCTGAAGGGGAGTTTTACAGACTGGCTGTACAGCACTAAGGAAAAGCAGACAGGGAGAGATCAGGGGAGGAGCACAACCAACGGACGCTCGTAAAAAAACAAACACACAACTTTTTTAATTGAATGAGCTTTCTCCCCCTCCGTTTCTTACTGTGACAAGCAGATGGGAGGGGGAGACCTCGGAGTGACCTCATCACTGCCGGCCAGAGTCGCTGAATCAGTGCCGGGCCCGGGATCTGACGCATGCTCAGAGGGATCTCAGCTTCTCTGCGTTATCGGAATATCGGCAATGAAATGGCCCGATACCGATAACGTGAAAAATGCGGAATATCGGCCCCAAATATCGGTGGTACCGATAATCGGTCGACCCCTAGTATATAACATCCTCCTGCATTAATACCCCTCTATGTATAATGTATAGAACATCCTCCTGCATTATTTAATGCCCCTCTCTGTATAGAACATCCTACTGCATTGGCATGTGGAGGGTGCAGAACTTCGGAATGCAATGCTTATCCAGCCCAGGAGAGGGAACTTTTACTTAAACTTTGTATTTCTGTGGGGGAGACAGACAGGATTATAAAAGCAGGGGAGAGGGAAAATATTAACGTAAATCGGTCTGAAAGCTCAGAGAAGACTGGTGCACATGTATTTTTATAATAAAATAAAGCACTTTAAAATCAAGGGAAAACATTCAAATAAATCACACTGAAGGCTCATAATGACAGAGTAACTGAGAGCTGGATACTAACAGGGTTATTCAGAGAGCGTGAAAAGCAGGAGAATGACTGGAGAATGAAAAATTCTAGGTCAAAATAGCCAAACCAGAAAAATTCTCCCTTTCATCTCACTTTCAAAATTGGCTATTTTGACCTAGAATTTTTCATTCTCCAGTCATTCTCCTGCTTTTCACGCTCTCTGAATAACCCTGTAAATGTATCAGACGTAAAAAAAATGGGATGAGCCAAACACCCCCGAGTTCGGTTCGCATTCGAACTCGAACTTTCCAAATGTTCGAATTCGAACTCGAACTCCATACAAGTCAATGGGACTCAAAATTCAATTTTTAGAGTGCCCTCCAAGAGGGCATATATGCTAGATATTTGCCATAAAAGGTGTATGGGGGTCCGGGTAGTGCCCTGGGGGACAGGAAATATGGACAAAAAGTAAAAAAAAAAAGTTTTTAAAGGGACAGTGAGTTTTCCATGAAATAAGGGTTAAAAAAAAAAAAAAAAAAAAATCCTTCAAATATCGTGCCTAGGAGGTCCCCATAACCTGCCTGTGAAGTGGCGGATTTCTAGGATGTATAGAAACATTTAAAAACAAAAAAATGACGTTTCAAATGACGGTAAATGCTTTTCCTTTAATCTATTCATAAACAACTGCTTGGGGCGGCATCCTGTATGAAAAGACATTTTAGGATGCGCAGAAAAAGTTTAGTGATTTTTTTTTGGCTAAATTATGGTGAAACTTATGCAGGCTTTGGATGAAAGTAACAATAGGTGCTTTAAAATTGGGCATTTAGCGTCAGCAACAGTGCCTTCACACCGTAACCCCTTTAAGAATATGAAGCTGGTACAGGCGTCAGTGGCAGTGCACCCAGATATTTGGTGCACCCAGATAATGTCTTTGGTGCCAGGCCAGCAAGTGCCATTATCCCTCTGTGGTATTGTGGAAGAGTGCAGGGTGGACCATGCGGTCAGGGCCGGTGCTAGACTATTTAGCGCCCTAGGCAAGACCAGCTACTTGTACCACCCCCAAAAAAAACGATACAACATGAAACTGCTAAATTTCTTTTTATTTAAGAATAAAGTTTGAAAAGCACCAATAGTAAATGTAAAATAAATATAAATAAACTGTATTAAACCATTTTAAATTAACTCTATTAAACAAATTAAAATTAACTGTATTGAACAAATATAAATTAACGGAAAAAAAAATAAGAGTTGTCACGTAAGTTTCAATTTCAGACACATCAAAATTTCACTTTGCGTGCCTTTGCAAATGTTCATCATGCGTATATATATATTGCCCAGGCCAGCTCACATCATGCGTATATATATATTGCCCAGGCCAGCTCACATCATGCGGATATATATTGCCCAGGCCCAGGCCAGCTCACATCATGCGTATATATATATATTGCCCGATCCAGCTCACATCATGCGTATATATATATTGCCCACGCCAGCTCACATCATGCGTATATATAGTGCCCAGGCCAGCTCACATCATGCGTATATATATATTGCCCAGGCTAGCTCACATCATGCGTATATACATATTGCCCAGGCCAGCCCACATCATGCTATTGCCCAGGCCAGCTTACATCATGCGTCTATATATTGCCCAGACCCAGGCCAGCTCACATCATGCGCATATATATTGCCCAGGCCCAGGCCAGCTCACATCATGCGTATATATATTGCCCAGGCCAATCCCCTGGTGGAGATAGGGGGTTCATTTGAACCCCAATATCTCCAGGCAGCTAGGGGGTCATGGAGGGTGTCAATCGAAAGGCCTGAGCATGGCCTTTTCGAATGATACCCAACATGACCAGGTATAAAGTAAACAAAAAGAAAATAAAAACATGTATTTTTTTGTGTGTTATTTTTATTAATGCAGCAATATTGTTCACATTTCAATTCTAATGTGAACGATGATGCACTAATGATTTTTTTCTATGGGGTGCGTTTGCTATAAATCACGTAATTCCCCCCACAAAATGTAACAAGTCCCCATTTCTAATTTTTGTACAAGCGCACCCCATAGAAAACAGAAAACATAACCGCAAACGCTCATGTGCTAAAATGTGGAAAAAAAAACACTTTACACACTGCAGATGATTAAAAATTCAATTTTTATTGCATTTGTTGTCATAATATACAGGCAGGACATGACGTATACATATAAAAATGATATATTATGAATCTGCGGAGTCTGCCGGAAAGAACGATATCTAATATGTCTGGGTCATTTTATAAAATGTGGCTTTAAATCGCGTTTAAACATGATGAGCGAAAGCGGTACAAATGAGCTGAGCACACAGCAGTGAAATGCAGCATATTAGAGGAAGATTTAGTAGAGAAATTAACACTTCTCAGAAGCAGACACCACACCCTCATTATAGTCTACATACATACAATGTATCAAATTGATTAGACCAGACTAAAAACACCTGTTGTTTATGCCCTTTGAAAACACAGGTCATTTAGAGGTGAGAATCTTTGCACGTACACAGTTTTTAATTCAATATCTAATAAACCGTTGCTTATAATATTCTGCAGTAAAGAGTCTCTTTATTTCTAGATTTTTTAAGCATTTTTTATACTTTTTTCAATTTTTTATTTTTTTTCGAACTCGAACCGAACATGCCAAAAAGTTCGAAGTTCGCGAACTTGCAAACGGCCAAAGTTTGAATCGAACTCCGAACTGATCGAACCGAACAACTCATCCCTAGTAAAAAAAAAATTATAACCAGCAGCACTGGTAGAGGAGAGGGACTTTATATAAAACGTGCATTATAGATGAGGAAAGGGGGATAGTGATCTTGGATAATATAAAATGTATCAGACCTAAGCCTCTATTATGCAGAGCGGGAGGGGAGATAACACATGTGTTATAAAGTCCCTCTCTTCTCACAGCGCTGCTTGTTAAAAAGGGTTTTTTACTATCCAGACCTCCTCTGTCATTAGCTTTCAGTGTGATTATTTGAATGTTTTCCCTCTCCAGCTGCTTTTATCATCTTGTCTGCCTCATAGACATGCAAGGGTCAAGTAAAGGATTCCTCTCCTTTGCTGGCTGTCTGTGCTGCGAGTGAGTATTCTGGAGCTCCAACACTGTCAGATTTTCGGGTAGGGGTCGGGAAGGATTACGCATACAAACCTTTTCTGTAGCTTTGCGATGTTGCGCTCTTCATTGCTGGTCTCCTTCACTCATCAATGTAATATCACAAAAAGGACTAAAACTAAAATGTAGTGCATTTTTTTTAGTTTCTTTCGTTTTTTGTACAAAGCAGTTTTGTATCTCGAGTCATACGAAAACGAAATTATTCCAAAATTCGGACTAAATCGTTTTAGTACTAAAACGAATGCACAGTAAATGGTGAATTTATGCAAACTCAAATGAATAAAGGACAATACAGACAATGCTCGGGTGTTTCCATGAATCATTAAACAGAAAAAACATATATACATAATAGTGCAATATAGTTTGAAATAGTCAAAACTATGGATTTGAACTTTTTAAATATGCCCACTCGCATGTTACAGAGCCTATATGAAACTGGCTCTGCCAATTTCATATAGAAATTGGCTCTGTATTAGCGGCTTTGTGCCTATTCCCAGGATGGCACCGTCCCTCTAATTGGCTAATGAATTTCTCCTTGGTGGAGGGTGAAAAGAAGCGGAGAGAAAACAGATCATAGGGCAAGCATCTATTCTGTAGCCGTAACTCTCCAAAAATAATATGCGTATAAAGTGCGCATCTAGGCCAAAGCCTAATTGTTCCTGGCTCTAGAATTAAACACATGTGACACCCTAAATGGGGTGGTGTCCCTTTTGGGGAGATTCTATTCTTTACCTTTTGTCTCTTGCCGCTCCTCCTCTTTGGCTGAGGGGCTTCTGGATTTGGGAGCCCCAAAACATTTCTGCAATGTGCACTCCTACACACTTTGCGTAGCTTAGGAACTGCAAAGTGTACACCATTATGGGACTTGTGCATTTATATCCGAAAGTTCCGCAGTGCTTGCGAAGCTTCAAATAGATTGGCTGCACCTTGGAGACTTCTTTCTATAGCGAGTGGTCTCAGAGAGGGTGACGTTTGCCTGTGCTCTGCGTCCTGACCTCACTAGTGACCGATCTGGTGACTGGCAGCCAGAAAATTCAAAAATCCTGGCTGCTGATGACCCAGCAATATCTCTAGATCGGGAGAAGGGGGGGCACTCCTCACATCCTGACCACTTTAAAGCAATAATAACCTATACAATAACTCTCTTTATCAGGGCTCGATTAGCAATAGTGAATTTAACTCATTTTGGGGCCCCGGAATTGCCAAACGAACACCAAGGCGTTTGGTGCGCTTTCCTTCAGCAACCTCAATTCGCTGACCCTGCAGTGAATTCAGCATTCACTGCAGGGTCCCTGAAGTGTGCCAAATCCACCCGTCGAACGCTTTTGCGATATACCGTCGAAAACCCCGCGAACACAACGAACCGACGAATAGACCAACGAACGAATCTGAACAGCCGCTGGAAAAAACCGACCAGCCGCGGAACATGGGTAAAAACGTAATTTTTAAAAAAGGCGTTTTTAAAAAAAAAATAATAATGCATGAAAATGCCTGGAAATAATATATAAGGTCCCATGAATAACAATAAAAAGGTCTGTTAGAGACTAAAAAATATATATATATCAGAATCAAAAACTTCGCAAAAAAAATCCAAATGTCAAAAAGGGCGTCCGAACGCATCAACGTATTTTTTCACTGAATGCGCGAAACCGGTCATATGATGGCATTTTCGTGCGTGATTTGTTACTGATCCAAACCAGGAAACTTTGGGTGTCTGGACGTCTCCTAATCACGCACACATGCCGCTATGCGGGCGCAGCGCACTCTGTACGTCATTACTAGCGGTTCTCGAAAAAATGCGTTAGTTTGCCACTTGCGTTGCGCGGCTGCACTTCATATATTGGCCGTCATTTGCTGCTACTGCGGCCGTGATTAAGTGCGCCTGACCGCACGTTAAAAATGCGTTAGTCTGACCCCAGCCTTATGGGGACAGTCCCATTGTTCTCTCCCAGCCTACCCTCAGACATCCCGGAGCCCGTTTTGCCACTGCCTCTAGCCATAACCCTTTTTATATACTTAACATGGGCTACCACTGCCTCCAGCCCGAGCCCAGTTCTTGGTGCCGCACAGTCTGGCACGCCCTGGGCCGTTCCTCGTCTGGGAAATTCCACCCCCGGAGTGCAGGGTCCCCTCTTCTGTTTTGAATCCCGACCTAGTTTTGGTGTCTAATTGAGGGGTGATCCCGGTGGCGTTTCCGCTTTTACTTCACCCCACATCAGGCTACCATCCCTGGGACCTTCTTTCTGAAAAGCACCCTGGTGGGGGCAAAGGAGGCGCAAGGGAAGGCGGGTGAACCAGTGTCGGCTTTTGGCAGCTTGCCAGGAGTTACGGCAGTGTGGGATGTGCAGGGCAGAGGAAACACGGTTTCTGAGCGAGCTGGGTTTAAAAACGGGGCAACAAAGGAGCGCAACAAACCTCGGGGACACATAGGCACAATTTGTACAAACTAAATATAACTTTTGACGAACGAAAATTGATTAACTTAGGTGAAATTAAATTATATGGGGTTACAGGCATGAATGGTGCATGGAATTGCGAGGGAAAGACACAATTAGATCAGAAACTGGGAACCTGTTTTGGAAAATGTAACAGTGGATTTTGTTTACATAAATAAAGGGTAAACAAAATATACCAATATATGAACGAAATTAAACTAAATAAATATTGTGGCGGCCGATCCGTCACACTTCTCAATGGGGATTTTACTGCCACGAAGGTCACCATATTTTGCTGCCAATTCGCCAATATTTGGCGAATCATCAGCTTTTTGATTAGCCGAATGGCCATGAAATTGCACAGTACAGGGAAATTAACCGTTGGGTGCAATTTGGTGGCCAATTCGGTGCTGTTTGAATAACCCCTCATATACATAATCACCCTTCCAAAATTAAAACAAGAAATAGCCCTGAACTACAGTTACAGTCACTTATATAGCGCCAACAGAATCTGCAGCACTTTACAATGATGGCGTACAGACATGAGACATAATAAAAACACATAAGGACCAGACAGCCGTGCCTGTAGGATAATTGCCCTACTATAAACATAAAGGTGATAATCGTCTGTCCCTTTTAATGGTGGATCATTGTTTGTGGCTTTTATTATCACCTCTGGTTTTCTCATCCAATACCATTATGCTTATATTTCTAGAATTGTTTTTTGAAGATATCCCAAGATACTGAACATGGGTACGGCAGAAAACCGACAAAAAGAAAAGACACCGGGTAAAAAGTATTTTTCTCAGGCCGACCTTAGAAAGATGAATCCGGTGCAGAGGGCTAGGTGTCTAGCCTATGACCAGCCAGGGAAAGAGGTCGCAGCCTCTTTGGTCCTCACCAATGGCCGAATACGTGAGCACATACTGAAATCTTTCCAAGAGATGCCGCAAACCTCAAGAGACCCGGAACAAGACAAGCAAACCAAGGTTGTAGGGCAGCTGAAGGCTGCTGAGGCTCGAAATCGCATACGTCTCATGAGATTCCGCTTCCAATGTATGAGAGTAAGTTCATTTACATCATTACGTCAGTTTTCATTTGACAGTATCACAAGTTTGATCTGGTAAATAATTAGCCCTTTGGAGCAGGGATGACTGACTGGCATTCCAATGACTCTTCATCCTCACTGTCTGGTGTGACAGACTATACCTCCTGCTCACCCATCAACCTTCTAAAAAATTTTAACATGCATGTTTCCATGTGCTATGGTTTTTGCTCCGCTTACAGGTCTCTGGCCGTGCTTTTAATTGGGCACTCTAAGCCAGCGGTCAGCAAGAACAACACTGCAGGTTCGGAATTCTATTTTCCAGGATTTTCTGCCAGCTTGATTAGTATCTGTTACTGAGCATCATGGGAGGTGTGGTTCCAAAACATCCTGAGGGATAAGGTTACTGAAACCTGTTTTAAGCAAATGTGAACTCCCCCACACACACACAAAATACACACACTGTGAACTCTTAGAGTGAGCGCATAGACATAGTGCAGTACAATACTAGAAGTAAGTAGCCTAAAAAAGGAAAAGACTCACAAGATGCCATAAAGATGTTGATCCCTGATGTTGGGTATAGTCTCTTTTTGCTTATTTTATCGATTTGTTAGTTTGAATAAATCCCTTTTTTACTACTCCTGGTACAGGGTCCTTCCATGCTGCATTGGCGATCCATCTATCAGCCACTATGTTACCTGTGATATACAGGAAGGCGATACCAGTGTTCTGTTGACTATACTATACAAAAAAATATATATATTTTACACATTACATAGTCATTTTTGGTATCATTGGAAAGGCCGGAGCCTGAGTAAGAGACTACACTTGACCTTGTGTTATGTACGGCTTTGAGATACACAAGTTCAATATACCTGTCATGTCCAGTGCCCGGCATGTGATCCAGTGCCCGGCAGTGCCGTCCTTGCTGCTCGCTGGCTGGGTGCCGATTGATGTACAGGCTCACAGCAGTCACGTGGGTGGTCAGGGGGCATGGTGCCGGCATGATGACGCAGCCCCGCCAGGTTTAAAATCATTCTGCTCAGCAGACTCATTGCCCTGATGTGGTTTAGCTTCCCTCAGTGCTTGATATCTATTACTCGGTTTCTATGTGCATGACTCTGGCTACCTCTGACGAACCCTCTATCTGTATGACCCCGGCTATTTCTGAGAACCCTGCTTTGTGTATGGCACCGGCTATTCCTGACAACCCTGCTCTGAGTGTCACCCTTGGTATAAAGGTTAACCATTTCTCCTGGTCATAAGATCTCTGCTACCTGGGCTAAGAGTGTCCTCCAAATCTGGCATCTGTTAACCTTTGCTGGGTGCTATAAGATCGGTTCCCTGCAGATAGTCATCGTTACCGACCATCCAAGGATCGGAAGGGTAGATAGTATACTGTGTACTGCGACCAGTATGTGTATGACCCCAGCTATTTCTGAGAATCCTGCTTTGTGTACTGACCCGACTATTTCTGAGAACCCTGCTTTGTGTAGGACCCCGGCTATTTCTGAGAACCCTGTTTGTGTACTGACCCGACTATTTCTGAGAACCCTGCTTTGTGTACTGACCCAGCTATTCCTGACAACCCTGCTCTGAGTGTCACCCTTGGTATAAGGTTAACCATTTCTCCTGGTAATAAGACCTCTGCTACCTGGCATAAGATCTGTTCCCTGCAGGTAGTTAGCGTTACTGACCTTCCAAGGAGCGGAGGGGTATATAGTATACTGTGTACTGCAACCCGTATCGTAAACCCAAGGGGGATCCTTGCCAGTACCACTACCTCTCCTCATAGCGGTGCGACAGCTTACATTTTCATTGAAACAGAGTAATAACACACTCCACACTTGCTGCTGGCATGGGAAATGAGGTGCGTTAGTGCAGCATCATTGTTTACTTTATAACTGAAAAGTGTAGAGCAAACAAATATTTAAATTTGTTGTTGTTTTTTTTAAACTTTACACTTGTCATGTTTACTATCATTGGATAGGGGTCAGGGAAAACCTCAGTCTTACCTTCTAATGGTATATAAGTATGGTTTTATGTGCTCATTTCTTTATGTTTTCAAAGCAAAAACATGCATATATATAATTCGATGCCATTTTTATAAACAACTTTTTTAAGTTTACTTAACCCTTTCTCGCCGCAGATCGTTCTATGCCATCCGTGTGGCGGGTGGGCCTTGAAGTACAGGTACGCCCTGTTGTCTTCAATGGGCCACCTCGGCCCCTCCCCACAGCTGGCGCACGCTTCATTGGCTGCAGAGAGAAGGTCTGAACTCAGGCCGTCCCCTTGCAGCCAATGATGCGCGCCGCATGTGGGCTGTGTGAGCGAGCCAAATTAGAGGCCCGCAGCGGCACCTGGCAGCGAAGCGTACCTATACACCTCGCCGGCGTTGGTCCCCGCCCAACAGGCGACGCCTGCCCTACGTGAAGGGGTTAAACAATTTCTCTTGCCTTTTGGTAAACATAACCTTGTAAACTCATTTTATGTGCCGACAGAGAAGACACCCGGTTATCCAGGAAAAACTCTGCCTTGTTTTTGTAATTACAAGGTAACCAGCGCAGCGTGGAGAAAATAAGATTTTAATACGAGCGGAGACCTTCACCAACTGCACACGACTGGCGCTTTTCCCAAGAGGTCTGAGTGCTTTTAGTTAAATGTGCAGTAATTACATTTTCAACGAGGCAGCAACGATACATTTACCAAAAACTGATTTTTCACCCAGAGACGAGAACTCAGAATAATAATAATAATAATAATGAGTGTTTTACTAGGAGAGATACATGGAGATTCTCCTCATATTTTCCATTATGCCGCAGGGTATAGATGTTATTACTGTAATTATATGAGTAATTGTGGAGTACCAGCATGCAGATTTGAGATAATAATGTCCAAAATCACAAGTCCTCCCTCTTGAAGTTCTAAACTGAAGGGGACAAATTAAAAAGTAAATAAATTCCAGAATTTTTACTTCCCATAGATGTGTTTATTCCTAGTGTACACAGCAGTGTTTATATACACAGATATACCACATCTTTGGCATACGTCAGGGAAGGTAGGGAACTAGTACTAGCACTTTCACTAAAAATAAAAATTAAATAAAACACAATGGATTGCCGCCAAAAACAAAAAAGGGAGAAATTTGCAGCAAAAACAACGAGAGACTGTGACCCATACAAAGATACGTGTACGAATATGATTAAAGGGATACTCTAGGCAACATGACCACCTAAAAATTGTTTAGGTGGTCATGATGCCCTGAGTATGCCCTCGCCTTTCCCCCCTTCCTCCACTCAGCCGATCGGCTGAAAAGCTGAAAACAGCTGAGAGACGCGGAGATCTTTACTCCGCCCTCCCAGCTGTCAGTCAGCAGAGCGGGATTCATATTTCCCGCTTCTGCCGACTATTGCCGAGTAGTAGACGTTGTCGCGCTTTCAGCGCGATGACGTCTCCAACTCGCCGCAGTAGCTGGCAGCAGCGAGCCACCAGCACAGTCTGCGGCTGGGATTAGTGTTGCGCGCATCCTCTGCGCGTAACACTAATCCAATTAGAAGAGGAAGCCTGCTGATTGGCTGGCTTACGTGAGATGCGCGCTTCTCACGTAAACCATTAGCCATGTTACAGAGTTAGAAGGACAGGAGCGGAAGAGGAGGGAGGTGAGTATAAAAAAAAAACCGCCGTTGGAAAGAAGTGGTTTTTAGAGTAAGTATTACATTTAAAAAAATATATATACACAATAACTAGGTAGGGAATAGATATATTTTAATGTAAGAAAAAAGGGGGAGATTTTTAGCCTAGAGTGTTCCTTTAACCCCGCAAGAGATGATTGCACAATAAATGGATATGCATGACTAAAAAAGAAAAAAAATACTGAACATATAAAAGGAAATAATATAGGAATAAATTCTAAAAAGCAAATAAAGGAAAAAAATACTTCCTTGGATATAAATGAAAAAACTCCACGTATGTATTTTTTCCTTTTTGTGCATTTTATAATATATCTCCTTTAATGCTCGTTATTTTTAATAAATGTGGTGATTTTTTTTTTTTATATAAATTATTTATTTTCAAAGTTTCATACAAATGCAAGATAGCACAGAATGAGAAAGAGTCACCCAGGACCAATGAAGGACATCACATACACTGAGTGGCCAGATTATTATGACCACCCCCATCAATACTTCGTTGGGCCAGGGGCGGATCCAGAGACTAGTCTCGGGAGGGGCACTGACAGAAAATAAGGTGTTTTAGCAGAGAGCCCGACTCACAAGAATTTACAGAGGGCCCGGCTCACAGGAGCTTACAATCTAGAGGAGCAGAGGGCCCGGCTCATAGGAGTTTACAATCTAGAGGAGCAGAGGGTCCGGCTCACAGGAGCTTACAATCTAGAGGAGCAGAGGGTCCAGCTCACAGGAGTTTACAATCTAGAGGAGCAGAGGGCCCGGCTCACAGGAGCTTACAATCTAGAGGAGCAGAGGGTCCGGCTCACAGGAGCTTACAATCTAGAGGAGCAGAGGGCCCGGCTCACAGGAGTTTACAATCTAGAGGAGCAGAGGGCCCTGCTCACAGGAGCTTACAATCTAGAGGAGCAGAGGGTCCGGCTCACAGGAGTTTACAATCTAGAGGAGCAGAGGGTCCGGCTCACAGGAGCTTACAATCTAGAGGAGCAGAGGGCCCGGCTCACAGGCGTTTACAATCTAGAGGAGCAGAGGGCCCGGCTCACAGGAGTTTACAATCTAGAAAAGCAGAGGGCACCCAGGAGTTTACAATCTAGAGGAGCAGAGGGCACCCAGGAGTTTACAATCTAGAGGAGCAGAGGGCACCCAGGAGCTTACAATCTAGAGGCGCAGAGGGCACCCAGGAGTTTACAATCTAGAGGAGCAGAGGGCACCCAGGAGTTTACAATCTAGAGGAGCAGAGGGCACCCAGGAGCTTACAATCTAGAGGAGCAGAGGACACCCAGGAGCTTACAATCTAGAGGAGCAGAGGGCACCCCGGATTTTACAATCTAGAGGAGCAGAGAGCCCCCAGCTCACACATGGATTTGCCCCCAGCTCATGGATTTGCCCCAGCTCACACATGGATTTGCCCCAGCTCACACATGGATTTGCCCCAGCTCATGGATTTGCCCCAGCTCACACATGGATTTGCCCAGCTCATGGATTTGCCCCCAGCTCATGGATTTGCCCAGGTCATGGATTTGCCCCCAGCTCATGGATTTGCCCAGGTCATGGATTTGCCCCAGCTCATGGATTTGCCCAGGTCATGGATTTGCCCCCAGCTCATGGATTTGCCCCCAGGTCATGGATTTGCCCCCAGGTCATGGATTTGCCCCCAGCTCATGGATTTGCCCAGGTCATGGATTTGCCCCCAGCTCATGGATTTGCCCCCAGCTCATGGATTTGCCCCCAGCTCATGGATTTGCCCAGCTCATGGATTTGCCCCCAGGTCATGGATTTGCCCCCAGCTCATGGATTTGCCCCCAGCTCATGGATTTGCCCCCAGGTCATGGATTTGCCCCCAGCTCATGGATTTGCCCCCAGCTCATGGATTTGCCCAGCTCATGGATTTGCCCCCAGCTCATGGATTTGCCCCAGGTCATGGATTTGCCCCAGCTCATGGATTTGCCCCCAGTTTACACATGGATTTGCCCCCAGCTCATGGATTTGCCCCCAGTTTACACATGGATTTGCCCAGCTCTCACCTGGATATTGCTCCAGGCCTCCAGCTCCGGTGTTCAGGGGTTGAGGGGACCCAGATGCCGCCGGGCAGCGCGGGAGTGCCTGCCCGGTCCTGAAGAGTGCGTCCTGTTAAAGGCATGCGGCTGCGTGCGTGCGCAGGTCACGCGGTCCGGCCAGTCAGGTTGTACAGAGACTCAGTACCACCTGATTAGCCGGACCACGTGACCGGCTGCGCCTGCACGCAGCCGCCTCCCCTTTAACAGGACGCACTCTTCAGGACCGGGCAGGCACTCCCGCGCTGCCCGGCGGCATCTGGGTCCCCGGCTCAAATCTCGGGGGGGGGGGCAATTGCCCCGTTGCCCCCCCTGGATCCGCCCCTGCGTTGGGCCACCTTTTTGTCTTCAATACTGCGGTGATTCTTCTTGGCATTGACTCCAAGAGATGTTGAAAGGTGATGCGAGGAATCTGACACCATGCCTGATGAATAGCACTGTCCAGTTCTGTGAGATTTGATGGTTGTGGAACCAGCTGCCTGATGGCTCTTTTAACCCCTTCGCTGCGGCAGACGCGGCTGAGCGCGTCCTGCCTTTGGGGTCAGCGTTCGGCCGGGTTCCGGCCGATCGCTGGCCCCCCCGGTGCGGGCTGACATCCTCGATGTCAGCTCAGCATCCGGAACCACCGCCGGAGTAATTAGGTGTCATCGCGGCGGCGCGATGACACCTAATTCAGGCGCCCCCCCCCCCGCATGTGCGGAGGAGGCACCTGAAAGGGAGGGGGGAGGTCCTTCGGACCTCTCTCCCTCCCGATTGGCGGCGTTGCGGGGATTAACCCAGGCACCGTTTGGAAGGGCACAGCCTGCCCTTCCAAATGGTACCTGGCATTAACCCCTGGGGAGCCGGATCACGAATCGGCGCTGAAAAGCGCCGGTTCGTGATCCTTTCCCGGAGCTGGCCGACATCTTGGATGTCGGCCAAGCCTCCGGGAACTCCCCCTGAGGACTGGCGTCATCGTGCATAGCACGATGACGCCAGTCCTGGAGTTAACCCCTAGCTGCCACCAATGGTGGAGATAGGGGGTTCCAATGAACCCCCTATCTCCCGATCCGTGGCAGCTAGGGGTTAAAGTTTGGTATTGCTGGATCGGCCAGAGCATGGCCATTCCAACGATACTAAACACGAATGTGAAAAAAGTTTGTAAAAAAATAAATAAATTAAAAATAAAAATAAAAAAATATTTTGAAAAAAAATTATAAAAAAAAATAAACAAGTTTTTTTTTTCTTTTTTTTTGGTTTGTTAATGCAGCAATATTGTTCCCATTTCAATTATAATGTGAACAATGATGCTGCACTAACGATTTTTGTATGCGGTGCGTTTGTTAAAAATCGTGTAACTTTCCCCAAAAAAAATGTAACGAGACCCCATCTCTAATTTTTTTAACAAGCGCACCCCATACAAAATAGAACCGCAATTGCTCGCATGTTAAAATGTGAAAAAAAAACACTTTACACATTGTAAATTATTGAAAAATCATATTTTATTGCATTTTTTGTTATAATATACAGACAGGTCATGACGTATACATATAATAATGACATATTATGAATCTGCCGAGTCTGACGGAAAGAACGATATATAATATGTCTGGGTCATATACTAAAATAAGCCTTCAAAACACGTTTAAACATGATGAGCAAAACCGGTAAAAATTACCTCAGCACAGGGGCGGGAAAAGCCTCAGCAGCGAAAGGGTTAACTTCGTCCCACAAATGCTCAATTGGATTGAGATCTGGTGATTGTGGCGGCCACCTATGCAAGGTAAATTCTCCCTCATGTTCTTGAAACCACTCCTGCACAATATGAGCATGGCATGGTGCATTGTCTTGTTGGAAGAAGCCATCTCCATTGGGATATGCCATCAACATGATCAGCAATGATGCTTTGGTATGTTGTGCTATTCAGACGTTGTTCCACACAAATTAAAGGGCCCCAAACCATAACACTGCCCCACCAGCTTCAAGGGTTGTACTTTCATGCTGTTTCTGCCAAATTCTCAATCTGCCATCTGTATGATGCATCTGGGAATGTGATTCATCGGACCACTTGACTTTTTTCCAATGCTCGACTGTCCAATCCTTGTGTTTCTGTGCGAATTGGAGACATTTTATCAGCAGACAGCAAAGGTGTTCGAACAGGCCTTCGGCTTCCATATCCCATACGATGCAGTGTACGGCGAACATTGCGTTCAGAGATCATTTGAGAGGATCCCTGATTAAGAGCTGCAGTAATTTGATACACTGTTGCTCTTCTGTTGTCTTGTACTATTCCTGCCACTCTCCGTTCTGCCCTAACATTGACTAGTCGCTGATGGCCACAATTTGCACGTTCAGACACAGATTTTCGGCTGACAGTCCAGTCTTTAAACACTTTAACAACAGCTGCTCTTGAACATTTAACAAATTCTGCTGTTTTGCTGATCCTCGCTCCATGGCTCCGAGCTCCAACAATCATCCCACGTTCGAAGGCTGTTAAATCGCTTTGTTTACCCATATCTTCGGAAATAAAATCACTTCTACTGTCGTGGTAAACAACCTGCTTCGCTATTTATAATGGACTGGCCCTCTAGCAACTTCAGCGCAAAATTATAGCTAATTTGCCTAAAATCAGGTGGTCATCATAATAATCTGGCCACTATAATAAGCTAAAGAAAAATAAAAGAGAGAGGTAATCAAAGATTTGGACAGCAATTGCAGGGAAATAGGCAGAGTCCACAGGAAATCAGTCAAAAATTACCCAGGGACAAAACCAAGAAGCAAAAACACCTACAAGAGAGGATGGGGAAAGGAGAAATAGTGGAGAACTACCACTAAATACATTGCATTCCCAGCTCACTCTGTCAGTCTGACACACTGAGGCTGTGAAAGGGGCCACATGGCCGGGAGACCCAGGGCCAAGGTGAGTGGACAGAGCCATGGTAGCCACCCAAATGGCTCACCTTGGATGACCCATGTTCTCTCACACACAAAAAATGAGAGGGGGGATACCCTGGAACCCCAGGTGCTCAGCACATAGCCATTCCCTGCCAGTTCTCAAAGAGTCTCAAGAGGAAAAATAAGTCTGCTATATATTGTTTAAAAGCAACGAGGGAGAGAAAAATGGGGGGCATCAGCCAGTGTCCATAAACATGGAGAGAAACCGGCCAGCCACGTGGAGGCACAGCGGAGCAAGTGACAGGCAGACAACCGCAGCGGAAGAGCAGGTCCATCCATGGAGCTGGGCAGGCAGCGGAGCCACCGCAGCAGCACAGGCAAAGCACATTCGTCGACGACCAGTACCAGCAGTCACCAGAGAGGTCTGGTGCCTCTGAAGAGGACAGATTGCCAGGAAGCCCGATGGACCACAGCAGCCAATAAGTTGCTCACCAACCACGTACTCCGGAGCCGCAAGTAACACGTCCGAGAGTAGTGCGCACCCTCTACGCGTGTCCTTAGTCACAAGACACCGCTCCGCCGAAGCACCAAATTAAGTCCTGCTCCACCATCAGTGTGTCATCCAGGGCACCAAATGTGGTGATTTTTATGACAATTGTACAAGGTTTTGAGTCTTACGGGATTCCAAATTGCATAAGTGTCTGGGATTCCTTCTACATCTTAAGTTGAAAAGATGTTTTTATTTTCTTTCCGCCTGCAAGTATTTTTTATCTGATGAAGGTTGTATGAAGACACCCACCACAGACTATTTTATACTACTTTATTTGAATTTTTTATTGAATGAAAGATCACGATTACATTACAGAGAATTGATAAGATTTTACGTGTGCACAGTGGCCTTTATAATTACTTGCATGCCTGCATTAATATGAAAAGCCTTAACCATACCTTGCTGGACTGGATTCTCTCCTCATGTCCTGATAGAATACAGGAGGCAGGCGTTCTCGCTAATAGCTTCAGTGATCACTGTCTAGTGTACAAAATCTCCCCCAAAGGTAATAATCACCAGGTCCTTCAAGAAATTTAATCTTGAATCATTCCTAAATGATCTCTAATGGCTTACGTGGTACAGGCTAAACCTAATCCCAGACCTGTACTGTGCAATTGAATACTTTCAGTCAGAGCTCCTGCAAGTCTGGAATGCCCATGCCCCGCTGCATAAAGTGCGAGTCAAAGGGGCACATCTCCCCTGGGTTACAGCTGACCTCACACATATGTACCAGCTTAGAGATTCACTCTGGTCAAATTTCAAGAGCACTGGATCCATGAACGATCACTGAGAATACTGAAAATGGCAGAATGCATGCACAAAGCAAACAAAAATGGCCAAAGCCCAATACTTCAATGAAAATCTAAACAATAACATATCAAACCCGAGAAACTTTTGGAAAATCATAAATAACATACAATCGCCCCCTGTCCACTCCCAACCAGCTGCTGTCAAAGTAAACAACCAAATCCTGCAATACCCCCTAGATGTAGTAAATGCCTTTAATAACTATTTTGTTGGATGCGCCAACACCCTGATTGCTAAGCTAGCAATTGAAACACATTCAGAAAGGCAGCACACAAGTCAGATCCTTCCAACTGTGCAAAAATGTGCAAATTACGCGATTACTATCAGTATTTGAACTATTTAACCCCAGATCAATCCGGCTTCCGTCCAAATAATTCAACCACAACTGCCCTTTTAAAAGTTTCCAATGATATCCAGGCTGGCATGGAACAAGGAAACCTAACTGGAGCCATCTTCCTTGATTTTGCCAAGGCCTTTGACACAGTAGACCATGGCATCTTATTACAAAAACGTAAAAACTCTGGTATTGGTGCTTGCACGCTAACCTGGTTTCAATCATATGTGTCTGATCGGTCGCAATATGTGTCCATTTCTGACAGCACTTTCTCCCCCTCCCAGTCACGTGCGGCGTACCCCAAGGCTTGATACTTGGCCCCCTGCTATTCACAATATTCATAAATGATCTGCCCAATGTCTGCAAAGCCTCAACTGTTCACATGTACGGAGACAACACTGTAATATATACCAGCAAACAGATCTCCCACAGCTGGAGGCCGTGCTGCAAGACCAATTCACAGAGTTAGAAAAGTGGATCAAAGATAAAAACTTTTTCTAAATGCTGACAAAACTGTTACAAAGCTCTTTGGAACAGCACCTAAACTACACAAATTGCAAACACCCCATCTATGTGTCAGGACAAAATCAAATGGCACGCTGACCACAGTCACTTCTCTCAAATATCTAGGTATGTGGTTAGACCCAAATCTATCCTTTGGCCCCCACATCGAAAAACTTTCATCTAAAATTTTCCCCAAACTAGGTGCCCTGTACAGAAACAAATCCTGCCTGAGCCCCACGGTAAGAAAGCAGATTATACAACAAATGTTTATGCCAGCTATTGAATACGGAGATGTAGTGTATGCAGCTGCCCCACAAACGCACCTCCAGAAACTTACTACATTGTATAACGCATTCTGTCGCTTTGTGCTACAATGTAAATAAATGACCCACCATTGTGACATGTTAAAAGAACTAAACTGGCCGTCGCTGGAATCTAGACGCACCCTTCACCTTTCCAACCTGATGTTTAAGAGCTTTTCTGGGAAGCTACCACCCTACCTGAATAGGCTGCTTTCCTCAGCAGTTCCCTCATCCTATAACCTCCGATCCAGGACCGGCACCTTACTTGCAATACCACATTACAAAAAGAAAGTGGCTCGATCCTCATTTTCCTACAGAGTACCACAATTATGGAATAACCTCCCAGACGCCATCAAATCTTCCCCCGGTCTAAAGTCCCTTAAGAGCTCCCTATTAACATACCTCAATAAGGAATGCACCTGTAAACATGTAACTTAACAGTGACTATATTTCCTACATATTTATTTTCTGTTAATCTGTATATTTTTTTGTGTTAATTTCTTGCATTTTACTACTTTGTATTTCTGTATATATATGAAAAGAACAAATCCGAACGAAAAAGTTCAGATGTAGTACCTTAAATAAACCGTGTGAGGCTTCGAACCTCTTTCCTAACTCAATTTTATTGGACACACGTAACATAAAAAACCATACGTTTAAAAAACATAAATAGAGTAATGTGTAGGCAGTGTACTAATGGCTCGATGGATAAGATCCAATCTGTAACTAGTTAATTAATGAGTATAAATCAAGAAGGCAACCATTGCACCAAATTGCCGACAGAGGACCTGTATAAGAATCTATCTGGTACAAGAATCTGGATAGTATACAGCCGTTAGGCCGATAAGGGCGAATAATGAACCTAATCACACAGATGTATTAAAGGGGTGCAATGGATGACCTTGTCTAAAAGGAATGTAGTTATCAACAGAATTCCACTGGACACATATGATGTGGGATTAGATAATTGTCTTGACGTATGGAAATTAGTATCTAGTAGATTGCATATGGAACCACTAATATCTGAAAATGACCATAGCACTTGAATCAACCAATCCTAAATCAACTGAAGCGTCAATAACGATAATAGGTGGAAGGCAGTGGAAGTAAATAATAACTGATGGATGTAATTCCATTGAAAGGACAATCAACTCAAAAAATTACTTCTCATGAACCGTAAGGGCAAGTTAAATAATTCTCATTCTGTTGAAAAAACTACATAATGGCTACTCATAAATCATAATTAACAGGATTAATTCTGTTGTGATCAGTGAACACGATTATAGTATAGATAACGACACAAATGTGGCGGCTGCAATGTTCGTATGATTCGATGTCTTAATACTGATAATAATTAGAATATCATACCAGATAGACCTTGATTATCTAAGTCTAGATAAATGGATGCTCATATGGCAATAGCTCTTGAATCAATCAATACTAAATCGACTGAAGCATAAATATTGGTCATTGATGAAAAATGGTAAAAATAAATATAAATAATAATAAATAATGACTGATGGATATAATTCCGTGGGAAGGACAATTGACTCAAAGGTTATTATTCATGACCCATATTACGCAACTACTACTTTGTATTTCTGTAACCATGTTCTTGAACCAAGGACATACTTGAAAACGAGAGAATCTCAGTGTATCCTTCCTGGTAAAATCCTTTATTAATAAATAAATAAAATAAATATATTTTATCAGGACATTTTTATTGCTGCAACATTAATATATTACACAGATTGTTTATGATATGCGATTTTTAAGACTATGCACTCTTTATAATACATTTTAAATGCTATAGATTTTTGAGGGACATTTTTTTTGTATTGCTGTATATCCAGTTATTGCGAGACAATCATCTATCTTAAAAATAAAAATTACAGCAAGTAAAAATTCTGCTTTCTCCTATATCGACTGGGATGAGCAGAGGTATCATCACTGCTCACCCTGGACAAGTATATTTGAATCCTGGTAAGAGGAGAGCACCTCCCCAGCAAGTGTCTTTGGGCAAGACACCCAATTTTTTATACTTGCCTACTTCAGAATATCACCTGCTAGTGTACGAACAACATCTCTTCTGTAGCCGTGAAGAAGCAGGTTTGAATCCCAATATCAGAACCTCTTTCCTCTACAACAGTGTTTCCCAAACCTGTCCTCGGGACCCTCAACCAGGCCAGATTTTGCAGATCACCTTGGGAAAAGCTGACTGAATCCTGCAATCACTGAGCAGCAAATCATATCACCTGTGCTGTGCTTCAGATATCTGGCAAACATGGCGAGGCGGAGGGTCCTGAGAACAGGTTTGGGAAACACTGCTCTACAACCATGGAGAAGCAGTTTCGAACTTGCCACCAAGTCTGGGCTCTACAACCGTGAAAAGCAGAATCCGTTCCTTCCTGCACAGAACACTTCACCAGCAAGTGTCCATGGGAAAGACACCTAACAATACGGTCACAAAACATGCCAAGAGACTTGCAAGAGTCGCAAAAACACCAGTGCCCTTGCTGCCATGTCCTAAACTTTGGCCACCACTTTTCCTGTCCTTTGTTATCCAGTCATTGTTTTCCCACTGCCCTGCTTGAAGGAAGTGGTGATTGCTTCCTAATCCAGCTCTGTTCATCTATGGACTTCTTACTTAAGGGAGTTGCTCCCATACCGTGTTGCATGTACATTGTTCAATGTTCATGGTGCATCCAGGACCTTACCTGAATTCTGTGAGTTTCGTTGTGTTTCCTGCCATGTTTTTGCCCCGTACTTACCTGCTGTATCCCTTGACTTGGTGTTTGAATAACTTTCTTTGTTCTGCTGTGCACTTGCCTGCTGTACTGTTTGCCCCCTGCATTTTTGGCTCTGTCTACATCCATGTACCATGCACATGACAAATGTTCGTGCTTACCTCATAATATGTGTATATTACTTCATTGATCGTTCCCTTGGGAACATACAGAGTCCCTCTATGCACCGTGTGATCCTTCATAAAACAGATCTGCTGTTCTAGTGATTTGATTTCTTGTTCACATATGATGTATAGTGCTGTGGCATTTTATTATTGTGAGGCCAGTACATCAAGTTGATAACACTTGGAAACCATGTACCGCGAGGACCCAGTAGCTGCATGTCAAATTTTGATTCGGGGAAGCTGCGTCTTTAGCAGCCCATGAAGTGGGCATTGCTGTTGTTGACCGAGCCGAAATCTGAAACGGTGGTGCTTTGTTTGAAAGCTTGTAGGACAGTTTAATTGATTCTTTGATCCAGCTAACAAATTGTTGATTCAGAAGGTCGCTTTCCTTTTATAGACCCATGAAATAACATTAACAGATGTTTGCAGGAACAAGAACCTGATGTTTTGTCCAGGTCGATGGTCAAACGCTCTGTATGTCCAGAGAATGAAACTTGATCCAGAAGGAATGATCGATTCTGACAAAAAAGTTTGGATAAGCTCATGAAAAAAGCGATGCATTGTTGGAGACTTTAGGTTTGAAACTTTGTTATGCTTTGAACTCTCTGGCTATAAAAAGGTGAATGATTGATGTCCCAGAAAGGAGCTTTATTACACAAATTGCTTTCTGGGAGATTAATTATTTTGACGGTTTTTACTGACTGCTCTTCATACAATTTGTTTGCAGACATCCTGAGAGATTTATACGATTTTCAGAACAGAATAGTTTCTGTCCAGTTAAGGATTCATATGCATTATCCTTCCAGCAGCTGTGACTTGGTTTCTCCTTGAGCATCTGGGAATGTCACCTATAAGTGTCAAGTCTTCTGCTGCAGCTATGAGATGAAGAATTAAGACACCAATTCCAAATTCGTGCACTATTAACATGAAGCGTTTTTCACCTCATTCTGGTCTACAGAATCATGGACATTGAGGTGATTGTCACGGTTCATGCCGCCAGCACAGGAGGAAGGGCAAATCCGGCACTGCTCTGCCATAGCTGTCAGCTCCCTTCCTGGAATACCTTACCTGTGATCCGCTTTCCTGCAGGCTCAGCAGGTGTTCTTCCTTCTTGCCCTGACTGGCTATTTAAACTGATCACATCCTTCTCCCAATGCTTCTGCATTGTACTGTTGTCATTCACTCATTGCCTGTTGAAATTTTTCTGCAAAATCATCAACAGGACTGGCCGAGTTCTGTGATGAAGGAGACTTGTTGTTTGTCATTTGATCCAGAAAGTATAAAAAAAGCTCAAGTGGAAAATAGAGACACAAGTTGCTGTTTCAAAAGATTCTCTTATTCTGAGGTCTGCAAGGAAAACAGTTCCTTTTTGTTACAGTAGGACGGACATAGATTCAAGGATTACAGACCAATAAACACTTTCAACGTCAAACCTCATTTAAAAAAGTTCCCCCATTACATACATCATATATAATTACTTCTGACAAGACAAAGGAAAGTTTCTTTCTATATTCTGCACGTTGCAGAGTTTTTCGCACACTTTTCTACGTCGCCTGCTAACAAGAGCTTACACAGGATGTCTGCTTCTAATTAAAATTCTTGGGCTAGCTTCAAGACGAAATGACTATCAAGGATATGTGCACGTAGTATTGGTATTGAAACTTAAAAAAGTGAGGCATATTGGCTAAGATATGTATTTGAATCACAGTGTATATATATATATATATACAGTATATTCATATAGGAAATTAAAAATATCTATCACCTGTCCAGAAGCTAACAGCTTGCTCCATTGACTCCTGTGTACCAGACCTTCTGCTACCCTCAGACCAGCTCGCTCTACTCTAGCCCTTGATGCACGGCTTGTCAAAGACCACGTTATTGGATACTCCTCTGGATACCTCTGCCTTACCACAGACTCTCCTGCTGTGCCAAGTCTCCTGCTGTGCCAAATAGTCCCCTGCTGTGCCATAGACTTGCCTTCCTGTCCCATCTGTCTGGTGTCTTGTGTAAGTGTTCCTCTTGTATCAGTGTCCAGTATTTCCCGTGTTCTGTCTCCAATATCCAGTCCATAGTAACCAGTCAGCCCTGTTCCTGCATCTCCCCTCCAATTTTAAGGTACATTTTTGTCACCAAAATATAGCGGTATACTCGAGTATCTACAGATCCTTGGTATACTCGAGTATCTTCTTAAACCTTTCTTTCACCTGGCTTGTTTGCCTTACACTAGCGTTTTAAATAATCCATCTTGGGGCGTTCCAGACTTCCTTGTTTAAAAAGAAGATTGCACGAAAAAGACTTTAAAGAAGAGTATGCCATCCAAGATTTCTGCCATATAGCTCTGCTGGCCACCACCTTGAGAGCCATAGAGCTTACTGACCATTTCCGGTATTCTGCTGTAGTGTTACAAAATAAAACAAAAGTAATGTTCTTTCAGCAATTTAGATTTTTCTTCAGAAATGGAGTGTAACAGATAACTGTCACTCTAGTAGATCAACCAATGCTGTCCATGCGACTATGGACCCTGTAACTAAAGCCGTAACCAACATCCCCAAGTGGTATCCTAAGTGGACGTTTAGAGTTGATTTCCTGGAGTTTTATCCATGATGCCCTATGCCATCCACCATCATGATCCCTAATTCCTGTGTCTCCTCTCTCCACAGGTAAGACTCTATCACCCAGTATCCACAGACACCCACATCTCAACTGATCCCCTGCATACTTTTGCTGGCAAGACTCTATCACCCAGTATCCACAGACACCCACATCTCAACTGATCCCCTGCATACTTTTGCTTGTAAGACTCTATCACCCAGTATCCACAGACACCCACATCTCAACTGATCCCCTGCATACTTTTGCTGGCAAGACTCTATCACCCAGTATCCACAGACACCCACATCTCAATTGATCCCCTGCATACTTTTACTGGTAGGACCCCCATCACCCAGTATTTGCAGGCACCCACATTGTAACGTTACCTTGGTCTCTTTTTTTAAATTTATTTTTGTCTCCTTTCTCCACCATTTACTTTGCTAATTAGCATGTGAATCTCCTGCCCTATTGACACAGCCCATCCAGCATCAGGTGTTTACCTTTTAACTGCCTGAATGCAATTAGTCTGCCCTATATAACAGCTAAGACTGGCTCCATTTGAGACTTGGCTCTTGTGACATCCCCAAGTGGCATCCTAAGTGGACGTTTAGAGTTGATTTCCTGGAGTTGCGGGACTGGGTAAACACATGTCTATATCATGCTTTCTCTCACGCTTCTACTCTTTACTTCTACCTTTCTCCTTAAATGGAACTCCTGCCCCTCTACCACCGACCCCTACACTATCTGCATCTCTCCCTCCCTCCTCTCGTCCCACATGATGGCCTCGCATGAGCTCCTTTGTTTCCTCAGAACATGGTCTCCCTCTAACTCTCGTGCTGCCAATCACTCCCACTCCCACAAATCCCATTCCCACCTTCTCTTTCTCACCCTCCTGCTGTTACTCTATGCAGGTGACATATCCCCTAACCCTGGCCCCACAACACATCCAATACTTCCCTCTCATCCTATCTCCATCGCACATAAATCACCTCCCTGCAAGCCCAGCAACCTCATTCCCATAAACCTCAGCGCCTGTCCTCTTTCTCCTGCGCCCTCTGGAACGCTCGCTCTGTGTGCAACAAACTCACAGCAATCCATGACCTCTTCCTTTCAAACTCCTTCAACCTCCTAGCTTTAACTGAAACCTTGCTAACTCCCTCTGACATGGCCTCCGTTGCTGCTCTCTCACATGGCGGTTTACACTTGAGCCATACCCCCAGACCGGGTGAGAGAAATGGTGGCGGGGTCGGAATCCTGCTCTCTCCCACCTGCACCTACCAGCATCTCCCTCCACCCCCATCCCTCTCCTTCTCCTCCTTCGAGACACACTGCATCCGCCTGTTCTCTCCTCTGGCCCTCAGGGTGGCAGTCATCTACCGCCCACCGGGACCAACCTCCCAGTTCTTTGACCACTTTGCTACCTGGCTTTCTCACTTCCTGTCTTCTAATCTTCCATGCCTAATTCTCGGGGACTTCAACATTCCCATTGATGATCCTTCCGCCCCTGCTGCCTCCAAACTTCTTTCACTCACGTCCTCCCTTGGACTCACACAATCCTCCCTCCTCCCTACCCACCGCGATGGTCACGCTATTGACCTTGTCTTTTCCAACCTCTGCTCCATTTCTGAGTTCAACTGTAGCCCTTTCCCCATCTCTGACCACCACCTTCTCTCTTTCAACCTATCTGGACTTCCTAAACACCCTGCTCCCCCACCCCGCACACACACTCGCAGAAATCTACATGCTGTGGATCCCCATCAATTCTCCAATCTACTTCACCACCTCCCTCACACCTCATCCTTCACCTGCCCTGATGCTGCCACTAATCACTACAACACTACTCTTATCTCTGCTCTAGACACTCTTGCTCCTCTTTCGACTCTGTAAGGCCCCACACTGCCAGCTTCAGCCCTGGCACACCCTCCAGACTCACTACCTGCAAAGATGCTCCCGCACTGCAGAGCGTGCCTGGAGGAAATCCCGCTCTGAAGCTGGTTTTGTTCACTTCAAGTTTATTCTCCGGTCATACACCTCTGCCCTCCACTTGGCCAAACAATCCTTCTTCTCATCTCTTATATCTACGCTGTCCTCCAACCCTAAACGGCTCTGGTCCACCTTCAACACCCTCCTCTACCCACCTGCACCTCCCCCCTCAGCTGCCTTCAGCGCTCAAGACCTGGCAGACTACTTCCTCAGTAAAACTCTAACTATCAGAAGCAACATCCCAACACAAGATAGTTATCTGCCTCCTCCACTCCCAGAGGTCCCCTCTGTCACCCTCTGCCGCTTCCTCCCAGCCACTGAGGAGGAAGTCAATTCCTTATTGTCCTCCTCACATCTCACCACGTGCCCGCTCGACCCCATTCCCTCACATCTAATTCCTCCCCTCTCCTCCTCCCTCACCCCTGCTCTCACACACATCTTCAACCTATCTCTCTCCACTGGCTCCTTTCCATCCGCCTTCAAACACACGCTAGTTACCCCTTTACTAAAGAAACCATCCCTCGATCCAAACTCTCCATCCAACTACCGCCCTGTATCCCTGCTTCCCTTTACCTCTAAGCTCTTAGAAAAACTAGTCTTCAACCGCCTCTCCCTCTTCCTGTCCTCCAATTCCCTACTTGACCCCCTGCAATCTGGCTTCCGTCCCCTACACTCAACTGAAACTCCCCTCACCAAAGTCACCAACGACCTCCTAACTGCTAAAAAACACGGCCACTATTCTATTCTCATCCTGCTTGACCTCTTGGCTGCTTTTGACACTGTTGACCACCCCCTCCTTCTACAGACCCTCAACTCTCTGGGTCTCGGTGACACTGCACTTGCTTGGGTTGACTCCTATTTATCCAACAGGTCCTTCTGTGTGTCCTTTGCTGGTAACTCCTCCTCTTCATTGCCTCTATCTGTTGGTGTAACTCAAGGCTCTGTCCTTGGTCCTCTGCTCTTTTCCATCTACACCTCCTCCCTGGGCAAAATTATCAACAGCTTTGGCTTTATTTACCACCTCTACGCTGATGACAGTTAGATCTACCTCTCTACCCCTGATCTCTCTCCCCCTGTACTTTCCAAAGTCAGTGACTGTTTATCTGGCATCTCCTCCTGGATGGCCTCCCACCACCTAAAGATCAACATGTCAAAGACTGAGCTCCTACTTATTCCTCCCTCCAATGCCTCCCCACCTCCTGACTTCTCTATCACGGTGGAGGGTATCACCATCTCCCCATCAAACCAAGTTCGCTGTCTTGGAGTTACACTTGACTCTGCTCTTTCCTTCATCCCCCACATCAAGTCTCTTTCCTCCTCCTGCCGATACCAACTGCGTAATATTTCCAGAATTCGGCCATTTCTTACCGCTGTCACCACAAAACAACTCATACACGCCCTGGTAATCTCCCGACTCGACTATTGCAATAATCTCTTATCTGGCCTCCCTCTGTCCCGCCTCTCCCCCCTACAATCCATCCTGAACGCCTCCGCCAGGCTAATTCACCTCACCCGCCGCTCTGTCTCTGCCGCTCCCCTCTGCGAGTCCCTTCACTGGCTCCCCATCCACTGCAGAATGAAGTTCAAAATCCTTATCCTTACCTACAAAACCCTCACTAACACAGCTCCCCACTACCTGTCCTCACTAATCACCAAATACACCCCAGCCCGCTCCCTAAGGTCAAACAGTGACCTGCGCCTAGCTTCTCCCCGCATCACCTCTTCCCATGATAGACTGCAGGATTTCTCACGCGCAGCCCCCACTCTCTGGAATGCTCTCCCTCGTACTGTCAGACTTTCCCCTAACTTCTCTTCCTTCAAACGCTCCCTTAAAACGTTCCTATTTAGGGAAGCCTACCACCCAACTCACTGACGCAACCATCAATCACTCTCACCTTACAGTCCTCTCCTCCTGTTTCCAACCCCAACCCTCCCAGATTGTGAGTTCCTACGGGAATAGGGCCCTCATCTCCTCCTGTACTGTTTGTCAAATGTTGTTCAATGTATTGTAACCCTGTCTATACTGTGCCTATTGTACAGCGCTGCAGAATATGCTGGCGCTTTATAAATAAAAAAGAATAATAATAATAATAATTGCTGATGTCTGGAAAGAATGCTTGACTGATGTGTAGGTCTATTTATCCGTTAGGTCTTTTAACACAGCTGAATCTCCCAATATAATGGCTGTTTTTGAAGTTAGCTGGTCTGTAGAAATTTCCCCTTTTTGGAATTTTTTCTCTTCGCTTACTTGGGTCTTTCTGTTGGACAAAAACCATGTTTGTTTCAATCTTTTGGAGAAACCTTCATTCTTTTGACATTACTTCTGGCAGATACAGATAAAAAGGAAAGAGTTTAACGTGTCTTAGTTGTCCAGTTGTCACTTCTTCACCCATTGGGAGTATACATATACACTATATTGCCAAAAGTATTCGCTCACCCATCCAAATAATCAGAATCAGGGGTTCCAATTCTTCCATGGCCACAGGTGCATAAAATCAAGCACCTAGGCATGCAGACTGTTTTTACAAACATTTGTGAAAGAATGGGTCGCTCTCAGGAGCTCAGTGAATTCCAGCATGGAACTGTGATAGGATGCCACCTGTGCAACAAATCCAGTCGTGAAATTTCCTTGCTCCTAAATATTCCACAGTCAACTGTCAGCTGTATTATAAGAACGTGGAAGTGTTTGGGAACAACAGCAACTCAGCCACGAGGTGGTAGGCCACGTAAACCGACGGAGCAGGGTCAGCGGATGCTGAGGCGCATAGTGCGAAGAGGTCACCAACTTTCTGCAGAGTCAATCGCTACAGACCTCCAAACTTCATGTGGCCTTCAGATTAGCTCAAGAACAGTGCGCAGAGAGCTTCATGGAATGGGTTTCCATTGCCAAGCAGCTGCATCCAAGCCATACATCACCAAGTGCAATGCAAAGCACCGGATGCAGTGGTGTAAAGCACGCTGCCACTGGACTCTAGAGCAGTGGAGACGCGTTCTCTGGAGTGTCGAATTGTGCTTCTCCATCTGACAATCTGATGGACGAGTCTGGGTTTGGCGGTTGCCAGGAGAACGGTACTTGTCTGACTGCATTGTGCCAAGTGTAAAGTTTGGTGGAGGGGGATTATGGTGTGGGGTTGTTTTTCAGGAGCTGGGCTTGGCCCCTTAGTTCCAGTGAAAGGAACTCTGAATGCTTCAGCATACCAAGACATTTTGGACAATTCCATGCTCCCAACTTTGTGGGAACAGTTTGGAGATGGCCCCTTCCTCTTCCAACATGACTGTGCACCAGTGCACAAAGCAAGGTCCATAAAGACATGGATGACAGAGTCTGGTGTGGATGAACTTGACTGGCCTGCACAGAGTCCTGACCTCAACCCGACAGAACACCTTTGGGATGAATTAGAGCGGAGGCTGAGAGCCAGGCCTTCTCGTCCAACATCAGTGTGTGACCTCACAAATGCACTTCTGGAAGAATGGTCAAATATTCCCATAAACACACTCCTAAACCTTGTGGACAGCCTTCCCAGAAGAGTTGAAGCTGTTATAGCTGCAAAGGGTGGACCAACGTCCTATTGAACCCTATGGATTAGGAATGGGATGTCACTTAAATTCATATGCTAGTCAAGGCCGGTGAGTGAATACTTTTGGCAATATAGTGTATATAACAAATAGTTTATCAGTTTCTCCACATCCATCTTCTCTGATCTGCTGAAATACATGCGACGCAAACGAGTGAAATAGTAGTGATCGCCCATCTGATGCCGTCTTTACCCGTCGCCGGAAGACGGACGTCAGATGCAATGGACGATGGTCCATTCACCTGCATGTTGTTGGATCGGACGGACGATGACGGATGATATTGGATGATCGCAACATCGCACAAATACGTTGCCAGTGGACGCCCAGCCTAATGCTTCCCTCGTTAGGCAATGAGTGGCAATTTCAGTAACGATACTAAGTTCATTGACTGAACTTTCTCCTGAAGAGGAACCCGTAGTGTCCTAACAATCTTTTGAGTTAAAGTCTTCCCTTTTTGTCTTACGATACGGTGCAAAACTAGGAGCAGAAGAAAAAGGTTCTGTGAGGAAAAGCTTGAGGATTTTCAGAAAGCTGATTTCATTTCTGAGATTCTCATATTACTGCGATATACAGGGGTATTCAAAGAGAGTCGAATTGGCTCCGAAATTGCACCGAACAGTGAATTTCCCCGTATGGTGCAATTTCATGGCCATTTGACTATTCAAAAAGCAGGCAGTTCACCAAATATTTACATACAGAAAAAATGGCGTTGCCCCTGTACTCACCAGACCGGCTGCAACAGCCAGGAGTAACAGCCCAATTCATGTATAAAACATAACTAGAGAAAAAAGATGTCATCTGCACTCTTTTCTATATAGTTCCATGTACAACAAAACACTATCAGGAGGTTTTAGTTTGTTTTAATGGCCATTGAAACGTAAGCTCACTTGCCCCGACAAGGCACCTCTTTGTAGAGTGAGTCCTAACCAATGTAACAAAAAAGCTTGAGAGGTTTTTCAGAAAGCCGATTTAATTTCCGAGACTGACATTATTGGTGTCCTCGGGTACGGGAAGCAATTTATACCCCAGGGGAGCATGTTTGAGAGTTATACAAACCTGGCAACAGAGACTTAACAGATACAGTAGATGATACAATTAGGTTTGGGTGCAAAAAAAGTGTTTGCTACAACATTCTTCCCATAACTGGGTGGTGATCTATTATGCAGGTAATCCGGACACATGTCATACAGAAGGGCCTATTAAGGCCATTGTTCTAGGTTAGACTATCTATACTATAAAAGAGTAAGGGCTGGCGTGTCCGTCGCCAAAACCCTACTGCGCATGCGCGCGAAACCTGCGGTGGTTGGCTGCGCGCGCATCCAACGGCCGCTGCACGCGCACAGCCGGCGTGCGGGAGGGACAACACAAATCCGATCCATTGGAGAGGCGCACAGTACAGCGCCTCTCCAATGGATCGGATTTGTTTTGTATATCTCCTCCTTGCCGGCCTCCATCTCCTCCGTGCCCGGCCTACATCTCCTCCGTGCCCAGCCTGCCAGCCATATTACCAGTCTGCCATGCACAATACCAGTTCCCAGCCATATTACCAGTCTGCCATGCACAATACCAGTCTGCCATGCACAATACCAGTCTGCCATGCATATTACCAGTCTGCCATGCACAATACCAGTCTGCCATGCATATTATCAGTCTGCCATGCATATTACCAGTCTGCCATGCACAATACCAGTCTGCCATGCATATTACCAGTCTGCCAGCCATGCACAATACCAGTCTGCCATGCACAATACCAGTTCCCAGCCATATTACCAGTCTGCCATGCACAATACCAGTCTGCCATGCATATTACCAGTCTGCCATGCACAATACCAGTCTGCCATGCATATTATCAGTCTGCCATGCATATTACCAGTCTGCCATGCATATTACCAGTCTGCCATGCACAATACCAGTCTGCCATGCACAATACCAGTTCCCAGCCATATTACCAATCTGCCATGCACATTACCAGTCTGCCATGCACAATACCAGTCTGCCATGCATATTACCAGTCTGCCATGCACAATACCAGTCTGCCATGCATATTATCAGTCTGCCATGCATATTACCAGTCTGCCATGCACAATACCAGTTCCCAGCCATATTACCAGTCTGCCAGCCATATTACCAATCTGCCATGCACATTACCAGTCTGCCATGCACAATACCAGTTCCCAGCCATATTACCAGTCTGCCATACACAAAACCAGTCTGCCAGCCATATTACCAGTCTGCCAGCCATATTACCAGTTCGACAGCCATATTACCAGTCCGGCAGCCATATTACCAATCCGCCAGCCATATTACCAGTCTGCCAGGCATATTACCAGTTCGCCAGCCATATTACCAGTTCACCAGCAATATTACCAGTCTGCCATGCACATTACCAGTCTGCCAGCCATATTACCAGTCTGCCATGCACATTACCAGTCTGCCATGCACATTACCAGTCTGCCATGCACAATACCAGTTCCCAGCCATATTACCAGTCTGCCATGCACAAAACCAGTCTGCCAGCCATATTACCAGTTTGGCAGCCATATTACCAGTCTGCCATGCACATTACCAGTCTGCCATGCACAATACCAGTTCCCAGCCATATTACCAGTCTGCCATGCACAAAACCAGTCTGCCAGCCATATTACCAGTCTGCCAGCCATATTACCAGTTCGGCAGCCATATTACCAGTTCGGCAGCCATATTACCAGTCTGCCATGCACAATACCAGTCTGCTATGCACAATACCAGTTCCCAGCCATATTACCAGTCTGCCATGCACAAAACCAGTCTGCCAGCCATATTACCAGTTTGACAGCCATATTACCAGTCTGCCAGCCATATTACCAGTTCGGCAGCCATATTACCAGTTCGCCAGCCATATTACCAGTCTGCCATGCACAATACCAGTTCCCAGCCATATTACCAGTCTGCCATGCACAAAACCAGTCTGCCAGCCATATTACCAGTCTGCCAGCCATATTACCAGTTCGTCAGCCATATTACCAGTTCGGCAGCCATATTACCAGTTCGGCAGCCATATTACCAGTCTGCCATGCACAATACCAGTCTGCCATGCACAATACCAGTTCGCCAGCCATATTACCAGTCTGCCATGCACAATAACAGTCTGCCAGACATATTACCAATCTGCCAGTCATATTACCAGTTCGCCAGCCATATTACCAGTCTGCCATGCACAATACCAGTCTGCCAGCCATATTACCAGTCTGCCATGCACAATGCCAGTCTGCCAGCCATAATGCCAGTCTGCCATTCATAATACCAGTGTCTCATAATACCAGTGTGCCTAAATACCAGCCTGCCATGCCATGCATACCACGTGCCATTAAATATACGCATAATGTATACGCTACAAAAAAAATGCCCGCCCAAGCCCAACACAATCTAAGGGGCCCCATGAGCTTACAATCTAAGGGGCCACATGAGTTTACAATCTAAGGGGCCACCTGAGCTTACAATCTAAGGGGTCCCACGAGTTTACAATCTGAGGAGTCCCACGAGTTTACAATCTGAGGGTCCGGTTCCCGTGAGTTTACAATCTAAGAGGGAAGAGGAACCTACTCTAATATATAAATTCCTTTGTAATGCGCTGTCAGCTGTGCGCGCACCAATCACAGCTGCTCAGTCGGCCCTCCTGTTGCGGATGGGATGGCGATGGACGCGTTACAAACGTATTTATATAGAGAGATACTCTTGGATAGGACATTGAGAAAAAACTATGTGGACGTGAATTCTGACCTGGCGACAACAACAATAGACTGCCCTCTGGGCAGGCTTTCCACCTAGTCAGTTATAAAAAAGTAAAGATTTAAGCACTTGGCAAGCCATTTTCTAAGGTTTAAAGAGAATCATGATGCTGTTTGGCAGTAGATAGGATATATTTAGGGGTCAAATGAACACTTGACACATTACTGCGCTATACAGGGGTATTCAAAGAGAGTCGAATTGGTTCCGAAATTGCACCGAACAGCGAATTTCCCCGTATGGTGCAATTTCATGGCCATTTGACTATTCAAAAAGCAGGCAGTTCACCAAATATTGGTGATATTCGGCAGGGAAATCCCCATAGAAAAGTAATGGATAATCTATTCAGAGAACACTGAACAGCACCGAAATGTCAGTGAAATGCCCTGATTTTCAGTGGTTTCATTAGACAGGTTTAATCAGGCGAATCCCATAGGTTTCAATGTAAAAAAAAATCCTGTTTTTTATTAAATATTTATTCAACCGTTTATTCTTTTTACTTGCAGCAAAAAGTGTCTATTTACTTTTTACAAAAATTTTGGCGCCAATTTTTTGTCCAGTCTTTTTTTTTTTATGGCTTTTTATTTTTCTGTAACAGACCTTTTTATTATTATTCATAGGACCTTATATGTTATTTCCAGGCATTTTCATGCAGTTGGTTTTTTTTGGAAACACCTTTTAAATGTTGGAAGTTGTTGTTTTTTTTTTTACACATTTGTCGGCTTTTTCCGGCGGGTCGTCGGATTTTTTCGGATCGATTCGGTGGTTTTGCGGTGGAACGTCAGTTGCATTCGACGGGTTTTCAGATCGATTCATTGTTTGGGGTTTTTTCGGCATTTTTTCTGACCAATTCGGTGGGCTCGTTCCCTGCACTTCGGGGACCCTGCAGTGATTGCTAAATTCACTGCAGGGTCGGCAAATCGGACTGGCCGAAGTGCAAGGAACGGGAGAGCACCAAATTGTCGGTGACATTTCGGTGCTCTCTGAATAACCCTTATAGTAAACCCACACAGAAATGCCAATAAATGGAAAAATATGGAGACAACGGCTCTTTATAAAGCTTCAGGAAAACTTCTTACCACTATAGCCAAGGGAATATTGAAAGGGAGGTTTAGTCAATTTTGACCTTTACTTCAATCAATTCAGGATGCTCAAACAAGATGTTTCCCCGTTTACGTGCATTAGTTACCATCTTTAGCAAATTATAGTGGATTTTTCCTTCCTGACAAATGTATACCCACTATCCGTACATAGCAGTGCACGTCAGAATCCCTTATAAATTACTCTATTTAACCATTTTACAGTTGTGTTCAAAATTATTCAACCCCCAATGCTGTAAAGGGTTTTAGGGAATTTAGTGTACATTTGTAATTGTATTCAGAATGAAATCCTACAAGGACTTTTTAAAGAACCATATGCAACTAAAATGACATCAATTGGTTTTGTAATACAGTAGTAAATGTTTCTTTTGTGAATTCTTCATTGACACAATTATTCAACCCCTTAAAGACTACCACTCTGAAGAACAGAGGTTCATTCAAGTGTTTTCAATCAGGTATTGAAAACACCTGTGGATGTCACGGAGCAGCAATAAAGCATAATAAGCACCAATTAGGCAGCTTTAAAATGACTGTGATACTCAGCTCCTTCTAGACATTTACTGGTGTGGTTACAAACATGGTGAAGTCAAGAGAATGGTCCAGGAAGTCAAGAGTAGAGGTGATTACTCTTCACAGGAAGGGCAATGGCTATAAGAAGATTGCAACGATGTTAAACATACCAAGAGAGACCATAGGAAGCATCATTCGCAAATTCAAGGCAAAGGGCACTGTTGAAACGCTACCTGGTCGTGGCAGAAAGAAGATGCTGACTTCGACTGCTGTGCGCTACCTGAAGCGTAGAGTGGAGAAAAGTCCCCGTGTGACTGCTGAGGAACTGAGAAAAGATTTGTCAGATGTGGGTACTGAAGTTTCAGCTCAGACAATACGGCGCACACTGCGTAATGAAGGCCTCCATGCCAGAACTCCCAGGCGCACCCCCTTGCTGTCTCCAAAGAATAAGAAGAGTCGACTGCAGTATGCCAAAAGTCATGTGGACAAACCACAGAAGTTTTGGGATAGTGTTCTGTGGACTGATGAAACAAAATTAGAACTGTTTGGGCCCATGGATCAACGCTATGTTTGGAGGAGGAAGAACAAGGCCTATGAAGAAAAGAACACCTTGCCTACGGTGAAGCATGGCGGGGGGTCAATCATGCTTTGGGGCTGTTTTGCTTCTGCAGGTACAGGGAAGCTTCAGCGTGTGCAAGGTACCATGAATTCTCTTCAGTACCAGGAGATATTGGATGACAATGTGATGCAGTCCGTCACAAACCTGAGGCTTGGGAGACGTTGGACCTTTCAACAGGACAATGATCCCAAGCATACCTCCAAGTCCACTAGAGCATGGTTGCAGATTAAAGGCTGGAACATTTTGGAGTGGCCATCGCAGTCACCGGATTTAAATCCGATTGAGAACCTCTGGTGGGACTTAAAGAAAGCAGTTGCAGTGCGCAAGCCTAAGAATGTGACTGAACTGGAGGCTTTTGCCCATGACGAATGGGCGAAGATACCCGTAGATCGCTGCAAGACACTTGTGTCAAGCTATGCTTCACGTTAAAAGCTGTTATAACTGTAAAAGGATGTTGTACTAAGTACTAAGATTGAATGTCACTTGGGGGTTGAATAAAACTGATAATGATGTGAGCACAGAAAAGACATTTGTGGTTATTTCATTATAAATGTTATGTTATATTTGTCTGACCTACACGTGCCTCTTTGATTTAATTGTAAGCAAGATGACTGAATGATCAAAATCAATGTCAAACTGGCCAAAACACTCAATTTCAGTGGGGGTTGAATAATTTTGAACACAACTGTATATATTAATATTATGGACTAAGCCATCAGACTTTACAATGTTCTGGTTTGATCGGGAATTAATCAAGTCTTGCAATGTCCACAGGCTCAGGAATTAAACAACCTGATCTCCTGCCAGCCCACTGCAAGAGATGCCATCAGACTGGAGGTGTTCTTGCCCCCAAGACCAAAAACCATGGGTCCCAGGGTTTTGTTGGACCGGTTCCAGGTGAGCAGACAAGCACATGTCTTATTCTGTGCAACACGCCAGCAGGCAATGTGGTGCACCCTTCTTCACATCATGAAATCTGTTTAATGATATGTTTGCTCTAATAGTCGTGTTCGTCGCTCGTCCTTTCACACAACAGGAACGTGACGCTGATTCTTGATTGTGTCCTAATATTTATTTTGCCATCTGTTTGAGCAGATTTTTCATAATGTGTGATTTAGGAGATCCAATTTCTGCATATTGGAAGGGAGTGAAGGGCAGTGCCTCAATGCCTGCATATTTGCAAAGTGTGAGGGCCATGTGCCATCATGTCTGTGTTAGGAGGGGTACATGTCCTGATGTCTGTGTCAGACATCGCAAAACGCAAAAACTAATTTCAGGGGGGCTGACCGCCCACTCGTCGCCCCCCCCCCCTCCTTTTGACAGTGTTTCTTTCCCCAATTTTTCTTTTGAAATAGAAATTTAAAATAACTAGAAACAGCGTATATAAAATAGGTAAAATCATAAAGGGATATAAGACCCAGAAGGGGTATGGGAGGATTCTAGATCAAATCTGAGTGGCTTAGATCAGTGACGTGCAGTGGCTGGTGTGGCACTGGCTAGTATCAGAGCCAGATATACACGAGTTACGTAAGTTCAGGTTCAGTGCTCCCCAGGAACTGGCTGCTGTCAGTACTCCCCAGGATCTGACTGCTGTCAATGCTCCCCAGGATCTGACTGCTGTCAGTGCACCCCGGGATCTGGCTGCTGACAGTGCACCCCGGGATATGGCTGCTGTCAGTGCACCCTGGGATCTGGCTGCTGTCAATGCTCCCCAGGATCTGGCTGCTGTCAGTGCTCCCCGGGATCTGGCTGCTGAGAGTGCTCCCCAGGTTCTGGCTGCTGTCAGTGCTCCCCAGGATCTTTTGCTGCTCTCAGGGCTCCCCAGGATCTCTTGCTGCTCTTCAGGATGTGACTCCAGGCAAAAAGCCTCGCGGCACGCCCCTATGACTGACGTGAACAGACACATGACTGTCCTGTGTCAATGAAAGCATGGGAGGCCTGCCTCCCATGGAGGCATTTTTTGAATTGCTTGAGATCAATGGTGCTTTCCCATTGGTCCAAGCCTCTCTGAGGCACTGAAGAGCGTAGATTCAGGAAGTAGGAGGCGCCAGACTTGCGCTGCAGACTTCAATTAGTCGGTTAGCCAGCTTGAGCTACGCAAGTTGCTGCTGTGTGATGATTCACATCACACAGCAGCCGGCGAACTAAAAAAAAAGGCGAAGAGCAGAGACAGACTACGGGGGAGCGTGGAGCAGGTGAGTATGTGAACTTTTTTTTTAAATAGCAACAGGTTTTATTTTAAAAATTTATAGTCCCCACTTAATGGAATTATGGCCGGTGAGGCCCTGCCTCCCCTGACTGCACGTCCCTGGCTTAGATATTTTATTAGATATAGATTTTGGATATTTTTTTTATTGTTGTAGATATTTCAACAGCAAGGAAAACCTTCTGCTTTATTGTTCAACTCAGGGAGTTTGAGGCTCACAGTCAGGATTTAACCCCTTTGAGGCTCACAAACACAGCTAGGATTAACCCCTCTGAGGCTCACACAGTCAGCATTTAACCACTCTGAGGCCCACATAGTTATTATACCCCACCTGAGACTACAGTCACTGCCAGATACCTCAACTACTTATGTCCCTAGCTAGAATGATACAATTGGAACGATTAGAAGTAGAACAAGTCTTCTCCAGCCATCAGGCTCTCAAGAGCGGTGAGAAATGCATAGTGTGAGTGTGACTGTGAGAAGGAGTTCGAGCATATGTCAGAGTGATGTCAACCGTCTGTGACGACAGACATGGTGGAGTCTATACTGACTGAGTCGGCAGACGGAGAGCCCCAGCCTGCTCCAGTGTGGACGGAGCCAGTTGAAAACTAGACCTCCCAGCGTGCTGCGCCGCGGAGCAAGGGCGTATGCTCGATTTAAGGCAGCCAACAGAATGATTGGTTAAACCGATCATGCACTGCACTCCGACAGATCCCATGTCTCTCCGAAAATCCAGCAGTTTCACAAGTGGAGCCTACATTCACTTCAGAGAGACTCCCGAAACTTCCGGGAGACTTGGGATCCCTGCTGTGTACAGCGATGTGGACATGTCCTGTGTATTGAGATGGGGACACGTCCTTATAATATGTGCATTGGGAGGGAGATCTGTCTTGATGTCTGTGTAATGGTGGAGGGGTATGTCCTAATATCTGTGAGGGAGGGGGACATGTCCTAATGTCTGTATTCAGAGAGGATAGGGATTCTTGTGCCCTGATGTCTGGCTTTTGTTTTACAGCGGGAACGTGTGGAGGATCTCTTGGCAGACGATAGACAGCTACAAATAAACAGGATCCATTGAATTCTCTCAGCGCAGACTGCAAACCCTCATTGTGTCACGTTTATTTGCTGATTTATTCTGCTTTATTACGCTATACCCCACAGAGGCGATAATGTGGTACCTTCACAGCACCCTGTGAATCCAGACCTAACCATATCCTTCCTTATTATCTAAATGCCACCTAATCCTGTCTTTTCAAACGTGAACATTGAATTGTTAAATCTGCAGTAATAGTGGATTTCACAGACTATCTGCAGCTCTGTCGCACAGCCTTTCTCCTGCCCGGTCTTCATAGCCTCCTTCTCAGGTCATATTGTATGTAGAAATGCTGCTTTAAAGGATTGGAATGAAATGGATCGCTCGCCCCCGTTCTATACTTTGGCTTTGTTATTGTATGTCTATATAGACAGACTCGAATGTACACACACTGCGGCCCCCTCGTCCTAAGCATTGACTCTGCTATCTCTGGACTTGGGTGACGCCTACTGGTGGTATTCTAATCTTGCCCCCTACCCTCCATGGCTCCCACCCTGTGGGGTCCTTCTTTAACCCTTTTATTAAAAGAGCTCTATAGGGTTGTCCTCTCGGGGCCACATGTAACAAGTGGTTCACATGCATAATAAACCACCGAGATCAACCCTGGAGATTTTTGACACATTTTATATATTTCTTCACACAATTGTACAGAACAGCCGAAAAAAAATTAACCTTGGATAACTTGTGCCAGGTTCGGGAAGTACAGATACGTCCTTTAGCCCAGGGATTTGGGATGGGCTGGGTGAGCGAGCAAAGGAGAGACCTTTGTCCTTAGCTCCACGCCGACTCCTTCTCTAGATCAAAGAGAGCCAAGTCACACCAAGTGTGGGCTGTGTGTCAGGGAGAAGAAAAATACATTTTCCATGTGTATCACCATTCTACAATGCCAACCATATCTCTGTCATTTACCCATTGCCTCCTTCGAACGTGACAAAAAAAGGGAAATTGTTATATTTAGAAGAAATACATCAAACGCTTTTTTTTTTTTTCCTTTTCAGCTCCCGCAAGGCAAAGTGTAAAATATAAATAAGACTTATAAGAAAGTGATTTTGTGACCTCACAGAAATTCATTTAGCATTTATGGACAAAGTTTAATTGCCATCAGATACAGCGCTTTTCATCTTACTATCCAATAGGCTTGTGCACCGATTCTTTTTTTCGGTTCGATTCGGTTCAGTTCGTTCGGATTTTGTAAATTTTCGTTTCGGCCGATTTTCGTTTCGGTTTGTTTTGTTTTTCGTATCAACTTTTTTTCGTGATTTCGGAAATTTTCGTGTTTTTCGGAACGTCTGTTCTCCTCGTTTCAAAGTGTCTATTCGTTTTGACGTAAACTAATGTTTTTTTCGGATACGATAATTATACAATACGATAATTCTGCCGATATGATAATTCTGCCATTGAGATTTCTCATGTTTTACAAGAAAGATACATTGAGATTTCTCATGTTTTACAAGAAGGATACATTGAGATTTCTCTGGTTTCCCGGGAAGGATACATTGAGATTTCTCATGTTTTACAAGAAGGATACATTGAAATTTCTCTGGATTTCCAGGAAGGATACATTGAGATTTCTCATGTTTTACAAGAAAGATACATTGAGATTTCTCATGTTTTACAAGAAGGATACATTGAGATTTCTCTGGTTTCTCGGGAAGGATACATTGAGATTTCTCATGTTTTACAAGAAGGATACATTGAGATTTCTCTGGTTTCTCGGGAAGGATACATTGAGATTTCTCATGTTTTACAAGAAGGATACATTGAAATTTCTCTGGATTTCCAGGAAGGATACATTGAGATTTCTCATGTTTTACAAGAAGGATACATTGAGATTTCTCTGGTTTCCCGGGAAGGATACATTGAGATTTCTAATTTTTTACAAAAAGGATACATTTATTTATTTATAAAGGATTTTACCAGGAAGGATACATTGAGATTTCTCATGTTTTACAAGAAGGATACATTGAGATTTCTCTGGTTTTCCAGGAAGGAAACATGGAGATTTCTCTGGTTTTCCAGGAAGGAAACATTGAGATGGGAATGATACAAAATTTAATTACAGAATCAGCGATATAAATACTATGTCCGAAATTACTGAAATGGAACCGAAATCAGGAATGGAGCCGAAATCACGAATGGAACGAAAATGAATTTAAATTTTACACATTTCTAGTCCATTCGAAAATTCCGAAAAGTTTTGGTTTCGGCACGAAAATTTGTTCAGATCTGCCGTTTTCGGATCTGAAAATTTTCTGAAATTCGGCCGAATCCGAATGTACGAATTGGGAAATTTCGTGAAAATTACGAAATTACGAAACCCACATCCCTACTATCCAACATGCATCACCTCAAGGTGACACCTCAGTAAGAGTGCATGCCAGCTGCTCATCACCTTGTGGTGCCGCCTCAATAAGGGCACAAGCCATAGGCAGAGCCGGTGCTTCCACTGGGCAAGCTAGGCAACCGCCTAGGGTGCACTGACACCTAGGGGCAAAGCCGGCCCCAACCTTTGTTTCATTATTGTACCCCTTCCTCATTGCTTGTGTAGCCTGGCAGGTCGCGAAGCGGACCCCCGCCAGCGGTGCAGAAGGTGGGCGTCTTATGGTGACGCATAGGGGCCACTAGATGATGTGCGGGAGCCACAAGAGGCAGATGAAAGAAAAAACGAGGCAGAATAAAGAAAGACACAAAAGAAAAAAAAGCACGAAAGTGAAAAAAAAGAAGCACTGAAGAAAGACGCACAGAGGAAAGAGAAAAAAAGAGTCAGAGGAAAGAAAGAGGCAGAGGAAAGAAAAGGCGAAAGAAAGTAACAGAAGAAAGAAAGAAGCACAGAGGGCAGAGGAAAGAAAGAAAGAGGCACAGACTGATCCTGGCCCGACCAGCAGAGGTGTAAGATGGCCCCCCCCCGCAGCGTGTTTCCCCCCGTGCACAGTGTGTGCACTGTGTGTGTGTGTATTCCCTTCACATTTTAACAGTTGACAATTTTTTTCTGGTGGGGGGGGGGCGCAAGTAGTCTTGCCTAGGGCGCAAAATAGTCTAGCACAGGCCCTGGCCACAGGTCATCATCTCATGGCACCACCTAAGTAAAGGCACATACCAGCAGTTCATCAACCGATATGAAGTCACAAAGTGCCCCTAGCTTACAGGACAGTAGGGACAGTCATTCCACTTGCAAGGCTCTAGGTGAAGGTCATTTTCAGGACCTCAACCAGGGTCAAGTCCTAAAAAATAAGTGTGGGAACTCACCAACATTTCTGTACATTTTGGTTTCAAAGATTACTGGAAACCGCCACAGCTGCAACACTTCTTTAAGCATGAGAATGACATTCCTCTGCAAGCACTGAGGAATTGTCATTCCCATGCCTTCCCAATGTACTTAAAACCAGGCAAAACCCTTAAATAAAGACGGTTTTATAAAATCTGTATAGAAAGGTATTGCAGCTTCCTAGTATAGCAGCCTAAAGGGAACGTAGTTCCTCCTGCTAACATAGTGAGGGAACTATGTTCCCATGCGTTCCTGTAGGATTTGACTCCTGGCTTCAACTGTGCCCATCCCTCCCCCATACACCTCAACCCAGTGTTCTGTGTGTATATTTCACAGACACATAGCTCGTATGGATCTACATACACAAGCGTTCATAAAATACACACACACATAAATAACTTTTTGGCACTCAGATAGCACAGCGTACCCAATAACCCCTAAAATGCCATTAATCAAGGGAAAACATTAAATGAATAGACTGAAGCATGTAGCCTGCCTATTTACCCCTATAATACCATTAAATCAAGGGATAATATGAAATGAATACATTGTGGGGCATATAGCCTGTCCATTAACTCTTAACCCCTTCGCTGCGGTGGACGCGCTCAGCGTTGCGTGCGGAGGACGCGCTCAGCGCGTCCAGCCTTTGGGGTCAGCGTTCGGCCGGGTTCCGGACGATCGCTGGCCCCCCCGGTGCGGGCTGACATCCTCGATGTCAGCCCAGCATCCGGAACCGCCGCCGGGCTAATTAGGTGTCATCGCGGCGGCGCGATGACACCTAATTCAGGCGCACCCCCCCCCCCCGCATGTGCGGAGGAGGCGCCTGAAAGGAGGGGGGAGGTCCTTCGGACCTCTCTCCCGATCGGCGGCATTGCGGGGGTTAACCCAGGCACCATTTGGAAGGGCACAGCCTGCCCTTCCAAATGGTACCTGGCATTAACACCTGGGGAGCCGGATCACGAATCGGCGCTGAAAAGCGCCGGTTCGTGATCCTTACCCGGAGCTGGCCGACATCTTGGATGTCGGCCAAGCCTCCGGGAACTCCCCCTGAGGACTGGCGTCATCGTGCATAGCACGATGACGCCAGTCCTGGAGTTAACCCCTAGCTGCCACCAATGGTGGAGATAGGGAGTTCCAATGAACTCCCTATCTCCCGATCCGTGGCAGCTAGGGGTTAAAGTTTGGTATTGTTGGATCGGCCAGAGCATGGCCGTTCCAACGATACCAAACTCGAATGTGAAAAAAGTTATTAAAAAAAAAAAAAAATTAAAATACAAAAATATTTAAAAAAAAATTATAAAAAAAAAATAAACACGTTTTTTTTCTTTTTTTTGGTTTGTTAATGCAGCAATATTGTTCCCATTTCAATTATAATGTGAACAATGATGCTGCACTAACGATTTTTGTATGTGGTGCGTTTGTTAAAAATCTTGTAATTTTCCCCAAAACAAAATGTAACGAGACCCCATCTCTAATTTTTTTAACAAGTGCACCCCATACAAGATATAACCGCAATTGCTCGCATCTTAAAATGTGAAAAAAAAACACTTTACACATTGCAAATTATTGAAAAATCATATTTTATTTCATTTTTTGTTATAATATACAGACAGGTCATGACGTATACATATAATAATGACATATTATGAATCTGCCGAGTCTGATGGAAAGAACGATATATAATATGTCTGGGTCATATACTAAAATAAGCCTTCAAAACGCATTTAAACATGATGAGCAAAATCGGTAAAAATGAACTCAGCACAGAGGCGGGAAAAGCCTCAGCAGCGAAAGGGTTAAAATACCAGTTATCAAGAGAAAACCCTTAATATACAACTAAACCAAGGCAAAAACGAAAGTGAAACAATGTAATATATAGTCTGACCATTAACCCTGTCACTGCTGAGCCATTTCCATCCTGTGAGAAAAAATTGTTACTTTTTATTATTTATGTTTTTGTCTTTACACTGAATATGGTCATGTTTGATATCACTGGAAATGCCAGACCACGTACGATGCATGGTGCCAGAGATACAGCGGTCCAAAGATGTGGGGGAAGTAGGATGCTGAATCCTGGTGGAGGGGGCACATGGGGGGCAAGGAATAACTTAAGGAGGGCAATTGTCCCCCTGGCTCCACCTAGAGCATATGGGAACCAGTTCCCTTGCACTCCAGATTACAACCTATCTCGCCCAGTGGACATGCCAGTACTGGAGTTGGGGTCTATAGATCCAAGATTATGTCATCAGATAATTGTAGAAGCATTGAGCGGTATTGGCACACTGGTCATCCAGGCCAGTGTCTTTCAAAGTGCACCTGTAGTGTCCAGGTTTACTTTCTCTGCTATATCCAATCAAGGGATAGGGTAATGCGACATTTGATCCTTTGATGAGATCTCTAGTTAGCAATCACTTGTTGGGTTTCAGCGCCAGGTGACATCATCACTATGCTTGGCTGTTAGTGGTGAATTTGGCACGCATACAATGAGGATTGAGTGGTAGGCAGTCCTGTAGGGCAGCTTTTTTGCTCAAAGCTGTGACCCTGGTGGCCTGTCACTTGATATTGTATGTACACACACACACAATTCCTTGTCAAGTGAGCCTATCTTGTGATGGACATGACAGGTGCACTTTAAGGAACTTCCCGCAGCCAGATGCTGGCACCAGAATAAGAGAACCTGGCGCAGTAGAAAAAGATGTTTTTACGCACACTAAAAAACAAAAGGGAGGTGTTAATAGGGGTTAAAAATTGCTTGATTTTCCCTTATCACGTCTAGGATGCCATTTTAAGAAAAAAGTCACACATTAGCGGTTATTCACTAAGTGGCAAATTTGCCACTGAATTTCATGGCAGTTCTTTTCACTAAACTGTCAATTCGACAAATACTGGTGAATTGACAGTGAAGCACGGTGCAGTTTGCCACAATTCAGGGGCACAAAATTGTCCAATAGAGAAGTAATGTTTAATCTATTCAGAAAACGCCGAACTGCACCGAAGTGTCAGTGAAATTCCCTGATTTGCGATGATTCAGTTTGACAGGATTAAACAGGTGAATTCCATAGGAGTCAATGTAAAAAAATATCATCGTTTTTATTTAACAGTTTATTTTTTTTTCATTTTCAGCAAACCGTCTTTTTATTTACAAATTTTTTGAATTTTTGTTTTTGATTCACAATTTTTTTTAAAGAAATTTTTTTTTTATATTTTGTGAGAGATTTATTATTTTTTTTCTAGGACTTTTTATTGCACAGGTCTGCGGTCTCAGCTTTTTCCGGAGGCTGCGCTGAGTTTGATCGGCTCCTGCTCTGGTTTTTATGGCATTTTCGGCGGGTTACTCCAGATGTTTTTGCCAGTTTTGGCGTGCATTCGGCGGGTTTTTGCGATGAATTTTCGGCAGGTTTTCGGCTGCTTTTCCCTGCACTTCGACGGCCCTGTGGTGCTTGCTGCAGGGTTGCCAAAATGGGATCGGCAAAACGAACCGAATTGAAGAGAACGAAAATTCACCGAACGTGCGGTGACTTTTCGATTCTCTTTGAATTACCCTGATAGTATTCAATGAATACAATCAGGGTTATTCAGAGAGCGTGAAAAGCAGCAGAATGACTGGAGAATGAAAAATTCTAGGTCAAAATAGCCAAACCAGAAAAATTCTCCCTATGTTGCAGCACTAAAGAGACTGCAGGGTTGGGAAATTTGATTCCCTAAAGTGCAGGGAATGTCGGCGACATTTCGGTGCTCTCTGAATAACTCCTGTAGTATTCATTGCCGAACGCAGCAAGACTGTAACGAAATAATACAGGTGCGTTTAGCAAAGAAAAAAAAGCCTTGTTGCTTTAAAATAAGTTAGGAAACCTAAAATTTAAACCAAAAAATACCCAACAAATGCCTAAATAGACTTTTTGCTGCAAGTGAAAAAAATAAACAGTTGAATAAATATTTAACCTCCCTGGTGGTATTCCCGAGTGGGACTCCGGGTTAAATTTCACTACCGCGAACGGTAACCCCGAGCCACACTCGGGCTGGATGCATACTCACCTCCTCCTGCGCTCCCTGGCTGTGCCCCGCAGTGTGATCTCGGTGAGTTGCTTCCTGGTAAGGCTCCCTGTGAGTCACACGATGCAGGGGGCGGGACCAGGCAGAAAACTTAGAAAAAAATTATAATACACTGTATAATCCAATGTGCAATGTTTATGGTGGCACTACAGGATAAGAAACAGACCATACATCACCTCACCCTTGTTTTCAGACAGATTTCAGTGTTTTTTGTTGTATTTTATTGAATATCATTTATTTGCATTATTTTGGATAATTATTTTTGGGATAATAAATTATTATGTCGTGTTTCAAACTTTATCGGACTATTTTTTTATTTTATTTATTTATTTATAAAATATTTTACCAGTAAGGACTCTTGATTGCACGGATTTCAGTGCGTGATTCCTAATTATTACAGGCTAACTATGTACAAAAACACGTTTCCTTAAAAAAAAAAAAAAATTGAGACGCTTTAAGGCTAGGGTCAAACGAAAGCATTTTTACACGCGAACGTAAAAAAGTGCGTCCGAACGCATTGATGTATTTTTTCACGGAATACGCGACAACGGTCATACGATGCGCATGTTCGTGCGTGATTTTTTACGTATCCAAACCAGGAAACTTTGGGTGTCTGGACGTTATGTTGGCCGGACACGAGCAGGGTCTGACGTCTCCAAATCACACACACACACCGCTAGCGGGCGCAGCGCACTCTGTACGTCCGTACTAGAGGTTCTGCATTCTCGAAAAAATGCGTTCATTTTCCACTTGCGTTGCGCGGCCGGACTTTCGTGCGACCGTACTTCGTATATTGGCTGTCATTGCCCGTCATTTGCTGCTAGTGCGGCCGTAATTAAGTGCGCTAGAACGCACGTTAAAAGTGCGCTGGTCTGACCCCAGCCTTAGACATGAAATTTTGAAAAAATTAGACCGCCAGGGAGGTTAATAAAAACGGGGAATATTTTTTAAATTGAAACCTATGGAATTATGTTGTATGGCTGCTATTTTCATTTTATTGTAGTAGTAATCCATTTCACATACCGAAAGAACTAATAAAAATCAAAATAAGTCAGAAAAGCGACAAACGAAACAACTTAAAAACGAAATAACTCCAAAAAATGAAAAACAATGTGATCTGAAAAACAAAAACCGGCTGCCCGAAATTTCAGATTGGTCTGAAAACACGAATCGTGGTAACATACCGAACAAAACTAAACGGAAAAAAAAAAAACGGAACGAAATGATCCTAAACGGGAAAAAAGGAACAAAAAAATCCAAATCGAAACAAAAAAAACGCTGTGCACACGTCTACAGGGTCATAGAGCCCCAGAAAATACTCTGACATTCAGAAATTCCCCAAAGACAGGACAGCATACAAAAAAACCTAGGTTGCCATGTTTTCTAGATACATTTACGCTCTAAATGCTGATGAACCGTGCATGAGAAGTGCTGCCATGCATGACACTACAAAACATAATATGCATGATAAACACATTTGCTTGATATACATCGAAGATGGATTAATCTGTGTTCTATTTTAAAACGTCGGTTTAGGCTGGAGTCAGACGAGCGTAGTGTTCATGTCCGTGATTGCGCCTAAAAGTACGTCCGTGATAGCATGACAGGAAGCCCATCGGAGTCCGTTACACGAAGTACGTCCGCACTGAACTGCGGACGCACAACGGCCGGGGCCCACGGACGCAAGGCAGGCAAGAACGTACAATCGCTAGAACGGCCGCACAAAGTGCGCTGCGTCCGCAACGTCCGCATAGCTTTGTGTGTGAGTGATGGAACGTGGTCAGACGGACTGCATTTATACGTCCAGCATTTTTCACGGACAAAATGGTTTTGCATTTTAATTTATTTTTCCCTCCTACATCCGTCAAAAATAACTTCAGTGAAAAAACGGACTGTGTGACCACTACTGCGTCTTCCGTACTGACGATGTCCGTACTGCACGGACGTACAGTCCGTAGAAATCACGCTCGTCTGACCCTAGCCTTAAACGTTTAGGAGGAACAAACACAGCGCCAATACATGAAGCAAGTGAGAATTCATTCCCTGCTCCTACTGCATGATGGCCACGATTGAGAAGCAAATATTGTTTTTTTTTGTGTTTTTTTTGCAGAAGTCCTCCTCAAAGCAGGATGCACAGACTAATAGTCATTTCCTGCATCCCCAAATACCAGACAACCATAAAGTCACCCACAAACCTTTTGCAGGAACCGAAAATTCAGTTTACAATCATTAAAGAATTCTCTGCTACATCATCCAAAATATTTTGTCTACAATATAGATTTATTTATAAATATATGTTATCAGACACACACCACACTATGCACACAGTCTTCATAAAATTTAGATAAAATATTAGAAGGACAACAATGCCATGTGTCTATGGTTTGCCATAGCTGTGAAGGACTCAGAACAAGGTTTCAGGTTGCCAGTTCCCAGTATTTTCCCAGAGATGTCATCACAGCTTTCAGGCGATTGACAGCCCATGAATAGCTCTGCCATGTTGCTGGTTCCCCTTCCAAAGTGTGAGTGTAAATTTAAGTTATGTTGAGTTCCCTCCTTAAATATTTACTACATTTCATTCCCAGCCAAGCTCAGCCAATCAAATGGGCATCATGGTTGATGTATTTTCAAAACATCAGGAGGGCCAGTGTTGCTGATCCCGGATGCAGGGGCCTCGCTAAAAAAATATTTTACCAGGAAGGATAGATTGATAATTCTCTCATTTTTAAGTATGTCCTGGGTAGACAAGGCCTAGGCTGGCACTTTCCAGGGGGTGGCAAAAAAACACCACAAAGAGGATATTCACAGAGTGAGATAGCAATCCTTGGGATTTAATATTAATCTAGAGATCTGCCATTTCGATGTTCATTCATTTTGTGTTTTAAAAAAATACAATCGCTGTCCTTGAGTGCTCTTAAGATCCTATTTTAGTCCGCGTGTTTAAAAGAAGTCAGTTTGTCAGCAAAACTAAATAGAAATGCTGACAGTCAAGAATAGAAATAGTGTCCAAAATGAGAATGAAGAAGAAAGCTGACATCATGTGTAAAGTTAGGTCCTAAATTAGACATATGTTAACTGCCACGTGACTATCTGGGTATGTGGGGAGGGGAATTGTATTGTATAAAAAGAATCCATGTACATGTTCTTGTCACTCATGACTTTGGACAGTTGCAATCTGTCTCGTGAGTCCGGCAGGTGCCAGCCGAATAAACGCCATTTTCCTTGAACAAAGGCCTCCGTCTGCTTCCTTGGTTGATCCATCACCCACAAGTTCCTGGCTGAATTTGCTGTTACATTTCTGAGGCCTCGTCCGGGATTTATTTTGGGCTTTGGGTCCCAAGGAAGTTTGAACGGCAGTATTTACTGCATTTTCGGTGGAATCCAGCAGCTGCCAGCTCCAGGCATGTTGATTCTCTAAAGGCGCCAAGCGAGATATTCTTGCTCTATGGACCATCAACCTGCTGGGGGCACGCTCCTGACCGAGAATCCACGAAAAGGAACAGGCCGAGGAAACTGGTGACGCTGCAGCGGAAAGGGGGTAACTAAACAAATTGAATTTTTGTGTGTTGAATAATGACAGCAGCTAGCTTCAATTAGTGTATAAAATTGTAGAATTGTCCGCGCTGTGGAGGGAGAGAGTCCAGATTTCTGTATCTGTGTGTGATACAGGCCAGATTTCTGTATCTGTGTGTGATACAGGGGCTGGGGATAGACAGCCCTCCAGCGAGGAATAGAGAGGTCTGTAGAGCCTCAAGAGCCTGTGATGCTCTAAAGCCAGTCCGGATTAACTAAGGAAAGTTAATCCCTGACAAAGGGATTGATCACCCCTTAAAGGGCTATAAACCCCTGCAGTAGGGTAAATACTGATGGTGAAGTAAATACTGATGTTACAGTAGGTACTTGTATTAAGTAAATACTGATGTTACAGTAGGTACTTGTATTTAATGATTGAGAGCTAGCTGTCTGCAACAAAAGAACTGTTCTCTTTAATATAGTGTCTGTATTTTATGTGTATTATATCTAATGTTGAGTATGCAGGAGAGTGGACTTGTTCCCCCTGAGAAGAAGTTACCTGCAAGAATAGAACTTTGTGGTAGATGTATCTGATACAGTACGTGTTGTGATTGCTGAGTGATTGAGTGATTGTAAGTGATTGAGTGCCTACTCGCCTTGCGAGAACTGTTGCGTGAAGTATCAGACAAATGATTAAAGTGAAAGGAAAAAAAAAAAGCTTAAAAAAAATAGCTATGGGTAATGGGTCCAGCGACTGGAGGAGAGGGGCATGATATCAAAGAACCAAATAATGTTAAAATGTATTCTGCTGTGCAACATGCTATGTCATCACGATTAGTAGATAGAGGGAGTCCCCACAAGACAGCCCTGGCTCCCCAGTTTGAGAAACCCACTACAAGAAGAAACCATGGGTAATAATCTAAACCCGAGAAAGTGAAGAATGGGCAAACACCCTTAGAATATATGATGCACAATTTTGAAGCGCTGTATGAGACATCATTATGGTATGGAATTGAGTAAAGAAAAATTAAAACTGTTGTATACAATAATCTGGCCGGTGTTAGTCCCTGAATAGCCAGAACAGGATCTATAGACCCGGAGATAATACAGAAAATGTACTCCCGGGGCACCAGGAGATATGGCCACCCAGATCAGTATCCATATATAGATTATGATAATCAAATCCCCTTACGAGGAAAAAGTCCTATTATTAAAACAATTAATTTTATTAATACAATTAAAAATGAAAAACAGTTGTCAAACTTTGACCACGATTATTTAATCAATTCTGTTTAGATTAAACGTTTAGACCCACATAATTGAAAGTGATATCATGTGACAACAAAATAGATAAAGATTAGCAAAATTATTGTTATGAATCAAGTGACTGGTGCGTCCACCAGTAACACTGATAGTGCGTATTGGGTTTAATGTATATATAGCATATATAACATCAGGTATTAGATAATGATTTGGCACCAAAATACTTCTGACAATATGCTAATTAGACTCGATGATTATAATTGGCCTACATGAAACCAAATAACGAAGTTCTCACAAGAATAGTGGATGTGTAAGTCCCACTGAAGGGATGAAGGCTAAATTAGCATGAATAATATGGTCACCAATATTGAATTATCAAAGTGGGATAGAAGAGAGTGGTACAAACCATTTGATAATGAGTTATGTCAAGAATAGCGTTTTAAATATATGCACACAGTGAACGCAATTGATGGCCACTATACATAAATAATTAATTGATTAGTATTAACACCAGATTGACCTTGAAGTTGCTTGTAAGCAGTAAATGAAAATGCTGAAATAACCTTGGTGTGGCCACACCTTAAGAACTAGCTGTAAGCATTCGTTTACACGAGGGGTTCTGTTCATTAACCCTCAATAAGAAAATGGTCAAGTAAAAATTGAATAATACTTAATACTTGTTACACAGGTGATCACCGCTACTGCATATGGTGGTGCACTAAATTACAATTGAAACTGTGCAGCACCTAAAGTATTAGCTGTAAGTATCCATATATAGATATTTGGAGGTACTGTGTGAGAGAAAATAAAATAATAAAAAAACCATTTTGTTTATGTTAGCAGGGCAAAGAAAGAAAGGTATGCCCTTAAATAAATATAAACATGAGTGTGGGAATAATTAGACATAGATAAATTACAAACCCTGTGTGATGATCTGCAGGAGTCTCTGAGCCCCCACTTCCCCCCAGGCCAGAAGGAAAGGAGATGATCAATGGATCAGATGGTGATCTAGAAGGTTATATGGTAGAATGAACAGGGAACTACATGTCCCATAGCTGCCAAACGAGAAAAGAAACTAATCGAGTGTATATATGTTGTTTATTTTTGATCTATCTTTGTAATAAGGGTTGGATGTTAATCTAGAGTGTGTGATGGCTGAGAGTAATGAGATTCTCTGCATTTGTTTCCTCCCCTTTCTTAAAATAGAGGGAAGGGAGGGAGTCAGCTCCTTGATGAACAAAGGAATTAATGATTTATGTGTCTGTGCAGCGAATTTAGAATGAATGTAGTCTGTTGATTGCGAGATGTAGGTTTATATTTTGTGTTGATATATTAGGTTAGGTCTGTCTTGTTTAAAAGGAAACAAAGTAGCAAAACAAGAGGACATAGTCTTAGATTAGAGGGACAAAGGTTTAAAAGTAACATCAGGAAGCATTATTTTACTGAGAGAGTGGTGGATACATGGAACAGCCTTCCAGTAGAAGTGGTAGAGGCCAATGCAGTGGTTGAGTTTGGGCAGGCATGGGATAGGCATGGGGCTATCCTAGACAGAAGATAAATCCAGGTAAAGTATCCATGTAATTGGGCGACTAGATGGGCCGAAAGGTTCTTATCTGCCGACATTTTTCTATGTTTCTATGTTTCTAAATCGAAATAGTTTTATATAATCTAGGCTATATGTGAGAAAGATATACATTGTGTCCGGATGTTTCAGGCAATGAGGCGCAATGTGTTAGTATTATTGCAGGAAATGAATGCATATATGTGCTGTGTCTGTGTTTAGGGCACAATGTATATGTGCTGCCCAGTCTGTATAAATGCTATATATGTGTATAGTGGGTTTATATGCTCTTTCGTTTTGTATGCATTACGAAGAAAATGATCTATGTATGTAATCCCTGTTGTGTGTATTGGGATATGGTGTGTACAGTGTCTATGTGGTTTCGGGTGTGCCCCTACTGAGATCATTGATTAAAAGGGCTAAAATAGGAAGAGACTGCTGATTCTAAAAAAAGTCTGAAGCCTAAACCCAAACCCCCCCTTCCCTTATACACTGAAGGAGAAAAAAAAAAGGTGGGAGGGGATGGGCTATTAGTGACATCTGCGAAAGGCAAGAGATAGAGAAAAATACTGCAGACGGTAGATCAGTTTGGAGAAATTGTAAACTAAAAAGAAAAGACAAGTAAAATGTGGAATACACAAAGAAGTTGATGATGAGAAAAGAGAAACGTGTTATAAAATGTGTATTTACCACATCCCAAAAAAAAAAAAAAAAAAGCTTGACAACACATCCAAGCCCACCTTGAACATCTGTTTAAAACACGATTTTCCTAAAGTTTTGTGTTTTCATGGAATACTTCGCTACGGCCAGTGCAGAAAGAGAATACCCAAGAGTACCGACCTGTCCAGGATTTAAGAGCAGTTAATTCTGCCACAGTGACTTTATATGGATTTGACCCAATTGAGTGTAATCTCCTAGCTCTGATACCCGGCAACACAGAATTCTACATTTGATTTAAAAGATGTTTTTTTTTGTATCCGCTTGGCTCCAGCGAATCAGCCATGGCTTGCCTTTCAGTGGGAAAACGCCCAGAATGGCTCCAAACATCAAATGATATGCCTCCCTCAAGGTTTGCTATCCTCGGGAGAGCACTGAACAAAGACTTATTTGCCTATCACTCTCAGCCAGACAAAGATACCCTATGGCAGTATGTTGATGATCTCATGCTTGCTCCACCAACTCAAGAAGATTGTTTCAATGCCACAAAAGAACTGTTAAGTATCTTATGCAAGGCAAGCTACAAAATCTCAAGACGCAAGGCACAGATTTGCAGACACAGTGTCAAGTATCCAGGCTTCCATCTTACAGGAACTGAGCGTGCAATCCAGAACGCATATAATCAGTCTGCCGTGTCCCTCAAGCCACAGACTCATTGCTAAATAAGAGAATTACTGAGCCTCTGTACCAAGTCACCAAAGGTGCAGAGCCTGACCCTATTATATGGAGTGAAGAACAACAACTAAGGTTGTCACCCAGTTAAAGACTTTGTTGCTTGAAGCCACTGACCTCCTGGTTGCTGAAGCTGACAAGCTTACACTAGGCTAAGAACTCTTTGTGAAAGTCCCTCATGCAGTCCAGACTCTTCTAGACTATAAAGGCAATTACTGGTTCAGCAATGCAAGAATGACCAAGTACCAAGCTATGCTATGTGAAAACCCAAGAGTCCATTTGGAACTAATCTCCACCCTGAATCCTGCTACATTGCTTCCAGATGCTCCAAAAGATCAGGAACATGAATGCCTTCAAGTAATGGATGAAGTATACAGCAGCAGACCTGACCTCAAAGACGTACCCCTAGACAAATACGACATGCAACTGTTCACTGATGGAAGCAGTTTTGTAGAAAATGGAAAGAGATTTGCTGGGTACGCAGTAGTCACTCTTGATGAAACAATTGAAGCTAAACCACTGCCCAATGGCACTTCTGCTCAACTGGCTGAAATTATTGCCCTTACCAGAGGTCTAGAACTATCTGAAAACAAAAGGGTGAACATATACACCGATTCCAAGTATGCCTTCATGACAATTCAGGCTCACGAAGCACTCTACAAAGAACGAGGCCTCCTAACATCTGCGGGCAAACAAGTGAAATATGCCCTTGAAATATTGAATCTACTGAATGCAGTATGGAAACCATCCGCAGTTGGTGTTATTCATTGCCGTGGCCACCAAAAAGGCAAGGAAGAAGTTCCCAGAGGAAACCGGAAAGCAGATCTGGCGGCAAAGGAAGCAGCCAGACAAACACAAGCCCTTGAGCGTGGCTGTGAAGAAACCAAGGCTAAGAGTACTCAACAGCAGCAGGTGCAGCAGCAGGAGAAAACTCACTTGAAACTAAACTGGAGAGGATACCCAGTTCAAGATGAAGATCCCCTGGAAAGTGTTCGGGAAGGAAACCCCGATCGCCAGAGAAGATACCCGGTAAATGCTGAAAATCACTTGAAAAGCTTCCGGAATGGAAATCCGGAACACCGAAATGAAACTTCGGTTCCCCAGAGAGGACTGGTTCAAGATGACTCACCTGTCAAGATTCCGGTATGTGAACCCGAATCCCCACGAATGAAAGTCGAAACTCTGCTCTGTCTGAACGCTGTTTTCCAAGATCAACCAAATGTTGACTTCTATATGAATAAAAGAAGATTTGCACCTCATGGAGAATTTATTGAAGATGTTCTTTGCCACTGGTACGGTGAATAGGAACTTCTAGAGAAGCACCACAGCTATATCCAATGGTTGTTTCCTCTACGTGAACAAGGCCGAAATGAACATGCAAAGCCACTGACTATTTCTGAAATTGAAATTATGAAGAACACCGCTGAAATCCAACATAGGCTACGGAGAGCCTATAAACTGATGCTGAATTTCTTCGGCGTAAAATTAGTGGGGAAGAGGAGATCGAAGTGATACGAGACTCCAATTTTTTTAACACGCTTCTCCAATTTGAATACCAACACCCATAATAACCTGAGAATTACCCGAATTGTGAAAAGCATGGGAGAGCTGGGAGCTGCACAATACCAAGCTCCGCTGGTGAAGTTCTTCCTGAAAGAAATACTGGTTGAAGATCAGCTGCAAAATATGAACGAAAGTGCCCTGAAGTATTTCTTGCCGGCGGTAAAGAATGATCATGAAAGAGATGCACTGTCTGAATATGTTTTGAAGCACAGAATATCCAAGAACAACCCAAGGCAAGGGATAGTAAGACCACCAGGAGTATTATCGGTTGAATTATCTCCAATGTCCTCCCTATAAAATTGACTTTACTGTTCTCCCTCCATGCAAAGGATATAAATATCTACTGGTGCTAGTATGCACATTAACAGGATGGGTTGAGGCCTACCCAACTCGAACAGAAAAGACTGCTGAAGTAGTGGGATGCTTGATGAGAGAAATTATTCCAAGGTATGGACTGCCTCTTGAAATCAGATCAGACAATGGTCCAGCCTTCGTACAAAGTTGTTTACAGCAACTCGCCCGCCTGCTGAGAATTTTGTAGAAGCTACATACCGAATACAGCTCTCAAAGCTCTGGAAAAAGTGGAAAGAATGAATAGAACTCTAAAGACATTGATGGCTAAAATATACCAAGAAACGTCATTGAAATGGTTGGATGTGTTGCCAATCGTACTGCTGCATGTCCGAAGCAATCCTACCTTACTCCTAAAATTGAGTCCATACAAGATAATGTGCGGATATCCTATCCCTTTGATAACTGGGTTGAGGAGGGATCCCCGTGTATTAGGAGAAACTGACCTACGCTAGTAATTGATCAGGTTAGATCAGACGATGCAGAGTATATACAAATAGGAGAGCGAGCATATACCCTATTTTCTGTTCCCACCCCTACACAAGTACTGTCCAGGAGACTCAGTATGGATTAACCAATGGAAGATAGGAGCTAAAGGGAGGGTTTTTTTATGTTGTCTTGTTATCCACTCCTACTGCAGTGAAAGTGGCCGAGGTGGTGCCGTGGATACATCACTCCTGACTGAAACCCGCAGCAGAGGTTACGGACAAGGCATGGAAAGTGATAGCCAGTGAATCCGATCCGCTGAAGCTACGTTTCCACCGTATCTAAGCAGCTGCACAGACCGGAGAGGAGGGAGATCCAAGTCTAGATGACCACCGGCTCTCCAAAACTCCAGTCTTTGTACTTGCTATTGAAAGACCGTTAAGTTCACCGCCTAACCAACCAATGGAAGCTCCAGAGATACCCCAGGAGGCCCATGAGCCTCTGCTTCCAGATACCCTTTTTACCAGACTACAGAGACCGTTTGAGCAGTACCAAAGGATCCTGATATGTATTGGGATTATTGTTTTCTTTTTGACTTTATTGACAATTGTTGCTGGACTATTTTTCCAATCCAGCTCCCTAAGGGAGTGAGGTCAGCCCCTATTGGGTTGACACCAGAACATGACATAACTATCCCATCGGTACAGGACCGACGGAAACAGGAATTGACAAGGCCAGAAGATAATTTGTTTATTAAATTTACGTATACGTATGCAAAGAAGTCAGGATATGAATCCTGTTGGGTGTGTAATAAATTGAACCAAGGGTCATCAGTTATTCCCACCTTAGCTGTACCTAGTGGCCCCTAGTGTACTTAAACTGACTAAGAGTCTAGATATGCCAAAGACAAACCACACTATTCGCATTACTCATGTGGCCTATTTCTCTCTCTGGTGTTTTAAACTAGAGAAGATCCAGGTTCCACATAGTTCAATGTGTAAAGAATCTTTGTTTAACGCAACACTAGATATATCTGACCCAGAAGCACTAAGAGATAGTCTTCAAGTAATGGTAAATACGATTGATAATTACAAACAGACTAATGATAAAAGTCCAGAGGCCCTTGCATACACCCACAAGTCACTATCCTTAATTTTCTCCCTTGGTTCAGAACCATTTTTATCTGATGCCAGGGGATGGCATACATATTTGTTGTGGAACTCTATGCCACCTTAGGATTAATACTGAAATAAAAACTTAGTGTTATTTGGCCTGGGTGGTTCCCCTGCAGCGTATCCAAGGGGACACCATAGACCTAGGAATACCACATCCGATATTTTCTAAAATTTACTAAACGAGTATTGTTTTCCAAGGGTGATATGGTTTGGTTTTGGTTTCTTTTTTCCTTCCACAGGATGGAGCATCGAAATGATGAAAAGATTTAATAAATATGTTGTTTCGATGGATGAAAATGTAAACATTACCAGCACTGATGTTTTCTAGTTTATAAATTAACTATTTGTATATGGCCCATCTGCCATAAAGCCCTCGGACCAAAGAAACAACCCCTTAATCAAAGTCCTGATAAAAGTTCACTTAAGCTTAAATCCCCGGAAGAATACAAAGCTTTAATGATATTTGGTTAGTTGGCTGAGAGAGATCATTGAAGACTCTCTGCCAAGAGGAGGGAATGAGATAGCAATCCTTGGGATTTAATATTAATCTAGAGATCTGCCATTTCGATGTTCATTCATTTTGTGTTTTAAAAATACAATCACTGTCCTTGAGTGCTCTTAAGATCCTATTTTAGTCCGCGTGTTTAAAAGAAGTCAGTTTGTCAGCAAAACTAAATAGAAATGCTGACAGTCAAGAATAGAAATAGTGTCCAAAATGAGAATGAAGAAGAAAGCTGACATCATGTGTAAAGTTAGGTCCTAAATTAGACATATGTTAACTGCCACGTGACTATCTGGGTATGTGGGGAGGGGAATTGTATTGTATAAAAAGAATCCATGTACATGTTCTTGTCACTCATGACTTTGGACAGTTGCAATCTGTCTCGTGAGTCCGGCAGGTGCCAGCCGAATAAACGCCATTTTCCTTGAACAAAGGCCTCCGTCTGCTTCCTTGGTTGATCCATCACCCACAAGTTCCTGGCTGAATTTGCTGTTACAAAAGAGCACGAAATGACGCAGACATTTCAGTGTTCTGTTGTTCCCCGCACTTTGGGTAATCAATTTTCCCGGTGAATTCAACCAACTGGGTCCTCTGAAGGCAGGGATCAGCCACCGAATGCTGCCGCAAACCCGTCCCCCTGCTGTTTTAAAAAGAAACTACTGAACGAAAATGTCTGGAATTAACATATAAATTCCTATGAATGATAATAAAAAGGTCTGTTACAGAACAAAGAAACTGCTATTAGAAAAAAAAAATGGATTTTTTTTAAAAAATTCCTAAAAGTTACAAAAAAAATTAAATCAATAAATGAAGAGATATTTACTATGGATTAAAGGAATAAACAGTTTATTAGATATTGGATAAAAACAGGAATATTTTTAACATTGAAACCTATGGTGTTCGTTCGCCCTGAATAAACCTGCCAAATGAAAACACCGGACACCAGGACATTTCTTTGCTGTTCGGTGTCTCTGAACAGATTAACCATTACTTCTCTATGGGGACTTTCACTGCCTTTGAACAGGCACCGTACTTGCTGTCAGTTTTGACAAAATTTGTGTATGTGCATATGAGAGAGCTCCACAGCAATAAACCTCACAATAATGTGCGCCGTGTATTATGAGCATGCAGTGTTATATGGAAGTACTGATTTATGCGTAAAAGTAGTTAAAAAAAACTTAAAACTCGGGTGGCAGGTGCAGTGGCGGAAGTACCAGGGTCGCAGCGGTCGCAGTTGCGACCGGGCCCTGGCATTCCGCCACTGGAGGGGGGCCCAGCGCCGCCCGCCAGATTCCGGCAATCAGCGCCGGAATCTGGGAGCCGCGCGCTGGCCGTCCCTCTCCCTACGCGAGCGGCCGCTGACATGCAGCTTGGCCGCTCACGTGGGAGAGAAACCACCTGACCAGCGCACGAGACCTCGCGCTGATCAGGTGGTTTCCGGCGAGCGGCCAAGCTGCATGTTTCCAGCGGCCGCTCGCCAAGGAGGAGAAGACGCCGGAGGAGAAGACGCCGACGGAGCCTGCCCTGGGCCTGGGGCCAGCAGAGCAGGTAAGATCTGGGCTGGGGGCAGTATATCCATGAGCTGGGGGCAGAGCTGGGGCAGTATATGCAGAGCTGGGGCAGTATATGCAGAGCTGGGGCAGTATATCCATGAGCTGGGGGCATAGCTGGGGCAGTATATCCATGAGCTGGGGGCAGAGCTGGGGCAGTATATCCATGAGCTGGGGGGCAGAGCTGGGGCAGTATATCCATGAGCTGGGGGGCAGAGCTGGGGCAGTATATCCATGAGCTGGGGGGCAGAGCTGGGGCAGTATATCCATGAGCTGGGGGGCAGAGCTGGGGCAGTATATGCAGAGCTGGGGCAGTATATGCAGAGCTGGGGCAGTATATCCATGAGCTGGGGGGCAGAGCTGGGGCAGTATATCCATGAGCTGGGGGGCAGAGCTGGGGCAGTATATCCATGAGCTGGGGCAGAGCTGGGGCAGTATATCCATGAGGAGCTGGGGGGGCAGAGCTGGGGCAGTATATCCATGAGCTGGGGGGCAGAGCTGGGGCAGTATATCCATGAGCTGGGGGCAGAGCTGGGGCAGTATATCCATGAGCTGGGGGGCAGAGCTGGGGCAGTATATCCATGAGCTGGGGGGCAGAGCTAGGGCAGTATATTCCATGAGCTGGGGGCAGAGCTGGGGCAGTATATCCATGAGCTGGGGGCAGAGCTGGGGCAGTATATCCATGAGCTGGGGGCAGAGCTGGGGCAGTATATCCATGAGCTGGGGGGCAGAGCTGGGGCAGTATATCCATGAGCTGGGGGGCAGAGCTGGGGCAGTATATCCATGAGCTGGGGGGCAGAGCTGGGGCAGTATATGCAGAGCTGGGGCAGTATATCCATGAGCTGGGGGGCAGAGCTGGGGCAGTATATCCAAGAGCTGGGGCAGTATATCCATGAGCTGGGGCAGAGCTGGGCAGTATATCCATGAGGAGCTGGGAGGGCAGAGCTGGGGCAGTATATCCATGAGCTGGGGGCAGAGCTGGGGCAGTATATCCATGAGCTGGGGGCAGAGCTGGGGCAGTATATCCATGAGCTGGGGGGCAGAGCTGGGGCAGTATATCCATGAGGAGCTGGGGGCAGAGCTGGGGCAGTATATCCATGAGGAGCTGGGGGGCAGAGCTGGGGCAGTATATCCATGAGCTGGGGGCAGAGCTGGGGCAGTATATCCATGAGCTGGGGGGCAGAGCTGGGGCAGTATATCCATGTGCTGGGGCAGTATATCCATGTGCTGGGGCAGTATATCCATGTGCTGGGGCAGTATATCCATGTGTTGGGGCAGTATATCCATGTATTGGGGCAGTATTTCCATGAGCTGGGGGCAAAAATATCCATGTGTGAGCTGGGGCAATATATCCATGTGTGGCCTGGGGGCAATATATCCATGTGTGGTCTGGGGGCAATATATGTCCATGTGAGCTGGGGGCAATATATGTCCATGTGAGCTGGGGGCAATATATGTCCATGTGAGCTGGGGCAATATATATGTCCATGTGAGCTGGGGGCAATATATATATCCATGTGAGCTGGGGGCAATACTATCTTTTTTATATTGCAGAAAAAAAAAAGGTAAAAATATGGATCTTTTTTTGGGGGGGTTGGGGGGACCCTTCATGGATTCTTGCACTGGGGCCCTCAGGTTTCTAGTTACGCCACTGGGCAGGTGACACCATAAGTTACTGCACCGGGTGACACCAATCCTAGTGACGCCACTGCCCGGATGTAGTGTATCCTCTACTCCTAAGAATTGGTGGGGATGCTCCCTTTATGGGATTTTCAGGCCAAATCAGATACTGCGTGACCCCTAATTGCCAGCCAGGCAAAGTGTTACCCTAAAACCATTAATCTGAATCCCATAATAGCCTTAGCTCAGCCTCAACGTAGTGGTGCTGTTTTAAAGTGCACTGTAACAATGCCATGCTTTTATAAATGGGACGACCCAATTATTACATGTTAGAGTCTTATGGCTTGAAACGGATGTTGAAAATAAATCACTAAATCAGAAAATAATCGTTTCCAGAGCACTATAGGAGGAAGCTGAAAGGTTTAGTGGTACTAGGCAAAATAAATTCTCAGTAGGGCGGTGGGATAGGAGGGGGTACAATGTATGGCCCTAGGCTCCATGTGTGATACAGCTGGTCACAGACACAGTGAATGGTTTGGATAATCTGCTGCGCTACACCACGCTGTATGTGTCTGCAGATTAAGATGATTACCATGCGCACAGATCCATGCCCTCAACACATAACAGACAGGAACATCTTATGCCGTGGAATGTGCATTTATTTAAGAGGGCCGGGCATACCACTACAGATCTTTGCAGCTTTCCAGTTTCGAAGGTGTGGGTTTTTTGAGGAACCTCCTATAGATTATCTGTTCTGATTTCTCCTAGACTGACACATTCTCATTGTCTGATAAACAGCCGCCTACGAGTCACACGACGTGGCAGTGCAGCCGCCATTCAAACCGTTGGATGTTTCACAGCGTTCATAACGGCAATTAAATATCCTTGCTGAAACGACTAGGTTTCGCCTTAATAACACGTCTCCCTCCAACTCTCGTGCAAAGATTTGGGGTCATGCCATCCTATTAAGTCAACTCCAATGCAGTCCTTCCCACCTTGGACAAAGTGGTGGGTAGTTAAACCCAGTATAACAAGCTGCATGCCAGTGGTTTTCTAATCCAGTGCACTGGACACAGGAGATTGTACCATCTCTGCTGTTTGGCCCTAAACTCTAAAGGCTAGTGAACTGGGTTATATACTTTGGAAAACAGGGCTAATGAGAAGACTGCTTGTGGCAACTACACACCTAACTAAACAGTAATTGAATTTAAGCAAGCATGGGATAGGCATAAGGCTATCCTAAAGAATAGATAAATCCAGGTAAAGTATCCATGTAATTGGGCGACTAGATGGGCCGAAAGGTTCTTATCTGCCGACATTTTTCTATGAGCTTACACGGTCCCAAACCAGGCACCGCTTAAAAGGGGAGAGTCTCCCCTGTTAAGCGGTGCCTGGTTTTAACCCCTTACATACCGGGCTGCGATACAACGCCATCCAGCGCTTGATTGCAGCCTAACTCTGGTGAGGATGGCGGCTCCACCTCCAGGTCCCCCCTGGCTACCTAACGTCTTCGCACATGGTGCGATGACGTCAGTTAGCCAGGGAACCCCTAGCTGCCCGGAGATTTCCCAAGAAAATCCCCTAGTGGAGATAGGGTGTCATGCAGGGTATCATTTGAAAGGCCTGAGCATGGCCTTTCGAATGATACCAAACATGATCATGTTTGATTTAAAACAAAAATAATAATAAAAAAAAAAAAAATAGAAAAATAAAAACATGTTTTTTTGTGTCAAAAAGAAAAAAGAAAAAACAGTGAAGCGCTCTCAGGATAAATGAAAATTCGTATACGCTACACAATGAATACGGAGGTTCCCCTAAAAACCTGAGAACATACAATTGGACAGTCAATGGAGCGCCACTGCAGGGCTGGAAATACGAAAATTCACTTTACATGTCCTTCAATACTTCTTCTCAATCTTCTCAAAAGTCACTCTTGAATAAAGCCTCTCTACAAAAGAGAAGATATCATGGCGCAATATATTGATTCACCATATGTAGAAAAATAGGGGAATGGTGATTCTACTCACATATTCATGAGCCTAGCCTAGGCTCTAGGATGAATGTCTGGTATGGATCTTCAAAGATATTCAGGTGCGCATGTACCCCCAATGAGGTGATTATCTTCAACAGCTTTCTATGTTTTTTTGTGTGTTGTTCTTATTAATGCAGCAATATTGTTCCCATTTCAATTATAATGTGAACAATGATGCGGCACTAATGATTTTTTTTCTATGGGGTGCGTTTTCAAAAAATCACGTAATTCCCCCCCAAAAAAATTTAACGGTCCCCATTTCTAATTTTTTTAACAAGCGCAGCCCATAGAAAATATAAATGCAAAAACTCGCATGATAAAATGTGAAAAAAAAAAACACTTTACACGTTGTAGATGATTAAAAATTCAAATTTTATTGCATTTTTTGTTCTAATATACAGGCAGGGCATAATGTATACATATAATAATGATGTATTATGAATCTGCGGAGTCTGCCGGAAAGAACGATATATAATATGTCTGGGTTGTATAATAAAACGTGGCTTCAAATCGCGTTTAAACACGATGAGCAAAAGCGGTAAAAATTAGCTCAGCACACAGCGGTGAAATGCCTCAGCAGTGAAGGGGTTAATCATGGATAAAATCAATAATGAACAAAACTTTTTTTATAGTAGTAAGAGTTAAAATACTCACCAACCAAAAGCAATAAAAACGGTCCTGTAAACAAAAAAAACAAAAATATATATATATATAATAGCGTGGAGGCTTTTTATCTCGCTTTTTGTCCTCCACCACAACCCTTGTAAGCACTGATTTACCCTAGCGGTCCAAGCATCCACTGGTCACCATGCAACTGGTCATCATGCCTAGCTCCTAGCTAATGAGGGTCCAATAAACCAGAAACAGCGCTGTCCTAGGAGTGGCTTTGACCAGTTGCATAAACCTTATCTCTACTAGAAACCCCTAGTGTGGCATAGCATTGATTTTAGGATTCTGTGTAATAACAGACCTAGGATGCATAAAAGCGAGACAGGGGTCATTTGCATATCCTACCCAGAGTTCCTTGCTGCACATGGGGAGTGTAGCACAGGAGCTCTGGGATGCAATTCTTTGAATTGCTGTGATGTGCAAGTGGCTTCTGCAATAATAAACAAATTAGTTATAGCGTGGAGGCTTTTTATCTCGCTTTTTGTCCTCCACCACAACCCTAATATATATATATATATATACATATTGTCACGGAACGGACATGAGAGCTCTTTTCAGCGAGCCACATGACTAAAGATTGAACCCTTTTTAAAGACCATTTTTCCTGTTTTCGTTTTGGTTTTGCGTGTGAGCCTATGGACCTCTTATTTTATTGCTAGATGTGGTTTTATTGGTGTGATGTAATGAAAATGTACCCTGTATGATGTGACTGTAAAAGTATGAAAGAAACCGTTTGTATGTGTTTTTCCCCGTCGCCATTTTGCTCATCCCAGCATGGTTTCACAGAACAAAGGATCTCATGCCCCAAGATGGAGGATGCAGCGGGCCAGAGGATTGGAGGCTTTTCCAAGACCTCATCTGCCTAATCCCTGGACAATGGGGGAGCCTGAAAGGGCAAAATAGAGGATACAGCAAACCAGCTGATTGGAGGCTTTTCCAAGACCTCATCTGCCTAATCCCTGGTCAATGGGAAAGCTGAAAGGGACCTGGATAGGGAACAGGAGGCTGGGAAAGGAGCCAATCAGTGCTGGTTGTGTGGGTGGGAGGGTTGGTAATCGGTTTGTGTGAAGTTGTATAAATGACCCTGTTGAAACCCATAAAATTCAGTTCAGTTTTAAAGCATACAGCCATGTCTGATGTCTTCATTTCAGAGCTACAATCACTATTGCAGGAGACACTCAGCGGTCTCCTGCATCACCACTCAACCCAGGAACGGGATCCCCAAGGCAACACCGCACCATCTCTCCAGACGCCGGACCAACGCCATTTCATCCTCCAGGCCGCTCGAGACGCCGAGTGCCGTGCCACTCGGTAGTCGGGCCGGACGCCATCAAAGGGGGGGTCAGATAGAGCAGGACCGCAGGTGGACTTCCATCCCGTCACATTGGTGGCAGCGGTGGGATAGCTCTTTGAACCCCCAGAAAAAGCACTCAGCATGGCAGGGTACGCCAACTACAAAAAAGACACCCTGTGGGGCATCCTGGAGAGCCGAGGAGGCACCCCGGGCTCAAAAAATAAAGCTGCCCTGATCGAGGAACTGCAGGAAATGGACCAGGGAGCCGTGGGCACGCCAACCTTACCACCCACCCAGGCATTGGTCCCAGAAGATCCCTTCCAAAGGAAAGTGCGGCAGCGGGTAGCCCTCTTCGGAGCCGCCCCGTCAGAAGCCGCTATACACAACGTCATCCAGGAGATCCGGCAGGAAGAGGAACGAGACAAGGGGCGCCAGCATGAACTTCGGCTGGCCGAAATGCAGAACCATAGGGTTGAGAGCCCCAACCCAGAACAATCAGCGGGCCTGAAGGTGCCCTTCCAGGCGTTTAAAACCTTCAGTGAGGCGGAGGAAGAGATTGAAAGCTTCCTCCAGGACTTTGAGCGGTTGTGCCAGGTACACGAGGTCCAACGCTCTGCTTGGGTCGGTATTCTGGCCTGTAAATTGACAGGTCGAGCTGCAGAGGCGTATCGGACCGTTCCGGACGAAGAGGCCAAGAACTATGACTACGTAAAGCAAGCTTTACTGAGCTGCTTTGCCATCACTCCTGAAGCCAGCCGGGTGAAGTTCCGAAACTCACGCCAGCCCAACGTTACAACGCATGTAGAGTGGGCGCATCGGCTACAACGAGACCTAAAGACTTGGTTCCTGGGGAGCAAGGCCAGAACGGTGGAAGAAATCACCCAGCTGCTACTACTGGAACAATTTTTTGAACACACCGCCATAGCAGTACGGGAGTGGGTACGGGACAAGAAACCCTAGACGGTGCAGCAAGCTGCTACCTGGGCAGACGAGTACACAGACATGAGGAAACCCAACGGGGGTGAACGACCCCCACCCCCTCGACCTGCACTACCCGCCCCTCCCCTGGAGCCGTCGACCCGCTGGCCCGCAGTCAGACCGGCGAGCCATCCAAACTCGGCGGCCAACATCCGCTGTTACGGATGCGACCAGGTGGGGCACTACCACCGGAATTGCCCCCACAGACCCCCCATTTTGCGGGCCCCCAACCGAGCACCACCCGCGGCTCACTGCTACCACACCGAAACCCCGTGGTTGGACTCCCCGGAAGAATGGGGGATGTTACACAAGGCCGACCCTGTACAGGCTGCCTCGGCCGACAACCGCCAACACCACCGACAGGCCGTGTGGATCAACGGACGGGCCGCCGAGGGCCTCTGGGACTCCGGTGCCACCATCACCCTCGTACGACCCCATTTAATACAGAAAAAGGACCGGTTGGACCACACTGTCGCTGTCCATGTGGCCGGAGGGAAAGTGCTCCGACTCGCTACGGCCCGAGTCCACCTGGATTGGGGTTCGGGGGAGGGATCAGTGAGGGTGGGTTTACTGGATCGACTACCGGCTGAAATCCTCCTCGGCAACGACCTGGGACGCTTAGTTTCCGCCTACGCCATGGATGCAGCAGCCCCGGTGACCACTCGGCAACAAAGCCACCGCAACAACTACGGCACTCCAATCGGGACCCAGGTGAGACCACGACCCAAACCTCCCAAACCCCCCTGACCCCCCAAACCACGACCCCGTCCCCTCGACCTGACCACCCCTCACATGGAGCTCCCCAGCCACCCTCCGACACCAGACCCAGACCGACCCCACCCTAGAGAGATACCGAGACCGGGCCGGCAAGGGCCTGGAAGGCGACAGGACCGATAGCATCGAGTGGGAGGATGGGCTACTATATAGGTATACTGAGAGGGTGGGCACCAAGAAGCAACAGGTTCCCCACAAGCAGTTAATCGTACCCCAGGCCCCTAGACAGGAACTCCTGAGACTGGCCCACGACATCCCCCTCGCCGGACACTTAGGGATAAAGAAGACCCGACACCGGTTAACCAGAGCGTTCTTCTGGCCCCGCCTTAGTGAGGATACCCGAGAGTACGGTCGCACCTGTTCGGTCTGCCAGAAGGTAGGGAAAACCGGAGACCACCCGAAAGCCCCGCTGCACCCCATGCCCATTATCCAAGAACCCTTTAGTCGGGTGGTGGTCGACATAATCGGCCCCCTGCCTCGCCCCAGTGCCACCGGGAAGAGATATATTCTCACCGTGGTGGACTACGCCACCCGATACCCCGAGGTTGTGGCCTTGGCCAATATCCAGGCCGACACCATAGCCGATGCCCTCTTACGGGTGTTTTCCCGGGTAGGATTCCCATGAGAGATTTTGTCTGACCAGTGGCACTTTTACCACTGAGCTGACACAACAGCTCTGGGGCCTGTGTGGTGTCAAGGCACTTCACAGCACCCCATATCACCCCCAGACGAACAGGCTGTGCGAGCGGTTTAATGGGACCCTGAAACAGCTGATCCGGGCCTTCACCCAGGAAAGAAAGGACTGGGAAAAATACTTACCCCACTTGTTATTTGCCTATCAGGAGCTATCACAGGAATCGACCGGATTCTCCCCCTTTGAGTTATTGTATGGGCGCCAGGTGCGAGGCCCCTTAGACCTAGTTAGGGCTCAGTGGGAGGGGGGACAGGAGGCAGACGGGCTCCCCGTCCTGAGTTACGTCTTGGAGCTCCGGGAGCGCTTGGCGGAACTCACGGAACTAGTTCAAGGGAACATGGAAACGGCCCAGGCCCAGCAGAAGGCGTGGTACGACTGCTCCGCCCGCAGACGCTCGTTCCTCGTGGGGCAGAAGGTCCTGGTGTTATAACCACAGCGGCAGAACAAGCTGCAGGCATCCTGGCAGGGCCCCTACTGGGTGGTAACCCAGCTGGGGGATACCACCTATGTGGTTGTCAGCTGCGCTGACACCAGGATCCAGCGGACGTTCCACGTCAATATGCTCAAGGCCTACCATGAGCGCCCAGAGACGGTGGCTGCCATTTGTGCCCCAGCCACCGAGGAGGCAGAACAATTTCCCCTGATAGATCTCCCCGGGATAGACAACCGGCCCGCAGGGGTCGACCAGGTACAGATAGGGGAGGAGTTGGGTCCCCAGAAACAGGCCCAGATTAGACAGCTCCTCCACAACCACCAGGAGGTCTTCTCCGCCCGCCCCGGCTATACCAGCCGGGCCTTACACCAAGTTGAGACCCCAGGCCAGAGACCCCTCCGGCAGCCAGCCTACCGACTCCCGGAGGCAGTCCGCGAACCCATGAGGGCTGAAATCCGGGAGATGCTGGGGGTTATCGAGCCCTCCGCCAGCCCATGGGCCTCCCCCGTAGTGTTGGTCCCCAAAAAGGACGGGACCACCCGGTTCTGCGTGGACTACCAGAGGTTAAACGACTGTACCACGACTGACGCATACCCCATGCCCCGAGTTGACGAGCTGTTAGATCAGATCTCCCAGGGGCACTATCTGACCACCGTAGATTTGTGTAAGGGGTATTGATTCCCCTGGCAGAGGAGGCGACCCGAAGTCGGCCTTCATCACCCCGTTCGGCCTGTACCAATTTCGGGTCATGCCGTTCGGGATGAAGAACGCCCCGCGGTTGATTGATCACCTCCTCGATGGCCTACAGGAGTTTGCCTGTGCCTACTTAGATGACATAGCCATCTACAGCCAAACCTGGGAGGAACACCTTCACCATCTAGGGGTAGTGTTAGAGCGGATCAAGGATGCAAACCTGACCCTTAAACCGGAGAAATGTAAAATAGGGATGTCCGAGGTACAGTACCTCGGCCACCGGGTGGGATGCGGGAAACAGCGACCGGAACCCACCAAGATAGAAGCCATTCTCAACTGGCCCATCCCCGGGACAAAGACTCAGGTCCTTGCCTTCCTAGGGACCGCAGGCTACTACTGAAAGTTCGTCCCCAGTACAGCGCCCTCGCCAAACCCCTGACTGACCTGACCAAAAAATCCCTACCCCGCCAAGTCCTGTGGTCCCTGGAGTGCAAGGCGGCCTTCCAACAACTGAAGACCGCCCTAACCCAAGCTCCCCTCTTAGCCGCTCTGAATTATAATAAACGTTTTGTCGTCCATACAGACGCCTCCATGTTTGGACTGGGAGCCGTGCTGAGTCAGGTGGGAGATGACGGGGGGGAACATCCGGTGGCGTTCATCAGCCGCAAACTTCTCCCCAGGGAGGTGGGATATGCCGCAGTGGAGAAGGAGTGTTTGGCCCTGGTTTGGGCCCTGAGAAAGTTCCAGCCCTATGTTTACGGGCGCTCCTTCACCGTCATGACTGACCACAATCCCCTGGTGTGGCTGAACCGAGTGGCTGGGGAGAATGGCCGCCTGCTACGGTGGAGCCTGGCCCTCCAACCGTTTAACTTCACAATCCAATATCGGCCCGGGCCTCAAAATGGGAACGCCGATGGATTATCGCGGAAAACGGCCCAGGAACCCGGAGACCTCCGTTCACCGACTTCCCCGAGTCGACCCGTGTGGGTCCAACCGTGTCCGTCGGACTCTAGAAGGGGGGAGAAATGTCACGGAACGGACATGAGAGCTCTTTTCAGCGAGCCACATGACTAAAGACTAGGGATGTGCGTTTCGGGTTTCGGAATTTTGTAATTTTCACGAAATTTCACGATTCGTGTTTTCGGATGCAGCCAATTTTCCGAAAATTTTTAGATCCGAAAATGGCAGATCCGAAAAGTTTTCCGAGCCGAAACAAAATATTTTCGGAATTTTCGAATGGACTTGAAATGTGTCAAATCGAAATTTATTGCTTTGAAACGAGGAGAACAGACGTTCCGAAAAAATGAAAATTTCCGAAATCACGAAAAGTCGATACAAAAAACGAGCAAAGTGAGACGAAAATACGAAAAATGGTCGATATTCCGAAAATATGTACAATTCCGAAAAACGAAAATTTCCGAAATCACGAAAAGTCGATACAAAAAACGAGCTAAGTGACACGAAAATACGAAAAATGGTCGATATTCCGAAAAAAAAATGTACACGAAAAACGAGTCGAACCGAACAGAATCGAAACAGAAATCGGTCGAAACGAGCCGAATCGAAAAGTTTAAACATCCGAAAAATCGAACTGAATCGAACCGAAAAAAAAATCAGTGCACAAGCCTACAAGACTGAACCCTTTTTAAAGACCATTTTTCCTGTTTTCGTTTTGGTTTTGCGTGTGAGCCTATGGACCTCTTATTTTATTGCTAGATGTGGTTTTATTGGTGTGATGTAATGAAAATGTACCCTGTATGATGTGACTGTAAAAGTATGAAAGAAACCGTTTGTATGTGTTTTTCCCCGTCGCCATTTTGCTCATCCCAGCATGGTTTCACAGAACAAAGGATCTCATGCCCCAAGATGGAGGATGCAGCGGGCCAGAGGATTGGAGGCTTTTCCAAGACCTCATCTGCCTAATCCCTGGACAATGGGGAGGCTGAAAGGGACCTGATAGGGAACAGGAGGCTGGGAAAGGAGCCAATCAGTGCTGGTTGTGTGGGTGGGGGAGTTGGTAATCTGTTTGTGTGAGGTTGTATAAATGACCCTGTTGAAACCCATAAAATTCAGTTCACTGTTTTAAAGCATACAGCCATGTCTGATGTCTTCATTTCAGAGCTACAATCACTATTGCAGGAGACACTCAGCGGTCTCCTGCATCACCACTCAACCCAGGAACGGGATCCCCAAGGTAACACCGCACCATCTCTCCAGACACCGGACCAACGCCATTTCATCCTCCAGGCCGCTCGAGACGCCGAGTGCCGTGCCACTCGTAGTCGGGCCGGACGCCATCAAAGGGGGGGGGGTCAGATAGAGCAGGACCGCAGGCGGACTTCCATCCCGTCACACATATATATTATTAAAATAAAAAGATAAACAAAAATGGTTCGTTACAGAATTTTTTTTAAATATGGGAATCAAAAATGTTGCCTAAAAATTCCTGAAAAATGCCTAAACAAATTCAGAAATAAAAAGACTTTTTGCTGCAAATGAAAAGAATAAACGGTTGAATAAAAATTGTAACTTAATTTTTTTTTTACATGAAACCTATGGGTTTGCCTGTCTATACCTGTCAAACTGAAGCACCGAAGATCTGGGGCATTCAGCGTTCTCTGAATAGATTAACCAATGGTGGAACTACCGCCATAGCGACCCACGCGGTCGCTATGGGGCCCGAGGGTTGGTAGGGGCCCGGAGGGTTGGTAGGGGCCCAGCCGGTTGGTAGGGGCCCGGCCCAGTTTCGGCAGACACAGTGGGCCCCGCAGCGCTATCTTCTCTCAGCTCCGGTCCCCAGGGAGGGAGACATCCAGCCCAACAATGCACTAGCACACGAGGTAGCCCCACGTTCTAAACAGGGGGAAGGCACGCTGCATTGACGCCGCCCCCTCACATGCGGCACAAAGCGGCAGAAGAAGAGAAACAAAGCAGTTGCGATCGAGTGGAGCCAGCCTGCCTGAATCTACAGTGGGGTGAGTGACCCGGGGGGGATAATAATCTGACACATTAAATGCTGCGAGGGGGGGGAATATTGTGCCAAATTAATTGCTGTGTGTGTGTGGGGGGGTAATGTGCCATATTAATTGCTGGGGGGGGATAATGTGCCTATTGTGGGGGGAGGAATAATGTGCCAAATTAATTGCTGTGGAGGGAGGAATAATGTGCCAAATTAATTTCTGTGGGGGGAGGAATAATGTGCCAAATTAATTGCTGTGGGGGAGGAATAATGTGCCAAATTAATTGCTGTGGGGGGAGGAATAATGTGCCAAATTAATTGCTGTGGGGGGGATAATGTGCCAAATTAATTGCTGTGGGGGGGGAATAATATGCCAAATTAATTGCTGGGGTGGAAATAATGTGTCAAATTAATTGCTGTGGGGGGGGGTAATGTGCCAAATTAATTAATTGCTGCGGGGGGGGGGGGGATAATGTGCCAAATGAATTGCTGCAAGGGGGCCCCATACAACATTTTGCTATGGGACCCTGTGATTTCTAGTTACGCCCCTGAGATTAACCATTACTTCTCTATGGGACAATTTCACGGCCGCGGAATTGTGGTGATCTGTATCATATTTCGCTGTCAATTCGCCAATATTTGGCGAATTGTCAGCTTGACAATTACACGAATTGCCACGAAATTGCACCGAACAGTGAAATTTACCTTTCGTTGCAACTCGGTGGCAAGTTCAGCTCTTATTGAATAACCCTTAAAGTCTTTATTTGTAATAGAGCCATTAATCAGCCCTAAGTGGGGGTGTTTTGGGGTCATTTGAGGCCATTTTCGATTCGTACAATGAGTTCGGATTTAACCGTCATTCCAAACGCCTGTGGAATGTGTCAATTTATAATTAGAAACAGTCCAAATAACCCTGGAGAGTGTTTTCATTTAAATATCAGCAGCAATGAGAGAGCCGTGCGTCGTCACAAAAAGAAAGCGTACGATCTAAAGGAAAGAAACTCAAACCAAACTTTAATTTGCTTGCAGCCCTCCCACCCTACAGTTAAATGCCCCTTCCCTTCCCCTCTGCCCCCACCATTTCCCCAGTCTCCCTTTAGGGCTTGCGCATCCCACCCGATGCCTGGGCTGGAAACGGACAGTAATTAGCATGTGAAGCATCAGCTTATCAAAAGAGCTTTAAATACTTCTTTCCAAAATTAGCATCCAGTGGTATGAGCCCTGCAAGCTATTCCAAGGCCTCTGTGCTGGCTGCAATCTGGCCACATTGTCCGGCCTACCAGTACGTCTAGGATCGTTCCTAAAAAATACACACAAAAAAAAGTAACGCATAAGAAGCTGAATGTAAGGAAAATTATTTTTCCAAAGAAAACTATATATAGAAAAAAAAGCATTGTTTGTTTATACTGTCACAGAATGTCGCAGTGAACATGCCGTATCATGTGATTATTGTCCTTGCCAAAACCTTTAGAACAGAGGAAGATTAACAGGGTTATCCAAAGAGAATCGAAAAGTCACCGCACGTTCGGTGACTTTTCGTTCTCTTCAATTCGGCGATCCCGTTTCGGCGACCCTGCGGTGTATTCAGCAAGCACCACAGGGCCACCGTAATGCAGGGAAAAGTCGCCGCAAACCCGCCGAAAACTCACTCAAAACGAGGACGAACGCACACCGAAACCCGCGAAAGCAACTGGATTAATCCGCCAAAGACGCCGGGGAAACCCGAGCAGGAGCCGATCGCAGCGCAGAGCAGCCGCCGGAAAAAGCTGACACCGCAGACAAATGGAGTGAAAAATAAAAATAAAGTACGCTTGAATGTTGAAAAAAGTGAAACGCTGTTTGCAAAGAAACTGAAGTGGAAATAGGCTGGAGGATGGCCGCCATTATAAGCCAGGCGACCATCTTGTTCAGAATATTGGTTCACTTGAAAATAACTAGGTAGGTTTTTAGCTGAAACTAGAATGAGGTATACGTAGGAATTTAGGAATGTGCTAGATTAGCAGAAAAAGCAATTAAAGCTCTGAGAAAGATCTCTGCTGTTCCTGGCACGGAGGAGAGAAGCGAAGTAGATACTCCAAGGTCGTTGGGGCCCGCAGAAATACAAAGGAGTATAGAGATCAGACCAGGTGCCATCTGTAACAAATAATTGAAGACGCTAGGGAAAGAGGCGCAGCCCGGAACAGTAAGAGCAACTAATCATGATTTACTGAAACTAACACAAAGTTTGCCAATTTACGGCCAATTAATGAAATGTCTTTTGTATTAACAAAAGGGAGGTATTAACCCACGTGGGGTGGGATAGTGTCACCGGGAGGTGGGCTAATTGGGATGTACCTAATTATGTATTTGGGGTATAAAACCTCAGTACACTGTATAATCGAGGCTCAGTCTTTGCGATTCAATCCTGTCTGAGCATTCTGTGACGTCACAATAAAGTTTGCCTTTCCTGAAGAGACTCGTGTTCAGACAATCCTTGCTCGTGTCCGGTCCGGCCTCGTCCCGAGTGAACCAAGTGGATTCCGGTAACATTTCTGGGGGCTCGTCCGGGATTCGGGCCCTTGCCGGCACGGTAACGATTGCTGAACACTGTAGCGGTTGACTGCAGGTGCGAGTGATCCCGCTGGTTGGGCGTCCGTTGAAGGTGAGCTGACATCTGCAGGTGCCAAGCAGGATTTCCTGTACAGTGGACCTCGTCTCGTCCCAAACGGACCCCCGGCCCAGGAAGCTGGGACACCCCTGAGTCCGAGGAAACAGCGAACAGCGCTGCGATAGGTAAAGTGTCTTCTATGTTTGTATGTCCAATGGAAATACCGGTATAATTGGAAATGTCCGGCTGTAGTCGGATAAGGAGACCCGTGGCCACGTTCTCGTTGGCATACCGAACCCACCGCATATAGCACGGGGCCAGAGAGTGGCTAGCACGTACGTGTCTGGACCCGGGGGATCGGATGCTAACTATTGATTGTATTGATTGATTGATTGATTGTATTGGAGTCTGCATTTGAGGGAGATGGGAGCGCGTGGAGTTGCGTTGTCGTAGTCAGTGTTTGTAAATAGAGCTTCACCACGTGGACAAAGGAAAGGCGGAGAGATTTCTGTGACCGGGCTTAGAGCCCTGTGTCAGTGCTAGTGTGTACGTCGTGTAGTGAAGAGGGCTCATTGGGGCCAACGGTAGCTGCAGAGATAGTGGTCCCGGGTGGGTAGAATTACTCATAGGCAAATTGGACTTGCAGGTGCAAGCGTAGTTATAGAATGGGGTGCACATAGTCACAAGCAGTCAAGAGTTAGAGTTCAACCAATTGGGTACAGGGAGCCAAAAGGAGGGACGGTGTGCCCTCGGCTAGTAGAAAGAGTTGAATTGTTTATGTATTGTTTTGTGCTGAAAGTATCTGGTACAGTATGGGTTATGAATGATTGCTGAGACTGCTGTGAGTGAACGAGCGCCTACTCGCATTGCGAGAAAGCAAACTTGAGAGTGGACTCCCAAGGTACGTTTCCGGCTCAGGCGACTGCAGTCCAGCTACTGACGGAGGAAGCGAGTCAGACACATATGAATTGTTGACTGAAGTACCAGACCGTAAATTCTAAGTGTTCTTGCTAAAGAGTAACATCTGTATTATACAAAGGTTACTGTTTTTAAGAGTAACAATGGGTAACGGGTCATCCAAGCCCAAAAAGGTAAAGAAGGGCGAGACACCCTTAGGGTATATGGTGCGGAATTTTGAAGCACTATATACAACACATGATTATGGTGTAAAATTAACTAGAGAGAGATTAACAGGAATGTGTACAATGGTGTGGCCACTGCTGGTTCCAGATTGGCCAGAGCAGGGGTCAATGGACCCGGCGCTAATACAGAAAGTGCATTCCCAAGTAACCGGGAAATGCAGACATCCTGAGCAGTACCCATATATAGATATATGGAAGTATTGTGTAAAGGATAAAAGTCATTTTATAATGATGGCGGGACGTAACAAGAAGCAGGTGCCCCCCAATAAAGAAAATAATAAAAAGAAAAGACCGGTGTTGGTAGAACAACCGGAGGAGATTGATTCCCTGTCCCCGCCCTATCCATCACATTATGGGGCAGCGAGAGAAGCTTTACGTGCCGCGGTTGCGCAGGCGGAGAGGGGGAGGCGGGCGGCTGCTACTGCCCCGCCGGCTTCCTCCGCTCCAGCGGGCGGAACTGCGGAAGAAGAGGAGGGGGCAGTTGGTGGAAGAGATAGAGAGGTCCCACCAGGAAAGATCGAAATGCCTGATGGGAGCATATATAAATTGGTAGACCAAGAGGACAGTGATGATGATGAGAGGGAAGGTGTAAAGCAAGGTGCTACCACTCGCACAGCGAACAATGTATATAAACCCCGAGACCTATATCAGCACAACCCCGGTAAAAGTAAAATGCAGATGCCCCTACGGGAGGTGCCAGGTCCCTTATTGGAAAACGGAGTACCTGGGCCAGTGCATTACACATATTTATTTATTTATTTGAAAAGGATTTTACCAGGAAAGATACATTGAGATTTCTCTCGTTTTCAAGTATGTCCTGGGTTCGAGAACAGTGAGTGGTTACAGTTGTTACAGAAATACAAACTAATAAAATGCAAACTATTAAAAACAAAACACAAATATACAGATTAACATATCATGGGAGGGGCTAGAACCTTGGGTTAATTAAGGTGATTTGCAAAGTGGAAGCAGCTGGAAAGTAAGCTACAAATTTCTGACAAGCACTGGGTGGGTGGGTGGATGGGGAGGGAGGGAGGGACAGCAGAGTCCAGGAGCAGCGCGGCGGCAGAGGGTGAAGTGAGTGTGTGACTGGGCTGTGGATGAAAGAATTTGCAGAGTCAATTTGTTGAGGACCTGGGGGAGGGGCAGGGGGAGGGGCAGGCATATGGCAGCATGCTTTTAACAAAGCAGGAAATATATTTAGCATGAAAAAACAAACAGTCAAAATATTAATAGATAGATGCAAGCATAAAATATTAACAGTAGGATTAAAATTGTGGCGTAGAATTACAGAAGACATGTTGAATCGCCGGTACCTTCAGATGCAGAGTCCAGGAGCAGCGCGGCGGCAGAGGGTGAAGTGAGTGTGTGACTGGGCTGTGGATGAAAGAATTTGCAGAGTCAATTTGTTGAGGACCTGGGGGAGGGCAGGGGAGGGGCAGGCATATGGCAGCATGCTTTTAACAAAGCAGAAATATATTTAGCATGAAAAAACAAACAGTCAAAATATTAATAGATAGATGCAAGCATAAAATATTAACAGTAGGATTAAAATTGTGGCGTAGAATTACAGAAGACATGTTGAATCGCCGGTACCTTCAGATGCAGAGTCCAGGAGCAGCGCGGCGGCAGAGGGTGAAGTGAGTGTGTGACTGGGCTTCAGATGCAGAGTCCAGGAGCAGCGCGGCGGCAGAGGGTGAAGTGAGTGTGTGACTGGGCTGTGGATGAAAGAATTTGCAGAGTCAATTTGTTGAGGACCTGGGGGAGGGCAGGGGAGGGGCAGGCATATGGCAGCATGCTTTTAACAAAGCAGGAAATATATTTAGCATGAAAAAACAAACAGTCAAAATATTAATAGATAGATGCAAGCATAAAATATTAACAGTAGGATTAAAATTGTGGCGTAGAATTACAGAAGACATGTTGAATCGCCGGTACCTTCAGATGCAGAGTCCAGGAGCAGCGCGCGGCAGAGGTGAAGTGAGTGTGTGATGGGCTGTGGATGAAAGAATTTGCAGAGTCAATTTGTTGAGGACCTGGGGGAGGGCAGGGGGAGGGGCAGGCATATGGCAGCATGCTTTTAACAAAGCAGAAATATATTTAGCATGAAAAAACAACAGTCAAAATATTAATAGATAGATGCAAGCATAAAATATTAACAGTAGGATTAAAATTGTGGCGTAGAATTACAGAAGACATGTTGAATCGCCGGTACCTTCAGATGCAGAGTCCAGGAGCAGCGCGGCGGCAGAGGGTGAAGTGAGTGTGTGACTGGGCTTCAGATGCAGAGTCCAGGAGCAGCGCGGCGGCAGAGGGTGAAGTGAGTGTGTGACTGGGCTGTGGATGAAAGAATTTGCAGAGTCAATTTGTTGAGGACCTGGGGGAGGGCAAGGGGGGGGGCAGGCATATGGCAGCATGCTTTTAACAAAGCAGGAAATATATTTAGCATGAAAAAACAAACAGTCCAAAATATTAATAGATAGATGCAAGCATAAAATATTAACGTATAGGATTAAAATTGTGGCGTAGAATTACAGAAGACATGTTGAATCGCCGGTACCTTCAGATGCAGAGTCCAGGAGCAGCGCGGCGGCAGAGGGTGAAGTGAGTGTGTGACTGGGCTTCAGATGCAGAGTCCAGGAGCAGCGCGGCGGCAGAGGGTGAAGTGAGTGTGTGACTGGGCTGTGGATGAAAGAATTTGCAGAGTCAATTGTTGAGGACCTGGGGGAGGGGCAGGGGGAGGGGGAGGGGCAGGCATATGGCAGCCATGCTTTTAACAAAGCAGGAAATATATTTAGCATGAAAAAACAAACAGTCAAAATATTAATAGATAGATGCAAGCATAAAATATTAACACAGTAGGATTAAAATTGTGGCGTAGAATTACAGAAGACATGGAATCGCCGGTACCTTCAGATGCAGAAGTCCAGGAGCAGCGCGGCGCAGAGGGTGAAGTGAGTGTGTGACTGGGCTTCAGATGCAGAGTCCAGGAGCAGCGCGGCGGCAGAGGGTGAAGTGAGTGTGTGACTGGGCTGTGGATGAAAGAATTTGCAGAGTCAATTTGTTGAGGACCTGGGGGAGGGGCAGGGGGAGGGGCAGGCATATTGGCAGCATGCTTTTAACAAAGCAGGAAATTATATTTAGCATGAAAAAAACAACAGTCAAAATATAATAGATAGATGCAAGCATAAAATATTAACAGTAGGATTAAAATTGGGCGTAGAATAACAGAAGACATGTTGAATCGCCGGTACCTTCAGATGCAGAGTCCAGGAGCAGCGCGGCGGCAGAGGGTGAAGTGAGTGTGTGACTGGGCTTCAGATGCAGAGTCCAGGAGCAGCGCGGCGGCAGAGGGTGAAGTGAGTGTGTGACTGGGCTGTGGATGAAAGAATTTGCAGAGTCAATTTGTTGAGGACCTGGGGGAGGGGCAGGGGGAGGGGCAGGCATATGGCAGCATGCTTTTAACAAAGCAGGAAATATATTTAGCATGAAAAAACAAACAGTCAAAATATTAATAGATAGATGCAAGCATAAAATATTAACAGTAGGATTAAAATTGTGGCGTAGAATTACAGAAGACATGTTGAATCGCCGGTACCTTCAGATGCAGAGTCCAGGAGCAGCGCGGCGGCAGAGGGTGAAGTGAGTGTGTGACTGGGCTTCAGATGCAGAGTCCAGGAGCAGCGCGGCGGCAGAGGGTGAAGTGAGTGTGTGACTGGGCTGTGGATGAAAGAATTTGCAGAGTCAATTTGTTGAGGACCTGGGGGAGGGGCAGGGGGAGGGGCAGGCATATGGCACAAATGCTTTTAACAAAGCAGGAAATATATTTAGCATGAAAAAACAAACACAGGAATAATTTAATAGATAGATGCAAGCATAAAATATTAACAGTAGGATTAAAATTGTGGCGTAGAATTACAGAAGACACATGTTGAATCGCGGTACCTTCAGATGCAGAGTCCAGGAGCAGCGCGGCGGCAGAGGGTGAAGTGAGTGTGTGACTGGGCTTCAGATGCAGAGTCCAGGAGCAGCGCGGCGGCAGAGGGTGAAGTGAGTGTGTGGACTGGGCTGTGGATGAAAGAATTTGCAAGAGTCAATTTGTTGAGGACCTGGGGGAGGGGCAGGGGGAGGGGCAGGCATATGGCAGCATGCTTTTAACAAAGCAGGAAATATATTTAGCATGAAAAAACAAACAGTCAAAAATAAAAATAGATAGATGCAAGCATAAAATATTAACAGTAGGATTAAAATTGTGGCGTAGAATTACAGAAGACATGTTGAATCGCCGGTACCTTCAGATGCAGAGTCCAGGAGCAGCGCCGGCGGCAGAGGGTGAAGTGAGTGTGTGACTGGGCTTCAGATGCAGAAGTCCAGGAGCAGCGCGGCGGCAGAGGGTGAAGTGAGTGTGTGACTGGGCTGTGGATGAAAGAATTTGCAGAGTCAATTTGTGTTGAGGACCTGGGGGAGGGGGGCAGGGGGAGGGGCAGGCAATGGCAGCATGCTTTTAACAAAGCAGGAATATATTTTAGCATGAAAAAACAAACCAGTCAAAAATATTAATAGATAGATGCAAGCATAAAATATAACAGTAGGATTAAAATTGTGGCGTAGAATTACAGAAGACATGTTGAATCGCCGTACCTTCAGATGCAGAGTCCAGGAGCAGCGCGGCGGCAGAGGGTGAAGTGAGTGTGTGACTGGGCTTCAGATGCAGAGTCCAGGAGCACGCGGCGGCAGAAGGGGTGAAGTGAGTGTGTGACTGGGCTGTGGATGAAAGAATTTGCAGAGTCAATTTGTTGAGGACCTGGGGGAGGGGCAGGGGGGGGAGGGGCAGGCATATGGCAGCATGCTTTTAACAAAGCAGGAAATATATTTAGCATGAAAAAACACAGTCAAAATATTAATAGATAGATGCAAGCATAAAATATTAACAGTAGGATTAAAATTGTGGCGTAGAATTACAGAAGACATGTTGAATCGCCGGTACCTTCAGATGCAGAGTCCAGGAGCAGCGCGGCGGCAGAGGGTGAAGTGAGTGTGTGACTGGGCTTCAGATGCAGAGTCCAGGAGCAGCGCGGCGGCAGAGGGTGAAGTGAGTGTGTGACTGGGCTTCAGATGCAGAGTCCAGGAGCAGCGCGGCGGCAGAGGGTGAAGTGAGTGTGTGACTGGGCTGTGGATGAAAGAATTTGCAGAGTCAATTTGTTGAGGACCTGGGGGAGGGGCAGGGGGAGGGGCAGGCATATGGCAGCATGCTTTTAACAAAGCAGGAAATATATTTAGCATGAAAAAACAAACAGTCAAAATATTAATAGATAGATGCAAGCATAAAATATTAACAGTAGGATTAAAATTGTGGCGTAGAATTACAGAAGACATGTTGAATCCGGTACCTTCAGATGCAGAGTCCAGGAGCAGCGCGGCGGCAGAGGGTGAAGTGAGTGTGTGACTGGGCTTTCAGATTGCAGAGTCCAGGAGCAGCGCGGCGGCAGAGGGTGAAGTGAGTGTGTGACTGGGCTTCAGATTGCAGGAGATTCCAGGAGCAGCGCGGCGGCAGAAGGGGTGAAGTGAGTGTGTGACTGGGCTTCAGATGCAGAGTCCAGGAGCAGCGCAGGCCGGCAGAGGGTGAAGTGAGTGTGTGGACTGGACTGGGATGCAGAGTCCAGGAGCAGCGCGCGGCAGAGGGTGAAGTGAGTGTGTGACTGGGTTCAGATGCAGAGTCCAGGAGCAGCTGCGGCGGCAGAGGGTAAGTGAGTGTGTGACTGGGCTTCAGATGCAGAGTCCAGGAGAGCGTTGGGCGGCAGAGGGAAGTGAGTGGTGTGACATATGTCCCATTTACAACGACAGATCTGTTCAATTGGAGAACACACACACACCACTGTACTCCACTAATCCCGCAGCAGTGGCCAGTATGATAGAGTCAATTATGCTCACACATAACCCCACATGGGCAGATTGCCAGCAATTAATGCTGACAATGTTCACTACTGAGGAAAGAGCCCGAATAAATAGTAGCGCGCGAAAAATTCTACTTGCCCAAGCTGTAGAAGATGCCAGACCCCAGCCAGAAGCGTGGGCAGAGGAACATTACCCCAAAACTGATCCCAAGTGGCCGTACAATACCGCTGCAGGCATTGCCCACCTGCAGACGTACCGTACAGCGGTGATAATGGGTGTCAAAGCGGGAGGGAAGAAACCCACAAATATGGGGAAAATAGCGGATATTGTGCAAGACTCTAAAGAATCCCCAAGTGCATTTCTAGAAAGGTTACTAGATGCATATAGGATGTACAGTCCTATTGACCCTGAGGCAGTGGAGAATCAGAGGTTAATTAATTCTTCTTTTGTGGGTCAGTCACAAAGAGATATACAGAATAAAATACAAAAACAGGATGGGTTTTTGGGTAAAGGTATTAGTGAATTGTTAGAAATCGCTAATAAAGTGTATCATAACCGGGATTTAGAAGAAAAGCGGGAAGAAATAAAAAGACAAAAAGGGCATACAGGGGTGGTCGGATATATGGGAAATGGAGGGAGAGGTGCCCAGACAGAGGGAAGCGGGGGAGGCAGAGGTAGGGGAGCCCCCTGGGTACCCCAGGACCCAATCAGTGCGCCTGGTGCCGGGCGAGGTCACTGGAAAGATACTTGTCCGGCACTTTTGGCTAAACTTGGGGCACAAAGGGAAGCTAGGGAATCGGGAGGTCAGGCCCCCAATGGTCAGGTAACAAACGGCAGGTATGAGAGAAATGACAGTGCCAGTGCAGGGTTTGTTGGGTTAGCGGGGACGTCATTTGAGGGCCACGGTACATATTGACACGGACCTGGGCCCATCCCGCTCGGTAATCACGAGCCCACGGTCACTATGAGAGTGGGAAATAAAGATGACATTTTTATGATTGACACCGGTGCCGAATATTCTGTTGTAACACAGCAAATTGCTCCCCCGGTAGGAACTGAGGTTGATATCGTGGGAGCAATGGGGGTGTCCGCAAAATACCCCTTTCTTGCTTCACGGAAATGTAGTGTGGGTGGGCACAATGTTGAACATGAATTTTTGTATATGCCCGAATGTCCCATCCAGCTCCTGGGGCGGGATATCCTTTGCAAATTGCAAGCCCAAATTACATTTCTTCCCGGGGGTCACGCTAGATTAGACCTGCCTGAGAGTGGCAGCTCTGCACGGCAGCACAGCCCAGCCAGCCAGTGCATCCAACCCGCAAAAATTGCAGTAATTATGCCCAGAGAAGAAGAATGGCGTACAGCACCAACGCCGCTGGCCGACCCGGACCCGTACACACTACTCCTGGGAATCCCTGGTGTATGGGCCGAGGAGAATCCGCCCGGACTAGCCGTAAATATCCCTCCGGTGTACGTTGATTTAAAACCGGGTGCAACACCTGTGGCCCTAAGACAATATCATATCCCACAAAAGGCCAAGCAGAATATCCAGACACATTTGCAGAGACTTAAAGATCACGGCATATTGAAATTCTGCGTGTCACCGTGGAACACACCTCTGTTGCCAGTACTGAAAGAGGGCACACAAGAGTACCGCCCAGTCCAAGATTTACGTGCGGTTAACGAAGCCACAGTAACCTTACACCCCGTGGTTCCTAATCCATACAATCTGTTGGCATTAATCCCTGGAGATACAAAATATTACACGGTGCTTGATTTAAAAGACGCTTTTTTCTGTATCCGCCTGGCTCCAGCAAGCCAGCCCCTTTTTGCGTTTCAATGGGAGGACTCAACCACGGGAGCGCGTCATCAAATGACCTGGACACGCCTCCCTCAAGGTTTCAAGAACTCGCCCACGATTTTTGGGTGCGCGCTCAGCCAGGATCTCCTGTCCTTCAACGCTCAGCCAGACAAAGTTGTTCTATTACAGTATGTTGACGATTTATTACTGGCTTCTCCCACAGAAAAAGACTGCCTCTCTGCCACAAAAGCCCTATTACATCTGCTGTGCCATGCAGGTTACAGAGTGTCCAAAAAGAAAGCACAAATATGTAAACAGACTGTGAAATATCTAGGTTTTCAATTAACAGGTACCAAGCGTGCACTGGGGGCAGAGAGAAAAGAAGCAGTATGCCGAATACCCCAACCAAAGACAAGGAGACAAGTCCGTGAATTCCTGGGAGCCGCAGGCTTCTGCCGCCTGTGGATCCCCAACTTCGCAGACATTGCTAAGCCCCTCCATCAAGCCACAAGAGGAGGAGAGCATGACCCCTTTCTCTGGGAAGAAGAACAAAAAGCAGCCTTTCTGCAGTTAAAGACTCTGTTAATGGAAGCTCCAGCACTGGGACTGCCAGATCACAGCAAGCCTTTCCAGCTGTATGTGCATGAACACAATCAAACAGCTACAGGAGTGCGGATTCAGAGTTTTGGCTCTTGGCTGAGGCCTGTGGCCTATCTCTCCAAGCAACTTGATCCTGTGGCCTGCGGCCTACCCCCATGCCTGAAAGCTGTCGCAGCCACACCAAGGCTGATAGCAGAAGCAGACAAGCTGACACTTGGACAAGTTCTTCATGTCAAGGTGCCCCATGCTGGACGTAAAAGGAAGCTACTGGTTCAGCAATAGCCGGATGACGAAGTACCAAGCTATGATGTGTGAGAATCCACGGGTTCATTTGGACCTCATCGCTACCCTGAACCCTGCTACTTTACTACCTGACTGCGAAGAGGATCCAGATCATGAATGCCTCCAAGTCATGGAAGAAGTGTTCAGTAGCAGGCCAGATTTGAAAGACGTACCCCTAGACAAAACTTCGATCTACAGCTATTCACTGATGGTAGCAGTTACATGGATGATGGGAAGAAAGTCTCCGGCTATGCGGTTGTCTCAACGGAGGAAATTATTGAAGCAAATCCTCTACCAGGCCATACATCTGCACAACTGGCTGAAATAACAGCCCTGACCAGGGCCCTACAACTCTCGGAAGGTAAAAGAGTAAACATCTACACAGACTCCAAATATGCCTTCATGACTGTCCATGCACATGGTGCACTCTACAAAGAAAGAGGTCTACTAACTTCCTCAGGACAGCAAATCAAATACGCAACTGAAATAACAGCCCTTCTGGATTCTGTATGGAAACCAAGTGCTGTCAGCATCATGCACTGTCGTGGCCACCAGAAAGGTCATGATGAAATCCCGAAAGGCAACAGGCGTGCTGACCAGGCCGCAAAAGCGGCGCTAGACCATTGCTAACATCTGATCAAGCCAAACTTCTGCTCTGCAAGCAAGAGGACCAACCTGCTATGCCAAACTACGAATTCTACATGAACTGGAGAAAATTTGAACCTGGAGGCGAATTTATTGAAATTGTTTTGCACAAATGGCACAATAACTACGAACTATTAGAACTCAATCATGATTATATCCAATGGCTTTTCCCACCCGGTCCCAAGGTCGAAATTTCTACTCCACTCCTCTGAACCCTCAAGAGACACGTCTTATGATTAACACCTCAGAAGTTCAGCACAGACTCCGCCGAGCATACAAAATGATGCTGAAATTCTTCGGCGTAAAATTAATGGGGAGTACGGAGAAGATAATGACACAGCAGTAACAGAAGTTGAACGAGCAGAAAATTTCGCCTCACGTTTTTGAAAATCTAACAACCAACCCTCACAATAATTTGAGAATTACACGAATACTGTCAAGTTTGGGAGAATTGGGAGCAGAAGAATACCAAGCCCCATTGGTGAGGTTCTTCCTCAAGGAGATCCTTATCAAAAACAAACTGCCAAGAATGAAGAAAAGTGCGATGAACTTTTTATACCAGCAGTGAGAGATTCAAAAGAGAGACAAGATCTGCTGTTCTTTGCCTGGCGATATTTCCCAAAAGAAGAATTCATCTGGGGAAACCATGGAGAATTGGCACAATACAAAGTAAAACCAGTGGTGGCTGCACTCCTACCAGCGCCACTGAGTGAATGGACACCTGTGTATTCAGAAAAAGAGAAGAAATGGCTATCGGAAGAACAAGGCGGATATGGAGAAGACGGATGGTTCCAGTTAGAGAATGGACAAATAGTTCCCAGCAACACTGGCGCCTGAGATTGTAAAGACGCTCCACGCAAGTACCCATGGAGGAAGAGAAATGATGGAACAGCAACTGGAGCCGCATTTCTACGTACCAGGACTGTCAGTAATCTGCAAAGCAATAGCCCAGCAGTGTGTGACATGCGCCAAGAATAATCCAAGAACAGGCCCGTCTCAACCTCCAGGAAAGCAGCCAATCGGGCTGTCTCCGATGGCATCGTTACAGATAGATTTCACAGTGTTGCCACCCTGCAAAGGATACAAATATTTACTGGTAATGGTGTGCACCCTAACAGGATGGGTGGAAGCTTTCCAACGAGAACAGAAAAGACAGTGGAAGTGGTGAAAAGTCAGATGAAAGAAATAATACCACGCTACGGACTGCCTCTCGAAATAGGGTCGGACAATGGCCCTGCATTTATACAGAACTGTTTACAGCAACTCGCCCGACTGTTGGGTATCACCTGGAAGTTACATACTGCCTACAGGCCCCAAAGTTCGGGAAAAGTCGAGAGAATGAACCGCACCCTAAAGACTTTGATGTCCAAACTGTGCCAAGAGACGTCACTGAGCTGGTTGGATGTGCTCCCGATAGTCTTATTACACGTTAGGTGCAGGCCAACCCCCCAATTGAAGCTAAGTCCGTACGAACTCATGTTTGGACGGCCTACCCCTCTGATTAATGGACTAAGGGGGGACCTTCGGGCATTAGGGGAAACTAAATTGAATGATCAGGTTGTACTGTTGGGTAAAGCAATGCAGAAATTGAATACTTGGGTGGGAGATAATATACCTCACTTTTTGTACCCTCCATTGCATAAATATTGTCCAGGTGATTCAGTATGGGTGAAAGAGTGGAAAAATGATCCACTAGGTCCAAAATGGAGAGGTCCTTACTTTGTCCTGTTATCAACCCCTACAGCAGTAAAGGTTGCCGAGGTGGTCCCGTGGATACATCACTCCAGACTGAAGGTAGCTGCAGCCAATCATGAACCAGTATGGAAGGTCGTCACCAACGAGACCAATCCACTAAGACTAAAGCTATCAAAGACCACAGTCTTGAGCCCTTGAGAGATTCAACTGAAAGCATTCAAGATACTCAACCTATGGGTGTTCTGATGGATACAGCGAGATCTAATTATCCACTGATGAAGAATGCTGAGAGGGTTATTTTTAGGGGCCCGGGCCTGACCTGTGATCAACCGGAAATGTCTTTTGTTTTTAAATTCCGGCGGGGAGGGATTGGGTTTATCTGACTGTGAAGAGAATTGCCCAAGGGTTTTTGACAGTTGGGGGAATTCTGGTACTGATTTTGTTTCTTGCACATCTGATTTATGGACTGTCACGTGAAACATGCCCCAAGTGTCCAAGCACCACCAAAAATCGTAATGGTACACACCCGGTGATGGAGAACCGTACCATGTGGAGACAAAAGCGAGAGGCGCTATCTGGAACCCAGCTGAAAGGACACCTACTTGTGCAATTTAAATATGACTATGCTAAAAAGTCTGGGCAAACCACGTGTTGGGTGTGTAGTAGACTGCACCCAGAGACAATTCATATACCATTCGCATCTGTCCCAATGAATTTGAGTATGTTTGCATCAGAAAATGTTACAGTACAGACAGTTGATATGTCAAGGGAGAAACCAGAACCCTTCAGTCCCGGGCACCCCATAATAGGACCAGTGTATCAACCAGAGTGGTGTTTCCAACTAGGCCCAGATAGGGAGATAAATTACGAGGGTGGGACATGTAACTCAAGTCAGTTCAATTGGACATCATACATGTACATATTCAGAACAGGACTGAAGGCACATTATATATACATACGATGCAGGCAATTCACAAGAGAGCAAGAGGAGGAGATTGCAAATGCAACAAAGGGAAAACAAGATGTGGTGGATATGATGAGACGACTGAGACAGTTTGCAATAGCGATAACAAAGGGAACACTGTACTCATCACCATTCATAGTGAAAGGAGGGTACCAGGTGTGCTGTGAAGGTGTGTTACACATGGGTACCACCTACAGTAACGGGAATGTGTTATTTGGCTAAATTGATCCCAATCCAGAAGGTAAGGGGAGGACACTAATTCAGATACAATGCTTCACCATAGGTATCCACTGGTGTTTGAAAGACAGAAGAGAGAGCTATTCAAGAAAGCAGATCGAATATGGGCATGGCTTCCAGCATGGACTGGATGGGGAAGAGAGTTGATGGCAAGAATGAACAGTTATGCCAGTTTGATGGATGAGATTTTGAATAAGACTAGTTGGGATATTCAGTTGCTGAATCTGGAAGTACGAGAGATACGAAAGGTGCAAATGATACACAACATGGCACTGGAACAGATTAGTGCAGCCTTGAATGGATTGTGTGAGATGACGATGCATTATGAATGTTGCACTTTCATCAAGAACGCTACACATGACGTCCCTGACTATTACCAGGTAATTCAAGATCACCAAGAAAAGGTAGCACAGTTGCAGAACACAGCAAGGAGGATCGCTGCTGAAGGCTGGAATCCACTCCGTGGGTTCGGAGCAATCGGAGATTGGTTTGGATCCATTCTGAGATTTATTTCGCAGATTGGATCTATGATTCTAATGGTGGTGGTGATCTTGATCGTAGGAGCACTACTGTATCGTATAGGGCTTTGTCTCTGGCCGCTATGCAAGAAGGCACTGACACCCACACAGACACAAAACATACCACTGATTATCCCACAAGGTATGTTCCCGACAAAAATAGGCCCCCCCAAGTATGAGGAACTCGAGAATAAAAATAGTGAGGTGTAATGGCTACAAGTCTCAGGAGAAGAGCCTGAGGCTTGAGCCAAGGGGGGAATGAAGTGGAAATAGGCTGGAGGATGGCCGCCATTATAAGCCAGGCGACCATCTTGTTCAGAATATTGGTTCACTTGAAAATAACTAGGTAGGTTTTTAGCTGAAACTAGAATGAGGTATACGTAGGAATTTAGGAATGTGCTAGATTAGCAGAAAAAGCAATTAAAGCTCTGAGAAAGATCTCTGCTGTTCCTGGCACGGAGGAGAGAAGCGAAGTAGATACTCCAAGGTCGTTGGGGCCCGCAGAAATACAAAGGAGTATAGAGTTCAGACCAGGTGCCATCTGTAACAAATAATTGAAGACGCTAGGGAAAGAGGCGCAGCCCGGAACAGTAAGAGCAACTAATCATGATTTACTGAAACTAACAAAGTTTGCCAATTTACAGCCAATTAATGAAATGTCTTTTGTATTAACAAAAGGGAGGTATTAACCCACGTGGGGTGGGATAGTGTCACCGGGAGGTGGGCTAATTGGGATGTACCTAATTATGTATTTGGGGTATAAAACCTCAGGACACTGTATAATCGAGGCTCAGTCTTTGCGATTCAATCCTATCTGAGCATTCTGTGACGTCACAATAAAGTTTGCCTTTCCTGAAGAGACTCGTGTTCAGACAATCCTTGCTCGTGTCCGGTCCGGCCTCGTCCCGAGTGAACCAAGTGGATTCCGGTAACAAAACTACTGAGCGAAAATGTCTCAAATTTACATATGAGGTCCAAGGAATGATAATAAAAAGGGCTGTTACAGAAAAAAAGAACAAACGATTTAAAAAACAAACGGGAAAAAAATGTTTGCAAAAAAATCCCCAAAAATGCCTAAAACATCCTAAAAAAATCTAAAAATAAAGAGACTTTTTACTGCAGAATATTATAATGAACGGTTTATTAGATATTGAATTAAAACGGGAATATTTTTATCATTGAAGCCTATGGGATTCGCCTGAATAAACCTGCCAAATTAAACCACCTAATGGCAGGGCAATTCGGCAACTTTTCACTGCTGGGTTTTGCTCTCTGAATAGCCGAAACATTGCTTCTCTATGGGATTCACTGCCCTCGAACAGGCACCGCGAACAGGCGCCGCGAATAGGCACCACGAACAGGCACCGTATGTGCAGGCAATTTGCCAGGATTTGGCGAACTGCCTGCTCTCTGGATAGCCGAATGGCCAGGAAAGGTAACCGAACGCTGAATTTCAGCATTCGGTTACCTTTCTCCAGCAATTCAGAGCTCTTTGAATAACCCTGTAAGTATTGCACGCTCTCATGCTTTCTTATGTTTTTCGCGTAAAGTACACATGTCCCACATGGGTGTACAATTTGCAGTTCCTACGCTGGTTGCATAGGAGTGCGAAATGTGTAGTAAAGCTTCAGGGACTTCTATGTTCGGGAGTCCCTGAGCTGAAGAGGAGGAGAAGCACGCAACGAGGGACAAAAGGTGAGTAAAGTCACCCTAAAATAAACAAAAACATTATTAGGCAGAGGCTGTCAGCAGCTTCTGCCCAATTATTTAAGGGCGAAAAATGGGAACTCTGTTTTTAATTATCCCTTTAACCTTTGGTTATTTAGTTTGGTCTTGTCATTCTATCATTGCCCTGTCGTGGTGGGAGACACCCCTCAGTGTTATAGATTTCTTGTATGTTCTTCCTTGTACTGACCTTGGTTTTGATTCTTCTTCTGTGTTAGACCTTGGCTCTCATTTATCAACAATATGCATTTCTGGTATCAGGGGCTCCGCTTGTTTTCCTCACAATGTTGTGTCTCTCAGGTTTTCCTCAAATTCCCCGGCCAAACTGCAAGGAAAAGCCGTCGAACGCATCCGAAAAACTGCAGCATTGAACAGAAAAAACAAGCTGAGATATGGGGTACAAAAAACACACACACACACCCACTGCAACTTTTAAAAGCTGTTTGCAAAAAAAATATTGCACCAAAATAGCTTAAAATTAGATATAAGGTCCTATTAATAATAACAAAAAAGTCTGTTACAGGGAAAAAAAAATATTGGAAGAAAATTTCGTCAGAAATCACGAAAAATGGCTAAAAAAAATCCTAAGTAAATAGAGACTTTTTGCCGCAAATTAAAAGAATAAACAGTTTAATAAATATTTAATAAAAATATTTTTTACATTGAAACCTATGGGATTCGCCTGATTAAAGCTGTCGAATGAAACCACGGAAAATCAGGTCATTTCACTGACTGGTGATGTTCGGTGTACTCTGAATAGATTAACCATTGCTTCTCGAACAGCACCGTATTTAACTGGCAATTCGCCAATATTTGGCAAACGGCCTGCTTTTTGAATAGTTGAACGGCCCCGAAATTGCACCGTACGTGGAAATTCACCGTTTGGTGCAAGTTTGGAGCCAATTTGGCTCTCTTTGAATAACGCCTTTAGTATCTGACCATTTTAAGGACCGGTTTATCAATCTAGGGATTTCCTTTGTCTATATAATAGACAAATAGACATAGGATACTGGGGTGACCCAACATGCATGACACCTTACCGCTGTCACCACAAAACAACTCATCCATGCCCTGGTAATCTCCAGATTTGACTATTGCAATAATCTGGCCTCCCCCTCTCCCACCTCTCCACCCTACAATCCATCCTGAACGCCTCTGCCAGGCTAATCCACCTCACCCGCCGCTCTGTCTCTGCCGCTCCCCTCTGCGAGTCCCTTCACTGGCTCCCCATCCACTGCAGAATTAAATTCAAAATCCTTACCCTGACCTACAAAACCCTCACTAACTCAGCTCCCCACTACCTGTCCTCACTAATCACCAAATACACCCCAGCCCGCTCCCTAAGGTCAAACGCCTAGCTTCCCCCCACATCACCTCTTCCCATGATAGACTGCAGGATTTCTCACGTGCAACCCCCATCCTCTGGAACGCTCTCCCTCGTACAGTCAGACTTTCCCCTAATTTCTCTTCCTTCAAATGCTCCCTTAAAACATTCCTATTTAGGGAAGCCTACCACTCGACTCACTGATGCAATCATGCAACCATCAATTACTCTCACCTTGCAGTCCATCACACTCACCTTGCAGTCCTCTCCTCCTGTTTCCAACCCAAACCCTTCTAGATTGTGAGTTCCTACGGGAATAAGGCCCTCGTTTCCTCCTGTACTGTTTGTCAAATGTTGTTCAATGTATTGTAACCATGTCTATACTGTGCCTATTGTACAGCGCTGCGGAATATGCCGACGCTTTATAAATAAAGAATAATAATAATAATAGATATGAGACACTGACATTCTGCTGGAGTATTCCTTGAGACTGGTGATGTGTTATTTATTTTTTAAATCTTTTTTCTTTTCCTCCTCCCAGGATATTCATGCTGCTTGGACAGGAGTGTGTGTGTGTGTGGGGGGGGGGGGTGGACTCTACCCAGGTGTGCTGAATTGTCATCTAGGCTCTGGCTGTCTCTGTTGGCCCTGTGGGGGATCTTGTACAAGGCAGCCCCCTCTTTTTTCTTTCTTCTTTTCTCCTCTCCCAAACACCCCGTTTTGGGAGATGATTTCTTGTTAAATTTAATTCATTGATCAACATGTCTGTTCGCATCCTCTGCAAAAGGTGGCTGGTAAAAAATACCCCCACCTCGGAAAATTCATTAACCCGCAGCGTGAAGGAATCTTGTAGTAAATAAATTCCTCACTTGAGCAGAGTTTCCTACATTGACATTTGGCAGCTCAAGAGCATTTTTAATATATTATGTTCATGATTTGAGTCTTTTTTCTTAAAATGGCAAATGGTGACAAGGATAATTTAATTCCCCCCCCAGGAGTTTGTGGTACATTGGAAGGCCACAGTGAGATTAAGAACAGATCAACAAATTTCTCACAGTATGATCCCTGCAGCTCCCATCACCTCCTATAACATGCACTCCCTGAGCACTGTGCTCACACCCTGCAACTCCTTCCAGGGAAACTGAAGTGCTGTATTACACCACTTTCGTCAGATTTTTTTTTTATATAAGCATACAGTTTGAAATCATGTGTAACGTTTCCTATAACACATCATCTTTAAAGAGTCCCATTTAACCCCTTCAGTACCAAGCATGTTTGGTTGAAAAGATGTAAATTTGCTATTTTTTAAAATTCTGTAGGTGTTTGTTTATACTTCAGAAACTCTAGTTTGTGTCTTTTATCGCGCACAATTTCTCACGGGATCTGCATTATTTGCATATACATAGAAATGTCCTTTGTGTAATATTTAAATGTGATGCAGATAATAAAAATGGCCAGATCTCTTGGTTATGGGTTGTCATGGGACGGGATTCCTTATGTGGTCGTCCCCCATGCTTTACTTAAAAATGGATTAGTCCACTCTCCCTGTCTAACTCACATAGTTAGTTTGGCCCAGCCCCATTTCCTGTGCAGCAAGGCTTCACTTCCTTCTGTCTATCCATGGAGGCTTGAAGTTGTGAATAGCAGCATCTTGTTTATACTGGCAGATGCATTCTGTTTTACCTTCCTCCTACTAGAAAGTGCACTACAGAGAAGCTCTCTACCCAGCTTCCTCCCATACCAGAGCACACTACCAAGAGAAGCTCTCTCTACCCATCTTCCTCCCATACCAGAGCACACTACCAAGAGAAGCACTCTCTACCCATCTTCCTCCCATACCGAAGCACACTACCAAGAGAAGCTCTCTCTAGCCATCTTCCTCCCATACCAGAGCACACTACCAAGAGAAGCTCTCTCTACCCATCAGCCTCCCATACCAGAGCACACTACCAAGAGAAGCCCTCTCTAGCCATCTTCCTCCCATACCAGAGCACACTACCAAGAGAAGCCCTCTCTACCCATCTTACTCCCATACTAGAGCACACTACCAAGAGAAGCTCTCTCTACCCATCAGCCTCCCATACCAGAGCACACTACCAAGAGAAGCCCTCTCTACCCATCTTACTCCCATACTAGAGCACACTACCAAGAGAAGCCCTCTCTACCCATCTTCCTCCTATACCAAAGAATAATACAGACAACAGAGAAGCTCTCTCTACCCACCTTCCTTTCATAACAAAGCATATACCAGAGAAGCTGTTTCTACTCACAAGACACCTTTTATTTGCTGTTACTTTTTCAATAAATTGAAGAAAAATACGAAAAGACTTTGTTTCCTTACAAAAGGGGGTGATTTAAGCTATCTGACTAGCTTTTCTGGGAAGCTACCACCCTACCTGAATAGACTGCTTCCCCTAGCAGTTCCCTCATCCTATAACCTCAGATCCAGGACCTGCACCTTACTTGCAATACCACAATACAAAAAGAAAGTGTCTCGATCCTCATTTTCCTACAGAGCACTGCAATTATGGAATAATCTCCCAGACACCATCAAATCTTGCCCGAGTCTTAAGTCCCTCAAGAGCTCCCTATTAACATACCTGGATACAGAATCCACCTGTGAACATGTAACATAATAACTATTTCCTACATATTTATTTTTGTGTTAAAAATCTGTATATTTGTGTTTTGTTTTTTGTTGGTTTTGTTGTTTTTTTTTACTATCTTACATTTTATTAGTTTGTATGTCTGTAACAACTGTAAAAATTTCAATGTTCTTGAACCCAGGACATACTTGAAAACGAGAGAAATCTCAATGTATCCTTCCTGGTAAAATACTTTGCAAATAAATAAATATCCTGCATGTAACATTCACTTCTTGCATATGACCCTGGGGTTCCAGAATATGGGGATTTGCAGTGATCATAATGAGATTATTAGCAGTGCAGCTTCCAAGAAACACAAATATTAAAATAATATATTTATGTGGCATCTATGGTAATTACAGTAACCCCTTGTATCTGTACTGTACAGGGAGTTTCAGTCCTTATTACCCGTGAATCTTATAACTGCACAGTAGTGAGTGACACCAGAGACCTTCTTGTATTCTGCCCCCTCCCTGGCTGTTGTAATTCAGCAGTGAAGTTTGTTGTGCATTTTGTTACAGTGAGAATAGGTCTCCTCAAAGCTTTCCTTACATCAATACAGGGGGACAGAAGTGAGATTTCATCGGGTAGTTTGTTTCTCCCTAGGGGCACACTAATCTTGCTTTAAAAAAGTGTGTGGGGGCGTGTTTATATGCAAATATTCATTTTCACTGCACTTTAACGCAAATCATTAGGGCTGCAACTAACGATTATTCTCATAATCGATTAGTTGGCCGATTTATTAATTTGATTAATCGATTCATCAGATAAAAAAAAAATGTTTATTGATAAGGAATTTTATGTAAAAAAATAAACCACAACCCCTCCCCTTTTTTAATAAGCAATTTGCGTAGTGTACGTAACTTTCGTACGTACATACGCAAATTGCGTATCTTGTGTACTTTTCATCCAAGGTATGCGAGTGCTTGGTCGGAGGGATGGGTTGATGCTGCATGCACAGCTTAAGCTCATGTTTGCTTTTGCAAATGAACGTGGCCACAAGCACTTGGTCATGGATGATGATGTCAGCATGAAATCGGGGTTAATAAACTAAAGTGGTCAGGGTGCGTAGAGTGTCCCTTTTTTAAATAATTTTGTGAGTGGGAGGAGGGACTGGAGGTGGAAGGGATTGAATTTGCTCAAGTGACTTGACCTGAGTGTGAGAGGTAGTGGGTATGGACAAAAGACTGGATCTGAGTGTGGGAGTGAGTTTGGGGAAAGAGACCAGACCAAAGGGAGGGAATGGCAGTTCCCGAAAAAAAGTGGGTGGGGTGGTGGCACAGGACTCCAGCTTCAAGTAAGGATAAAACAGGCATACAGCTCCTTCACACAGTGGCAGTATCCGGTGTTTTTTGTTATAGTTCTGCTACTGTTGTAAACGGAATAAAAACAAACTGGTTGTGTCTGACGTAACCCTAGAACTAAATGATACCTAGTAAAGCAGCAGCGCGTCTTCTCCAATCAGCTCCGAAGCTGAGGTTATTTAAGTTTAACTCGGTTTGACTCTAACAGTGTGTGCTGTACACAGGACGATTAATCGACACCGATTAATCGATAGTGGAAATAGTTGACAACTATTTTAATCATCGATTAGTTGTCGATTAATCGATTAGTTGTTTCAGCCCTACAAATCATGTATACCAGTGCTTTGGAAATGAAAGGTTAATACAAATTTTAAAAAATAAATAAATTCTTTGCCAAAAAATTAACAGATTGTTTTGATTCAGGAACTAAAACAGCTGAGCTCGCTCTGTATAAAATAACTGGTCTACAGGAAAATGAGAGAGAAGCGAAAGGGGAAGTATGACAGGACACTCAGCACCCTGCCCCCAGGGCCAGAAGTACCCTTCCTCATCCTGGTAGAATGTGAGATTGCACTACATTTCTTACCACAGAGTGTGTAATATTGCAGATCATCACATCCAGTAAGAGGGTCTATGGTATATATGAAGCGCCCACCTGTGCAGAAACTCCATAGCAGAATGTAAGCCAAGCCACAAACTGTAACGAGAAGGGATTCTGTTACTGTACCGGTAAGTACTGATACCACCTTTCCTGTTGGGTTTATTACGGGGTATCTGCTTCTGTCACCTCTGCTGACAGTAATACTTATGGATGTACAAAATGTTTCTTTTGACGGCACTTCCTCATCCAAAAATTTCCTCCATCTAATGTCTCGTTATATTGACATAGTAAGTAACCGCTTACTGCAGAAAAATGCCCCTCTTGGGATTTATTCGATACCACAGTCCCATTCCTTCTCTTATTTTTTAAGAAAATGGTTTGTATTCTTGGAAAATAGATTCTCCATATCTGGGCCTAAGGCAACATGTGGTATCTTTTGTATAACACCAACATTTCCTGCTGCACTTTACAATATGCATGTAGTATGGTATCAGGAAAGACCGTCAGGGTTATTCAGAGAAAGGTGAAACTCTGGAGAACTTTTGGAGAAGTGAAAATTCTAGGTCAAAATAGCCGATTTGGAAAGTAAGAGAATTTTTCTAGTTTGGCGATTTTGACCTAGAATTTTCACTTCTCCAAAAGTTCTCCAGAGTTTCACCTTTCTCTGAATAACCCTGCTTGAAAAGAAAAATACATATATAAAACTTAACATTTAAATCAGTTTCTAAAAATTGCTTTGATCACAGTCCAGGCACCACAGCTAGTCGCCTGTGTACAAAACACAGAACAGATCACGACAAGACAACCACTAACAGGAGATATATATATACAGTATATATATTAAACAAAATACAAAACAACAGAAGGTTGCACTCAACCTCAAAACTAAGCGGGTGCATCTAAGACATTAAATACAAAACACCAAGAAAGAGCACTCCATATTATTGACCACCTTCTTCCATCATTTTCTGCGGCAAAAAAAAAAGCAGTTTTAAAAATATTCAAAAAACCTGACTGAGGTAATAAATGATGGGAATTCAGTTCACAAAGTATGATCATAATTTGCTTAAGCCTGTCACAGTCGCCAGTGTACCCCATCTTTGACACATCCTATCTAACTTGACCGAATCTGCACTTACAGGATCAACTCACCCTGGAGCTCCCCGGCAGGCTTTAGTCCTTATATAGGCTGCCATGGTGGGGCACCTGTGAACAGGGAGGGGTGCATACCAAATGAGAGTTGTCAGCTCTAATATATATATATATATATATATATACACTATATTGCCAAAAGTATTCGCTCACCTGCCTTGACTCGCTTTTGGCAATATAGTGTGTATATATATATATATATATATACACACACACACAGTATACAGTAGTCTAGGTAGTCTCGCCCCTCTTAGTATAGGGAATGTATCAGCCCATCTTCATTGGGAAGACTTCTTAGTATCAAAGTTACATCAGGAAAAGTCTCTAAACTCTACGCGTTTGGCCCATAGGGCATCATCAGGAGCTTTCAGCGTTGTGCTAGCAAGCAGATTGAAGGTCTGACAAAAACTCTTTTTTGTCAAACCTTCAATCTGCTTACTAGCACAATGCTGAAAGCTCTGGATGACGCCCGATGGGCGAAACGCGTAGAGCTTAGAGACTTTTCCTGATGTAACTTTGTTACTAAGAAGTCTTCCCAATGAAAATGGGCAGATACATTCCATATACTAAGAGGGGCGAGACTACCTAGACTACTGTATACCGTGTGTATAATACAGTATATATATATATATATATACAGACACAACATACAAACACACGACATGTATATATGCTTGTTCTGCGACTGCTTCCTAGGAATACTGTAGACGTGTAAATTTTACTGTAGTGTGCCGACATCACATAATATAGTATTTGAAAATTTACAGTCTATACAGTGCTGAACTTTCCAAGCAATTCTCGCACTTGAGGTGGAGGGAGGCAGATATCTCACAAGAACTGCAAGAGTTCTGGCTGCCATCTTGGGCCCACCATAGATTACTGTCTTTATGGTGCAGTCGGTGAACGGTTGAATCTTTCCAGCGGTTGGTATGGTGCAATATTTCAGCATCTATACTATCAAACTGATTTTAACCTTGCATAGCCTTACTATACTGAGCTCTCAGCCACCTGGCCCTATTCCTGAGAACCTACTCACCAACCACTACTCATGTCCATTTTGAAGGCGAAAGTTTGCGACGTCCATCACGTTGACGCTCAGAAGTTTTTCTGGTCTGGCTGACTGTAATTGTCATTTAATTTTAATTAATTTTGTTTCCCATATTTCCCTTTTTTTTTCTACATCTGTTAAAAAAATGGACCGTGTGGGGTCTACAGTATCTTCCACCAGTACTTCCGTCTGTTATGCACGCACGCAGAGTGCGCTCAGACTGTGTTCATCTGACATTAGCCTTAGTCGGCAGTGGTGGCTCGCAAAGCGGACCCCCGCTAGCGGCGCAGAAGATGGGCATTTTATGGTGACGCGCAAGGGCCACCAGATGACGTGCGGGCACCACAAGAGGCAGAAGAAAGATAAAAGAAAGACACAAAAGGCAGAAAAAAGAGGCACAGAAGAAAGAGGCACATAGGAAAGATAAAAAAAAAGGAGGCAGATGAAAGAAAAGAAAGGGGCAGAAGAAAAGAAAGGGGCAGATGAAAGAAAAGAAAGGGGCAGATGAAAGAAAAGAAAGGGGCAGATGAAAGAAAAGAAAGGGGCAGATGAAAGAAAAGAAAGACAGATGAAAGAAAAGAAAGAGGCAGGTGAAAGAAATAAAAATAGGCAGATGAAATAAAAGGCAAAAGAAAGAGGTACGAAAGAAAGAGACAGAGGAAAGAAAGGAAGGCGCAGACCAATCCCGGGCCCGACCAGCGGGGTGTGGTGTAAGATGTGCACCGAATGACTGTGTGCGGCCCCCCCTTACACAGTGTGTGTGTGGTCCCCCGCATTTCAACAGTTGACAATTTTTTCGGGGTGGGGGGGCGCAAGTAGCTGGTCTTGCCTAGGGCACAAAATAGTCTAGCACCGGCCCTGGAGGGCTACATGTGTTACTCGAGTTGTGAGAGGGGGTCTCTAATATTTATATTCCCAAAATATAAATGTCTCCATTTTGGAATGTGCTAAAGTATTTGAGAATTCTGTGTCTTCATAACAGAGTCCCTGGAAGTGTAATGTTTGGCAAATTTACTGCAAATGTGCCAAAAGCAACAACATCAGCTTGGCGGTCATGCTGGCCTGGGTTTTTTTTTCCTCCACCCAGACACTAAAGTGATACAACTTTTTATTTTTTTTCTTCTACAATCTCCAGTCAAGCCCGCTTCATTGTACCTTCTCGTTACAATGACATGACGCATATTTTGAGTATACTGGTGTGAAGAAACAGGGGTTGTGTGTACTATATAAGTGAAAGAGTAAGGCTGGGTTCACACCTGAGCGTATCTCATATGTGCGTTTTACGTGCATTTTTGTTGGGTGTTTTATGAGCGTATTACCTGGCACTTTTGACAATTAGAAACACGCGCGTTTTTTTGATTGACTACGGAGGTGTCCAATGAAAAATACTTCAGAGGCATCCGCCATGTGCGGAACGCACGTTCATACGCGCGTTTTTGATGACAAAAACGCGCAAACGCCCATTTCAGCGCGTTCACGGTGAAGTCTATGGCCGCAAACGCGCTGTAATACGCCCCAAAGAAGCTCCTGTACTTCTTTGGGCATAGGGCGTTTTACAGAGCGTTCCTACGCGCTGTAAAACACCCAGATGTGAACCATGACCATAGGAAATAATGGATTTTAGTGTTTGAGCGTTTTACAGCGCGTAGGAACGTGCTGTAAAACGCCCAGGTGTGAACCAGGCCCAAGAGAAAAAGTTTGAGATGAAGTGGAGACACGAATGAACGTAACATGGTGAGAACCACGATTAACAAAAACCTTGGGTGTCAATTATGTGCTCTATTTACTGCCAGCAGCCAAACATTTACCTATATATATGTATATTGAAAAACCTCCATGTGAATAACCCCCAGGCTCTCCTATCACCACTCCCTTTCCTCTAGGCTTACAAAAAAGCTAAGCAGAAGGAGCACTTCCTCTTTGTTTGCTGCTGGTCCACAATACAGAAAAATGTTTTTGTGTTAGTGGTTTTTTTATCCATTTTTTTTGTCTCCGGTCAGTGATTTCCATTCTCTTTTTTCTTGATTTAGTTTTTGCCCTAGTTTCGTTTGATTCCGGCACCTGGTGATTAGTGGCACAACACAGGGTGTATTCCACAATGTATGTTTTGCGATTCCAAACAATCCATCCCTCTCCTCTTCCTGCCCTGGGAGGGGTATTCTCAGTGCTGAACTTTCCAAACAATTCTCGCACTTGAGGTGGAGGGAGGCAGATATCTCACAAGAACTGCAAGAGTTCTGGCTGCCATCTTGGGCCCACCATAGATTAATGTCTTTATGGTGCAGTCGGTGAACGGTTGAATCTTTCCAGCGGTTGGTATGGTGCAATATTTCAGCATCTATACTATCAAACTGATTTTAACCTTACTATACTGAGCTCTCAGCCACCTGGCCCTATTCCTGAGAACCTACTCACCAACCACTACTCATGTCCATTTTGAAGGCGAAAGCCTCCCCGTTCGCTAATTCCTCTCCCCAATCCCTAGTTCTGCACCCAATGAACCCCAATTTGTTGCCCCAGGTGCACTGCAGTCATGTACCCCCTATATACCCTTATGAGCTGCCGACTTTTGTGGGTGACCTCTTTAGAGCCTATGTGCTACCACCAATTAAAGGAACATGTAATGTTATTTAAAAAAAACAGCCTCTGCCCAACTATTTTTTTCTCCATACCCCCTTGAGTTTATTTTTACGCACATTTTGTCCCTCGATGTGTGTAGCTCCTCCTCTTCAGCTCAGGGACACTTGAACTTTTTTAACACAATTTGCACTTCAACGCTACTTGTGTAGCATAGTAACTGAAAATTGTGCAGCGCACATGTGCAGAGCTGATCCATGGGCTTCCTATCTGAGACCTGAGAGAGGGTTGACATTGGCACGCTCTTTGCATGCCGACGTCTCGAGGGGCCAACCTGGTAACCGGAAAATTCAAAAATCTCAACTGCTGGTGACAATGGGTGGATGGAGTAAATTCCTCCACTTCACGCAGCGATATCTCCAGATTGGGGCTCTACACATCCTTCCTTTAAAATTGGAAAGTGGTCAGGATGAGTAGAGTGTTCCTTTAAATCAGTATTCTATGAACATGTCCTCTTCATTCACCAACTTAATATCTGCTGTCCTCTCTGCTGCCAGATTCCAGAGTGTGTAAGTAAGCAGGCCAATGACCCAGATGCCTCCAAGGGTTCCTCAAACATTTGTTCCTTGCCCACCGTCTCAGAAAATTTCTCAAAAGCCAAAATGCCTAATTTAGAGGGATAAGTCTCCTAGAAGCATAGCTGAGCCGACAAAACGTTTACAACCCAGAAAAGAGCCCTCCCCTGTTGGGTACTATAGATGGGTGTGCGGAAGCTGGTCAAGACCCTAACTTCCCCAGAAATGCTTGATGCATCATATTATGATGGCAGCAGCAGTGGATGAGAGTGAAGTAATTTCCCTTCACCTATCCTCTGATGAAGGCCCTTTCACTGTTGGTGCCTCATCACATGGCTCACCCTGTGAGCTGGAATTCAGAGTCACCCATTACTTGAACAAATCGTCCTGGTTCACCCTGGACTCTTTGAATGGGTGCCTAAACTCCATATCCCACAGCGTGCCAAACCTTTAGATATTATGCGTAATGAACTCCGACACAACACAAGAGTGACTAGCAAAATATCACAAAATGACAGGTGGGTATTGCAAAGGTCTGTGGGTTCATTACACATATGCCCTGAGCTGTCCTATTCAACTGTTGCCCTTGTCCTCTTCACTTTTCTGGGGGGGGGGGATAAAGCTCTAGTTCACCAAGAAATGTTGATTGTTCTGGAAATAGTCAGAAACATAATTATATTGTCACACCTGGGGCTCTTGATGGGTCTCGGGGGGGGGGGTCCGGGAAGCGGAGCGCCACTGGCTGGCCGAGTGCCAGGAGCTCCGGCGGTTCCCGGCATGTTTGTGGCTGATCAGAGGGCGGGGCGGGGGCGCGGCGACGTGTAGCCGCCGGCCTTTAAGTATAGAACATGCGCGCTAGTCATTGCCTTGACGTGGAGTCATTTTCCTGCATCGCTAGTGTTTCGTTTGAGCGACTCACTGATTTCTCTTCCTTCTTGCCTTTTGATACACTGTTGCCAATCTTGCTTGTACAAGGACCCTCTCTGTTATCCATCCGGACTGTTTACTGACGCTTCTATTCGTATATCAGCCTGTATGTATGGTTTACCCCAGAGCAGCCTCAGAACGATTGCCAATCCTGCCACACACTATATTGAAAGAAACGGTTGCCAATCTTGATTGTGTACAAACCCTCTCTGTTACCGACATGGATTGTGATCTATCCACGGGGTTAACCCTTTCCACCCCAGTGTATGCTCAGAAATAATTACTACTGCCAAGTTCACGAATTTGTACTTATCATTTGTCTGTTTGCTTTCCCGGTCTGGGAGTGGTAGGATTAGTGGTCCCGACCATTCTAAGGATCGGAGGGTTAGAGGTTTGTCCTAAGGGATCCATTCCACCGTTCTCTAGTGTAAACGTGACATATATGTTATAGTGAGGGAAAGGGGGGTTTGTGAGGGTCCTGAGGACGAGCAAGAGCACTAGTGGCCTGCTCTACGGTGGTGCCCGCTCAGGTCTCACAAGGTTTTAGCTTGCTTGTGCCATTACAGGGATGAAAGCTCCATAAGCAAATCAACCTGCTCTCACCCAAAAAGGGTGCTGATTGCCAAGGATGTCATCCCTGTACGAGAGGTGCAGCAACCCCCGATGATCGTTTCGGCCTTGTTAGACCTCGTCAGGAGGGTATAGCTGACACCCCTCTAGGCACATCAAGCAAGGGGTCCACGTCTGGATGACCCTGTAAATTTATAGTGAAGGAAAGGGGGGTTTGTGAGGGATTTGCATATGGAGCTTTCATCTAGACATGTGCATTCGTTTTAGTACTAAAACGATTTAGTCCGAATTTTGGGATAATTTAGTTTTTGTATGACTCAAGAGAAACGAAACTGCTCAGTACAAAAAACGAAAGAAACTAAAATAAAATGCACTACATTTTAGTTTCAGTCCTTTTTGTGATATTACGTTGATGAGTGAAGGAGACCAGCAATGAAGAGCGCAACATCGCAACATTCGAAGTTCTGCACCCTCCACATGCCAATGCAGTATGATGTTCTATACAGAGAGGGGCATTAATTAATGCAGGAGGATGTTCTATACATTATACAGATAGGGGTATTAATGCAGGAGGATGTTATATACATTATACAGAGAAAGGTATAAATTGAGGAGGATGTTCTATACAGAGAGGGACATTAATTCAGGAGGATGTTCTATATATTATACAGAGAGGGGTATTAATTAATGCATGTGGATGTTGTATACATTATACAGAGAGGGGTATTAATTAATGCAGGAGGATGTTCTAAACATTATACAGAGAAGAGCCTTTTTTTTTGCCCTTTAAATCCAGTGGCTGTGAGCGCTGAGATCGGCTGCTTGTTACATTATCTCTCAGTACAATGTATCAGGCTCAGCTGTTACAGTAACTGACTGTAACAGCGCTCAGAGTTTAAGTAAAACAAGGAAATAATATTGTTCTAACCTCTTATATATAAAAATAATATTTACTAGTTTTACTGAAACTCTGAGCGCTGTGATGAGCAGCAGTCAGTTACTGTAACAGCTTTGCCTGACACGGGGCAGTATTACAATGTTGGTGCTAACTTAACCAGAGCTGTTGTAAACTGAAAACCTCCATAGGCTATAATGGCTCTGGGAAGTTTACAACAGCTCTGGTTAAGTGAGTACCAGCTTTGTAATATGGCCCACATTGTGCTGAGAGTGAGGCTAGGGACAGATGAGCGCATTTTCTGCGGCCACCGTCAAAATGTACGTCGATGCGTGCGCACGCATTTTTTCACGGAATACGCTTGAGTGGTCGGACGATGCTCAATTCTGGACGTATTCCATGACGGTGGGGTGAAAAAAGAGTAAAAATCAGATGAATCTAATCACTTGAGAAATGAAAAAATAAGGGCAAGGGTTATAAAAAGCCGTTTTGGGGATGGTGGCGTTTTTCAAAGATGGATCCTGCACACGTCTTTGTGTTTGGTGTGATGGGGTACCTGTACCTAAAGAGGAAGAGAAAGCGGCGAACCTGGGTTCATGAAATCAACGCTGCCAGACCCACGCATGGACACTTTGTGACGCTGTACAGGCCACTGCGAGAGAGGGACCCCGTGAAGTTCTTCAACTACATGCGGATGTCCATCGCCTCCTTTGATGAACTGTTGTCGCGGGTACGGGAGCCACTGACCAAGAGGGACACCAACATGCGGCCCGCCATACCACCGGAGGAGATGATAGTCATCACTTTGAGGTACGTACTGTCACACACCTGTATACATGACATCGCTGCCAGTCACCTGACATGAGTGCATCATGTCTGTAGTCACATGCCCACTGTTACATGCACACACACACACACACGGGCATCACATCACACGTACATAATCATAAATGACTCCGACAACAATGTTGAAAAATAATACTATAATATGAAAAGAAACTGTAATATATTATGGACATATATTACAACTCGTAAACTGAAGGTCAGTATATATACAAAATCAAAACAATAACACATAACAAACAAATAATAAAACATATTTAGCTCATGTATCAAAGTTGCTGATACCGCGGAGCATCTGGGTCATGAGGGCCGGTGGTGTGGCTACAGCTGGACCCCGACTCCGTGTGTGGCCTGGCTCCAGGGGGCATGGCTGGGTGGGTGGACAGCACCTCACTGGAGACGGAAGATCCACTGGCGGATTGTGGCACAGCATGGTAGGCGGCTGCGTGATGGGGACGTGAAAGGATGTCCTCCAATATTGCCAGAGATCTGTGGCGATACTCCATTTTCTCTGCCTCGCTCATCTTGTTCAGGAGGAGCGTACATGCATTGGAGAAAGACATGTCCACGGAGTCCGCAAGCATGCAGCGTTGGTGTGCATGGGTGGTCTGTGCCTCCATGAAGGTGAGCATGGCCTGCTCGAGGTCTGCAGCTTGTGCCCTTCTCTTCTGGCCAGGTCTGGTGCTGACCGTTGTCGCGGTACCTGCCACCTGTGGTGTCGCCAAATCCTCCTCCATCTGCGACTCAGCACCACCCTGGTTCTCCCCCTCCTGGCAGCTGGCATAATCTCCTGGCACCATTTGTTGTGCCTGGGTGCCGGAGGTCGATGGCTGGTCCATGCTGCTGACACTCCTGCGCGGCTCCTGGGTCCTGCGGAGGAACGATAGCTGCTCTGCATATATGTAGCCACGGACCTTTTTCGCACCAGCTCCAGAGCGCGCAGCCATGGCCTGCTTCTTCTGGACGCGCATGTAGTTGTCGCGTACTGTGCGCCATTTGTTCATCGCCTCTTGTGCTGCAAAACATGATGAGAGTGACATTAGCTTGTGTTCATGGTATGTGATCATATTCAAACATTTTTGTTTTGTCTTCTAGGTATCTCGCTAGTGGGTGCAGTTTGAAGGATCTGCATTATAGCTTCCGCGTTGGCAGATCAACAGCTGGTGAGATCGTCCGCAAGGTGTGCCAAACAATATGGGAGACCATGAAGGGCGAATGTTTGCCAAGACCGACACATACGGCATGTCTGGAAATTGCAGCAGGATTCTGGGAGAGAGCCAACTTTCCAAACTGCCTGGGAGCCGTGGATGGCAAACATGTCCGCATAGTGAAGCCACCGCACAGTGGCTCACTGTATCAGAATTATAAACATTACTTTTCTATTGGCCTACTGGCGGTGTCAGATGCCAACTATAGTTTCGTGTATGTGGATGTCGGTTCATACGGCAAGGACTCTGACTCCACACTGTTCAGGAACTCCACACTGTGGAATGAAATTGAGAGTGGGACCCTGAACATCCCCAGAGCCGCACCATTGCCTGGCAGTGACGTGACAGTCCCCTATGCCTTCGTGGGTGACGAAGCATTCGGACTATCCACACACCTCCTAAGGCCCTACTCAGGGACACACCTGACTGTGAAGAAGCGGGTGTTTAATTATAGGCTGTCGCGGGCGAGACGGTATGTGGAGTGTACCTTTGGCATACTGACCAACAAGTGGAGGATTCTACATAGACCGCTGGATGTCAATGTGGACTTCTGTGTGGACATAGTGAAATGCTGTTGCATTCTACATAACTATGTGCGGGCCAGGGATGGTTTTAATTTTGACGATACCCTCACAGTTGTCGGTCTTGAGGATGATGTGAACTATGACATCATAGCTGTGAATAGATACAGCAACAGGTATCGCGATGCTCTATCTAATTATTTCATCAGTGATGCAGGTGAGGTGCCCTGGCAGCTGGGGAGCATTTGAGTTTCACATCAATGATTTCATTTGTTTGTTTATTATTATTATTGTGATTTACATTTATGGGATTATGAATTAAATAATATTATACTCACTCTGTATGTGCTGCTCCTTCTCGGACCACGTATCGTACTCCGGGTACACCTGACGGGACACCTCGACCCATGCGCTCGCCTTCTTCCCCTTGTCCTTATAACGCTCGCAGGCCGTATCCCAGATCCCTGGATGCTCCCCCACAGCGCTGATGAGCCTCTCGACGTCCATCTCTGGTCCAGACATCATTCACAGTCGCAGGTACTCACCAACGCAATTCTAGGGAAATCTGGCTGTTCGAACGTTATGTAGGCCGCACACTAGCAGCGTCTGACGTCTCCTAATCACGCACACACGCTGCCATGCGGCCGCCGCGCACTCTGTACGTCAGTAGCAGCGGTTTCACGTTCTGAGAAAAATGCGTTCATTTGCTGGTTGCGTGGTGTCGGCGCACTTTCGTACGCACGTACTTCGTATATTGGCCGTCATTGGCCGTTATGTGCTGCTACTGCCGCCGTGATTTAGTGCGTCTGCACGCGCGTTCCGACTGCCCCACTCTGACCCTAGCCTGAGAGATACTGTAACAAGCAGCGATCTCAGCCCTCTGAGGAGCCACTACAATAGTAATTGTATCCACTGGTTTTCGGATGAACGAAATTAGTTTTCATACTAAAGAACTGAAAACGAATTTCTTTAGCAACTAAATAAATTGCATTTTAGGACTAATCCATTAGTTCAAAACGAAATTTTGTGCTGTGCACATGTCTACTTTCATCCCTGTAATGGCACAAGCAAACTAAAACCTTGTGAGACCTGAGCGGGCCCCGCCGTAGAGCAGGCCACTAGTGCTGTTGCTCATCCTCAGGACCCTCACAAACCCCCCTTTCTGTGGCATATATCTTTCCTGGGCTAAGAGCAATGTATTCCTGGTACAGAATAAAGGCATAGGCCTACATCTGGTAATCAGTGTCAAGGACACCAATACTTGGGTCTTTTACAAACACCAAATTATACTGGTCCAGTCCATCATTCGAAACAAGTCCATTTGATGATTTACTTTGAAGTAAAGATATGGGGGGGGGGGAGAACCACACACACACACACACCTTCAACACTGAGATTGGGTGTTAGTGCTTCTAGTAGAGTTGTCCTTCCTGGTACTGTGGTACACCACAAGAAATTGTTGTTGAACCACTCTTGATGTCCTGTTCATTGAGTGCCCTATTGCAATCTTCGGGCAAACGTTTGCACTAGCGCAAAACGCATTAACGCGAGGGGTAAAACCCTTTGCGCTAAATGTCGTATTACAATGTCAGCGCAACAAACGCGCGTATTCGTTTACCTCGGGTGAACCTGCACAAACGCTGCGCGAGCGTACTTTACTGCGCGCGTCCTATACTTAACATTGTGAGCGCAAACGCGAATGAACGCTGGTACGCGGATGGTATTACAATCTTGACGGAGCTATTAAAAACAAGTGGACATGATGTTGGCCGGACATGTGCAGCGTCTGACGTCTCCTAATCACGCACACACGCCGCTATGCCGATGCAGCGCACTCTGTGTGTCAGTACTAGCGGTTCTACGTTCTCGAAAAAATGCGTTTGCCGCCCCTTTGCTCTGCGTGGAGAGCGCCTGTGGAGACATGGGTTCAATCCCGACGAGCACCTCTCCAGTAAGTGTCCTTGGGCAAGACACCTAACGGTACAGACTCGCCACCCAGGACATACTTGAAAACGAGAGAAATCTCAATGTATCCTTCCAGGTAAAATCCTTTCTAAAAAAAAAATAAATTTTGTTGCCATCTCCAATGGAAGTACAAATGCCACACCTACAGAAAAATTTCAATTTTACACTGATACAGTAGGTCAGTGGTTCCCAACCGCAGTCCTCAAATACCCCCAACAGGCTAGGTTTTACAGATCACCTTGGGGAAATACAGACGGAATCCTGCAATCACTGAGCAGCAAATCATATCACAAGTTCTGTGATTGACATATCTGGAAAACCTGACCTGTTGGGGGTACTTGAGGACCGTGGTTGGGAACCACTGCAGTAGGTGAACAAGTTGGGTGGTGCATTGTCCAGATGGCCAACTGTAGTAACAACTTTGGGAGTTCTGTTTCACAACCACAGCATGCACAATTTCTAATGGGTCAGATCACCGTGGTAGCAAATTCGAACTCTTGCCTTCACAATGCAGTAGCGTACCGTTTGCATTTCTCCATCTTCTTTGCTATGCTTCCCGAGTGGGGTCCACTTCATGTAGACATATTCACCTCCAAATTTGCTCTCTTGCAATGCTTTTAAACAGGAGATCAGATCCAGACACAGAATTGACAGATGTCTTTCTTCAAAATTGGTCCAGGGATAGTAATTAAGCTTCCAGAACATTGCTAATGATCACTGGCACACTCCAAAGTTAAACAAGCGACAATGGTGTCCAAAACAGCTGTGGTTCATTCAACTTCTGGCATGAACTATAAAACATTCCCAGTCACTGCCATTTTTTTCCACACTTTTGAGATCCAAACGACAGTCCCATCTGCCGATTCAACAATGGCAATTATCACTGCTCACATAGCTGAGTCGAGGGATCCTTGGGACGTCAAATGAGTGTTGGGAAACAATTTCATTTCCAACAAACATTGGCTTCAGCAACCGCACACTCCCATAGACATACTTCGTGCATCTAGTGTCACTGGTACTTGGAACAGGAATTGTATCCCGTGTTGGCACCTGTGACTGTGTTGGATTTCTTGTCTTCATCTCACGAAGATAGTAAATGTATTGTACATTGAACTTCTACCAGTTGGTCATTTCTACTGGACCCCCCCGTGTTCGGTTCGCATTCGAACAATTTCAAGAGTTCGAACGCGAACACGAACCGAACTCAATGCAAGTCAATGGGACTCGAAAGTTCGATTTTTAGAGTGCCCTCCAAGAGGGCATATATGCAAGATATTTGCCATGAAAGGTGTATGGGGGTCCGGGTAGTGCCCTGGGGGACAGGAAACAAGGACAAAAAGTAAAAAAAAAAGTTTTTAAAGGAACAGTGAGTTTTCCATGAAATAAAGGTTAATAATAAAAATGAAAAATTCCTTCAAATATCGTGCCTAGGAGGTCCCCATAACCTGCCCGTGAAGTGGCGGATTTGGAGGATGTATAGAAACATTGAAAAACAAAAAAAATACATTTCAAATGACGGTAAATGGTTTTCCTTTAATCTATTCATAAACAACTGCTTGAGGCAGCAGCCTGTATGAAAAGAGGAGACATTTCAGGACACGCAGAACAAGTTTAGTGATTTTTTTAGCTAAATTATGGTGAAACTTGTGCAGGCTTTGGATGAAAGTAACAATAGGTGCTTTAAAATTGGGCCTTTAGTGTCGGCAACAGTGTTGTCACACCGTAACCCCTCTGTGGTGTTATGGAAGAGTGCAGGGTTGGACCCTGCGGTCCAATATTAAAATTATATGAATCTGATATAGGCGTCAGTGGCAGTGCACCCAAATATTGTGTCTTTGGTGGCAGCAAGTGCCTTCACACCGTAACCCCTCTGAGGTATTGTGGAAGAGTGCAGTGGTGGAGGTTTTGGTAATGCAGAAGAGATCCCCAATCTATTCAGTTACATCAGCAGCTATAACAAAACTGGGTCAGCAATGTTTAGGCACTTGTACTGCGCTACTGTATATGGTGAGAATTGGCGCACACCAGTAGCAACAGGAAGCAAACAGAACAGGCAGGGAATACAGAGAGAATAGTCAAATGGCAGGCAAAGTCGGCAACAGATCGGGTCCTCAGAACAAGCAGGGTCAGTAACAAGTATACAAACTGATTCGGTAAACTAGCGTTGCGGGAATAAAGGCTGAGACACACTGAGCATGTAGCGACGCACAGCAAAGCGAAGCAAACATTTTGCAGGCTTGACTTCACTCCGCTCCGCCTCGCAGCATTACGTTTGCTTCTCACCGCACTGGACAGGAATCCACTAACTAAATTAAAATGTACACACAAAACCGTTTTATTTTCACAAAGCACATGTTATATAGGCAAAAAAAAGTTTCTACTGAATAAAATACATCAAAAATTACAAAAAATTATTTAATAGGAATAGTATAAAAATATAAAAAAAAGGTAACCCCTGATCATATATACATGGAGCGCTGTGTATAGAGTAGAGCGCTGTCTATAGAGTAGGGATGCATTGATACCACACACAGACATATACGTATATATCAACACGCAGACCTATTGACATATAGATCAACACGCAGATTATATATATATATTACACACACCCCCACCCACAGACCTCAGACCATATATACACATACGCACATGGGGGCTGGCATGTGGACAATCTCAACTAAATGCGCCCCCCCCCCATTTGGCTGATCCCTCCAGAAGAAGAAATGTTGAACCCGACAGAGCAGAGAATAATATATTTCTTCTTCTGGAGGGATCAGCCAAATGGGGGGGGGGGCAATTACTTGCCAAAATGTGTGTATAATACAAGTCTGGATATATATATTTATAAGAATATAGATATATATATATATATATATATATATAAAATCATACTTGCCCTTACCTTCCCCTATAAATTTTCTAAAAATATACACACAAAAAAACCAAACCACTGCCTGAGACCCCGCGCAGCCCACATGCCACCCCTCTCTACCTGGCTGAATGTATCGAATATATATATAATTAAATACATTCAGACAGGTAGAGAAAGAAAAAAAAAGTTTTATTTTATGTTCCCGGGGACATTTAAAAATGTCCTCGATTTTATTTTTTTTAGAAATGTGTCGCCTTACCTTAGCCTGGTGGTCAGTGGGGGCTCCCTGGATCCTGGTTGTAGGGGGGGGTCTGCTGTGGCCGCGGGTGCAGTGGCTCCCTCCCTGCGATGCCTGTCTCTGCCACATGCATCCGGGCGGCTAGCCCGCACAGTAGCAGCTCTGTCATCCGGCTGCCGCATGCTCCTCAAGGGGATCCTTTGGAGGCCCCAGCAGGCTGCCCTCTACAGTGCCTGATTAGAGGGCCGTGTGTACACCTGATGTTTTAGTAACAAGAATGTTTTATCCCATAGGCTTCAATATTAAAAATATTCCCGTTTTAATTCAATATCTAATAAACCGTTGCTTATAATATTCTGCAGTAAAGAGTCTTTATTTCTAGATTTTTTTTTTAGTATTTTTTTATGCATTTTTTATACTTTTTTCAAAAAAAAAATTTTGAACTTTTGGCGAACGTCCCAAAAAGTTTGAAGTTTGCGAACTGTCGAACGGCCGATGTGAACTCCGAACAAATCGAACCGAGCAGCTCATCCCTACTGGACATATAGGATATGTGTTCCTGAAGCAAGACACCAAGTGGTCTGTAGGAGGTATACAGTCTTGCCATCCATGATAAGTACCATGTTCTGTGCTATGTAATGTATTAAGAGTCCTTTTTTTTCTCCTTGCGCAATGTCCAGATAATTAAAAAAAGACAGCAAATTGTTATTATTATCATCATTTAAATAGCACCAGTTTCTGCAGCGCTTTACAATAGCCAAAGGGAACGAGATACAGAAATGGTCATATGATGAAAACAAGAGTAGAGAGTCCTGCTCATAGGAGCAGTCTAGAGTTGCGTTTCCAAAACCTATCTTCAGGACCCTCAACCAGGCCAGATTTTGCAGATCACCTTGGGGAAATTCAGACTTAATCCTGCAATCACTGAGCAGCAAATTATATCACCTGTGCTGTGCTACAGATACATGGAAAACCTGGCGTGTCAGCAGGTCCTGAGGACTGGTTTGGGAAACACTGGTCTAGAGGGATTGGGGTTGAGGCAGACAAGAGGATTATTACTGGATGTCAGGATCATTAGTGCCAGCGGTTCGGGAATGGTGGAGTCATGGAAGCGGCTTCAATCATGTGTGAGCAGAGGGTTGAGTTGCATCAGTGATGTGGTATGCTAATCTGAAGAGATGAGTTTTGAGGGATTTCTTGAAGGATTGAAGATTAGGGGAGAGTTTGATAGTAACAAGATTTGGTCACTGTCTGGACGAGGGGTGAGAATGTTAGTTCAGAATCGAAAGTGACACCAAGGCAGTGAGCTTGAGGTGCCGGACTAATGAGCGTTCCATTTACTTGTAAAGAGATAGGTGGCATTGTTTTTTTCTTGAAAAGGAAGAAACCACTAGAATTTCAGTTTTGACAAGATTGAGATTAAGGAAGCGAGAAGACATTCAATTTCGAGACGCAGAGAGACAGTCAGTGACTCGATCCAGGAGAGCAAGAGAGAGATCAGGGGAGGAGAGGTATATTTGAGTGTCATCTGCATATTGGTGGTACTTGTGACGACCACCAGTTACCTGCCCAGTCGTCACGTGCAGAGGGAGGCTGTACCAGAGGTTATCAGCTCCAAGCCTCTCAATTTACTAACTATACCCCCTTTCAGGGCCCCAAGTTATGCCAACCTAACACCCCCAAAACTGTACACACCATCCCGAAAATACGCTGCCACCACGAAAGTAATAGGGCATTTTAAAAAAAAAACTTAACTGTGTAGCACTCCAATCCAGGAAACTCAACATACACAGCTAAAATATCTCCCAAATAGTAAATTCTATGGTAACGCTAAAACCAAAGCTTACAGGAGAAACACGAATCATCCAGAGCCAAAGATAGTACTGGGTTACAAATTTTTAATGGCAAAAGGCAAAAATAAAACTTTACACAGTGCCAATATCACATAAACAAGACATACAAAATATAATAAAATGTGCAAATACAGTTCTCTAAATAAAAATGGGACCTAGATAGCACTAGGAAGGAGGCCCCCATGAGTATTTCAGCTCTTTAAGTCCCTCAGAATGTTCTTAGATGTTCCTTCAATAAAAATCCTTGTGAAAATATCCTGAGATTCGGGTGAGCCTCCTGTATAAAGAACTGGCCCCTCACCCACTACTCAATATCTGGTTCATGGATGGGTCCCCTGATCAAGTTTCCATCCAGCCCTCCATCCAAGAGAGCAGATTATCAAATAAGTAGTCATAAATACCGCTGGCACATGGCCACCCCTAGTGGGATATTAATAATATCTTAATAACTCTGCCAGTTAGGCTTTGCCATCCCTGTTACTATGATATTATTATTCATCAGGACAAATGGTTTGAGTCCAAACGACCCGGTTACCATATTCCTTTGCCCACTGAGCTGATTCAGTAATGAGAGTTTAACACCTGTGAAAAGGAAACAACACAAAAAAAAATCAAAAACAAAACACAAATTTTTTGTTTAAATCTGGCACAGCGCAAAAAGCATGCCTGTGCATGACAGTACTGGAATCCAAAAGGAGCTGATCAGTTTGCCTAGAGAGGTAGTGTAGATCGAAAAAAGAAGAGGGCCCTGTACTGTACCTTGGGGCACCCCAACAGAGACAGGCTGCTGGGAGGAGGTACTTCCAGAAAATGAGACACTTAACGATCATTGGGACAGGTAGGAAGAGAACCATGAAAGAACAGTACCTTGAAGGCCTATATTACTAAGGGTTTGAAGGAGAAGCGAGTGGTCAACTGTATCAAAGGCAGCAGAGACATCACAAAGGATTAGCAGAGAGTAGCACCCATTTGATTTAGCAGTTACAAGGTCATTGGTCAGTTTCGCACGAGACGTTTCTGTCGAGTGCAGTGAGTGAAAGCGGGTGTTGAGGTAGTTAATCAGACGGGCATACGCAAGCTTTTCAAGGAGTTTGGAGGCAAAAGGGAGCAGGGACACGGGGCGGTAGTTGGAGGGCGCAGTCAGATCCAGAGACAGCTTCTTTTTTTTTTTTACAACACAGTTTTATTAGATTTTTTTCAGTAATACAGCCACAATGCACAGCAGCAGAAAAAGTAAGATACAGGTGGCATACACTTGCAACAGGAGGCGCAAAGATAAGTAATTAACATGTGCACACAAAAAAGAAAAAAGGAGGTGAGAATAAACAGGATGGTCAGGGCATGGCATCCGAACTTTGGAATAAACAGAAACAATATTTGGAGGAAATACCAAAAAAAAAAGGAAGAAAACGAAGAGGAAAGGAGAAAAAAAAAAAGTAACATGAAAAGTCAGTCACAATACACAACGGGTGAATTTCAGGGTGCAGGGGTTAAGAGTCGTGGGGAGGGACTGCGTGGCAAGCCACGGGTTCCAGATCTTATGACAATGTTGTACCTTGTAATGTAAGTGGGCGGTCAAGTATTCCATCCAGTGCACATACCAAACTCTAGGCAGTATTTCCACCAGGGAGGGGAGGGATAGTTTCCATGATCGTGCAATACATATATGGGAGGCCGTACAGACTCGGTGAACAAGTTTCAGAGCTGAATGTGGTATTGGCGTGAGGGGCTGTTAAGAAGAGCCAATAGAGGGTCAGGAGCCACCAGCACCCCCAATACCCGCAATAGGAGGTCAAAAACAGAAGACTAAAGCGCACTCTCCCACAATCCCACCACATATGGTTAAAAGGTACCTCGTACGCCACAACCCCCAGGGCAGAGCCCTGAAGTATTAGGGAATATCCTCTGGAGTCTGACCGGGTCGAGGTACCACCCCGAGAGCAATTTATAATAGTTTTCCTTCACCAGTACACAAGTAGTAATACTCAGCGAGGACTCTATGATAGCATCCCACTCAGCAGGCAAAATGGGGCGTCCCACATCCCTTTCCCACATCGTCTGAAAGGGTTACGGTACAGTCGTAGACAAGTAAAGGAGGAGGAAGTAATTTTGGGAAGTAGTCCCCGAAGTACTGGCGCATCTCACTACCAACCGCTCAAAAATGGAGTGGCCGAAGGGCGGGGTGTAGACTGGACTTGAGAGTTAACGAAGTGACACAGCTGAGTGTACCTGTGAAATTCTCGTAACGGGATATTATGGACTCCCTCAAATATTCCCAGGAAGGGAATTTACTCTGGAGGACTCGGAGTACCACTTCCATGGTCGTAAAACCCCACCCTCACCCACCAGTGAAAGGCCCGACCCTCCCGAGCAGAAAAAGGGAGTCGTCTGTCAGAAGGGTTAACACCGTTCCAGAAGTCGTGAGGGTGGCTTTTTGTTTAACTGAGGACCATAAAGCCAGAGTTTGGGCAGCATAAGCGAGCGCTCTACAGGAGAGGTCGGTCACCAGGGCAAATGGGAGAGGCGAGATGACTCGACACATCAATGTTCAATATCTACCCAGCAAACCCCACCTGGTCTCAACTTCCAAAGTGTTTTGGTAATATATATGAGGGAACGGGTCGAGGTGGCAGGTAGTGGGATGAGAGGATCGTAATAAAGTAAAGACCATTTATTCAGTCGCAGAAGGGAACAGGTTAAACGTGTGAGGATAGACATGATAAATATCTTCTTGCATGGGTGATAACGGCATTGTTAAGAGGTTGGTTCTTATCTGTTCTAGCATGCTTTTTCCACAGCAAAAATAGGTCTTCGGCATTGAGGTCAGTTTGGGGACGGCCACAGTAGGTCAGAGGAGTTGAATGTGCCTAACAGGCGTTTTGGGTTCTGGGAGGGAGTGTGTATGAGAGCCGTATAATAGGACTGCTCCTCCTGGTCTTTCTCTAGTAGCGTTCAGCACTTTGAGAACATCTTAGGGACATCTGTGCATTGTATTTCCACGCACGATCTTTTATTCCAGATAGGGCTCAACTTAATATTTCACGCCGTACACAAACCTCACTTCGATCTGTATTTTATCCTAATTTTCCCTCGGACCCAAAACTGTGTCATATCCACCGTTTCAGTATAAATGGTGAGGTATCTAACGAATGTTTCTTTTGATTTCAGTTGAGAAACTCCACACTCTGCTAACCTTATCTACCCTATCTAGGTGGATGAAATGGTTAATGCAGTTCGCTACTGTGGAGGTTGTCTTTTTGTGCCACGGCACCTCTAGAGGAATGTGCCCCAAAGCCATAAAAGCTGTCAGGACAGCTTTAAACTAGCAAATATGAGTCTCCAAGATTTGTGATAACATTAAAGATTTTCCAAGTGTAATGATGGAAAGTTTGAATTTTAATAAAGACTCGGAGGTGAATATTAATCACAACCTTCCAATTCCCTCCCTGATTATTATTGGTCTTAAAATGTGAATATTTCCTTTCATTATCATTATCCTTTCATGTTCCTTGTGTTTTTCAGCGTGATCTGGTATTGATCAAATCGATCAATTGGCTCATTGTTTTATACACCCTTTTACTTTCATAAATGTGTAAATTTGATTTTGCATTCTGCTATAATTAAAAACAAAAAATTCATTTAAATGCAGTGTATCCCAGGGCTGCGGGCAGGGTATAGCGATGCAGAGTATCCCAGGGCTATGGGCAGGGTATAGCGATGCAGATTATCCCAGGGCTGCGGGCAGGGTATAGCGATGCAGTGTATACCAGGGCTGCGGGCAGGGTATAGCGATGCAGAGTATCCCCAGGCTGCAGGCAGGGTATAGCGATGCAGAGTATCCCTGGGCTGCAGGCAGAGTATAGCGATGCAGAGTATCCCCGGGCTGCAGGCAGAGTATAGCGATGCAGAGTATCCCCGGGCTGCAGGCAGAGTATAGCGATGCGGTGTATCCCCGGGCTGCGGGCAGGGTATCCCCAGGCTGCGGGCAGGGTATTGCGATGCAGAGTATCCCAGGGCTGCGGGCAGGGTATAGCGATGCAAAGTATCCCCGGGCTGCGGGCAGGGTATAGCGAAGCACGGTATCCCCAGGCTGTGGGCAGGGTATAGCGATGAGGAGTATCCGCAGGCTGCGGGCAGGTTATAGCGATACACAGTATCCCCGGGCTACAGGAAGGGTATAGCGATGCAGATTATCCCAGGGCTGCGGGCTGGGTACAGCGATGCAGAGTATTCCAGGGCTGCGGGCAGAGTATAGCAATGCAGAGTATCCCAGGGTATAGCGAAGCAGAGTATCCCCGGGCTGTGGGCAGGGTATAGCGATGAGGAGTATCCCCAGGCTGCGGGCAGGGTATAGCGATACACAGTATCCCCGGGCTACAGGAAGGGTATAGCGATGCAGATTATCCCAGGGCTGCGGGCTGGGTACAGCGATGCAGAGTATTCCAGGGCTGCGGGCAGAGTATAGCAATGCAGAGTATCCCAGAGTATAGCGAAGCAGAGTATCCCCGGGCTGCGGGCAGGGTATAGCGATACAGTATCCCCGGGCTACAGGAAGGGTATAGCGATGCGGAGTATACCAGGGCTGCGGGCAGGGTATAGGGATGCAGAGTATCCCAGGGCTGCGGGCCGGGTATAGCGATGCAGAATATCCCAGGGCTGCGGGCAGGGTATAGCGATGCAGAGTATCCCAGGGCTGCGGGCAGGGTATAGCGATGCAGAGTATCCCAGGGCTGTGGGCAGGGTATAGCGATGCAGAGTATCCCAGGGCTGCGGGCAGGGTATAGCGATGCAGAGTATCCCAGGGTATAGCGATGCGGAGTATCCCTGGGCTACAGGCAGGGTATAGCGATGCAGAGTATTCCAGGGCTGCAGGCAAGGTATAGTGATGCGGTGTATCCCAGGGCTGTGGGCAGGGTATAGCGATGCGGAGTATCCCAGGGCTGCGAGCAGGATATAGCAATGCAGAGTATCCCAGGGCTGCGGGCAGGGTATAGCGAAGCAGAGCATCCCCGGGCTGCGGGCTGGGTAAAGAGATGCAGAGTAACCCCGGGCTGCGGGCAGGGTATCCACGGGCTGGGTATAGAGATGCAGAGTAACCCCGGGCTGGGTATAGCGATGCAGGGTGTAGCGATGCAGAGTACCCCCGGGCAGGGTATAGCGATGCAGAGTATCCCCGGGCAGGGTATAGCGATGCAGAGTATCCCCGGGCAGGGTATAGCGATGCAGAGTATCCCCGGGCAGGGTATAGCGATGCAGAGTATCCCCGGGCAGGGTATAGCGATGCAGAGTATCCAGGGCTGCGGGCAGGGTATAGCGATGCAGAGTATCCCAGGGCTGCGGGCAGGGTATAGTGATGCGGTGTATCCCAGGGCTGCGGGCAGGGTATAGCGATGCAGAGTATCCCAGGGCTGCAGGCAGGGTATAGTGATGCGGTGTATCCCAGGGCTGCGGGCAGGGTATAGCGATGCAGAGTATCCCAGGGTATAGCGATGCGGAGTATCCCTGGGCTACAGGCAGGGTATAGCGATGCAGAGTATCCCAGGGTATAGCGATGCGGAGTATCCCTGGGCTACAGGCAGGGTATAGCGATGCAGAGTATCCCAGGGCTGCAGGCAAGGTATAGTGATGCGGTGTATCCCAGGGCTGCGGGCAGGGTATAGCGAAGCAGAGCATCCCCGGGCTGCGGGCTGGGTATAGAGATGCAGAGTAACCCCGGGCTGCGGGCAGGGTATCCACGGGCAGGGTATAGAGATGCAGAGTAACCCCGGGCAGGGTATAGCGATGCGGAGTACCCCCGGGCAGGGTATAGCGATGCAGAGTACCCCCGGGCAGGGTATAGCGATGCAGAGTACCCCCGGGCAGGGTATAGTGATGCAGAGTATCCCCGGGCAGGGTATAGCGATACAGAGTATCCCCGGGGCTGGGTATAGCGATACAGAGTATCCCCGGGGCTGGGTATAGCGATACAGAGTATCCCTGGGCTGGGTATAGCGATGCAGAGTATCCGGGGCTGGGTATAGCGATTCAGAGTATCCCCGGGCAGGGTATAGCGATACAGAGTATCCCCGGGCAGGGTATAGCGATGCAGGGTATAGCGATGCAGAGTATCCCCGGGCAGGGTATAGCGATGCGGAGTACCCCCGGGCAGGGTATAGCGATACAGAGTATCCCCGGGCAGGGTATAGCGATGCAGAGTATCCCCGGGCAGGGTATAGCGATGCAGAGCAACCCCGGGCTGGGTATAGCGATGCAGAGTATCCCCCGGGCTGGGTATAGCGATGCAGAGTATCCCCCGGGCTGGGTATAGCGATGCAGAATATCCCCCGGCAGGGTATAGCGATGCAGAGTATCCCCGGGCTGGGTATAGCGATGCAGGGTATAGCGATGGAGAGTATCCCCGGGCAGGGTATAGCGATGCAGAGTATCCCAGGGCAGGGTATAGCGATGCAGAGTATCCCCGGGCTGGGTATAGCGATGCAGAGTATCCCGGGGCTGGGTATAGCGATTCAGAGTATCCCCGGGCAGGTATAGCGATGCAGAGTAACCCCGGGCTGGGTATAGCGATGCAGGGTGTAGCGATGCAGAGTACCCCCGGGCAGGGTATAGCGATGCAGAGTATCCCCGGGCAGGGTATAGCGATGCAGAGTATCCCCGGGCAGGGTATAGCGATGCAGAGTATCCCCGGGCAGGGTATAGCGATGCAGAGTATCCCCGGGCAGGGTATAGCGATGCAGAGTATCCCAGGGCTGCGGGCAGGGTATAGCGATGCAGAGTATCCCAGGGCTGCGGGCAGGGTATAGTGATGCGGTGTATCCCAGGGCTGCGGGCAGGGTATAGCGATGCAGAGTATCCCAGGGCTGCAGGCAGGGTATAGTGATGCGGTGTATCCCAGGGCTGCGGGCAGGGTATAGCGATGCAGAGTATCCCAGGGTATAGCGATGCGGAGTATCCCTGGGCTACAGGCAGGGTATAGCGATGCAGAGTATCCCAGGGTATAGCGATGCGGAGTATCCCTGGGCTACAGGCAGGGTATAGCGATGCAGAGTATCCCAGGGCTGCAGGCAAGGTATAGTGATGCGGTGTATCCCAGGGCTGCGGGCAGGGTATAGCGAAGCAGAGCATCCCCGGGCTGCGGGCTGGGTATAGAGATGCAGAGTAACCCCGGGCTGCGGGCAGGGTATCCACGGGCAGGGTATAGAGATGCAGAGTAACCCCGGGCAGGGTATAGCGATGCGGAGTACCCCCGGGCAGGGTATAGCGATGCAGAGTACCCCCGGGCAGGGTATAGCGATGCAGAGTACCCCCGGGCAGGGTATAGTGATGCAGAGTATCCCCGGGCAGGGTATAGCGATACAGAGTATCCCCGGGCTGGGTATAGCGATACAGAGTATCCCCGGGCTGGGTATAGCGATACAGAGTATCCCTGGGCTGGGTATAGCGATGCAGAGTATCCCGGGGCTGGGTATAGCGATTCAGAGTATCCCCGGGCAGGGTATAGCGATACAGAGTATCCCCGGGCAGGGTATAGCGATGCAGGGTATAGCGATGCAGAGTATCCCCGGGCAGGGTATAGCGATGCGGAGTACCCCCGGGCAGGGTATAGCGATACAGAGTATCCCCGGGCAGGGTATAGCGATGCAGAGTATCCCCGGGCAGGGTATAGCGATGCAGAGCAACCCCGGGCTGGGTATAGCGATGCAGAGTATCCCCCGGGCTGGGTATAGCGATGCAGAGTATCCCCCGGGCTGGGTATAGCGATGCAGAATATCCCCCGGCAGGGTATAGCGATGCAGAGTATCCCCGGGCTGGGTATAGCGATGCAGGGTATAGCGATGGAGAGTATCCCCGGGCAGGGTATAGCGATGCAGAGTATCCCAGGGCAGGGTATAGCGATGCAGAGTATCCCCGGGCTGGGTATAGCGATGCAGAGTATCCCGGGGCTGGGTATAGCGATTCAGAGTATCCCCGGGCAGGGTATAGCGATGCAGAGTAACCCCGGGCTGGGTATAGCGATGCAGAGTATCCCCGGGCAGGGTATAGCGATGCGGAGTACCCCCGGGCTGGGTATAGCGATGCAGAGTATCCCCGGGCAGGGTATAGCGATGCAGAGTATCCCCGGGCAGGGTATAGCGATGCAGAGTATCCCCGGGCTGGGTATAGCGATGCAGAGTATCCCCGGGCAGGGTATAGCGATGCAGAGTATCCCCGGGCTGGGTATAGCGATGCAGAGTATCCCCGGGCTGGGTATAGCGATGCAGAGTATCCCACGGCAGGGTATAGCGATGCAGAGTATCCCCCGGGCTGGGTATAGCGATGCAGAGTATCCCCCGGGCTGGGTATAGCGATGCAGAGTATCCCCGGGCTGGGTATAGCGATGCAGAATATCCCCCGGGCAGGGTATAGCGATGCAGAGTATCCCCGGGCAGGGTATAGCGATGCAGAGTATCCCCGGGCTGGGTATAGCGATGCAGAGTATCCCCGGGCTGGGTATAGCGATGCAGAGTATCCCCGGGCAGGGTATAGCGATGCAGAGTATCCCCGGGCAGGGTATAGCGATGCAGAGTATCCCCGGGCTGGGTATAGCGATGCAGAGTATCCCCGGGCAGGGTATAGCGATGCAGAGTATCCCCGGGCTGGGTATAGCGATGCAGAGTATCCCCGGGCAGGGTATAGCGATGCAGAGTATCCCCGGGCTGGGTATAGCGATGCAGAGTATCCCCGGGGAGGGTATAGCGATGCAGAGTATCCCCGGGCTGGGTATAGCGATGCAGAGTATCCCCGGGGGCTGGGTATAGCGATGCAGAGTATCCCCGGGGGCTGGGTATAGCGATGCAGAGTATCCCCGGGCAGGGTATAGCGATGCAGAGTAACCCCGGGCTGGGTATAGCGATGCAGAGTATCCCCGGGCAGGGTATAGCGATGCAGAGTATCCCCGGGCTGGGTATAGCGATGCAGAGTATCCCCGGGGAGGGTATAGCGATGCAGAGTATCCCCGGGCTGGGTATAGCGATGCAGAGTATCCCGGGGCTGGGTATAGCGATTCAGAGTATCCCCGGGCAGGGTATAGCGATGCAGAGTAACCCCGGGCTGGGTATAGCGATGCAGAGTATCCCCGGGCAGGGTATAGCGATGCGGAGTACCCCCGGGCTGGGTATAGCGATGCGGAGTATCCCCGGGCTGGGTATAGCGATGCGGAGTATCCCCGGGCTGGGTATAGCGATGCGGAGTATCCCCGGGCTGGGTATAGCGATGCAGAGTATCCCCGGGCTGGGTATAGCGATGTAGAGTATCCCGGGGCTGGGTATAGCGATTCAGAGTATCCCCGGGCAGGGTATAGCGATGCAGAGTATCCCCGGGCAGGGTATAGCGATGCAGAGTATCCCCGGGCAGGGTATAGCGATGCAGAGTATCCCCGGGCAGGGTATAGCGATGCAGAGTATCCCCGGGCAGGGTATAGCGATGCAGAGTATCCCCGGGCTGGGTATAGCGATGCAGAGTATCCCCGGGCAGGGTATAGCGATGCAGAGTATCCCCCGGGCCGGGTATAGCGATGCAGAGTATCCCCGGGCTGGGTATAGCGATGCAGAGTATCCCCGGGCTGGGTATAGCGATGCAGAGTATCCCCGGGCTGGGTATAGCGATGCAGAGTATCCCCGGGCTGGGTATAGCGATGCAGAGTATCCCCGGGCTGCACACTGTGACGTGGAGCCGCTCTGGGTTAGGAAGTGAATGGGGGCGGCCGGGGAGCATGCGCAGTGCGGCTCTGCCTGTGTCGCTGTGCCCGGCTCCCTCCCTCCCTTCCTCCCGGTGCCCGGCTCCTGGCTCCCGGTGCCCGGTTCCAGCTCAGCCAGGCGGATGTGTTTCAGGAAGAGACCTGGCTCCGCTGCCGCCCAGATAGTAAGTACTGACCGCGGGGCATTCCTTGCAGGGGGACACCCCCACATACCCCCGGGGCGGCGGGAAAGCGGAGCACTTACCCGGCTCCTGAGGACAGAGCCTCCTTCCCGGGGTATCAGAGACTCTTTCAGAGGACTATGCCCTGAACGGCAGACACCCCGGAAACAGCCCCCGGCTCTCCCCCAGCAGCCTCCACGCCGGTGTGGGGCCCCGCGCTGAATCAGGGGGTGTATCAGGACCCCCGCACCCGAACTTCTTAACCAACTTCTTGTCTCTGGTGCCCGGGATCAGCTCGGTAGTAGTTGTGGCACTGCCAGCTGGAGCAGATGGGATGGGGCATGAGGAGCTGCTTGATCCGATGAGAGAAGTGCCCTGGATGAGGGGCCATTGCTGGAAGCTAGTTTAGGGGGGGTTCAGTGTGACCCCATGCATTCATAGGATGGGGGGGGGGTCATTGCTGAGAGGGTTGTAGTGAGGAGATTTGCATATGGGCATGTTAGAAGGGGAGTAGAGGATCATTGTGCCCCTTTCCATTGTTGGGGGGGGGGTGTAAGTCAGTGTGCCCCATGGGAATGATTGAGGGGGTATAAGTGTCATTGTATCCCCCTTGGTCAGTGTGCCCCTAGGCATTGTTAGAGGTGGCGTACATGGTCATTGTGCTCCCCTTGGAATTTTTATACGGGGTGAAGGTGGTCAGTGTGCCTCCCTTGGCAGCGTTAGATGGGGTGTAGATGGTCAGTATGTCCCCCTTGGCAATGTTAGATGGGATGTAGATGGTCAGTGTCTCCCCCTTGGCAGCGTTAGATGGGGTGTAGATGGTCAGTGTCCCCCCCTTGGCAGCGTTAGATGGGGTGTAGATGGTCAGTGTGTCCCCTTGGCAGCGTTAGATGGGGTGTAGATGGTCAGTGTGTCCCCCTTGGCAGCGTTAGATGGGGTGTAGATGGTCAGTGTGCCCCCCTTGGCAGCGTTAGATGGGGTGTAGATGGTCAGTATGTCCCCCTTGGCACTGTTAGATGGGATGTAGATGGTCAGTGTCTCCCCCTTGGCAGCGTTAGATGGGGTGTAGATGGTCAGTGTCCCCCCTTGGCAGCGTTAGATGGTGTGTAGATGGTCAGTGTCCCCCCCTTGGCAGCGTTAGATGGTGTGTAGATGGTCAGTGTCCCCCCCTTGGCAACGTTAGATGGGGTGTAGATGGTCAGTGTCCCCCCCCTTGGCAGCATTAGATGGGGTGTAGATGGTCAGTGTGTCCCCCTTGGCAATGTTAGATGGGTTGTAGATGGTCAGTGTGTCCCCCTTGGCAGCGTTAGATGGGGTGTAGATGGTCAGTGTGTCCCCCTTGGCAATGTTAGATGGGGTGTAGATGGTCAGTGTGTCCCCCTTGGCAATGTTAGATGGGGTGTAGATGGTCAGTGTGTCCCCCTTGGCAGCGTTAGATGGGGTGTAGATGGTCAGTGTGTCCCCCTTGGCAGCGTTAGATGGGGTGTAGATGGTCAGTGTGCCCCTAGGCATTATAAGGGGTAATAGCGTGCTAACCTTTGTGCCGGATAGAGGGTTTTAATTCCAGAGTAGTAGGTGGCATCCTGAGGCACTACTCCCTCTCACACCAGACTGGTGCAGGGTATGGTAGTGCAGGCAGTACCCACCCACTCTATGCCAGCCTATGCAATGCTTTTCTTAAGTACGTGTCTACCTGGGACATTGTGTGTTTCTACTTGTCAAACACACAATGTCAGCTACAGAGCCACATCACAGTTCTTGCAACGTTTGTGCCAGCTTACTATAATCTACTGATACAAATTCTAATAATGATTTTCTGTATTTCAATGGGAGGAACATCTTACGATTAATGCTATGCCAATATATAGATATCTATCGTCAAGTAATATACCATGATCACAAAACACAGCGGAATGGCAAGGTCTACACTACCCAACTTACAGAGGGACACTCTTTGAGCCTGTGACCTATGGGTAACGCGTCAATTTGTTAAAAAGGGATTTGTAGCATCTGTTTATACACATGTAGTATGCTCAAATGGGACAGAGCAGTACTGGTGAACCTTGTCACCCAGGTTTCTGAACTACATGTCCCATGATGCTCAGCCTGCATATTGTTTGACAAAGCATCAGAGGATATTATGTAGTTCTGAAACATCATGGTTGCCAAGGATCGCCATAACTGGTACGGAGATACACATGGAACACGCCAGAATGGTCCACATACAAACTGTGTGTATACAGGTGTGAAACCTGGCCCCAGGGATACAGAAACATAGGTTTTACCTCTTAAATACAGTCAGTATACTGAATATTATGCATTTTGCAACTGGTGACAGCGTTCTGGGAGCACTGCGATTGGCTTTGTGTTCCAGCCTAGGTAGAGTTTGCTTTTGCAGCTACTCATCCTGGATATACACAACGAAAGCAGCAAGGAAGCGACTGGTTTTTAAAGCAGAGGATTCTGGATTATATTCATCTAGCGCATGCAAAAGGATAGCTAGGATTGGCTGATAGAGCTCAGCTACTTCCTGATCTGGGAAGAGCCTCTGCTTGATCTTTATGTGCGCAAATTAGGAGAAATCTAACATGAGTGAACTCCATTTTTTTACCTTAATGATAGTTGTTTAGCACCGGCTCTTTCCCATAATGCTCCTGAGAAGCTTGTACTCATGTTGGCATCGTCATTAAAAGGCACGGTTGCCTGTGATCCTTCCATAGTGCCGTATTTACATGTATTATGAGCTGCAGCACCACGTGGGCATATTGAGCTTTATATGTGATTTAGTGGTAGGGTTGCCAGGTCAGCCATGTTTTCCAGGACACATAATATATTCATGCTGATAGGCAGTGCATGAAAAATGCCACCCTGCAGTATGTATAATCCATACCCTGCAGATAAGGAATCCCAGGTGATCTCCCTTGATCTCTTACTGGCATCATATGCATTATACTTGTTGCAGGGCAGCACGTTTCTAGGCACTCACCTTCTGAATGAAATAGTTATAGGTGTCCAGGAAAACATGGCCGATCTGGCAACCCTATTTAGTGGAGGTTCCCTGATAGCCTGGCAAACCATGTAAATAACCAAATCTGTCATTATTAATAATTACTTGTAAAACCATTGGCTCCTGAACCTTTCGCCGCACAGAAATCAGGTGGAGCCGGGCATAGTCCTTGCTCTAATGCCTTATCTAGTTTCTGATTGTTTCAGGGTATTTTCCCTTCAAGTGAGATTCTCTCCCGGGGATTTCATTTCTCAGTTATGAACTTTGTGCTTCTAGGCCCTGAAGAAACAAACGTTGTCCATTTCTGTCAGATTTTGGATCCTTGGCCTGTTCGGAGGGGAAGAGCCTCACATGGATCATTGAGGTACTTGCCTGGATCTCCATAGATCGGTCTTTGGATTTCCTGATACAGCTGTCAGTTTGTGACAAATCGGTAATGATGAACCATAAAACTACCCATGGTTAGGGTTACCACCAGATCCACCTCCTTTCCCGGACATTGGATATATTCATGCTGAAGGGCTGCGAATGACAAATGCAACCCTGCAGTATGTAGAATTCATATGCTAAAGAAATTAGGATACCCAGATGCCCCCCCACGACCAGGGCCTTCCTTCCTGCTCCATTTGAATTATATGTATTTTAGAACATCTCTGTCCTGTGCTCGCCATTGGCATAAAATAGCAATGTGTTTAGGAAAACAAGGCCATTCTGACAACAGCCGAATGTTCATCGCTGCTGGATAGTCTCTTTTTTTTTTTACAATTCTTTATTTTAAAGATTTGTAACAGTGTCATAGTGGCATCAGCGTACACGCGGCCTCGCAGGGCCACCGCAGGTTGTCTCAGGAGTAAGACACAAGTCTTCAAATAACATAGCATAAGACCGCTAATACAATGGGGGGGGGGGCAATCAAGGAGGGGAAGAGGAGAAAAAAAAATTTAGAAGTGGAGTGGGGGGTTGAGGCAGGTGACAGAAGGAGGGACAAACAGGATGAAAATGGTCTCCGGTACGGGGAACACTCCAGAGAAAGAAAAAACTTCCTCAAAAAAATGGCTTAAGTGTCCCAGAGTGTGTGTGTGTTAGAACCGCAGCTTCAAAAGGAGTCCTCAAATATGTCCCAAAAAAAAAGAAAAAAAGTGGAGGGGGTAGGATATTCCAAAAAGGCACGAAAACCACCAAGCCTGGTCGAAAAGGGGGAGGACAACAACAAGAGGGAAAGTCCGCTTCAGCCAGTGTCTCTCCAAAAAGCATGATACGGCCCCACGGATTTCAAATCTTCTGCAGAGGGCATGTTGGGTGGCCCACCTCCAGGCCGCCCAGCGGACCTCAATCACCGCATCATGGGCCTCTAATCTACCATTAGGCAGCCTACCAAAGTGCGGCTCCTTCGTCGCCGCAGATATCACGAGGGGGTACACGCTGGCCAGTGCTGCAGGCTGCACAGCTTCGTCTTCAGTCGGCATCGGAACACTTTTACCACAAGGGTCAGGAGCCACACCCGGGGGGAGGGAGTCCACCGGCCGCCCTGCACCCTGGTGATCACCAGCATTGTGCACAACGCTATCTTAATTACGCAGACACCATACAGCTCTGTGGGGGATGAGAGCCTCCTCCGGAGCACCCGTCCCCACACAGCTCACAGCCACAGCAGCCGCTCGGCCCTCTGCAGGTTCCAGGAGTGGGGTGGTCTTCGGATCTTCGGTCCCGTCCGCGCTCGGGGCCATCACTCCCCGGCAGTTCCTCAAAGTTGTCATCACCTGGCGCCAGACACCTCTGGTGAGTGGGGCATCGTCGTCCTCTCCCGCCAGCATCCGCAGGCATGCCTCTAAGCCCCAAATCACGGCTCCCTCACTTCCAAAGGGAGGGGGGGATCCGACCCCACCTCCTTGCAAGTTCATCCGCCGCTCCCACAAGACAGTCATCTGGATCGACCGGGAGATGTGAGCCCTCTGGTCCTCAGTATCTCACTCGGAGAAGGGGCGGTTAAACCAGCAAAGGTCAACAGGTATCCGCATGTGGGGAGCAGGCCGCAAGATGGCCACCAACATCATGCTCTAGCCCCGAGTCAGCAGCTGTCACCAAAGTCTCTGGTCCAGAGGGTGGCTTAACAGGCTCCGGACAGCTCGGTACTGGTGGCTTACTGTTCAGGCACCCCAAAGTGCAAAAGCAACATAGAAAATGTCATCTGGAGGTCCCCTAGCAGAGGAGACATGCGGAGCTCCAAGAAGATATGTCCGCCCGCAGCTGGCCACACCCCCATCGCTGCTGGATAGTTAACTCCAAGCTGAGGGCCCCAAATGGCAGCCTATTACCCTACCACACCTCCCAGCTGAAGGCCCCAATGGCAGCCTATTACCCCACCACAGCTCCCAGCTGAAGGCCCCAATGGCAGCCTATTACCCTACCACACCTCCCAGCTGCAGGCCCCAATGGCAGCCTATTACCCTACCACACCTCCCAGCTGCAGGCCCCAATGGCAGCCTATTACCCTACCACACCTCCCAGCTGCAGGCCCCAATGGCAGCCTATTACCCTACCACACCTCCCAGCTGCAGGCCCCAATGGCAGCCTATTACCCTACCACACCTCACAGCTGAAGGCCCCCAATGGCAGCCTATTACCCTACCACACCTCCCAGCTGAAGGCCCCAATGGCAGCCTATTACCCCACCACACCTCCCAGCTGAGAGCACCAGCAGCAGCCCATTACCCCACCACACTTTCCATCTGAGATCCACATGGAAGCCCAGTACCCAACCACAGCTCCTAGCTGGGAACTGGGGGCCATACCTGCCTAAATTATAAACTTGGCCCAACCAAGCTTTGGCTCCTCAAAGCTGAGAGTCCACAGCAGCCTTGCGTACCCACTCCTCTTGAGTTACAGGTTGACTTAGTAATGTGTGTCCAGGAATACAATTTCAAGCAAAGGGAGATCACAGGGAAGATGCCGCCCTGTAATATGTATATTTCATGTGGTGAAGGAGGGAAATGTTACCTAATTAAGACAGGTCACATGGGTTTCCACTGATTTCTTAGCTGCAATGTAGGAATTCTGCACACAACAGGGTGACCTTTTCAAGCACTGCCCATCAGCAGGAACAAATTGTGTGCAGGAGTGCAGGGAGGACCTGGGAGCCCTACACATAAGTTTGCTATATCAGCCATGTTTTCCTGTACATTCTAATTATTCATGCTGATGGGCAGTGCATGAAAAAATTGCAACCCAGCGGTGTCTGTAGAATTCATACACTGCAGTTAAGTCAAAAAGGAATCCCATCTGACCGATTCTGGGGAGCAAATTGGATTTTCTGCTCTCCTGGATGAAATATGAGTCGAGCAATATGGCCAGTTTGGCAACCCTTCCTACACATCAACTGTGTGCGGCCATGACCGTAACTGGCCTAAACTACATCCCTAGCCACACTGCAACAGTCTTATGGCAAACCCAAACCACGGCATTATTCTCCCATGTCGCATGCAGGGTTACCAGATCGGCCATGTTTTCCTGGACACCTATTACTACTTCATGCAGAGGAGAGCACAGGGAAAAGTGCTGCTCTGCAACATGTATAATTCGTATGCTGCAGGAAGGAAATCAAGGCAAGTCACCTGGGATTCTTTTTTGATGTTTTACCTCCAGCGTATGGATTCTACATGCTGCGGGGTGGCATTTTTCAGGCACTGCCTGTCACACCTTGGCACTAACTCACATCCCACTGTATGGCTGAGGGCCTGTGACCATACCTTGGCTCTAACCCCCCACCATGCCTCAAAGCTGGGGGGGGGGCCATGACCATACCTGGCCAAACCTTGTCACTAACCTGTACCACACCGCACAGCTTGGGCCCGTGGCAGCCATTTTTATAAAATGGAAAGTATGAAAAATATGTGTGAAAAAGGCGTGCTGGAATTTCAACACGTTTCATGATGTATGTGTGTAAAGAATATATCCTGAATTTAACACCAACAGTCTGCACTTTATCCACTTGACCTCCTCAAACCCACATTTGATTTGTCATTTGTACTTGTGCGGTGTTACTTACCAGCTTCGTACAGTAAAGTGCTGGAACTGGAACATTATACTTATCATAGAAGAGGTTGTTACCTTAAGGCTGGTGTCAGACGAGCGCAGTGTGAACGTCCGTTTTTGCACACATAATAACGTACGTCGCAGCATAGTATAATCGCCAATGGAGCCCCCCACACGAAGTGCGTCCGCACCGAACTGCGGGCGCACAATGCACGCGGCAAACGGACGCAAGTTAGGCAAGAACGTAAAACCGCTAGAACGGACGTGCAGAGTGCGCTGCGTCCGCAACGTCCGCATAGCTTTGTGTGTGAGTGATGAACGAGGTCAGACGGACTGCATTTATACGTCCAGCATTTTTGACGGACAAAATGTTTTTCATATTTAATTTATTTTCCCTGCTACATCCGTCAAGATATTCGTCAGTTAAAAAACGGACCGTGTGGCCACTACTGCGTCTTCCGTCAGAAAGTGCGTCCGTACTGCACGGGCGCACAGTCCGTACAAAATGCGCTCATCTGACCCTAGCCTTAGATGCACTTGGTTCTGAACTCTCTTTTAAATGGGTGTAAAAGGATAATAAGGTCAGCTGTGTGTTATGATTGTGTGTGTGTGTAGACTGGTCCATGTTACAGTGTGTGGATGTGACGATGTGGCAAATAATAGCCATATTCAATAAAGTGCTGCTGGGCGTTTTACTGCAATGCAAAGTCACTGCAAGATATTGTTCTATAACATTGGCCGCTGTCCTTGAATGCCTGGCCGCTAGTAGCTGTTGGCCTGTCACGTCGTACCTTTGGGAGTTATAGTCCCGCAATGTATGAGGGTGGGGATTTGTAGTCCGGTGCTCCTGTACTGACGTGGCTTCCGACGTCCGTCGCAACATTGTGACTGCGACGGGGCCGGCCAGACGTTGTTGCATGCGCACGAATAGCGCACTCAACAGCGGCTGTGCTGCGTCCCTGCAGCAGGCGCCTCCATCAAAGCGCTAGGACGTGCATTAACGGAGCTGCAAAGCGCGATCCTCCATAGGAGGATCGAGCCTTGCAGCACTGAGCACACGAACTGTGCTCAGCGAGGTGGCCAGACGGGCGTCGAGTGGAAGGAACGTCCACTCTCACGGACGTTCCTTTCACTCATCTGACACTGGCCTTAGGCCGAGTGCACTCGAGCGCACTCAGAGTGGAAGGAACGTCCGTGAGAGTGGACGTTCCTTCCACTCGACGCCTGCCTGCCCCCCCCCCCTCAGTGCTGCAAAGCACGATCCTCCTTTGGAGGATCTCACTTTGCAGCCCGTTGACGCGCATCCTAGCGCATCGACGGGGAGACTTTCTAGGCGGACGCTTGCACAAGCGTGTGACCGGCCCCGTCGCAGCATGGCTGCGACAGGCGCTGGTAAGTGCGTGTGCAAGGGCACACTAAGCGCGCTCGTGTGCTTCCGGCTTTAATGCTCCCCTGCAGTATGTAGAATTCATACACTGCAGGAGGGAAATCAGTTTTTTTGACAATTGTATTTTACAAGGAAGGATACATTGAGATTGCTCTTGTTTTAAAGTATGTCCTGGGTGGCGAGTATGTACCGTTAGGTGTCTTGCCCAAGGACACTTACTGGAGAGGTGCTCTTGCCGGGATTCAAACCTGTGTCTCCACAGTCTCCATGGTTATAGACCAGTGATGTTACCTCTATTCCACCCAGCCGGTACTGGTGATCTGGTTTCCCTCTTGCAGCACTTGGATTCAGTATACACTTTCATGTATTGCCCATCAGCATGTAAATGTCATATATGTGGCTGATCTAGCCACCCTACTGCATGTGTGATTGCTTTGTGATATTTATGCAGTGAAATCACAGGGCCCTTTAATTGGGATCTGATCCCCGTCCCCTCCCACTGCCTGATTTACACTGGCAGCCCCACATTGGCCTTGACGAAATCCAGATCCCTGAAATTATATTTGGGACCCCAAGTGACATGAGCAAGACCAAGCAGCCCAGCGACACAATTACAAAGTGCCAACATATCCCGTAGCATTGCACCATGGGTGCTGGTGTCACAAAAAGCAGCAGATAATCCGCTGTATGGTATATGTTGGTGCTGCCTAAATATACCAGTGGATAGGTTTAAATTAGGGATGCACCGATACCACTTTTTTAAGACAGAGTACTGATACTTTTTAAAAGTACTCACCGATACCGAGTACCGATACTTTTTTTATGTCATGTGATCGCTTTTCAATAAGAGCAGACCTCATATAAAAATGCCCCCAGCTCACATGTATATACCTCCCCGAGATATATATATATATATATATATATATACAGAATGCCCCCAGCTCACATGTAGCTTGCCCCCAGCTCTCATGGATATTGCCCCCCAGCTCTCATGGATAATGCCCCCAGTTCACATGGATAATGCCCCCCAGTTCACATGGATATGCCCCCAGTTCACATGGATATGCCCCCAGCTCTCATGGGTATGCCCCCAGCTCTCATGGGTATGCCCCCAGCTCTCATGGGTATGCCCCCAGCTCACATGGATATGCCCCCAGCTCTAATGGAGATTGTCCCCAGCGCTCATGGATATCGCCCCCAGCGCTCATGGATATTGCCCCCAGCGCTCATGGATATTGCCCCCAGCGCACATGGATATGCCCCCAGCGCACATGGATATGCCCCCAGCTCACATGGATATGCCACCAGCTCTCATGGATATGCCCCCAGCTCACATGGATTTGCCCGCAGCGCTCATGGATATTGCCCCCAGCTCTCATGGATATTGCCCCCAGCTCACATGGATATGCCCCCAGCTCTCATGGATATTGCCCCCAGCTCACTTGAATTTGAGGACACTGAAGGAGGAAGGTGGATCCGGCTGCATGGCTGTGACGCGGCCGCTAGGCCGTGGAGGCCTTGACTCTGCCTCCAGCCGAGATCTCGCAGGAGGCTCCCGCAAGAGCTCAGCTGGCGGCAACGTCACAGCCTCCACTGCCCGGCGGCCGCATCACAGCCCTGCGACCGGACCCACAGCGAGGTGAGTATGCGGCCCGCCAGAGGGGAACGCTGGCCAAGTGCTTTTCATGCACGCGGCCAGCGCGGATACCGGCAAGCCGGCCCAGCGCTGGCTTCCGGTATCGGGGGGATGTATCGGGCCATTTGCACGAGTACCAAGTACTCGTGCAAACGGCAGTATCGGTACCGATATTAGTATCGGTGCATCCCTAGTTTAAATAACATCACACAAATATATGATGAAATGCGATAAAATACACAAAAATAACAATAATTTTAAGATCTAATGTTAAATAAAAATAATTTCATAGGTATTATTATTATTTTTTTATTTTTTTTACAGTTTTCCGCTTTTTTGTATGTAAGGGCTGTATATATCAAAAGACCCAGGGTTGTGTGTGTGTGTGTGTGATGAGACTTAAACCTCTTTTGCATTCTAAGATCTTTATTTTCCCTAATAATGCGGCATCTATTAAAAATTAAAGAGTCAGAAACCGTCCACGTTTTGACAGATTTCAGAATGGAGTCCTTGGAAGTGCAATATTTGGCAGGAGATTATTTAGGTAGTAAATAATTTCATGTGAATTGGGAGGTAAACCGATGTTTTGTTACCCCATTACCCCTGAGCCTCAGCCAACCTAATAAGTGGCTGAGCATTATGGGAGATGTAGTTCCATAATAGATTGCCGTCTTTTGCTGTAAAGTTTCAATTGAATCGTTGACACTTGAATCCTGTAGTAGCGAGATGGCCCTGAGGCAAACGGTGAATCTCAAACACTACAGGAGTTATTCAATAAGACTGATGAACTTGCCACCGAATTGCACCGGATGGTGAATTTCACTGTATGGTGCAATTACGGGGCAGTTTGCCTATTCATTGAACTGTCAATTCGCCAAATGCTGGCGAATTGACAGCGAAATACAGTGTAGTTTTCCGCATATTGGCAGTAGCGAAATTGTCCCATAGAGAAGTAATGGTCAATCTATTCAGAGAACGCCGAACTGCACCGCGTGTCCGTGAAATGCTCCTGGGTCCATATTCGTGCGATGGTGGAATCATCCATTTTCTTTTGTCATCATCCAACCAATCCCACAACATGCAGGAGATTCAGCCCTCTTCCTCTGCCTCAGACTTCCATCCGACGACTTCAGATGGTTTTTTTTGCGACTACATCAGATTAGCGATCGTTTCTGTTTGAATGGGATTTGTCAGATGAACTGGGACGATCTGGTACAAGTTACATGAAAAAAGATAAATTGTATAGTTAAACCGCCGTGCCATGGCAGGGAAATTGTGCCGTAGAAAAGTGATTCAGGTCGACAGACAAATTCCATAGGATTCAATGTAAAAATATTACCATTCCTTTTTTTTTCTTCAACTGTTTCTTCTTTTCATTTTCAGAAAACCATGTTTTTATTTATTTTTTGGAACATCTTTATGTATTTTGTAGAAGAAATATTTGATTCCCAATTGTTTATAAAAGGCACTTTTTTATTATTGTCTAACATACCTTTTTATTGGACCGTTTTTATTATTTAGACACATTTTAATGCATTTTTATTGGTTTAAACGCCTATTACAAGGATAGCAGAGTTACGTTTTTTTTTTCCTTCTGCAGCATGGGGGCATTCAGTGGGCCGTTCAGCGGCATTCAGCGCACTTTGGGGACCCTGCGGTGAATTCACTATTCAACCCATGGTCACCGAAGACTGCCGAACTGCTGAACAAGAAATCCTCCTGGAACTCTGCTATTTTTCTAATAGGACCTTTTTTTACGGGTTTAAACACCTATCACACCTCTTTCGTTGAATGAACGTGGTTTACCCTCCCTAGCATTCCGATTCTGACATTTTATATGTCCGAATCGGAGCAATTTATTTGGCCCCCTAGAGGAAATTCGAGTGCATTGCAGAAAGCTTTAACCCCGAGCCACACTCGGGCTGCCGCTGGATACATTACCTTTCCCTGCGCTCCCTCACTGTCCCCACATTCTCCTGCAATCACCACATCCTACTTCCTGGTTCCCTTCTTGCGAGAAGGGAACCAGGAAGCAGAACTGCCGCGATCGCCGGAGGAGAATGCGATTGCGGAGGTCAGTGAGGGAGCGGAAGGACAGGTAATGTATCCAGCCTGAGTGTGGCTCAGGGTTACCGACTCAGCACTGAAAGTTAACCCCGAGCCACACTCGGGAAAACCACCAGGGAGGTTAGTGCCGATTTCACCGTAGTTGACTTTTTCTTTTTGTTTGCACCAATAGTGAACATTTGTGTTTAGTGATTAACCCCTTTAGGTTCGGCGTGATGAGAGCTGCCTCTCCATAGGGTTTATATTCCAGCAGTGATTTGTGATGCACGAAAACCCCATTTAGCCAAAGTGTCATTGAAGAAGAAAAAAGAGTGATTGTCTTGGTGGCTCGCTATTTAGTGAAAAAACACACATATTGTGTCATTGGACTTTTATAATTTGCATTTTAGCTCAACTGCTGCCATTTACATTACATTGCATGGATTGAAATGATCTCTGGGCATAAAGTCGCGTGTGCTACATGTGCCAGTTGATAGACAGCACGTGAAGGAGCAACGATCTGTGGTCTTCTCACTGCCTGTGCTTCCTGTTTCAAATCTGCCTGTATTTCGTTTCTTGACCCTTTCACTGCCAAAAATGTGTATACACTATTTTGCATTGTAATTAGGGCTGTGGAAATTAACGATTAACTACTCGACTAATCGTTAAAATTTTTGATCGATTTAAAACTCTTTTCATTGAGGGGGCCCGGCCTGCCGGGGCCCCACCGTCAGCCGCGGCGCGCCCTTACTTTCTATCAGCTCCAGTATCGGACTCTAGGAGTCAGAATCCAGAGCTGTACTGGCTTTCTGGGGCCCTGGGCGGCCCTACAGCAGCGTACGAAGCGTGCTGCTTTGGCGCCGCCCTCCAGTCACGTGTGCGACGCGTGTGACGCTCGCATCACACACCGCGACTGGAGCAGGAAGAAGACGGCAGACGAGAAGGCAGTGGAGGAGCAGTGAGTATGGTGCTGCCTGTATCAGTCCAGCCTCGGACCCAGCCAAACCCAGCAGCGCCCAGACCTCTGGCACACACCAGGCCTCAGACAAGACCCAGGGCCCAGACCCCAAGACCCTCTGAACTTTGAAGTTAAGTCATGGATTGTTGAAACTAACTAGTGTCGGGTGATTGTATATAGTGTATACCACATTTACTGAAAAAAAGCACAACGAAAGGGGCACCAGGTACTCAACAAAAGGGCATAACCCAAACAACATGAAAAACAAATCAATTTGCATGAAGTGCAACTAGAGTACCAAGAGTAGGTTAATTTTAATAATACACATAAACAGACAATGAATGAAAAGTTGCAAGGTTGGTAGTAGAGGGTGTGGAGGGTGGGACAAGGACCACCAATCAATAAGCAAAATTGCACAATGAAAGGGTCTATACCTCGGCGGTTCAAGCCACCTACATAACCAGTAGTGTAATAAGGAGTACCAGACAGCATATAGCAAACCCAAACAACTACCCTCACCAACCAAAATACAGTTAAAAACAAAAACAAGGAGGCATAGCTTGACGCGTTTCGCCCGTCTGGGCTTAGTCTGAAGCTTCAGACTAAGCCCAGAGGGGCGAAACGCGTCAAGCTATGCCTCCTTGTTGTTTTTAACTGTATTTTGGTTGGTGAGGGTAGTTGTTTGGGTTTGCTATATGCTGTCTGGTACTCCTTATTACATTACTGGTTATGTAGGTGGCTTGAACCGCCGAGGTATAGACCCTTTCACCCTTTCATTGTGCAATTTTGCTTATTGATTGGTGGTCCTTGTCCCACCCTCCACACCCTCTACTACCAACCTTGCAACTTTTCATTCATTGTCTGTTTATGTGTATTATTAAAATTAACCTACTCTTGGTACTCTAGTTGCACTTCGTGCAAATTGATTCGTTTATACCACATTTACCACTGACTAATGCAGAGTTGCAATGCAAGCAGATTAGCTAAAAGTAGTTGGATCTGTATGTGCGTTATAATTAATCGAGATTATTGGATTACATTTTTTTTTGATTAATCGAACAAGAAAATTTTAATCCGCACCAGCCTTAATTGTAATACAATAAATAAAATTAAAATTGGCACATAAAGCGCCATTGTCATACAGGTTAGTCTGCTGTGTGGAGAAATGAAAGTGGGGCCTCACGTCTTTCACCCTGTATTACTGTAGAGAGCCCCACCCTCACTGTAACAAAACGCTCAACAAACTTTACTGCTGCAATATAACAGCCATGGAGAGGGCAGAATACAGAGAGAGCTCTGGGGTCACTCGTTTCTTCACAGGTATAAAATTCAGTGGGTTATAATGACTGAAATCACTGTACAGCAGGGCTTGACAAATTTGCTTTGAATCTAGGAGCCAGATAAAAAAGGTAAGAGCCATGTTTTTTTTATCGTAATAAGTGAGCGATAGTCTCCAGTCTCTGCTTCTGTCACGGCTATTACAGTTTGAAATGTACGAAGGTCTTAGGCTGGGTTCACACCTCAGCGTTTTACAGCGTGTTCCTGCGGGCTGCAAAACGCTGGGACACGGAAATCCCATGATTTCCTATAGGACCCATTCACACTTGGGCGTTTTACAGCGCGCAGGAACGCGCTGTAAAACGTCCTACGCCCAAAGAAGTACGGGTGCTTCTTGGGGCGTATTTGCAGCACGTTCACACTGCAGTCTATGGCCGTGAATGCGTTGCAATGCGCGTTCGCGAGTTTTTTACGTTTGCGCGATACGTGCGTAAAAAACGCGCAGGTGTGAACCCAGCCTTAATGATCTTAAGAAGGTTATTAAGCAAAAGCTGAGAGGCGTAACTGTGTGTAAACCTGTGCTGTGCATCTGTAAAGATACACATCAGAGCAACATAAGAGATGGTGTGCTTTGCTGAGCATTCATGTCTCTGTGTGCTGCCTTGGGGAGAGGAGCAGTGGGGGAAGCTGGCCCCCTGGCAATCAACAACAGCAGGAGGTGGAGCCCCCCAGAGCTGCTGGGCAGACGCTGCACAGACCTGCAATAAAGATTGCTCACGCCTGGCCAACAGTGAAAGGGCTGACAAAAGCCCAGGCGCCAGGACGCAATTTCTAGTCGCCATGGTGACCTAGCACCTGGGATTTGTCGAGCCCTTCTGGACAGTATAGAATGTGTTACTGTAATTTCCATATACAAGTATTATTCCAAATTTTAATAAAAGGGGGTGGATGCCAAAATTGGCAGAAATGGGCCTTACCCATAAATTAATGAAGAGAAAACACTTTATTAAACTTAATCAAACTATTTGCATTAGCTGAAATCATAAAAAAATCTTGAAGATGTATGTGATAGGTCGGAACCGGGTGAAGGCACGATAGTTAATCAATGAAAAGGACACTTCAGCTCAAAATGCTCCAATTGGCAAAACAGGCACATGGACGGTACATAAATAATAGCCGCATAGGAGTGGTTAAGTGAACTTAGCGCAATATATTGGTATGTGATACTTCAGCTTGCTTTCCCCCATCTCCTGATAAAGCCGACTTAGTCTTTCGGCGAAACGCGTCATTATTAAGATGTTGAGCTGATTCCCTTTATGGGATGTTTTTAACAGATTTTTGTTTTTTTCTTATGTCCATTCGGATGGGTGTCACATTTGCTGGATTTGACGCAAAGGCCATTTCTGCCTGTATGCTGGCAATGCAGACTCCATGTGACAAAGTGTGAGATAAATGACGCCAACTAAACTTTAGAACCTTTCATCCCAGACTTATTTGGATAAAACCAGTACATGAAACACTAAAAATTATTAGCAAATATACACTTTTTTTTCTTAACAGTCTTTGTGGAAAATTTTTATTTTACCCTATATTTAATTTTTAACAATGCATCCCATAATTTAAATGAATGTAAAGATAATATATGTATTTTTTTAACGAAAAACTTTGTAGTGAAGGAGGTAGAAAGGGATAAATAAAAGGATGAACAATTAAACACTTGAAAAGGAGAGAAATCTCCATATATCCTTACTGGTAAAATACTTTAGAAATAAATAAAATTTAGCAAATTTATATTAGTTTTATCTTTAAATGATCTCACATATAAATCCGTTCTGTGCTCCGCTCCCATCACTTTTGACCAGCGGCATTACACTGTTAGCATTCTGCCTCACGTCTTGCAAAGAATGTACCAAAAAAATTGCCATCTGTGATTTGACTCCCATACACCAAAGCAATGAATAAGCTGGAAATTTGAGAAGTGCAAAGTAATAATTGAAATAGAGGTATTTTTTTTTCTGTCACTATATGCAGCACAATTAACCATGTACAATCAAGTGAATTAAGCCTCACTTTAGCTGCCCGCAACCTATTGGCTAATTGTTTTTGTCTTGATTTTGTTGTGGTTTTAACATGTTTTGAGACTGATTTAATAAAGTGGTAATTTTTACCCAAATCCTGTACTGCTGTTAAACAAAGAGTGTTCTCCTTGTTGAGGGAACAACCGATTGCCTGAAAAAACAGAGGTTTTTACTTATGTGGCAATTGACGTGTAAACCCCCAGCCAACACCCAGGCAAACCTCACTATGTGGGTTCCAACCTGGTTCCAATACATAGCCTCCTGCCACTTTTAGGTCAGCGATAAAATGGTGGTTTGAGTCATACCCTGCACAGAACAACCCCCCCCCCACGCCCATAAAAATTAGTCCCATGCACTATATGAAATAATGTCCATATTAACAGGTTAGCAGACAAAATGTATCATTATGTACAGAAAGCGTGACTGTCTGGCAGTATATGTAGACAGTGTTACTTTGTAGCTGTCTGAAGCCAGAGCTAGTGTGCGGCTGTATGAACAGTCGGGCTTACTGTGCGACTGTATGAACAATTGTAAGTGTGCATCTGTATGAACAGTTGGTAATTAGTGTGCAACTCTAGGAACAAGTGGTAGAGTGCGGCTGTTTGAGCAGTTGGTGTTAGTGTGTGGCTGTATGAACATTTGGTTTTAGTGTACGGCTGTATGAACATTCGGGGTTACTGTACGACTGTATAAACAATTGGTAGTGTGCGGCTGTATAAACAGTCGGTGTTAGTGTGTGACTCTAGGAACAAGTGGTAGTGTTCGGCTGTATGATCAGTCGTTGTTAGTGTTCGACTGTATGAACAGTCAGTGTTAGTGTGCGGCTGCATGAACAGTCGGTTTTAGTGTGCGGCAATATGAACAGTCTGTGTTAGTGTATGACTCCAAGAACATGTGGCAGTGTATGGCTGTATGAGCAGTCGGTGTTAGTGTGTGTCTGCATGAACAGTTGGTGTTAGTGTGCTGCTGTATGAACAGTCGGTGTTAGTGTGTGGCTGTATGAGCAGTCGGTGTTAGTGTGTGGCTGTATGAGCAGTCGGTGTTAGTGTGTGGCTGTATGAGCAGTCGGTGTTAGTGTGCGGCTGTATGAATAGTCGGTGTTAGTGTGCGGCTGTATGAATAGTCGGTGTTAGTGTGCTGCTGCGTGAACAGTCGATGTTAGTGTGCGTCTGTATGAACAGTCGGTGTAAGTGTGTGGCTGTATGAACAGTCGGTGTTAGTGTGCATCTGTATGAACAGTCGGTGTAAGTGTGTGGCTGTATGAACAGTCAGTGTAAGTGTGTGGCTGTATGAACAGTCGGTGTAAGTGTGTGGCTGTATGAACAGTCGGTGTTAGTGTGCATCTGTATGAACAGTCGGTGTAAGTGTGTGGCTGTATGGACAGTTGGTGTTAGTGTTAGTGTGCGCCTGTATGAACAGTCGGTGTTAGTGTGCGCCTGTATGAACAGTCGGTGTTAGTGTGCGCCTGTGTGAACAGTCGGTGTTAGTGTGCTGCTGCGTGAACAGTCGGTGTTAGTGTGCTGCTGCGTGAACAGTCGGTGTTTGTGTGTGACTGTATGAACAGTCGTGTTAGTGTGCGGCTGTATGAACAGTCGGTGTTGGTGTGCGCCTGTATGAACAGATGTTATTCATGTGTGCACAGTAATAGAGAGAAAAGCCAGAATTTGTGAGAGAAAAATAGAGTGCGGGGGAAAAGAGGAAAGAAAGTAAGCGAGGGTGTGTGATAGAGAGTGAGAGGAAAAAGAAAGCAAGAGTGAAAAAGATGAGTAAGAGAGTGTGAGGTTAAAGAGAGGAAGAAAATTAAGCTGCTTAAATATGATTTTCTGTGCAGTTATTCTCACCAGGTACTGGCCTGCTGTGACATAGGTCCTCTGTGAATCAACAGTCCCCTGTATGTGCTGCATACGGTCTCCTTCTCCTGCCATGCATAGGGACAGGATATGTGGAGGAGGAGCTGGACGCGAGCAGTTGGAGAGCTGCAGTATGCTTGGCTGCTATGTCGGGACTGCTTTCTCTGGCTTCCATAACCACAGGCAGTCGACTGTCAAGCTGATGGTTGTAGATGCAGAACAGGACTCTTTATGTTGGATAGAGCCACAAAATTGGGACAATCCTGCTTAAACTGGGAGCATGAAAATATGTGCTTGTGTATGACCAGGTGGGTTTAGTGTATGGTTGTATGCACAGGCGCAGTTGATGTGTGTATGAGCAGATAGTGTTTTGTGCCGATGTATGAACAGGTAGCGTAAGTGTGTGGGCAAACTAGGGCTGAAACAACTAATAGATTAATCGACAACTAATTGATAAAGAAAATAGTTGTCAACTATTTTCATTATCGATTTAATCGGTCTGTGTACAGCACACACTGTTTAGAGTCAGTCTGAGTAAGGCAGCGGGCACATGAGCGCTTGCGTGTGCCCGCACTTCCCTGCGTCTGTGCCGTTTTGACGGAGAGGGCCAACCATTGGATGTCAAAAAGCACTCCCCGTCAAAAATAGACGGACACTGACGGGGCCACAAAGCGCGATCCTCCACAGGAGGATTGTGCTTTGTAGCGCTGAGCGCACAGAGTGGAAGGAATGTCCATTCTCACGGACGATCCTTCATCTCTGACAAACGCTCATGTGCCAGTAGCCTTAAACGTTAATAACCTCAGACGCTATTTCTGAGCTGATTTTAGAAGACATGCTGCTGCTTTACTCTGTGATTTGGTTCTAGGATTTTGGTAGACATAACCAGTTTTTTTATTTAGTTTACAATAACGACAGAGCTATAACACAGACCCTGGGGTACTGTCACTAGGTGTCCTGTGCCACCACCCCACCCTCCCTGCCTCCCCCTCTCTGGTCTGGAGCTGCCATCTCCACCTCTGGTCTGGCCTCTCCCTTCAAAACTTCCTCCCACACTCAGGTCAATTCCCTTACCCAGACTCACTCCCTCCCACCCCTGCATCCTCCCGCTCAGTTTATCATGAATTTATTTTAAAGGGACTCTCTTTGCACCCTTACCACTCTAGCTTATTAAAGTGGTCAGGCTCTGTGGAGTGCCTCCCTTCTCATCCCGCTATTGTGCTGACATTTCTATCAGAGCGTTTGTAGTATCATTCATTTGGAGAGAAAGCAGACATACAGGGTTATTCACAAAGAGCTAATCGGTCCCCGAAATGGCATCGAACAGTGAATTCCCTGTACAATGCCATTTCGTGGCCATTCGGCTATTCAGAATGCAGGCAGTTTGCAAAATTTTGGTGAATTGCCAGCAAATACAGTGTCTGTTCGACGTCAGTGAAAGTTCCCATAGAGAAGCAATGGTTAATCTATTCAGAAAACGCCAAACAGCAGTGAAAAGTTGCCGAAGTGCCCTGTTGTTTGGTGTTTTCATTCAGCAGGTTTATTCAAGCGAATCCCATAGGCTTCAATGTTAAAAATATTGAATTTTTATTCAATATCTAATAAACCGTTTATTATTTTAATCTGCAGTAAAAAGTTTCTTTGATTTTAGACATTTTTCGTGATTTTTTTTTTGTCAAATTTTTTTAAATAGTGTTTTTCTATTTTCTGTAACTGCCCTTTTTGTTATCATTCATTGGATTTTATAGTAAATTCCAGGCATTTTCGTTCAGTAGTTTTTTGTGCAAACAGCGTTTCAATATTGACACTTTCAAATGTGATTTTTTTTGTTTTGTTTTGTTTTTTTTACCCCGTTCGTCAGCTTGTTGGCTTTTTCCGGCGGCTGGTCTGCTCTGTGTTCGGCGGATCGTTGACTTTTTCCAGATGTGTTCGGTGTGTTTTTTGCGGCGATTCGAGTGATCCGATACTTCGGATCGTATCGGATGCGGTTTTCTGGTGGGTTTTCAGCAGTTTGTCTGCGATTTTGCGGCGGATTTTTGAATCGTTTCCCTGCACTCCAGGGACCCTGTGGTGAATGCTGAATTCACCGCAGGGTCAGGAAATTTGATTCCAGAAGTGTGGTGAATGAGAGAGCACTGAAATGTCGGCGACAATTAGGTGCTCTGTGAATAACCCCTATAGTCTTGAGCCCCGCACGCAGCATCAAACCATCACTCTGACCAGGCGCTTGCGTACCTCGTGTGCAAAAAGTTCCCAAAGTGCGCAATTTGCGTACATACAAAAGTTGCGTTCACTACGCACATTGGTTATGAAAAAAGTGGGGCAGACGGGGGGGATTTCTACATTATGTTCCTTTTCAGTAAACAATTTTTTTTTATTTATGTATATTTCCGATGAATCAAGTAATCGAGAAAATAATTGGCCAACTATTCGATTATGAAAATAATCGTTAGTTGTTGCCCTAGATCAAATAGTATTATTGTACTATGAACAGGAAGTGTTAATGCATATATGCGAATGTAGGTGGTGTTGTTTGGCGCAGTATGACCAGACAATATTAGTGTGTGTGTGTTTGTGTACAAATGTGGCTCCGCATCAGGAATTCTAGCATGCGGTTGTCCTTAAACAAAAAGCAGTAACTGTGACGTTCACTGGACAGGAAACAGGAACTTGCTCAAGAGCTTGCAATTCATGGGGAAACAGCATTGTATTGAATACATAGAGGAAGCAGCACGGCGAATACAATGCGAGCGGCTTCTGCGGGAGAGAGCTTCTCAGACATAAAATGTACGTCCAAGTACATGCTTCATACTGATATATTCATTATTTCTGCATTTAAGTGTTTTGTTCTTTTTAAATAAGTGTATTAAATACAGTTTGGAGAAGACTTGTTTTAGCAAAGTTTCCACATTTTATGACTACAAGGGGTTAATTTTATTTATTCGGCATCAGTCAAGATACCACAGACTCGGCTTCCAAATCCTTAATCATATTCACAGTGAGGAGGGGGAGTTTCTGCTGTTCTGTGCAAGGTGGAGGATTGATATCAGATTATAGAGTGTAAAGACACATTCCTCCACTGCTTTAGTTTTCCGCTAGAAAGGTGAAATGTCATTGTTTGGAAAGTTTTATAACGGAGATAATCATGATGTAGTTGGTAGCAGATAGAATATATTTACAGTACAAGAACAAGTGTTTTAACAAATCTGTTTGCAGTGTACATGTTGTGTGTTTTATGTTAAACATTATGTTCATAATAATTTCCATGTATTGTGACTTAAGAAGCAAATATATGATTGAACCTTTTATATACATGTTCAGAGAGGAAGGTCACATGTGGTGTACACAGGTATATGAAAAGACTGGTGGACTGTATTTTCCTGGAATGTAACCTTTATTATCAAAACGAAAACAACATTAAAGAGCAACACTATCACACAGTGTTTCTTTTTAATTATGTTTTCATTTACCACAATTTACTACTTATACAAGAATGTTAGACACTAGGAAAGTGCTCTTTTCTCTTTTTTGTCGATGCACAGGTATATAATATAGGAAGGCTGCATGTGATGTACAGGTATATATTATAGGAAGGCTTCATGTGATGTACAGGTATATATTATAGGAAGGCTGCATGTGATGTACAGGTATATAATATAGGAAGGCTGCATGTGATGTACAGGTATATAATATAGGAAGGCTGCATGTGATGTACAGGTATATAATATAGGAAGGCTGCATGTGATGTACAGGTATATATTATAGGAAGGCTTCATGTGATGTACATGTATATAATATAGGAAGGCTGCATGTGATGTACAGGTATATAATATAGGAAGGCTGCATGTGATGTACAGGTATATAATATAGGAAGACTGCATGTGATGTACAGGTATATAATATAGGAAGGCTGCACGTGATGTACAGGTATATAATATAGGAAGGCTGCATGTGATGTACAGGTATATAATATAGGAAGGCTGCACAGGGTGTACAGGTATATAATATAGAAAGGCTTCATGTGATGTACAGGTATATATTATAGGAAGACTGCATGTGATGTACAGGTATATAATATAGGAAGACTGCACAGGGTGTACAGGTATATAATATAGGAAGGCTGCATGTGATGTACAGGTATATAATATAGGAAGGCTGCATGTGATGTACAGGTATATAATATAGGAAGGCTGCATGTGATGTACAGGTATATAATATAGGAAGGCTGCATGTGATGTACAGGTATATATTATAGGAAGGCTTCATGTGATGTACAGGTATATATTATAGGAAGGCTGCATGTGATGTACAGGTATATATTATAGGAAGGCTGCATGTGATGTACAGGTATATATTATAGGAAGGCTTCATGTGATGTACAGGTATATATTATAGGAAGGGTGTACAGGTATATATTATAGGAAGGCTTCATGGGATGTGCAAGTATATAATATAGGAAGGCTGCATGGGATGTACAGGTATATATCATAGGAAGGCTTCACGTGTTGTACAGGTATATAATACAGGAAGGTTTCACGCGATGTACAGGTATATAATATAGGAAGGCTGCTTGTGATGTACAGGTATATAATATAGGAAGGCTGCATGTGATGTACAGGTATATAATATAGGAAGGCTTCATGTGATGTATAGGTATATAATATAGGAAGGCTGCATGTGATGTACAGGTATATAATATAGGAAGGCTGCATGTGATGTACAGGTATATAATATAGGAAGGCTGCACGTGATTTACAGGTATATAATATAGGAAGGCTGCATGTGATGTACAGGTATATAATATAGGAAGGCTGCATGTGATGTACAAGTTATATAATATAGGAAGGCTGCATGTGATGTACAGGTATATAATATAGGAAGGCTGCATGTGATGTACAGGTATATAATATAGGAAGGCTGCACGTGATGTACAGGTATATAATATAGGAAGACTGCATGTGATGTACAGGTATATAATATAGGAAGGCTGCACAGGGTGTACAGGTATATATTATAGGAAGGCTTCACGTGATGTACAGTGTATATATTATAGGAAGGCTTCACGTGATGTACAGTGTATATATTATAGGAAGGCTTCACGTGATGTACAGTGTATATATTATAGGAAGGCTTCACGTGATGTACAGTGTATATATTATAGGAAGGCTGCTTGTGATGTACAGTGTATAGATTATAGGAAGGTTGCATGCTATGTACAATGTATATATTATAGGAAGGCCGTGTACATGTGCAGCTTTATTATTTTCAGATACGTCATGAAGATACACCTCTCTGTTCCAGCAATAGACGGTCAGAGTCTGCCTGTGGTTCTTATCCCTGAACCGTTGCAGGATTGACTTTGGGAGGGGGAGAGGGGGTACATGCACTTGGTAAGAATTTTTGGACACACAGGAGGTCAGCACATTAACGTGCCGCATTGCTTGGTGTGATTTTTGCATGGATTTGCCTGCACCTCGCATCCTTCAGACTCTTTTCACTTGAGAGCGGAAGTTTTGCAGTCAAACTCAGGAAGTTGCCTTGTCACCACAGGATGTCATAATACAACCCCCCTCGTCCCCGCACACACCCTGAGTGTTATTACGCGCCTTCATCCGCCTCACACGCTTCATCTCCAGCTACTCATCCACATGGGTGTCAAAGAGAGGGGACAGCAGAGACCCCCATTAGAAGGACGTTCCTTAGAATGTGAGGGAGACGTGAATCACTCGGCCAAAACTCCGGCGCCTGCCAGTCCGCAGGTAATTATCTGAAGTCATTTTATATAGAGTAGGAGGTCAGCCGTCATGAAACCCCCATTTATCTTTCGCAAATACCTGGGTGTGTATCCTGTAGGCTGTGGACTTTCCAGCAGCCTAAAAATTGCACTGGATGGTAGTTATTTCCGCAGGAAGCCACTGCTATATCCATGCATACAGTGTGAGGCAATGAGAAGAGCACACAGGCATGAAATATATAAATGGGGAGTGTCCCTTAGACCGCTCACAATGTTGAATGCGTTTCAAACTTAGGAGCCAATAACAAGACTTTGAAGGCAATTACTAGACTTAGGAGCCAATAACAAGGCTTAGGAGCCAATAACAAGAATTAGAAGCAAATAACAAGACTTTGAAAGCAATAGCAAAACTTTGAAGGCAATAACAAGACTTTGAAGGCAATAACAAGACTTTGAAGGCAATAACAAGACTTAGGAGCCAATAACAAGACTTAGGAGCCAATAACAAGGCTTAGGAGCCAGGCACATTTTTCGATGTGGGTCTATATAGAATAATTCAGCAGTAGAATTTGAGTGACCACCTGACCTTTAAATTTATTAAACCCTGTTGTACGAGGTGTATTTTATTACGTGTTGTGTTAGACCGGACCCAAACTTCATTGTGCATGACATTTGTGTATAACCAGACCCTTTCACAGTGTGATATTTGCTCAGTGAGGAAACCATGGACATGCACACCGGATCCAGGCATAGACTGTGGGTGTCAGTACCGGGTGTATGTATATGCAGTCTGTAGTGTATACATTGTGTGTGATTTTCCAGTGTTTGTGTTACTATAAGGGTTGGTCACTAAGCACCGTAACTTCATTGAAATTATCAGTGGATTTACTTTGGCAAACTTTGGGGAACTGCGATGTATCCAGTATGGAGAATGCACTATTAAGGGATCCGTAATTTTGGTTTGTGGTCCCTTTCATTGTAGTTTCTGCCGAAGTTGTCTCGCGTAGTTTTCTATGGTGTTTTGACCATAATTCCTGTCATAGCTTTTTAGTCTAGCTTTCACCGTAGTTCCTACCATTGATTCTTTTGAAGTTGTCTAACATATTTATTACCAGAAGTCTATGGACATCACCAATTTAAAAGCGCCAACGTTTATTCCCCGTTGTTCCAAAACAGCTGAATTGAGAATAGCTGCTGTTTGCTCGTTCTATGGAAGAATATCGGTGGTACTGTTGTTCAGCGCTGTTCACTGTTATTTGCAGCAACTTCACCTGCCATTTAATTTTGGTCCTCTGAGTAGCCAAAGTTCACCATAGTTGCTTAGTGAATAAACCCTAATGCAGGATCAGCAACATTGGCTTTCCAAATATTTTAGAACTGGAAGCTCAGTCAATGGCTGAGCATCATGGGAGATGTAGATTATGTCTTGGTGTATCGGTTACTGTGTGGGTTATTTCTTGGTGGTTGTGTTAGTCTGTGGGTATGGATTTAAAACGTCTTGGTGAATGTCTGAATAGAGGGAATTCCTCCCATTGATTCGATACTTCCTGACGGTACCTCCTCACTGTAATTCTAGACATTGTTTTTTCTGACCGTATTGTTTTTGTTACTATTCTGTATAAATGTCTGTACTGTGTGTTATGTATTGTTTGAATGATTTTGTTAGGGTGATGTTTTAGGAAGCAAAGGGTTCCACGTTCTGTTACCGAGAAGACCTCCATGTCCCCAAGTTCTTTTTGAGAATAGGGTTCCACGTTCTGTTACAGAGAAGACTTTTGTGTTCTATTCAAGAGAAGGGTTCCATGTTTTATACTGTACATAGAAGACCTCCGTGTTGCATTTTCTATTCGAGAGCAGGGTTTCACATTCTGTTCTCTGTTTGTGACGCATGTTCCATTTTCCGTTAACAAGGGGTCCTACTACATTCTTCACGGAAAAACGCACGCGCAATGCGTGAATTTTTGCGCAAAGCGTTAAACGTTAATGCGAGTAAATCAACGCTGGTATTACAATCCTCGCGCATTTTTTTCATCCGTCAAAAAAATAACGCGCGTAAAACAGACATGCAAAAACGCACACGCAGCAATGTTGCGCACAGAAATCAGTGTGCGGACTGTTTTTTTCACGCGATTCAGCCAATCAGAATTAAGAACCACAATTGTCTCACGTTAAGTATTTGCCCCTGCCAATGTCAATCTGCGCATATATGCTGCATGAATAAAAAAAAGCACGCACAACTCCTCAAATTTATTGGTTTGGGTATGTGTAGAATGTGTTTCTATACCTTGCTCTGTATTTTTTTTGGGCTGGTGTATTTGGGTTCGGCCAGGTTGATAGAATTTGCCATTAACACCAGCTTTTAGGAGTTGCTAAAATTATGCGCGCAAAGGCTGTGCGTTGCAAACTGCGCATAGATTGTAAAACCATCCGCGTACCAGCGCACAAACGCATTTGCGCTCACAATGTTAAGTATGGGACGCGCGAAGTACAGTAAGCTTGCGCACGTTCACCTGCAGTAGACGTATATGCGCGTTTTTTGCGCTGGCATTGTAATACGACGTTCAGCGCAAAGGATTTTGCCCCTCGTGTTAATGCGTTTTTGCACACGCGCTGACGTTTGCGTGAAGATCGTAATAGGGCCCAAGATGTCCTCATGTTCTATTAAAGAGAATTTCAATGTTCTATTTACAAGATCTTCCCCATCTTATGTTTTCCACGTTCTCTACAAAGCTTTTCTTGAAAGAACTCTCTTAGGACTTAGAGACAGGTTTTGTTTTCTGTTAGAAAAGAAGGGCTTTCATGTTCTATTTGAGGGACTTCCTCAATGTTCTATTCGTGAGGTGGGATCCACTTCCAAGTTCTTACAGAGATGAGTGGTCCATGTCCTTTGCTCTAGAGGAGGACTCTTGAGTGTTGGGAGACCTTGTTCTCTGTGTTATAGAAAGTTAAGTTTTGTTGGAATGGGTCTGGCTTCGTTTAAGGTACACAAAATAATAATTTCATTCCTGGCTTTCTCATCCTCTAAGTGTAACATACCTTCTCTCTCTTTCAGTACACAGGGCCTGACCCCAGCGAGTCGCCCATGTCACGCTATGACCGGAATCAAGCCACCCGGAATCACAGGTCTAATCCCTGCTGCTTCTGCTGGTGTTGTTGCTGCAGCTGCTCTTGGTGAGAAGGAAGTCGGATAATAAGCAAGGGAAAAAGCAATGAGTACACGGGGAAACCCAACAAGAAACTCAGAAAAGTGGGGAAATACACAGGCTGCGGCTGGAAAACATGATATCTATTGGGGAAATACATACAACGGGGCCACGGAAATGTCGTATGTAGCTGGAGAGATATCTATTTGGTGGTCTAGGAAAATGTGACATGTCCGTGGAAAGCCATACAATCAGTTTGTCTGAATCTCATTACTCCATTGATTTAGTCTGTCGTAAATTTCCACCACTCATGGCCAGCAGTAGAAGGGTGTCACGTGGGGATCAGTACCCAGGATGGGTATCCACGCGTATAAAGGCTCCCTTCACCGTCAATATCCCGAAGGAGTACTGGTTCTGGTTCAAACCTAGCCAGTCAATAACTGGAGCTCCCTGCAGGGTGAAAACAAAACTGGGAATGACTTTATTTACAGTTTACAATTCGAAACACCGACGGGGGGAATGTACAGAACACAAAGGTAAATCGGGCCCCAGCATTTCCATACTGAAGAGCCTCCCCCCCACACACCTGCCCTGGTGAAACAAAGCCTGAGGAAGGGTCAGATAAATCTGGTTTAAACCCGTTCCTGAGGGTTGGGTGGTTACAAGGGAAACAAAGAAATTGTTTGCATACAGATTACACATAGGGAAAACAACACAGTATATACCACATGACACTCTACCATAAATACACAAGCGATTAATAATATAACCTAGACATCAGGGAATAGGGCACAGAAAATACAAACACCCTGTGCAACAGATCTCTGTGCCCGGACAGGGTCACATCTGCCAAATGCTGCTTCCTCGCTGGACACCCAGTTTCTCCTCGTGTCTCTCAGACCTTTCTCTAGTACCTTAGCCGTAGCTCAAGGCCCGGTGCATGTAGAGAGCCTGGCTAGCACCCCCAGGAATAAGCCGAAGCTGTAGACCTGGAGCCTTTCCTTGGCATAGCAGGCAGAAGATTCCTGGTACCCCAAATCATGAGTCGTGACTTCAAGCTTGGTCAGAATAGAACTGCCTGTTTATTACACTGCACAGATTTATTACACAACACAGACACTCAACCATCAACCATCAACCTCATTTACATACAATCAAGCAGATCACTGAACAAATCAGATTAACTACCCAGGACCTTCAAACAATGGAGAATGGGGGAAGAGAAAGCGGGGGCAAACAAAGGAATTTCTTGCAGAGAGAATTTACACAATAGAGCAGGTACTAATACAGAGATCTACACTATACAGAGAGAAGGTACAAAGAAACACAAACACCCTGTATCTAGAATTGTAGATACAGGGTGATTTAACAAAGGAAAGAGCAGGAAAACAATATAAAACATCAGGCCCACACCTCCCAAATACATTTCTAAGCCCATGTACTTCAAATCCAAAGTGAAGCACATCACACCCTGCACCTAGAATTGTTGGTACAGGGTGACTTTAACATAGGAGAGGACAGGGAAACAATATAACACATCAGGCCCGCAACTCCCAAACACATCTCTAGGTCCATGTACCCCAAGTCCAAAGTGTCTAACATCACAAAAGGTTAAATCAGAGTGAGTCAAAGCCCACCTGCACTGATTTAACCCCTCATCTTCTAGTTATGGGTTGGGGAGCATGGGGAAAGGGAGTGGGTCAGCTGCCAAGCAGGCCAATATCTGTATTGAAGTGCATCCACAAATCGTACTTGCAGGAGCACTGACACAAACAACACAAGTGAAAATCATTCCAATGCAAATATTTTTTTTTTTTTTAAATTCAAAGTTTTTTTATTTTTGAAAGAAAAATATGACAGTGGGATACCGAAGGAAAGACAGGGTAATCAAATCCTTTCTGATTACATATAAGGGGAACAATACAGACATTCAAATACGAACAAACACAAGCCACCAACTCGTAGTTGAAGAGTGGCGCATTGGAAGAGAAATAATAAAATTAAACTAAGCTCCCAATATTACAGGGTGGTACGGTAACCAAAGCAGGTCAGGATCCCCTCTGTTCAGGAAAACCTGGGGCTGTGGTACACTCCGCAGCTAGCGTAGAGTTCCAGAGGGTCCAGTGGTCTTTTTCCGGCTGTGGGAAATCATATATGTGTCTAGCCATCAGCTCATAATCTCTTATGTTATTCACCATATCCCGCACATCTCGGACTGTGGGAACCCTCATTTGCTTCCAACTACGTGCTGTCAACAACATGGTGCTAGAGGTTATTACGCAAAAAAGTTTCCTTTGCAATTTGCCCATCCGAACCAGCGAGATACCCAATAAGAAATCCGCCAGAGCAAACGGTAGCACTAGTCCCGTTGCCTTTTCCACCAGACCTGAAACTCCCCGCCATAGTGGCTTTAATGCAACGCAGTCCCACGAAACATGAGCCATGGTACCCTTTAATAACGAGCAGCACCAGCATATTGATGAGACCGTTTTATTTATATGACATTCCCTCGCCGGTACCAAGTACCAGCGGTACAATACTTTACGTCTCACCTCCATCAAAGAATCACACCGATACGCTCCCCTATCCAATTCGAACGCACTCGCCCAAGCCTGAGAAGGTATCCGAATGCCCAGTTCCCCCTCCCAAGCCGTTTGGAAGGACCAGATATGATCCGGTGATGGAACATTCAGTGCTTCATAGCATATAGAAAGGAGTTTTACCTTTGTGCACGGTTTCACCACGAAGCTCGCAAATGGTGACCAGGGGGCCTGAGGCAGGGTAGGTGGCAAACACATACCCGGTCGACGTATTACAGACGCTATCTGGTAATAAGAAAGCCTCCAGGTCTCCATTAACTTATAACGCTGCTTTAGCATTTCGAAGGTCATCGTGTTACCTCCCGATATCAATTGGTGGAGATGTCCAATCCCCCTGGAGGTCCACCTAGCGCAGTCAAAATCTGCGATCCAGTGTGTCAGAACCTCTATGGGGATTGCTAGCGAGAGGGAGGTAGCATTTAAAAGAAGGGCACGACTCAAATCCCAAACGTGCAGATACCATCTAGTTAGCGGCAATAACTCTGGCAAAGGAGGTCTCTGGCGACGCGTGAGCCAAATTACCGTTGTTATTAGGTATTGTTTCGCAAAAGACTGTTCTATGGCTGTCCATTGTGGAGGGCGCGGGGAGTGGAAGTACTCTGCTAAGGATGCCAGTACCGCAGCTCTATGGTACAGGTGGATATTAGGCATAGCCAGTCTGCCTCTCCGTACGGGGAGGTTGAGCAGCCTGGTGGGAACCCTAGGTCTTTTACCGTTCCATACATAGTGATTCAAAAGAGACTGAACCTCTTCTACATAAGGCTTAGGCAAGCGGATCGGGATGGTTCGAAAATAATATAGTAATTTGGGCAAAAGCGACATTTTAATAGCAGCCATTCTGCCCATCCACGATAAGGATGTCCTTTTCCACTTAAACAAAAGCTGCCTTACATGAGATAAAAAGGGTTTGTAGTTGAGGTCGAATAGTTGGTCAGGAGATTTAGAGATTTTTACCCCTAGGTATTGCAGATAGTCCTCCCGCCATTCAAACTGGAAATGCCGCATCAATGATTCCCTGCTGCTGCTAGGGACGTTAATAGATAATGCCTGAGACTTAGGTAAATTGATTTTATGATATGATACCTCACTATATTCCGTCAGGATTTCTCTAAGTCGTGGTAAAGATTCTGTAGGTTCCGTAAGGGTCAGCAAAATGTCGTCTGCAAAGAGCCCTATTTTATATGTAGTTGGGACCACCATAATCCCCACCACCCCACCGTCCTGTCGTATTCGCTGCGCCAGTGGCTCAATCACCAAAGCGTACAATAATGGGGACAGGGGGCACCCCTGTCTGGTCCCATTGCTGATTCTAATCTGATCCGATAAAAAACCCGCCGTCAGAACCGACGCCGTCGGGGAAGCATAAAGCGCAAAAATACTTTGCATCACCGAGACCGGAAAACCAAACTTCAGCAACACTTTACGCAAAAACATCCAGTCTACTCTGTCGAACGCTTTTTCAGCGTCTAGCGCCAACAGCACACTCGGGAGGCGGTGAGTCTGAATCACTTGAATTAAATCTATCAGTTTCTTAGTATTATGAGGCCCCTGCCTCCCCCTTATAAACCCCACCTGGTCTGAACAAATCAGCTTAGGTAATAAGTCCGCCACCCTATTCGCTAGAATTTTGGCATAGATTTTTACATCGACATTTAATAAAGAGATTGGCCTGAAGTTTGGACACAAAGTAGGGGATTTTCCGGGCTTAGGGAGAGGGACGATAGTAGTGCGTAGCATTTCCTCAGGAAATCTACCCTCCTCAGCAGCAGAGGTGAAAAGCGAGAGAAGGTGGGGGGTCAACAGAGCAGAAAAGTTCTTATAGTATATGTCTGTGAACCCATCTGGGCCTGGGGATTTATGGGATGGAAGAGATTTAATAGTCGTAGCTATCTCTAGTTCCGTAAAGGGAGACGACAAGCCGTCCCTCTGAGTAGGAGTTAGGGAAGGAAGATGAAGATCGGATATATACCGATCCACCCGGTCCTCACAAGGGGAGGGAAGGAGTGGGTCAGATTGTAAATTATACAGGTCCCCATAGTAGGCGGCTAGGGCGTTCCCTATCTCTAATGGCTTATACACCGTCCTCCTGCCTGAGTCAATCACTAGATGGGAAATTCTAGGACTCGCGACCATGGGCCTAAGGCAGCGGGCCAAGAGCCGTCCTGGACGGTCCCTAAACGCGTAGTAGCGTGTCTTTAGTCTACGCTGAGAGTAGAGAAGGGCCTTGTAATTCCAGTCTGACAGGCGTGCCTGCGCTTCCAAGAGTGTTTTCAGGTGGGCCGGAGTAGGGTCTGAACTATTCGCTTGCGCAGCTAAATGAATTTGAGACAATATTGAGAGTCTATCAGCCTGGCGGGATTTGTTTAAACGAGAAGCCCATTTAAGACACACACCTCGCAGGACAGCCTTGTGCGCTTGCCAAAGTGTTTCGGGCGTAATCCCTGGAGTGTTATTTAGCGTAAAGTATTTCTTCAGAGTCTGTTCTATTTCAGCCAGAGCCCCCGGGTCAGACAAAATGGAGGCATTAAAGCGCCACATAGACTTCCCAGCTCCCCCCTCCCCACCCTCCCTAACTGTCAAAAGGATCGGCGCATGGTCCGACCACGTGATGTCCAAAATCTCGCATTGCAGGACCTGTGGTAGAGAGGAGTCTTGTAGCAAAAAATAATCCAACCTGCTATACATATTGTGTACCTTAGAATGGAACGTGAACTCTGAGTCGCCCGGGTGCCATAAGCGCCATACGTCGTATAAACCATGAGAGGAGAACATATCGCTCAATTTCTGTCCCTGTCTAATACTACGCTTGGTCGGGATAGGGATCTTGGGGGAACGGATATCTCGCAAAGGATCAATACTGTAATTAAGATCTCCGCATATCAGCAATAGACCAGTCGCTACAAGGGACACCCTGTTTAAAACTCCAGAGATAAAAGAAAGTTGTTCAGTATTAGGCGAGTATACATTAACCAGCGTATAAGTTTTGTGATTCAGCGAACAGACCAGAATGAGATAACGGCCCTGCGGATCTGAAATCTTTCTATGCAATTGGAATACTACATTAGATCTAATTAAAATCGACACCCCTCTCGCTCTGGTAGGGCCCGTAGTGTGATATTGCGTGGTAAAGTTGCGTATTCGTAGCAGAGGGTGAGCAAGGCGTTTAAAATGGGTTTCCTGGAGGCAAACCACATCCGGCTTCAGCCTCAACACTTCCGCCGCCAGAGAATGACGCTTAACAGGAGCATTCAGCCCCTTAACATTGTATGAGAGTATCTTCAACATTGTGCTTAATAACAATATGTGAAAAGTATACTTTTTTACCTAGTCTCAGGTAACGAGTAGGTGGCAACACACACAAAAAAAAAAACCACACAAACCAGGTATACACCTGGGAACTATGTACATCCATAGACAGAAACATCTCCAGCGAGAAGCCCCAAAGTATGGGGGACCTTCTCTAACACCTCTCGGGAGGAGGGAGAGGGGGGAACCTCTAGGTCTGCGGAGGTAAAAAACCCGCAGAGAGAAAAAAAAAAAAAGGCAAATGGTGAGAGAGCCAAGTGAACCCAGTTTCGGGGAACACCTGTCCAAAGAACTTAACCCTCAGAACTGAGATACCAGTTACCCGCTCTTCAGGCGGGCAGGCTATCATACCCCAGACGAGCCTTCAGCGGCATGTTCGAACCTGAACGCCCTCAGATAAGACCAGGAAGGAAAATCCCAGGCCCTCCAGGCCGTCAAGTAGGGTCTCCTCTTGCTTCCTCGCATGGGGGGGCCGCCTTCTTCTGACTCTTTGTGTCCAACTGTCGTATAGGCAGAGTGCTGGCCTCATCTTTTACGCCACTCCGGATCCAAACGCTGAGTTGAGCCACGGGATTGAGGAGCTGTAGGAGAAGAAGGGCCAAGTTGTTCCATGCCCCACACTTTAAGGAGCCGTTTCCCGGCCTCCACCGAGGTGATTACGTGGAAAGCTCCGTTTCTGGCCACCAATAGCTTGACCGGAAAGCCACGCCGGTAAGCACGCAACCATTTGCACGCAGAGCCTCTGTCACCTGATGGAAGTTCCTCCGGTGTTGTAATGTAGCCTTGGATAAGTCAGGAAAGATAGAAATATGGTCATACTCTGGTTTAAGAGCATCAGGAGACCGCAAGGCCCGAAGCACATCCTCTCGCGGTTTAAAGTAATGGAGCCTAAGTAAAACATCTCTCGGTGACTTCTCAGGCGCCGAGGGGGGTCTCTGTAACCGGTGGATCCTGTCGAAGAGGAGGGCGTCAAGGGTGGCATCAGGGAGAAGGTGTTGTAAAATATCAGTCACATATTGCGACAGGGCTTGTGTAGTCACTGAGTCTGGCACACCTCGTATCTTTAAATTGTGGCGCCTCGACCTGTCCTCCATGTCTGCCAATTTCAATAAAGCCCCCTTCAGTTGTTCCTCCAAATCTTCTACTCTACCCGCCATCTCATTATGTGTTCTAGCTTGCTCCGCCATTTTCTCTTCCAGTTTATCGGTGCGATCGCCAATCTCCCGGATCTCTTTCTTAATATCCGCCGCTACAGAGTCTAATCGGGAGGTCAATCTGTCCGATAGAGAGGTGATTAAACCCTCAATGCGTGTGGTAAAGGCCTCCATACCTTGCTGGGCCAGCCCTGGGCCTGTCTCCGCTCCCGGCGAGGTCTGGGTGGAGCCGCCGCCATCTTGCGTGCCCAGGCCTTCCTTCTGTTTTAGTCCCCGCGGTGTAAAAAACTCAGCCTTTGCCATTTTTTTCGCGGCTTTTTGTGCTGCCATCAGGCTCACCTGGCCTTCCCCCGCCTGATAATTGCTTTTTAGGGTGTAATCGCTTGAAATATTCGCTGTTTCAGTGTCCCCTTTAACGGAGCTCTGCTGTCACGCAGCCAGCTCTCTCCGCGGTCAGACCACGCCCCGATACAAATAGTCTTTTTTCAATTAATTCATCAAGTTGTCTTTTTTTTTTTTTCTTCAACTCTCGTTTTGGACGGATTGCCCCAAATTCAGATCAAATCTCCGTTCATTCGAAAATGTCTAGAGTGCACGTATACGGGCAAAGGTGATTTTAGCTTAGGGGACACACAAACCAGAGCGGGAGGGGGTGCTGAGAAGATGTGTTCTATGATTGGGGAGACCACCTCCCATTACCATCTAATGTAAAGAGATAACAAATAGAAAAAAACTCACGGGTGAGGAATAGTCCCATCTATGGAGGATAAGATCCCAAATTCATAAACTCGAGTGATTGTAAAAATGTATATATATATTTTTTTATATGTAAATGGCCATTCGGCTAACTATATAACCCCACTATCTATGATCTATCTCCTTGAGTGTGAGTTTTATTCCTTAGGTTTATTTTTTATGACAATCTGCACTATGTTTAGTATTTTTTGTTGTCTATCTCTTCACCGAAAATCGCTTTTCCTCTCAAATTCTACTCATTTGTTCCCCTCGCCTCGTTTTCCTTCCATTCTTGTGCTTTGTTTTACCTCTTTTCCTTCACTACTAAACCTTTTTGTATAACGTTGCCCATGTGACTCAGCATTTCTCTCTTTGGTAGGAATGAGGACCGCAACAGAAGGAGAAGGTTTTCCCGGGACACTAAATTGGAGGCCGTCCCTTACTGTGAGGTTTGGTGAGTATGACTCAAGCTTTATATTCTAGGAAGAGTCATCAAGAATCTAAAGCGGTGATCTGAAAGTCCAACCCCCCAGGCGTTGATATCATACAATTCCCAGAATACTTTCAATGCAATATATATGGCTAGAGAATCATGGGAGTTCTAGTACAGCAACATCTGTAGGGGGTAGAGAGTTTGAGAGGCCTGATATTGGGCTTTATTACACTGTTTGCGCAAAAATGTGTGCATGCGCAAAAATGCATTAACGCGAGGGGCAAAACCCTTTGCGCTGAACGTCGTATTACGACGTTCGCGCATACGATGCGCGTTAACGTCTAACGCGAGTGACCCTGTGCAAATGCACGTTCATGCGCGCATCCCATACTTAACATTGTGAGCGCAAATGCGTTCGTACGCAGAGAAGGCGGATGGTATTACAATCGATGCGCAACTTTTTACGAATGGCGTTTGCGCGCATAATTTTAGCGTCTTTAAAAAAGCTGGTGGTAACTGTAAATCTGAACGTTCTGGCCGAAACGAAATACACTAGCACGAAAAAAAATAATACAACACAGTATAGTTACACATTCTACACATACCCAAACAATAAAATGGAGAGGTTGTGCGTGTTTTTATTATTGCTGCAGCATATATACACAGATTGATTTTGACAGGCACAAAAACTGAACGGGAGACAATTGTGGTTCTTAATTCTGATTGGCTGAATCGCGTGAAAAAATAGTCTGCCCACCAATTTCAGCGTTGCAATGTTAATGCGCGTGCATTTTTGCACGTCTTTTTTACGCGCGATATTTTTTGACGGATGAAAAAATGCACTCGGATCGTAATACCTGCGTTAATTTACGCGCGTTAACGTTTAACGCTGCGCGCAAAAAAAATTGCGCTGTGAGTACGAATTTGCACGGAGAACGTAATAGAGCCCATAAATTATACAAGGCAGACGGGGTTTATATGTGTTTTTATGTTTTTCGGGGACTGCGTTAGGCCTGTATATTACTATCACTACAGTGGACCCTTTTTTGAGTTTAAGCCAGGACTGGTAATTCCCTTGCTTTCTGATTGATAGGGCTTCTGGTGAAGTTACTATCTCATGTTTGAAGTTCTATTATAAAAGCAGAGTAAGAAAACTAAACTAAATAGTTTTTTAAACCATGGACTATTGGGACAGGGCCCTTAAAACTCCACACTTTATTAAGCAGATTACAGTGCACCCATTAATTGCTTTTTGATGGATTTGGCAACACAAGCAAGGGTACAATATGCGCAATACTACTGTTTCAGATGAGAGTCATTGAGTAGATAATTTAACCGTACCATACGTTTCTTCATAGGTTCAATTCAAAGATACGAAAAGACAGATTCTGTATGTGTTGGGGAGGTAACTTGGCGATGAGAATGAGGACACAGGTTTCAAGTCATTCGAGTAGCTCTGCTTTGAGCTTTCTGTCATCACCATTATTGGGTAGATCAGTGATTTTCAACCTTTTTCTGTTGCGGCACACATAAGGAGAAAAAAAGTATTATGGAGCACCAGCAGTTTTTTAAGGGGTTATGTTATCATTTAGATAGAAGCACAACATCGTGATGCTCATTTTTAAAGTCCTATCCAATAATCTCCCCTTCGAGTCATTGCTCCTTACTCACAAATTCAGGTGTGTTCACTGAAAGGTGAAACTCTGGTGAACTGGCAGGAGAAGAGAACAATGTAGACCAAATAGCTGATTTGGAAAGTGAGATAAATGGGAGAATTTTCTGGTTTGGCTATTTTGACCTAGAATTTTCACTTCTCCAGTCATTCTCCTGAATTTCACCTTTATTGAATAGGATTGTGTCACTGCCCCGTCGCTCAGTGTGTCACTGCTCAGTGTGTCACTGCCCCGTTGCTCAGTGTGTCACTGCCCCGTTGCTCAGTGTGTCACTGCCCCATTGCTCAGTGTGTCACTGCTCAGTGTGTCAATGCCCCGTTGCTCAGTGTGTCACTGCCCCATTGCTCAGTGTCACTGCCCCATTGCTCAGTGTCACTGCCCCATTGCTCAGTGTCGCTGCCCCGTTGCTCAGTGTGTCAATGCCCCATTGCTCAGTGTGTCACTGCCCCGTTGCTCAGTGTGTCACTGCCCCGTTGCTCAGTGTGTCACTGCTCAGTGTGTCAATGCCCCGTTGCTCAGTGTGTCACTGCCCTGTTAAACGCATAAGGGGTTATACACAAAGTGCCGAACTTGGCACCAAACAGTGAATTTCACTGTATGATACAATGTAGGGGCAGTTCGCCCATTCACAAAGCTGTCAATTCTCAAAATACAGGCGAATTGATGGCGAAATACGGTACAGTTCGGCAGTTTTCAGCAGCAGTTTAAATTAGCCCGTAATGGTTAATCTATTCAGAGAACGCCGAACTGCACCAAAGTATCAGTAAAATACCGATTGTCAGTGTTTCCGTTCTACAGGTTTAAACAGGCGAATCCCATAGGATTCAATGTAAAAAAAAAGTAATATCACTTTTCTTTTTTTTTTACTTTAAATCTTTTTATTTTTTAGAACACCCTGTTTGTATTTTTCGTAATTTTTTTTTGACGACATTTTTGTATCCCGTATTTTTTTTGGAGTGACAGGCTTTCTTTAATTATTCTGTAGCAAACCTTTTTATTCTTTTCTATAGGACCTTTTTTATTAGACACATTTTAATAAATTTTTATTGGTTTAAATACCTCTAAGGAGAATAGGAGAGTTTTCTTGCTTTTTTTGTTGTTTTTTCCCAGTTCGGTGGATTTCACCAAGGCCAATTTGCAGCTCTACGGTGGTCTTCGGCTACGTTCACCAACTTTGTCATGAGGCTTCAGCAACTACATCTTTTGTCTCACTATGGTGACCTTATGGCAAATAATGAATTCACTCTAGTTTTGGCGAAATGGAATCGGCGAAGTGCATCAAAGTGAAAGGCACTTTGTGAATAACCGTTTTATTGTGTCACTGTCCTGTTATTCACACACCCCATGCTGCCATTGCACGACAAATTCTAGCGGCACACGAAGTCCATTTGCAGTACACCAGTCTGCCACGGCACAGGGGTTGAAAATCCATTGGCTAGATATGTACCCCTAGTATCGAGGGGAATATATGGACTTTCTAAAGCATCACCTTTATTCTCCTACCTTTGCACAGCTCTAAACCGACTTCTGAGGAGGTGGACAGCTGGGCCAGCTCATTCGAGAAGCTGATGAAGAATCCGGCTGGCCGCAACATATTCCGCGAATTCCTGCGCACAGAATACAGCGAGGAGAACATGCTGTTCTGGCTGGCGTGCGAGGAGTTGAAAAAAGATCACAGTAAGCACAGCATCGAGGAGAAGACTCGCATGATATATGAAGACTATGTATCAATTCTGTCCCCCAAAGAGGTGAGGAAGGTTTGTGTGGTCTGCGAAAGCAAAATATTAACAAAAAATAAATTTTCAAGAGAAAAAAACGTTTCCTATTGCAAAGTATGCAGAAAACCGATTTTTAAAAACATACGCTCCTTTTTGAAGTTAAAGCGGCTGCACATGACTGTGACAGGTTGCAGGGCTGCCATCAGGGCATTACAGCCTATGATGTGATGGGGGGGCACCATGGGCATTGTCCTCCCTGATTATCGGACTCTTAATAGCCCAAATCTGGAGCTTCTCTGGATGACCTGGGCCACGCAGTTTTAGGTGGTTTCATTGGGCCCGGTGCATACAGTGACGCCGTCTCCTTCCGTTCATCACTCGTGTTTATGATTAATGCTGCCAGGAAGAGGCCCTACCCTGACGCTCCCCCTGGTCCTAACCCCAACACTCACCTGTCCCTGGCGCTTAGCCCAGCTCACCACCGACGCTCTGCCCATCTCCCTTCCACAATGCTTCACCTGGGAGGTAATAAATCCTCTCACACTGATTTTTTTTCTTATGTCTCCCCTTTATCGTCAACAGCAGAATAGGGCCTTTTCCCCTTGTATTTGGTGCTTTACTCTTTGGGGGGGGGGAGAAGGGTGCCCTTAATTATGGGGGGAACATGAGAGGACCCCATCCTGAGGTTCACTAAGGGGCCCCAAGATTTCAGGTGGCTGCCGTGACTGATGGAACTTGACGTGCATTCCCAGGGATTTCAACTCATCTGATGTCTTGGTGTATGTGGCCAAGCATGCCTTCTTTAAGGAGGTGGGCTGACACATTGTAATGCAAACTTCAATGTGACTATTTGTGTGTTTACTCAAAGAGAAATATGTCTTGTTATTGTATATTAGCCATTATAGGGCCCTATTCAATAGCTGCAACTATAAAGGACACATGAAGTAAGAAAACCTGATCCCGCATATTTTACTTACCGTTTCTGTTTTAGCACGGCCCATTGGTAGCGCTTGGGCCCAGAAAGACACAGGGAAGCCCGATATTTCCTGCAGCGCTGTGTGCCGCTGCAAGTGTCGGCATCTAGAGTTCATAGGACTCCACGGAGTCCTGTGTGTCCTGGGCTTGATCTCTCCTCGAGCTCCACTATCACTACATACTGCTATACTCTGGAGTAACACGGTTTATCAAATCTACACTACCATAATATACATATATGTATATATTGTGATCCAGCACAGGGCACCACAGCACGGTTCTCTAGGGCAATTACATCACACACAGTCTCTTTAGGAATTGTGTGGTTTATTAAAGCAGCATTTAGCAAGTAAACAAAATATAACAGAAAATAAAAACCTGGCTCATCTGAACACTAACATATTGATCCTCCCTCCCTATACCAGGGACACAACATTTAAACCAACCTTTGGTTTAACATCCTGCATCTACTGCAAACACTCCCTCCTCAGGAGTAGCACCCTCCTGTCTGTGTCTCTTAATGTTCGCCTCTCCCTCTGTCTCCTCCACAAGTAGGAGTTATTTATCACCCTTGATTGCCAGGTGGGAGACACTGTAGCAAAAACAAAACTATATTCCCTCCTGGGAGTTAATGCCTTCATCTTAAAACAAAAATACAGGGGAATATGCACAGGCAGATCCATGCACTATGTCACAACATGGATACGTCAAAAAAGGAGCGAAGTTATGGTTGCACAGGAAAATGAAAAAAATAGCTTGTATCATTTGTATGCCGATAAAGAAAAAATCTGTTTCATTAAGGGGTTCAAAGGAAACAATCTCTTCTTGAGTGATGTAATTTCTTCACTCTCCTTATGTTGCAATGAAGCCTTTTATCAGAGTGATCAATGCAGCAGAGGGATAAATTCAATAAAATACACCTTATTGGAACTTTCTGAGCCCATGGTACCTTGACATGCTTATTATGCACACTTCTTAAGCCCAGGGTACCTTGGCATGCTTATTATACTCACTTCTAAAGACCAGGGTACCTTGGCAGACTTATTATACTCCCTTCTAAAGACCAGGGTACCTTGGCAGACTTATTATACTCACTTCTAAAGACCAGGGTACCTTGGCAGACTTATTATACTCACTTCTAAAGACCAGGGTACCTTGGCAGACTTATTATACTCACTTCTAAAGACCAGGGTACCTTCGCAGACTTACTATACTCGCTGGTAGGCTTATGATACAAGCTTCTAAAGCCCAGGGTACCTTGGGATGCTTATTATACACCCTTCTAAAGCATAGGGTGCCTTGGCAGACTTATATATGCTTCTAAAGCCCAGGGTACCTTGGGAGGCGTATTATACATCCTTCTAAAGTTCAGGGTATATTGACAGGCTTATACACACTTCTAAAGCCTAGGGTATATTGACAGATGTATTATACATGCTTCTAAAGCCCAGGGTACATTGTTAGGCTTATTATACACGCTTCTAAAGCCCAGGGTACATTGTCAGGCTTATTATACACGCTTCTAAAGCCCAGGGTACATTGTCAGGCTTATTATACATGCTTCTAAAGCCCAGGGTACATTGTCAGGCTTATTATACACGCTTCTAAAGCCCAGGGTACATTGGAAAACTTATTATACACACAACTAAACCTCAGGGTGCGTTGGCAGGCTTATTATTATGCTTCTAAAGTCCAGGGTACCCTGGCCGGCAAATTATAAACACTTATACAGCTAAGGGTACCTTGGCGTGCTTATACATGATGAGATATTGGGTCAAAATTGAGTTGGATAGAACAGTGGGTATGTGCACCTGCATGGACATGCATTCCTTTCACAATGTGAAAACAACAAAGCATAACACTGTATCTGCTCCCTATTCCTCTGTATCCGCATAAGCACGCATAGGCCCTAACAGCACCATCCATGCGTTGTGCGCCATCGCCTCAAGGAAAGTCTGGCATGTGATGGAAGTGGAAAATGCTTCTATATTTTGTTTTCAAATAGCAGAAATCCCAGGCCATAAGCACAAGCCCTCACGCTGGCATATGGGGCAGATCAGGTCCACTTCTAGCTCTCAGATAGTCAGGCAGCCGTTTGCTTCAAGGCGGAAGGAAACGCAAGTTACTTCCTCTTTAAGGCTTTGAGAAACGCTTGAGTTTCACATCCGGAAAAAAAAAGCCCTTAAGACTTGTACAATACAGCTGCTGCCACAAACCACAAATTGAGACATTTTCAGAGGTTACCCAGGCACATACGCCAGAGCGTGTGTAAGGGAACGTGTGGATAAAACATTCCTTTTATCAATGTACAGCAAAAACAGGGGGGGGGGTGTAAACACCAGTCTGTGGTGGGGCAATCTGCCAATTATATAGGCCCCCCATTTCATTTATAGCGTCCCTACTTGTATAATAAAAGGATACGCACGCACTGTCCTGACGCACAGATATGACATATCACGGAGCTGCGCAGAGCCACACTTACTGCTGCATTCAGGGCAGCCATCAGGGTATGACAGCCTATGATATGTTCAGGGGCCCAGTGGCTCAAGGGGGCCCTGACCCTTAGCAAATGCTGTGCCACTTGTCAAAGTGTCTCAGATGTAAGGGCCGCTCCATGCCAAGTATCATATAGTACGTAGTCATACTGTTGCGTATGGTTTGCGGCTTGGCTTAGTGTTATCTCTGTATGATGAAAACCCTCCAATAAACCCTGTGTCCTTCATTCTTCTAGGTCTGTGATAGCACTATCCAACGTTAGCTCCTAATGCAGGGGTCAGCGCCCTTGGCTCTCCATATGTTTTGGAACTACAATTCCCATAAGGCTCATCTAATCTAATGAGTGGCTGAACAACATAGGAGACGTAGTTCCAAAACAACGAGAGGACTGGGGTTGCTC